>JAUIMM010001163.1:297500-1037859 GCA_031769625.1 Taudactylus pleione
AATTTCAAAGTAGGCGAAAACGGGAAACAACTAAACTTGGATCGGTGAAAAAAAATGGGAATTTTCAGGAGATAATCCTAGGACTCCCCCTAAAGATGTCCAGACATGGGGATCACTATGAGTACCTCCGTTTTTGCATGCATATGAAAGTCGGATTTTTAAATAGCCGCGGCAGGTGCATAAATGCAGCTTGGAAGAAGGTGATGCAGAAAAGCATATAGAAGTATTTTTGGGGAAAAATAACTATGGTCATCATTTAGGGTACTTGAAAATGGGTGCAAGCATATTTTTAAGTCCCTGAAATTATTGTAAAAATTCTGCAAAAATGCATCTGCCGCTACTCCCGCAATGAAGAAAACACCTGCCGCATATAAGGGAACCCCTCTGGACTCCATTACGCTAATTTAGAAGTGTGTTCCCTATTTTTTTATAAACCCCCAAATTTTAATAATTTTTTGGGGGTGTCCCCATTTTTGTAAACTTTTTTTTTTATTATTTTTTATTTTTTTAACACCGATCATTTTTAGGGACCATTCCAAGGGGTGCAGCCTATTTTTTTTTTAAGCCTGCAGCTCTAAACCCCAATTTTGCACTTTTTTTTTTTTTTCGCCTGCTAAAGGCAAGCGAAAAGTCAATGAAATTGAATACAGGGATAATGGAATTAGGCGAAAATGACGTCATCGGCGAATATTTATCACCAATTATGACATTTTGCATCAAATTGTATACTGACCATAGGCGGCTAAATCCCGAAGCCAGCCTACACACCAACGGCGGAATCCCGACAGACTGCATCCCTATCGAAGGTAAGGTGTGTGTCCTTAGCAGTCAGCAGCAGGAAGGGGTAGGGTTAGTATTAGACACCACGAAGGGGTCAGGTTTTGTTTTTTTTGTTTTTTGGGGGGGGGGGGGGGGTTTGGTATTCCGAGCATCGGGGATACAGCTGTCGCCAGCATCCAGACTGACGGGGTATCATACGTTATTGTCCATGGCAGCACAGACAGTGTAATGGTTAGCGTTACTGCCTCACAGCACTGAGGTCATGGGTTCGATTCCCACCTCGGCCCTACCTGTGCGGAGTTTGTATATTCTCCCTGTGCTTGCGTGGGTTTCCTCCGGGTATTCCGGTTTCCTCCCACACTCCAAAAATATATGGTAGGTTAATTGGTTCCCAACACAAGTTAACCCTCGTGTGTATGTGTGCGCGCATGTGATAGGGAATATAGAGTGTAAGCTCCACTGGGGCAGGGCCTGATGTGAATGGCCAAATATTCTCTGTAAAGCGCTGCGGAACATGTGTGCGCTATATAAATAATTGGTAATAAATAATGTCACTACAGCCAGAGACTGAGCACAAATGGGCTTAGACCGAATGCACACCAGAACAATGTTTTCCCGGCTGATCCGTGGGCCGATATATTGCACCGTGCTTCTACACGGCACAATGCAGTGGTACGACGGTGCGATGTGCATTTAGCAGCATCACAATTTGTTGGTCCAATGTGTCTGGAAACAACAAATTGTGAAGGTATTGTTCTAGTGTGCACCCGGCCTTAAGGCCCCCATACATCAGAGATTGACTGCCGCAATCGATTGTGTATAAAAATCTTTCCCTTTTTCAATCGATTGCAGAATTGCCACAATCGATTGAAAATGGGAAAGATTTTTATACACAATCGATTGCAAATTGCTCAACTGCTGCAATAAATCTCTGATGTATGGGGGCCTTCAGTGGGAGAGTAGCAAGAAATACAAAGTCTCCTCTCATTTGCAAGGAGGCACCTGGGTGATTGACAAGCATTTTGGAAGAATGCACTAGAGACCGATTAAACTATTTGTGTAGATGCCCAGGAGGGAGCAAGCAAAACATTTGAATCGACCCTATGTTTCAAATAAAAACAGGGGGCCCACTCATTTAAAACAGAAGGTTAGATTTAAAAAAAAAAAAAAACTGAATGCCTTGTTTAGCTGCTGTATTATTCCTACACATTGGAGAAGCATTTTATTTACAATGGTCGAAACGGTCAAAAACAAAAAGTTAGTCAAATTGATGTTGGAATGTAACGAGTACAAATGTGGACAAATGAGCTTGGCATAGCAGTGAGACAACCTTCAGCAGCAAAAGGGTTAAAACAAAGCCAGCTGTGTGGAAGAGCAGGTTCCAGGTTCTCCACAGTGATGTGAAAGACTACTAGAAAATTACAGGAAGTGATTAGATGCAGGTGAAGGGGCAATTACTTTTATGCAGAGCCAATTGTTCTTTGACAACTAATCAATAGATTAAAACAGTTTTTGCCTCTAGAAATCTGAAACATCCATCTAGTGTAACAAGTATACAATAAATCAATACTGAGGGCAAATACTTTTTCACAGTACTGTATATCAATAGTAAATTCAGTTTTAGCATAACGTTGGGGGCTGTAAGATCCAATCGTTGGCCCAGCCACCAAATTCAGCACTCAGCCTCCACAGAAGATAGACAACCTAGGACTTAATTCCATAACAGCTGGGAGCCACAGGTTGAGCCCTATCTAGTTCAACATGATGCACGATGAAACCTGCTCAATAGTTGTGTCTTTTTCAACACCGCTGACATGACTGAAACGTGGCCTTTCACCACCTTTAATTGCTGTTACCTAAATTCTGCCCATTTCTCGAGTGGTGTAGACCCTGTGCAGGAGTTACTATAATGAAATGGTCACAACCAAAGCAACCATGTTATTGGCTGGTAGGCTTTATAGCCCTCGCTCTCAGAAACGTCACCCCACGGCTTGCAATGGTTTAGAGTTACAGCGGCAGAACTGTGCAGCAGTGACAGTCACTGTGGTAGTGGTTACCTGTAACAATGCGAGTAGCAGCATTGAAAAGCTCAGGCCTATAAAACTGAATCACTGTATAGAAACTACAGCACACGTCAGATATTGAAACAAAAGAACAGAGAAACCTGCCACACCTACATATGTTCAAGATATGATTCACTTAGTTCCCACTGAACCATTGTTTGTGTTCTAATCTTCATATTGAAGAAAGAAACGTCTTCATACTGTACTTCCCTCATGATAAAACAATCTTAATACTGAAGTAAAAAATCAGCAGCTAGAGAGTTTCTTTGCTGCAGTTTACCAGAAAAAAAAGGCTCAAAACATTTTTGAACCTGGGACTATAATGTGCAACATGAGACGTTACATAATAGAACAGTGCAAAGGGACGACGAGAGGTCATGCCAATGCCAACAGGGGGTAACCCGATCACAAAATACTGCAATAGGCTGTCCCAATAACTAAAATGGGAGACATTTATGAAAGCGGAGTAAATAAAAAAAATGAAGGGGGATGTGGAGTTATCCTAGCATAAACATGGGGGGCGGTGGGGACGGGAATTAATTGAACGCCATGTGCTGCCGGGCATCGACAGAATGCCTGGCTGCGCACACATCAGCCACATATCACAACTTTTCCCTGGCACCCCATACCGGTCGGCGCACTGTGTCATTCCATCACGCTGAATTGAATAGCCCTCAATCATGACTGTATGATACCAAATGATGCAACTTATTCCATAATCACTACCCAATAACACTATTACTCATATACAAATACCAAAGGCTACATTAACAAAACATAGGGGTCAATCCAATTAAATGCGTAGGGTGCGAGTTGCCGTTGCAGCGGCGTTAAAAGGCCGGTAACGGACCGGAACCTCGCACCCTTCGCGGGCCGCTCAGAGCACAAATCGCTTAATTTTGCTCAAAGCCCTATGGGGTTGCGAGCATTTTTAAGCGAATCCGGGCTGCCGTTAAGTGCGGCCATTGCCGCGGTGACTCGCCTGCGAGACCATCACGGCTAATTGGATTGACCCCATAGCAAGGGGAAAAAAAAAATTGTTATGACTAAAGTCGCACCCCAAGATATCAGCACTAACTGGTAGGAGTGAATGGGAACGCCGGTACACCTCTTTCATTTAAAGGGCACGATTCTATTCAACGCGATGTAAATAGCTCCGGGAGTGAGCTCCCGGAGCTATTCAATACACCGCGCTGCCAAGTCTGACTAATGATTTCTTCTCTCATCCCTCCGGGGATGAGAGAAGAAATCCGACAAAAGTCCCGGCGCGAGGCTGTTTTCTGCCCTTCACGCCTGGAAAACAGCCTCGCGCCGGGAAGTTAGGTCGGGGAATGCCCGTTATCGCGCCTAAACACCCTGTTTAAGGCGCAAGAACGAGCCTTCCCCGACCTAACATCGCGATGAATTGAATAGCTCCGGGAGCTATCTCCCGGCGCTATTTACATCGCGTTAAATAGAATCGTGCCCAAAGAATTTTTAATACCCCAACAGCTCCAATAAATGTTCCCTCAGGAGCCTATTTAGAAAGTTCAAGCCATGATGACCATTGTTCTAGGTTGACTCAGTGCTAGGAAAATGATTATTCATAACATTTCATACTATTCCTGTGCTACCATACCACAGAGCACAGTGGATAAAAGACAAATATGTCAAATTTGCTAAAATGAGACATAAGGGGCCTATCCATTAGCAGATAAATTTGAACGATGAAGGATTTATCGTTCAGTCGTTCAATTTATCTGCTAATGGATAGGCTCTGAACGATAAAACTGCGCACTCCCGCAGCCGACAAATTTGGTATTTTGTCTCTCCAACATGTTGGTCAATTATCGTTTATCGCTGACAGATATTAGAAATATCTGTTGCGGTAAACGACTAACAATTTTTTATTTTTTTTTTATGAAAATGAATAGAAAAATGTTAAAAAAAAATCCACTCCCAGAAAGATGTCATGCAATATCGTTCATAAAAATCTGTCATGTACATGACAGATATCTGTCACAGCCGCCCCAGGAATTTTCAAGGGATAAATCCTCTCTCTTTCATCTTACAGAAAGATCTGCTAATGGATAGGCCCCCCTACATTGGTTCTCTCTTTTCCTGGCAAAAGTACCATCAAGTGTTCCCTGCTCCTATACAAATTGCTAAAGCTACATGAAACGGATCACAGCCAATAGGTTCCTGACGGGGTTCAAACAGTACAAGATAGAATATCATTTACTCTCCATCACAGTTGCAGTATCACCACTGGCCATGTCTCAGTGTCTGAATAAATACAGAGCACTTCTATGCCAAGGATAACAAGTCTGTCATCCCAACATAAAGCTTGTGCACTGCCCCAACCCCCAACCCCCCTTCTCCTTCAAGAATAATGCCTGATAGAGAGGTTTTACCCACTGACAGGCAGATGGCATGTTCGCAAGACGTGGTTAAGTGGATCACCGCTACATTATCTAGCAATTTTATTTAAATGAATGTCATATTATATATATATGCCAATAAAGACAAAATCATGGACTGGCCCGGAGACCTGGCGTTGGTGAGCAGAAATGTGCAAAAAGTCCGTGGTAAGGGCGCCCAAGCCAGGACTTTAGACAGATTTAGCCTATTTGGGCGCGACTATGCATGGGCACCCAACACGCATGAATATTATTAATGTTATTAGGCAGTAATGTTAGGGGGTTAATATTTTCTTTAAATACTGTATTTTTACTCTGTATGAAGGTGAATACATATATCCGAATAGAAGGAATATTCCCTACTTCTAAATATCCACCACCCCCATCTGTTCTCTTTCCTCAGGCTCTGGAGCTGGCCTCATCCCTCTAAAGGTGGGTACACACCTGACAGCTATATCTGCAGATCGAGTGATCTGCAGATATATCTGTAGATGATGGTCATTCATACACACTGAACGACCATCATCTATCCGGCAGCCACGCGTCGCGCTTGCCAGATACGTCTGCAGACATATCTGTCCATCGGCCGTGCAGCACAGCCAATGCAATATGTCTGCGAACTACGTCATTCACAGACACATCGCAGGTACACACTGGCCATCAATTTATCACCCAATATATCGGCCAGTGTGTACCCAGCATAAAGCTAGGTACACACCTAACAGATATATCTGTAGATGATGGTTGTTCTACACACTGAACCACCATCATCTGGCTGTGGGTCCCGCTGGCTGGGTGGTTCCATCGCACCCCCCTCTCCGTGGCCTCTGCAGCAAGTCTACAGGTGGATGGCTGACCCCCGTACACACAGCACGATAGATATGCAGATATAACTGCCATCGGCTGTGCTGCACAGTCGACGCGATATATCTGAACTACGTCGTTCACATAGATATTGGGGGCGATTCAATTCAGCGTGAATTGAACAGCACCGGGAGGGAGCTTCCGGAGGTATTCAACTCAGCACGCTATTTAGTCAGAATAATAATATTTCCACGCACCTTCCTGAGGATGCGAGGAGAAATCCGATTAAAGTGCCGCCAACGTGGCTGTATTCTGGCTTAGCGCGGCGCTAACAGCCTCCCAGCTTGCACTGTAGTCAGATTCCTGGTTATCACGACTAACACCCGGGTTAAGTCGCGAGCACCGGCATTCTCCGACTTAACTGCTGCCCGACAAAGTAAACAACACAGTGATTTGAATAGCTCCAGAAGCTCTATCCCAGCGCTATTCAATTCACGCTGAATTGAGTCGCCCGCTATGTCTGTACAGATTGGCCGATGCACACACATTGAATTGAACGGCCGATGTATTGGCCAGTGTGTACCCAGCATAAGTGATCAAGACTGGCAAGTAGAATACAAAGGTTATAACGGTTTCTGCTTATTTATATTATGATGAGGATTACAACCTTCCCCATTCACACATCTCTTAAATGGAGCTAATGTTGTAATAGCTGTTTCTGAGCTAATTTACAGTTTCAGAGGCCTCAGACCTCAGCAGAGGACTACATAACAGCATGCTGTGCTCCAAACAACTTCCGAACCTCATACAAAATATCTCACATGTACCATGACCCAATCAGGCGACATGTATAGTCACAACTAATGGGAAAAATTAAAACAGCTTCATTAGAGAAATAATGTAACCATTTGGTCATACATGTGAAGGGTGGTTTACAAGTCATGCAACAAAATGCCAGGACGTTGCTATACAGAACACGATTAAAGCTGCCCATCCACTAGGCGATTAAACCTAGCGATGGAGTGATAACGACAGTCGTTATCGCTCCATCGCTCGGTAATCGCCCGCAAATCGGGCAGTAAAAGGTTAAAAACGACCAGCGATGCGCGCGCCCGCTAGTCGTTATTAACATCAATCATCGCCCGAACATGACGGTCAACCTGACGACCGCCGTCGGGTTGCCATGTTCGGGGATGATTGATTTGCATACACTGAACGTCTGAACGTTCAGTGTATGCAGTTCACCCCGCTGGAGACGACGGCGACGTAATCGTGCCGTCGTCCCCCGTATCGTTAAGTGAATGGGCAGCATTAAGCTCCAATGATCACCTTCCAGCAGGCACCGGGTTACCATTCATGTTCATCTTTGGCAACCAGCCTGTCAGTTTAACATTTAAGAAACCCACCATTACATAAACAGAAAACAAAATAGATGAGCTTTAATCACAGAGGCGGACGTTGTGACATAAAGAGGCTTTAGGGAAGTAGTATCAAAGCCTTGGAGAGAAAAAGTAGAGAAGTTGTCGAGAGCAACCAAATCAGCTTCTATGGAGGGAATTCAATTGTTTTTGGGCAGCTGTAGCTCATTCGGAGCTATTCATGTGTCTGTGCAGAGTGGACATTACTAATTGTGGATTTCTGCTCACAGGCTCCTGAGGTGCGAGCAGAAACCCAAGCAAAGCAGGGCTTTTGGGAGCCTTAATCTAATCGCGCCCGGTTTTTACATGTGCTCAACCTCTTTGCACAGCTAAACCCCTGCATTTTGAACGCAACATCCGCGATAAGTGCTTGGCGCCAGTGGCACAACAATTGAATATTGCCTGGCACTTTAGACAGGAGCTGTGGGCACTAGAAACAATTGAATTCCCAAACAACCGTCATCTCAGACTGTGCTAGATAAATGACAGTATCCGATTGGTTGTGCTTTGGGCAACTTCTCTCTCTCTCCAAGGGGGCAATTCAATTATTTTTTAAGGGACGGTAATTAATGGGTGCCCAATGTTGAAATTCAATTGTGTAAGGGCACCCACTAATCATTGTGCTTGTCACGCCCAATTAGACAGTTTAGCCGCATAAAACTGCTAAACCCGTCTAAGGTCCAGGTTAGGGCACCCAAATCATGTACTTTTCACACATTTCTGGTCGCCTCCTCAGGAGGGGGGCGAGCAGAAAAGCCGGCGTCTGTTCGTGCCCAAATAGAGCATCAATTGAATTGCTATGCCGAGCTCCCACTACTGACAGCCGTCGGCAAAAACATTTGAATCGCCCACAAGGCTTGGTGCGATCTCATTCTTTGTGACATTTCCACCTACAGTCTGCTGCAAGGCTTTCTATACAACAGGCAGAACACCGAGGACAAGGGCAGAAAGCAGCTCTCATTCATGCCATGCAGACTATTGCTGACGCTTTATAAGTGGTCCCACGGAGTGGGTCAGTAAAACAGGCTGAATGTTTATTTACCTGAACTCTGCTCACATGAAATGCTCAATAACACATTTTAATGTGGGTGCAGCATTTATTAACGTCCATATTTCATCCATTCTGCAAGTGAGCGCAAGTAAAACACTCAAGGGAAACCCACACTACAAACTCGAATGTACGGAATCGGACCCAGCCTGCAACTTTAGCAAGTGTCAAATATTTCTGAAAATGAAGTGTGATGCTATCCATGTCACAACCGTGTACAGCTTTGCCATTCATTACATCATCACAGGTAAAGGAGGAAATTCATTCTCAAGGTATAGTAACTAAAATGTATTTTCAAAGTACAGCTGTTACACTTGGACAAAGCAGATCTCATTTTTAGCAACAACCTTTTACATTCCTCTGCCACTGAGTTAATAGATTAGTGCAGAGGGTCCCAAACTCAGTCCTCAAGGCACCCCAACAGTCCTCGTTTTAAGGATATAAATGCTTGACCACAGGTGATTTCAGTAGTACCTCAATTTGATTACATCTGTGCTCAACCATGGATATGTCTAAAACCTGAACTGTTGGGGTGCCTTGAGAACTGCGTTTGGGAACCTCTGGATTGGTGAACAGATGATCTAGTCCAGTGTTGGCTAACCTTGACACTCCAGCTGTTGTGGAACTATATGCATACCCTGCCACAGTTTTAGCTTGCACTAATAGCAAAACTGTAGCAGTGCATGCTGGGTTATGTAGTTCCATAACAGCTGGAGTGTCAAGGTTAGCCAACACTGATCTAGTCTATAACATCTCGCTTCCCTGGCCAAAAAAAAAAAAATTGTCAACATATTCTCACTATGGGGGAAATCAAAAGTTTTTCTCCGGCGGCTTTGGCTAATAGTCACCCAACGGAGCAATTAAACTGTTGTTCCGTTTGGCGTGACAGCCGCCAGCGCCGGCATTTCTGCATATAGCCTCATGCAGTGGCAAGCAGAAGCGTGCGATAAGTCCTGGTTTTGGGCACCCTAACTGGGATTTTAGACAGGTTTAGCCGCGTGTCTCTTTGGGCGCAGTAAAGCATGGGCACCATAAACAATTGAATATAGCCCCCCGATCACCAGTCAGTTTAGACGGGATATAAGGAGCGAAAAAAAACACTTGAATAGTGCGGCATATTTAAGTTTGCATACAAATGCTTCGCAGCATACAAAAGGAACAGGCTTTAATAGTATCCATTGAGAAACACAGTGACTAAGAGAAAATACTCCAAGTAGCAATCTTGGTCCACTCAGCATCTCATTAAGGACATTAATTGCTTCTCTGTAGGAATCACTGATCCCTATTTAACATGTGTAAACGGCATTTAACTTAAAGCTCAAAACAGCACCAAATAAGCATGCAAAGCAATCAGACAATGCAGCCCAATACTGAATGTCCCCTTGAATATTTAAAGTGTGAATACACTTCAATTAACAGAAAGAATAAACAAATCAATGCCAAGCAGATGCCATGTTCATCGATTCGGATAGATTGGTGACACAACTAACATTAAGCCCAACACTCACCCACCATATTTTGTCCATAAATGAACATTCACAATAAAACATTATTATATTGAAATCATATTGCTTTAAATGAGCCAACTGCAAAAAAATTCAACTGGTCATTAAAATACATTAAACACTAGTGTTCCCGCTAGGCTGTTTTAGCGGTGGGCCACCCCCTGCCCGATTTGAAGACGCTGAAATGTCCCCATTATGGCAGCACCCCGCTGAAGCAGCCGTCCCCACCCGCGGGACCCAGTGTCCCACACTGGGTGGAAGGGGGGGGATAGTTCCGGTGAAACAATTACCGGCAAATTAATAGATCACATCTATTTACACTGCCGGGGGAGCTACAGTGATGAAAAGGTGGCGCGTCTCAAAGACACGCCCTTTTCTATTGATCACGCCCCTTTTCCAGGAGTGCATAGAGCAGAGCCCTTCAGCAACAGCCACCCTAGAAGGAACACTAAATACCGTGGTGTTTTGTGCACAGAGAAACTTGCCAAGGCATATGTGACACACACCAGTATCATGGGACTTCTGTTCTCATATCGATCGGACCAGTGCGCCTGGATAAAACTGGAAACCCAGGACCCACATTGGCAATTAAGCCTATCACCATAATGCAGCACATGTACACTGGACATCTGTGCCTTCGCAACGGCACAGCGGAGACTAATCAAGTCAGTGTACATCTTGATCCGGAGCCGTGGGGAACACTGGTGCGGCTCCGCTGGCTGCCTGTCCATTGTAGTGACTTGGAAGAGGTCACCTGAATACCTTTCGGCCATTGAGGGGACGCATGTCTGCTGCAACCCACTAAGTACCAACCAATCAGCTTATACTGCCCTCCATTCCCCCGTAATATTTGGGGTGACAAGTTGAAACATCTTACGGCAGCAGCAGTGTTTGGTATAAATAAGCTGACAGATACCATTCAACTCCGCTGTATAGTAAATAGACCTCAACTATGTCTATATAAATCCTCTGTCAGAACCAAGGGTCCGCTTCACTTAATTACAACTTTATACCCATTTGGGCACATACAATTGATCTATACTGTGAAACATTACTTGTGGACGATACTTTCTTGGAGTGGTAATTATGCCCCGGAATCTACTTTGGAAATGTACTAAATTTTATCTGTGACATTTATGTGAATTATAGTCGCTCTATACTACTGGTATGATTTTTATTTGTTACATGTATTAAGACCAAAATAATAAATATTTTATACAAAACCTCTCAGTAATTGTAATATTCTTACAGGCACTCCACTTATCGTCAATTAAAAACTCAAACATTTTGGCAAGATATTAGTTTCATCAAAAAAAATCAAAAAAATAAAGCCCAACATTTTTTACATGTACCATAAAAAAAAAATATATATATATTTTTTTTTTTATTAACAGGGAAGTTTGTGTGATAGGATTTTATTCAGATTTTCGGCAATGTAAAGTCCATTAGCAGAGCACATTATCAGAGTGCCACCACAACATGTCATTTCAAATGCCGTCTTGGACAATAAAAACACTAGTTTTACAATACTGACCACTGTAAAAGCAAGAAAGGCTGTAACAACCTGTATGGATGGAAACAAAGGAGTAGAAGGGGCTCCTACAAATGTAAATGTGGCAATACACCGAAAACGTGTTAGTGAAAAAAAATCCTTAATAAAGTAGTGGGCTTTTGAGTAGTGTTACAAAAACAAACTCAGGTCAAACGAAATTTCTAGATCTGAAACAAGATGATCAAACATTGTTATAACCGGACATACCAGTCTTTGTAGACTTATTACACCCCCACGGGGGCGGTTCAATTCAGCCCAATGTGAATAGCGCCAGAAAGTTGTTCTCGGAGATATTAAAATGTCCCATCACGCCCTACACTTAGTCGGGAGATGCGGTTACCACGCCTGTTTAGTTGCGATAACCGGCATTCTCCGATTCAAGTACCGTACCCGCCGTGATGCAGTTAGCGCCGCACTAAGCTGGAAAGCAGCATCGCGTCCGGCACTCATTTCAGATTTCTGCTCACAACTCAGGAGGGTACGAGCAGAGATCCTCTAGTCCAGGCCTGGCCAACCTGTGGCTCTCCAGCTGTTGTGAAACTACAAGTCCCAGCATGCCTTGCAACAGTTTTAGGATTCCCTAATAGCAAAACTGTAGCAGGGCATGCTGGGACTTGTAGTTTCACAACAGCTTGAGAACCACAGGTTGGCCAGGCCTGCTCTAGTCTGACTAATGCTGCCCATCCACTAGGCGATTAAACCTAGCGATGGAGCGATAAAGATGGTCGTTACCGCTCCATCGCTTGGTAATCGCTCGCAAATCGGGCAGTAAATGGTTAAAAACGACCAGTGATGCGCGCGCGCGCGCGCCCGCTGGTCGTTTTTAGCATCAATCATCGCCCGAATATGACGGTCAACCTGACGACCGCCGTCATGTTGCCATGTTCGGGGATGATCGATCTGCATACACTGAACGCCTGAACGTTCAGTGTATGCAGTTCATCCCACAGAAGACGACGGTGTCGTAATCGTGCCGTCGTCCCCCGCATCGCCTAGTGGATGGGCAGCTTAAACAGTGCAAACAATTAAATAGCTCCGGGAACTGAACTGAATAACCCTCCATGTTTGGGACAGTATCAGAGTGTGGTTTGATACAAGTCAAAATATCTCTGCAAAACAAGTCTGTCTAAGTGTCAGTCACTGTCAGATCAATTATAAACAAACACATCCGGAGATATATAGAAATTAGATATATATTCATGTAACATAGTAGCTTTACTTCCTCCTTTAAGAAAACAAAATGCCAAAACTGAATGGTGAACTGATGAACTATATGTTCATATGCGAGAGCATAGAAAGTCCATAGCTCATAACTGGAGTTACATTATAATATTCCGCCAATGGGCTTTATAACACAATCTACAAACTTGCTCCTTCTAATAAAATGCTCACGTGTTTAGACTGCAGCTTTAACATATATCTGGCATTTGAGTCAAGCGCTGACAGTAACAAAGGCAATGCAAGTCCTACTGAGGTACAGCCAAACTCATAACATAAGTGTCAGTGTGTACAATCTGCATTGGGCCTGGGCAACCTGCGGCTCTCAAGGTGTTGTGAAACTACAAATCCCAGCATACCATCTCAGCTATCAGTGCTTGCTGGGGCTTGTAGTTACACCCCTGGAAAGTCACAGGTTTATAATAGAGATCAGTAATACTTTGAAATCGCATGTCTTCAAGATGCAGTCACAGTGTGGTGAATGCCAACACATGGTACTTACTACAAAGGTTACATCCACCTCTAGATTCTAAAACATACATGACAATTATCAGCCGTTTATTTCTAATGAGATGTTGTACAGGTTAAGTTCCTCTAACAGGCAGTGTGTCCATCGGCTGCATTCTACTCAGTGTTTACCGAGGTCTCGTTTCAAACATACGCGCTGCAGACTGAATGCTATAATGGGCCCACCAGTACGCTGCATCTCCACAAGAGCCCTGCACAGTGGCTGGGTCTCACATGGTGATTTATCATGCTCTAATCACCCAATTAGCCTGCCTCCAGCTATAGACAGCACTGCCAGAAACTGTGTCATCATAAAGTACAGAGGCTAGTGACAAACCAGGAATAACCTGTATATTGTAAGAGTCCATTCCAACACTAAAAGAGGAAAGAAAATTGTTTTGCAGATGGCTGCCTCTTAAATAGATAATTAAAGTGGGATTTTGTTATGTTTCAACATAGTTATTACTTTTACACAAACGCAATATCTTTAATTGCAAATATGGCGACTGCAATTTCTAACAAAATTAGATATTTTCTCCACCAATGCTATTACTAAATTCAAGCAGCAAACCAAGTTTGCATAATAGTGCATTTTAGTTCTGAGAAGGTACACAAATAAGCAACAATCATGATTTCTAACCATTTCCAAAATGCAAAGCATTCTCCATGCATTTAAGACAAGTAAGCCCCCTCTGCTTGTAAACAACATACACTCACAGCATGGAGGAATGCTACATACAGTACCAGTCACACTGCTGGGGAAGTGAGAGCAGTATAAGTAACAGCATCTCCCCCACCAGCTTGTATACACCATATACCCAGCATGGAAGCATCATACATACATACATACATACATACAGTACCAGTCACACTGCTGGGGAAGTGAGAGCAGTATAAGTAACAGCATCTCCCCCACCAGCTTGTGTACACCATATACCCAGCATGGAAGCATCATACATACATACATACATACAGTACCTAGTGTGACTGCTGGAGGAGTGAGGGCAGGACATGTAACAGCATCTCCCCCACCTGCTTGTATACACCATATACCCAGCATGGAAGCATCATACATACATACATACATACATACAGTACCTAGTGTGACTGCTGGAGGAGTGAGGGCAGGACAAGTAACAGCATCTTCCCCACCTGCTTGTATACACCATATACCCAGCATGGAGGCATCATACATACATACATACAGTACCTAGTGTGACTGCTGGAGGAGTAGGGGCAGGACAAGTAACAGCATCTCCCCCACCAGCTTGTGTACACCATATACCCAGCATGGAAGCATAACACATACATACAGTACCTAGTGTGACTGCTGGAGGAGTGAGGGCAGGACATGTAACAGCATCTCCCCCACCAGCTTGTGTACACCATATACCCAGCATTTAAGCATCATACATACGGGATCAGTATGAAATATCAGACGCTGAAAGACCGGCGGCTCTAATCCCGACAGGTAAGTATTTTCTATATTCACTAACCTAACCCCCCTAACCCTCCCTTAGGGGTGCCTATCCCTAACCTCCCCCCCCCCCGTAAGTGCCTAAACCTAACCACCCCTTTCCCCGCTGCCTAAACCTAAGTTTCCCGGGGTGCCTAACCCTAACCACCCCCTTCCCCTAGCCCTAATTGCCCCTGGGAGCCCCTAACCTAACCCCCCCTCCAGGCTGTCCGCGCCAGGCTTACCTGCGATTGGGATGCCGGGCGACGGGCTCCCGGCGTAGGTAAGTTTACAGGCGTCAGGATTTCGATGCCTGTCATTAGACCCTTGCCGGGATTAGACAGTCGGGATGCCGACGGTTGGCATTTACATCGTCGGCATCCCGACTGCATACCATACATACAGTACCTAGTGTGACTGCTGGAGGAGTAGGGGCAGGACAAGTAACAGCATCTCCCCCACCAGCTTGTGTACACAATACCCAGTATGGAAGTGTGATACATACAGTGCCACCTACGCTCCTTTCTTCTTTATACACTATATGCCCAAACAGCAGGGAAGTGTGCTTCCTACAGTACCACCAACCCACCTTTTGTGTACACCATACACCCGGTATGGAAGTGTCATACAGATAGTGCCTAGTGTTTCTGCTGGGGGGAGTGAGAGCAGGACAATAAACAGACCTACCCCCCACCCCTTGTGTGTACACTATACAGTGTTACTGTTGGGAAAGTGAGGACAGGATAAGTAACAAACCCCGCACCCCCCTCTCTGCTTGTATACTTAATATACCCAGCATGGAAGTGTGCTACATACAGTACCCAATGCTACTGCTGGAGGAGTGAGAGCAGGACAGATAACAAACAGCAGCCCCTGCTTATGCACAACATATACCCAGCATAGAAGCATGCTCGATACAGTACCTAGTGTTAAGGCTGGAGGAGAAAAGTTGGAGCACACACACAACTGCATAGGAGAAGCAGGCACCATGTACTCTGCGTCCTGGTGATGGGCACAAGGGGGGTGGTTGAGGGGTGTGTAGTCACGCAGGATCACGTGACTGCACACAACAAGGGGGCATTGGGCAGCCAGCTTCTCCCATCACACGACACATCACAGCCCAAAGTCGCTGCCTGATGATGACACCAGGGGAGGAGGCTGCTGCTTTCCCAGGGCTTCTCCTTTCTTATGCCGTTCTCGTCAACTTGGATCCCGGCCAGAAGGGAGCTGCTCTGGAAATGCACTGGGGAGGGTGGGAGCAGAGGAGGGGCTGGGGACGTGGGTGTAGCAGCGCTCTCTCCGCCTGCCGGACCTCTGCTCGCAGATAGTTTAGGGGCATAACAGGGCCCCGGGCATGGGACAGGAGGCAGCACAAAGAGCTGAGAGGAGGAGACCCGGGCGGGGAGGCCGGGTTACAGGGGGCGGAGGAGTAGGGGATGGTCAGGCTTGGGGAGAGGAGTAACCAAACTGTGTGTACAGCAGCTTTTATGTAGTGGTGACACGGAGTACATCATCGGGAAAACAGAGGGCGGAGATCACTTCCAAGCCACTAGGCAGGGAGAGCTGCTGATGTCCCGTCCGTTCACTGTAATCTATCAGCGCTCCATGCATGCCCCTCCTGCCCGCTACAGGGACAGGGAAATAAGGGTCATGCATGCCCCTCCTGCCCGCTACAGGGACAGGGAAATAAGGGTCATGCATACCCCTCCTGCCCGCTACAGGGACAGGGAAATAAGGGTCATGCATGCCCCTTCTGCCCGCTACAGGGAAACAAGGGTCATGCATGGCAGGGGGGAGGATACACAGGGGCCTGTACACAGCACCAGCCCCGGGGAAGGGGTACACAGGGCTCTACACAAACATTGCTGTATCACCAGCAAGATGCACATATGTTGCACTCAGTCAGTCATGCCCGATGAGATCAGTCACAGCCGGTAACTTTTCAAATACACATTGCTTATTAGGATAGACACAGTATAACACTGTTTCAAAAACAATCATCATATAACACAATAACTAGCACATACAGTAGTAACAAACTAAAACGAAGAGTCATAACCTCCAAAACCAAGCTTAGCTGTTGTGGAACTATCAGCCCCAGCTGTGCCAATTCTTCATAGATAGGGAGACATAGCTAGAGGCACAAGACTCCTACTGTACCTCAGTTACTATCCTGTGCCGCAGTCACCCCTGAGAGGTGGGCCAGCCTGCTCTAATACAATACAGAATATACATTTTCGGACAGATGTTAAACAGGTACATGTACAAGGAAAACCCAGATAATCCTTTACAGATAATAGATGCAGCCATGGGAGCTCAGGGTAAGGAAAAGTCTGAATTTTAGCTCAATTTCAACATTTCGCATAATACTTTCCAATCAAACACACCACAGACTGATTGGCAATGAGCACTGTAAGCAAGGAAATGAGTGCATCCCATATTATGAAGGATCATAGGATGTGAAGTTAACCAGATTACAGATGTGCCCTTACACACCTTTGATGCAGTTGCGCCAAAAAGCCCCTATCTGCGTCTTTTTTGCGTTATTTTTTTGCTGAAAATGTGTCTAAGATGCATCAGCAGACCGTGCTGATTAATTTTATATGTAAAGGTGACTACACACTTAGTGATTTTTTTTACACGATCTGCCCGATTCCGATGCATCGGAACGACAGATCGTGTAAAATATGCCCTAATCGTGAGTGTCCACCAACTATCCCTATGCCGTGCTGTAGGGCAGTGCTGACAATGTGGGACACGATGCACTGGAAAAAGAAGGATGTACGACAGATCGTTTGTCACATTGGACACATTTTTACACCAAATCGTGTGCAGGACTGCCGGGGAGAAGTTCAAGGGAAATCGTCATGATGTCGGATCGTGAGCACGTCGCCAAGTGTGTAGGCACCTTAACACTTGTATGTGTGTGTGTGACAATCTCTGAATCTGTATATGAAGTGCTACAGTGCAGCTGCCGTAGCTTTTTCCATTCCAAGTTCCATTGTGCTTAACACACAGACTCGAGTGCGCACAGATATACAAGTGTCACATATCACATTGCATCCGTGTCACGTCGCATTGCAATTTAGACATTTTCAGCAAAAAAGACGCCCGACGCTAGTAGAATAGCATCAGACCTGGTGGCTCACTCACGCACCGTGGTGTATTGAGGCTAGATGTACGAGAACCATCTGTAAATTGCCCATCACTTCTACTTCAAGGAAAGTTAGACCATATCACAGCAATATCACCACTGTCCCCTCTACACAGAGTGAACGCTGCTATGTGGACATGGATAGGTGTGACTTATGAAGAATGCTACACTGGGATACAAAGAGAATGGTACAGACACTTATGTGGACAGGGATAATAGTGACCTATGAAGGCAGTTACAGGGACACTAAATAATGCAGATGCTGCTATATGGACAGAGATAATAGCATCCTAATGCTGGATACACACTTATCAATAAATCGTTAGATCGATGAGAGATATATCGAGACAGTGTACTCCCGATGTGTCTAAGACATCTACCCCATCTGTGTCAAACCTGTGTGTCTGCCCCTCCCCTTTAGAATGTAAGCTCTTACGAGCAGGGCCCTCTACCCTCTTGTGCTTCTCCCTACTTTAGTTTCATCTACTTCTTACTCACCACTAGGGAACCTAACACTTGGTTGCTTATGCTTTGTTGCTTATCTGGGTGTTATGGTCGCTAATGTAGAAATGTATATTATCCCTGTCCTGCATTGTATTGTTCTGTAAGTCACTTGTCAACAATTTGCTTATGTACTTTGTAAGGCGCTGCAGAACACTTGTGGCACCATATAAATGATAATAATGATAATATATTGGTGCATCTTCATACATGTACAGGCGACCACCACTGCCCTTTGTAGCAGGGATCGTTGACACTGACATCACAACCAAGCGGGCAAATTTAAATGCCCAGTTGCGAAATTAGCCCAGACATATCAATCGGCCACTCAGATGGCGGGTTGGTCCGCTGACCAGTCTGTCGTTGTAGTGTGTAACCCAGCTTAAAGAGGAGTCTAACACTTGGGACACAGAAAACAGTGCAGACATTGCTACCTGGACAAGGAATATAGTGACTTATAGAGGCGGTTGCACAGGGACACAGCAAAAATAGATGCAGAACCTGGGGCTGAGTCAGAGTTGAGAGCAAAGCAAAACAAGAAACAAGTACCTTTGCACCTTGACAAAACATGTGGCATTACAGGTGGGATAGAATTAAAATGTGCAGAGATTAACTTTTTGGGAGGGGCGTGCACAAACTCAAATCTACTGCTGGGTACACACTGGCCGACATATCGGGCGATATATATCGTGGTGCGTCAGCGTGTAGCAGCGACATGTCTGAAAAAAAAGTCGATGCCCAATATATCTGCACAACCGGCAGTGACTGACAGCTCAACTGGGCGGGCGCATGGAAATGCCAGCCCAGTTGGGTTGTCAGTCACGATGAATCGGGCAGTCTGTATGCAGAACATATGTTCTGCTCAGTATGCAGATATATCGGTCAGTTGTGTATCCACCTTAAAAAGCTTTCCAGCATTTGTTTGCTGCATGGAATTTTTATTCTATTTTCTGTATTTGCACCTGTTATATTGCACATTGTTTGCTCAAGTGTAAAGTTACTCATTTTTTGTTTTGCTCCCAAGTCTGAATCTCAGGCGGCTACACGGACACAGAACAATTCATGAGCTGCAACATGGACAGGGATAATAATGCCTTGGACAGAAGTAATAGCAACCTAAGGAAGTGGCTAACACCTGGGACACAGAACGATATAGACACTGCTACGTGGACAAGGATAATGGTGAATTAGTGTGGCAGCCCCACTGGACACACACACACAGATGCTGCTAAAATAGATAATAGTGAACTATGAAGGGGGCTACACTCGGACACAGCAAGGAGTAGGCACTTATATGGTGAGGGATAATGGTCACCTACAGAGGTAGCCGCATTTGGATACGGAAAGACACTTATGTGGACAGTGATAATTGTGACAGAATTATGCACTTGATGCTATAGTACGTGGAGAGACAGCAGTGACTTATGACGATTGATACACTGGGATACAGAGATGTAGACACTACTATATGTAGAAGGAGAATAGTGACTTGGACATTGGTCTCAATTCAATTCAACACGAATAGAATAGCGCCGGGAAGGAGCTCCCGAAGCTATTCACCCGCTGTCTTGTCGGAGAATGCGGTTCTCATGCCTTAAACATGGTGTTTAGTCGCTAGAACCAGCATTCTCCGACTAAACTGCCCGGCGCTTGCTGTTTCCGCAGTGCTACGGTCAGAAAACAGCATTGCGCCAGGAGTTGTCGGGTTTCTGCTCGCACCCCAGGAGGGTGAAATCCTTAGTCGGGTTAACAGCGCACTGAATTGAATAGTTCTGGGAGCTCCTTCCCAGCGCTATTCAATTCGCATTGAAATTAATCGAGCCCAATGATGAGGTATGTATGTGGGCTACACTAAGACACAAAACAATGCAGAAAATATGTTGACAATTATAATCATAAAAGTAGGAGGCTACACTAGGACACAGAACTATTCTCCCTGTGGACAGGAATTGTGGTGAGGTATGTAGGGGATTGGAACATAAAAAAACAAAAACAAAGCATAAACTAATATATGGACAAGGATAATGATGCAGACACTATGTGCAGAAAAATAGTAGTGCTCTATGGAGGCTGCTACACTAGGACACAGAATGATGCAGGACAGACAATAGTGACTCAGGTATAATAGTAACCTATAGAGGCTGCTACAATGGGACAGAAAACAATGCAGAGAGGCTAAACAGTGACAGAGGCAGCTACACTGGGACACAGAATGATGCAGGCAATGGCATGTGTGGAGGGATTAGAGACCTATAAGAGTAGGTTACACTGGGACACAGAACGATACAGCCTGCTCTGTGTAAAGGGATAATATAATATAAAGAATTATTCAGACACTGCTATGTGTGGAGAGATGTGACCTATAGGAAGAGGCTACACAGGGACACAGAACAGCGCAGGCACTGCTGTGTTACAGTGATAACAGTGACATGGACACTAGTGACCTATAGGAGGCAGATACACTGGGACACAGAACGATTCAGTGTACAGGGATAATAGTGACATGGACAGGGATAATAGTGACCTAAAGGAGGCAGCTACACTGGGACACAGAACGATTCAACTGTACAGGCATAATAGTGACATGGACAGGGATAATAGTGACCTAAAGGAGGCAGCTACACTGGGACACAGAACGATTCAACTGTACAGGCATAATAGTGACATGGACAGGGATAATAGTGACCTAAAGGAGGCAGATACACTGGGACAGAACGATTCAGACACTGCGTACAGGGATAATAGTGACAGGGATAATGGTGACCTAAAGGAGGCAAATACACTGGGACACAGAACGATTCAGACACACTGTACAGGGATAATAGTAACCTCAAGGAGACAGCTACACTGGGACACAACAATTCAGACACTGCGTACAGGGATAATAGTGACATGGACAGGGATAATAGTGACATGGACATGGGTAATAGTGAGCTCTAGAGGCTGCTACACTAACACAGAGAGACAGGAGCAGACTGTGTGTGGAGGGATAATCAGTGACCTGTAGAGGCAGCCACCTTGGTACACGAGGGGGTGCATAGAACTGTACCCAGTCAGACCCATGGGTTACACAGGGGGTGGGGGCTGGAGGTGACCTCTACCCCGGGCTGGCCCCAGCAGAGCCGGCAGGGGAGCCCCAGGCCGCGGCCTGTCAGAGGCCGCCCCCGTAATCCGTGTCTGAGCAGCGGCCTAGCGCGGCCTGTGATCCCAGCCCGGGACACAGATTCCTCTAGCTGCCGCCGCCAGCAGCGCCCTCCCCACAGCAGCGGCCGGGCCGCGCTCCGACCCCACATCCCCGCTGGAGAGATTACCTGAGAGGCGGGCCGTCACTCGCTCCGGCCTGGAGAAGATAATCCGGACATGTAGAGAGAGGGGGAGCGGGGAAGGAGCCGATCCCTTCTCCTCCTCCTCCCCCCGGCCAGCCCCCCTCCCTCCCGCCCGCCGGGATCCAACGGGGGGGATAGTCCGTCCGAGCAGCCGCTGCCGCCACACAGTCCTCTATCCCCGACACAGAGAGCAGGCCCCGGGCGTCCGTGCGCTGCTGGGAGGTCGGGTCTCGGCTTCCCCCCGCCGCCCCGGGAGCACGGGCTGAGCGCAGGCTGAGCAGGAGGACGCCGGTGAGTGGGGGCGGGGAGGAGTCCGGTGCTGCGCGGCGCTCCGGGGATCGGGATCCGCTTCTCCCTCACACAACAAAATGCCGACCGGAAGTGCAGCCGCACGAAGGACTCCCTCCACCGGCGCCAAACCGCCGAGCAGCCGGAGCCACGGCCACTTCCGGTGTGTGTGTATGTGACACACTCTGCTCTGCTCCTCCTGTACACAAACATACACACTACTACTGTGTCATCATCTAAGTGTGTCTATGTTACACACACACTACTACTACTGTGTCATCATCTAAGTGTTTGTATGTTACACACACAATACTACTACTACTACTGTGTCATCTAAGTGTGTGTATGTTACACACACACACTACTACTGTCATCATCTAAGTGTGTGTATTTTACACACACTACTACTGTGTCATCATCTGAAGCCACCTCCGTTGTGTGTTTGACACTGCTCTCAACGTGTGTTTTCCTGTGTCATACACAATGTTGTTATTGTTATTACCACACACACACACAACCTCAGGCCAGTTTCTTCCACATAACCACATGTACACAACTCCAGGAGCAGTCTCTGTTAGAGTTGTTGGGGTGAAATATATTGCATCATTAGCAGAAGTGTATGCTATATATATATATATATATATATATATATATATATATATATATACATTATACAACAATATAGGTGCAAAGTTTTGCAGTTACACATCAATATATAGCTACGCTACAGAGACATAACTGTACAGATACATAACTATAGAGCTCTGTATACACAGCTATCGTTTCACAATAACAACTCAACAGATACAAAACTGCAGATAAAAACACCTTTCTACATATACACAATTTTACAGCTACACAATACAGATTAAAAAAAATACACATACACAACTGTGCAGGTACATAACTACACAAATATACAGCTACATAACAATACAGATGCAAAACTACAGATAAAAACAAATATACACAACTAGATAGTTAAACAACAATACAGTCGCACGACTACACAATATTACACAACTAAGCTACACAACAAAACATGCACAACTAGATAGACACTGTTAAAGAACTATATAGCCAAACACAAAACTATACAACTACAAAATAATACAACTACTATACAGCTTCAAAACTTCAAATACAAAACTATACAGCTTCAAGAACTATATTGATACAAAATATACAAATGCAAAAGTATACGAGTACAAAATTATACAGATGCACAACTATACTAACAAAACTATACAGCTACAACACTATTCCGGTAAAAAACCATTACAGCTACAAAACTCTGCAACTACAGAATAATACAGTTACAATAGTACAGATACAAAAACAACATACAACTAGACTGATTCAAAACTATACAGATATACAACCACAAAACTGCAGCCACACGGTGGCACTGTGATGGACATTTTCACCTCACAGCATTGGGGTCTTGAGATCAATTCCCAACAGGAACCTTATTTGTGCATAGTTTGTATGTTCTCCCCATATTTTCATGCAAATTAGGGAATTTATACTGTAAACTCCAATGGCACAGGGACTGATGTTCTCTGTACAGCGCTGCCTACTTAGTGGAACTATGAAAATCAATAATAATAATACGTCTTATGAATCTACAGATACAAAGCTTTACAGCTTCAAAACAAAGTATACAAATATATAACTATAGAGGTACATCACATTACAGATACAAAGACAAAACTATACTGATACAAACTATACACCTACAAAATAATGCAGTTACATAACTATGACTAAAAAATAGCTACACAACTTTACAGCTATAAAACTATACAATTACGCAAGTATACAGGTATGAACTGTACAAATACAACTGCATACACATACAAAACTAAACTGGCACAGATCTTTACAGATACAAAATTATACAGCTACAAACCAATAGATTGTAAGCTTGCAAGCAGGGCAGGAGGGTTAGGGTCATGCTGCAGGCAGGCAGAGGTTAGGGTTAGGCACTAGGGGTAGGGGAAGAATACTCACTGGAATGGTAAAGCTTTGGAGGTCTGACCCGGAAATGACGCTCACATGACCACCAGGACCCAAAAAGCCGCCATGGAGCACTGCAGCCGGCAGGATCAGGTAAGTGATCGCTGGGCCAGCAGGGACGATATGTTGACATCCTAACATGTCAACATTTCATTAGTGTATACATGATGAATGTCGATATGGCTAATGTCAACATGATCATGTCGACATTCTCACATCAACATGGTGAATGTTGGTATTATGACTTTCAACATATCATACCACACCGCAGTAAAACACCATACTACAGACTCCCGAAGCCCAAATGTGCGTACACACGGTCAGATAAGCTGTCAGATTTGTATGATAACGATCCTATCGTTATAGTTTAAATTTGACAGCTTCTGGCCCCTGCAAACGATGGTCGATGCGCGGCCACGTATGGTTGTTATCGACCATCATTGGTAGTCCGTGCAAGCAGGCATACCTGGTCGATATCGACCAGATTAGCCTGTTTACTATAGGGACCCGCAATCGTTAGTCATTATTGTTGTAAGGGGCTTGCAGCATGTGTTGGATGTTCGATAACGATCAACACGTACAGGACGATCAGATAACGATCGTTATCTGATCGTCCCCCCCTCCCCGTCGTACCATGTGTACGCACCATAAAGCTGGCCATAAACGCTACAATTATCCGTGGATTGCCCCGATAATTGTAGCGTGTGGGGGGGCGACCGAGGGTTAAATATTGCTCGGTCGTGCATGCCGGATTGACCAGCATGCCCGTCCGATGCGATATTTACCGGTAAACTGTCGGCAGCATCGGATGCCCAGCCGCGGCCGACAGACAGATATTTCCTGTGTTCCTTCACATGGAAGGAGCAGGGAAATGTCTCCCCCCCGGGGGCGGAGCGCAGATGTCGGCTAATACACTGTGAGAGAAATCTCAGTGTATGCCGCCGATATCTGCCGCTGGCAGGTTGCCAGATAAATTGTCTGTCGGTCTGACAGACATTTTGGGCCTGATTCAGAGCCGGACGCAATTAGCGCTCGCTCGTCCAGAAAATAGGGGTGGCTATTCAAATCAACCGTTCGCTGTTTGCGGTCTGTTCACGCCTCTAGGTCTGAACGAGTGAACAAAACTTGCGGACGTTTTTTGTGAAACTACGCCCCCTGGCCGCTCGAATCCTACGTCATGTCCGCTATTTATTAGATTAATCGAGTACATCGACCAGCGTATGAACTGCTCGCTATTCTTGTGGTTGGTTTTTGCTACCACAATTTTGCGAGCAGTTCTGGCTCTAAAATAACCCAGTGACGTGGTCAATGACGCTGCTGTTTTAAATATGCACACCCATAAAACGCCCATTTTGACCTTTAAGCACGCCTGCGATCGGATCTCCACTCCCCGTTTTCAAGCACCTTCCCCTGTTACCACCTACATACGCCTCATCCTGTCACTCAAATTAGCAGGCATTCGCTATTTTGCGAGCACATGAATTTCGGCCGCACTGACTGGTTCGCGCATGCGTATAACGATCCGTACGCATGCGCAGTTAGGCAAACATCGCTAGGAGCGAACGAGCTGCCGCTTACGAGTGGCTCTGAATCAGGCCCTTTATCTTGCCGTGTATTCCCAGCTTGAACAGATGAGTCCACTAAGCTAACACCTGAAAGCAGCCCGTGTTTGTAAGGATATCCTATCATTCTGCCAATTTATAGATGCACCTGTCCATTCAGTTTAAAATATTAGGCGCAAGTCTGTGCGATGGCCACGGGCATTTCATGACGTGGGGGGTATTCCACAATTATGATAAAATCAAATGTTGGAAAAGTGCCGTCATGGACCCTCAATGCAACATCATGATACCCTAGCTTCAACTTGGGACCCTTTTTTGTAGACAATGCCTGGGGTGGGAAGTAAGGAGAATTAAAAATAATGAAGTGGAACTGGGACCATAATGGTACAAGCCTGGAGATGGAGCAGTAATGGGAAGAGATGGAGCAGTAATGGGAAGAGATGGAGCAGTCTTGATAAAATGTTTATTTTTGCCCAGTCCAGAAAATAGTGTTTGTTCCAAGATTCAAGGCTGGAATTAATGGGAGCTATTGAGGGTGGAGATGGGGTCATTAGATTGTAAAAGTTGAGAATAATTTTAGGCAATATCTATGGGGCCTATTCATCAACATTAAAATAACGATTTTAAGGACATTTTCCCTAATTACTGTTTTTTTAGTATTCATGAAGACACTTAACACAGGAGATATCACTGATATCTCCTGGTTAAGTCCCCCTGTGTTAATTTCCACACTCCCCATACATTAGTACATCAGTATGGGGATGTAGAAATTATGGTATTCATCAAATTCCAAACATTATGTATTTTCGGAATCTGATGGTGTTACTATACGCCACTCTCAGGTGGCGTATAGCAGGTTACAAAGCTGGGAACACATTAAACAATGTGTGTACCCAGCAAAGCGAACCCCCCCCCCCCCACGACAACGTGCGGACATATTGGATGGCCTGTACACGCTAGAGATCCAGTTCCCGACCAGCTTATATAATGGTCCCTGCCGCATCCCGCTGCATGGGGTCGTCAACCGCATCGTCAGGTTGAGCTGCATGTAGGAACCACCTGACGATTCGTCTGACGACCAAACGGGAGCGCACAACAGCCGACATAGGCCCTCATTCAGAGCCGTACGCTCTGAGCAGAGCGCACGCTCTGAATGAGGGCCGGGCTCCATTTTCATGGAGCGTCCTCCTGGACGCTCGTATAGCTGTGGGTCACCACCCACAGGCTATACGAGCGTGCATTGTGATGGCCGCGATAGTCGAGACCATCGCGACCATCGAAATTGCGAGCCGGAGCCTGCGGTTGAGGTTTTCAACCGCAAGCTCCGGAGTGATTTTGGCTCTATCAGAGCCAAAATCACTCCCACTGACATCACTAGTGATGTCAGTGGGCCGGCTTTTGACGGGAGGCGTTCCCGTGGGAACGCCCCCGTCAGGGAGGCACGCCCCCGGCACGCCCACCAAAGGGGGCGTGCTGTCAATCAACATTGACAGCACGCCCCCTTTGATCGGACACAACGAGCGAAGGACTTTCCTTCGCTCGTCGCGTCTGGCGCATGCGCACGACGGAGCTCCCTCCGTCGTGCGCATGCTCAGTCCATAACATCGACCCACTTGCGAGCGGACAGCCGCTCGTGAGTGGGTCTAAATCAGGCCCGTAGTGGGTACACATTAGACAATTTTGACGATATGTCGACCCGATCCGCCGGAATCGTGCATATCGTCCAAGAGATCGTCTTAAACGGGGGCATAATTATCAAAGCATGCAAATGTATATAGGGCCTGATTCAGAGTTGTGCGCAAACCCGATGGTTTCGCTTACAACTCAGTTTGCTGCTGATTGGCTCATGCGCAGGATCTGTACTGCGCAATTGCAGTTCGGTGTCTGCATCGATGGTCGCAGTGGCGTCTAAGCCTCATCATGATTGACATGCTGCGGCTGTTTGGCGGCGGGGAAGGGGCGGAGATGGAGCATTTTTTCGAAAACGTGTTGCCCCCTACCCCTCTTTGAGGCGTGCCGAGGCCAGTTTCTGTATCTTGCAACACAGCTGCACTGGCCCCGGCTACAGAATTTCACGCCCACCCTGAGTAACCTGAGGGTCACTCAGATGGGCGATGTTCACACAAGTGATCCAAAGGCTGCATCATCGGACATAGTAGCGAATCACAGAAGCCGGCAGGAGGCATCTACGAGTATTTACACAAGACGCCTCCTGCGGCATTAGCATATTATTGCACGGCCGTTGCGTATAAAGTCGCAGTGTCTGTGCAATAGCGCACAATCTGAATCAGGCCTGTAGTGCATACAGAGGAAGCAAAACCACAAGTTGCAACTCTCGCCGATGGGTTATAGCAGCGGTTCTCAAACTTATGTCTGCCGTGGCACACTGAAGCGTGACATCCACATATGTGGCACAAAATTTGAAAGATATAAAAGTAAATGTTAATTAACTTTATTGTATTATTAAAATGTGTAGGACATTCCTAAGTAAAGCACACACTCCCAAAACACCCCTATGACCCCCCCCCATCTCACCATGCTCACCGAAGCACACACTCACGGCAGGTCTTTACATTCCCCTCCCTCCTTCCCCTCTGTTCTCTTTAACCAAGGGGAGAGCAGGAATGTACAATCTCCTCCCCTTGCTCTGCTGATTGGCCGGACACGTTTATGCGCAGGACCACAGCCTTTCACCCAGCTGCCATTGTGTGCAACACACCAGGGGAGTCATTGTATGCGACACACCAGGCACCAACTCGTGACACAATAAAGTGTCGCGACACACAGTTTGAGAGGCGCTGGGATATAATATGGTGCAAGATCCCGACTGCGCTAAAGGTAAGTATAAACTGACCTAACTCTCAGGGGTGCCTAACCCTAACCCCCCCCCCAAGTGCCTAACCCTAACTCCCCCTCTAAGTGCCTAAACCTATCCCCCCATTCCCCGCTGCCTAAACCTAAGTCTCGGGTCTCAAGTCGACAGGTTGTTTTTAGCCCATACTTGCCAACATTCAGCTCCCTCCTTCCGGGAGGGAGCTGAATGTCTGCGTGCAGCGGGGGGCGTGGTCGGGTATTTACGAGGCATTGAGGGTGGAGCCGGAGGCAGGGCCGCACGATCGCGTCATCGTGGCTCTGCCCCCCTCTTCACAATGCAAAAATATTGGCATTGTAAAGCAGGGGGTGGGGCCACGATGACGCGATTCAGCGTGAATCGCGTCACTGGCCCTCCGCTGCTGCAGGGGTTTCTATGAGGTAGCCGGGAGGCTTGCCTGCCTTCCTGGGGGGTCGGGAGGTTCCCGACCAAATCGGGAGGGTAGGCAAGCCTGATTTAGCCTACCACGATCCCTACAAATAACACATTCTGGCTCAAGACTGTTGGGTTTGTGTTTTAAGCCTTGGAGAGAGTTAAAGTGGATGGAAATTGTCAGAACTGAGGGGTTTTGTGTTCCTGGCTGTGATACTGGTGGTTCAGTGGTGGAATCTGAGGTCAGTAATCTGGCAGGTCTTATATAGTTTCAGCATTGTGCAGGTTCAGGAACTGAGACTGGCAGGACTCTGGAGTTAAACTCAGGATGGTGAGACTCAGGAAATATACACAGTTTGGTGAGACTCAGGAGTTATACACAGGTTGGTGAGTCTCAGAAGATATACACAGGTTCTGAGACCCAGACAGGAACAAGAAGTTGACAATACCCTAACCAGAGGCGCGGAATCTAAACACACCGGTGGTTTTCTCCAGGGACCCCCGCAAGGAGATTTGGTTATCACTTCCATTGTGCAGGTCGCAGTCCTCTGGCTGGGTCTTCCGGTAACGCTATCCGGGCCTCTCCGAGAATTCTGAGGCATAAGCCCCAGATCCACGGACTGAAGTAACTGGTAGTCATTACAGTAGGAGCAGATGGAATTAATTCCAATAGGGGTGTGCACCGGCCACTTTTCGTGTTTTGTGTTTTGGTTTTGGATCTGGATCTTTCTTCGTGTTTTGGATCTGGATTGGTTTTGCCAAAACCACCCTTCCGTGTTTTGGGTTCTGGGTTTTGTGTTTTGGATCTGTATTTTTTTTTTAAAAAGCATAAAAACAGCTAAAATCACAGAATTTGTTGGTTTCTCTGCTCCTATGCTATTATTAACCTCAATAACCTTAATTTCCACTCATTTCCAGTCTATTCTGAACACCTCACACCTCACAATAGTGTTTTTATGTCCAAAAGGTTGCACCGAGGTAGCTGGATGACTATGCTAAGCGACACGAGTGGGCGGCACAAACACGTGACCCATCTAGGAGTGACACTGCAGTGGCAGACAGGATGGCAGTTAGAAAAACTAGGCCCCAAACTGTACATAATGCAAAGAAAAAAAAGAAATGCAAGCTGGAATTGTCCTTGGGCCCTCCCACCCACCCTTATGTTGTATAAACAGGACATGCACACTTTAACAAATCAATCATTTCAGCGCCAGGGTCTGCCACACAACTGTGGCTGAAATGATTGGTTCGTTTGGGCCCCCACAAAACAAGCTGGCAATTAATGTGTCCCTGCACAAACTGGCTCTACGGAGGCAAGATGTCATCCTCATCCTCCTCATCCACCGATTCCTCACCCTCTTCAGTGTGTACATCCTCATCCTCACAAAGTATTAACTCGTCCCCACTTGAATCCACCACCACAGGTCCCTCTGTACCTTCTGGAGGCTGGTCTCCCTGGAAGAGCTGATAATTCATTTTGATGAACATCATCTTCTCCACATTCTGTGGAAGCAACCTCCTACGCCTTTCGCTGACAAGGTTCCCGGCTGCACTAAACACTCTTTCGGAGTACACACTGGAGGGGGGGCAACTCAGGTAAAATAGAGCCAGCTTGTACAGGGGCCTCCAAATTGCCTCTTTTTCCTGCCAGTACAGGTATGGACTGTCTGACATGCCTACTTGGATGCTGTCACCGATGTAATCCTCCACCATTCTGTCAATGGTGACAGTATCATATGCAGTGACAGTAGACATGTCAGAAATTGTTGCCAGGTCCTTCAGTCCGGACCAGATGTCCAAACTTGGTCCTGCCTGCCCTGCATCACCGCCAGCGGGTTGCTTAGGATACCTAAGTTTTTTCCTGGCAGCCCCAGTTGCGGGAGAAAATGAAGAAGGAGCCGTTGACGTGTCACGTTCCGCTTCAGCTGACAGTGTGTTCACCAGCAGGTCTTTGCACCTCTGCAGGCTTGTGTCGGCCGGAAAGAGAGACACCACATAGGCTTTAAACCTAGGATCAAGCACGGTGGCCAAAATGTAGTGGTCTGATTTCAACAGATTGACCACCCTGGAATCCTGGCAAAGCGAATGAAGGGCTTCATCCACAAGTCCCACATGCCGAGCGGAATCGCTCCGTCTTAGCTCCTCCTTCACTTTCTCCAGCTGCTTCTGCAAAAGCCTGATGAGGGGAATGACCTGACTCAAGCTGGCTGTGTCTGAACTGACTTCACGTGTGGCAAGTTCGAAGGGCTGGAGAACCTTGCACAACACGGAAATCATTCTCCACTGCGCTTGAGTCAGGTGCATACCCCCTCCTTTGCCTATGTCATAGGTGGATGTATAGGCTTGTATGGCCTTTTGCTGCTCCTCCATCCTCTGAAGCATATAGAGGGTTGAGTTCCACCGCGTCACAACCTCTTGCTTCAGGTGATGGCGGGGCAGGTTCAAGAGTGTTTGCTGGCGCTCCAGTCTTCGGCACGCAGTCGCTGAATGGCGAAAGTGGCCAGAAATTTTTCGGGCCACCCAAAGCGTCTCCTGCACGCCCCTGTCGCTTTTCAGAAAATTCTGCACCACCAAGTTTATTGTGTGAGCAAAACATGGGACGTGCTGGAATTTACCCAGATGTAATGCCCGCACAATATTGGTGGCGTTGTCAGATATCACAAATCCCCAGGAGAGTCTAAGTGGGGTAAGCCACTGGGCGATGATTTCCCTCAGTTTCTCTAAGAGGTTGTCGGCGGTGTGCCTCTTACTGAAACCGGTGATACACAGCGTAGCCTGCCTTGTAACGAGCTGGCGTTTCTGAGATGCTGCTACTGGTGACGCTGCTGCTGTTGCTGCGTAAGGTGATACATCTACCCAGTGGGCTGTCACAGTCATATAGTCCTTAGTCTGCCCTGTTCCACTTGTCCACATGTCCGTGGTTAAGTGGACATTGTGTACAACGGCATTTTTCAGGACACTGAGGACACTTTTTCTGACATTTCTGTACAGTCTCGGTATCGCCTGCCTAGTGAAGTGGAATCTAGACGGGATTTGGAACCGGGGACACACTACCTCCATCAATTGTCTAAATCCCACTGCACTAATGGCGGATACCGGACGCACGTCTAACACCAACATAGCAGTCAAGGCCTCAGTTATACGTTTTGCTTCAGGATGACTGCTGTCGTACTTCATCCTCCTCGCTAAGGACTGTTGGAGGGTCAATTGTTTAGTAAAAGTAGTGGTGTTCCTACTTCCTCTCTGGGATGATGAACGACTCCCAGCAGCAGCAACAGCAGCAGCGGCAGCAGTAGGCGTAGCAATGCAGGATCCTCCAGAGGAATCCCGGATAGGAGAGTCAGTCATGCCAGTGACATGGCCTGCAGGACTACTTCCGATCCTGACTAAGGAGGAAATTGACGAGGAGGGAGTTGACGGTGTGGTTTGCAGGCTCTTGGATACAACAGGACAACAGGATTTAGGTATCCCTGGACTGCTTACGGTCTTAGCCAAAGTTTCTGAACTTGACAGTAACTTTTTATGAACGCGCTGCAGGTGCCGTATAAGGGAGGATGTTCCTAGGTGGTTGACGTCCCTACCCCTACTTATTTCACCTTTACATATGGTACATATGGCAAGACAGTTGTTGTCCGGATTTGGATAGAAATATTGCCAGACCAAAGAGGTGGAATGTTTGGTCTTCTGCCCAGGCATGACCGTGATGGGCTTTTTCATCCCACGGACAACAACTGTCTCCCCCGGAGCCTGATTTAAACAAACCACATCACCATCAGAATCCTCCTCGCCAACTTCCTCCTCAGCGCCAGCTACACCAGTATCCTCATCCTGTTGTACTTCAACAGTGACATCTTCAATTTGCATATCAGCAAGTGGACTGTGGGTGCTCCTTTCAGCACTTGCAGGGGGCGTGCAAATGGTGGAAAGAGCCACCTCTTCCCGTCCAGTGCTGGGAAGGTCAGGCATCGCAACCACCACAACACTTGGACTCTCCTTGGGGATTTGTGATATCTTCTTAGAAAGCACAGTTCTTCGCTGTGCTTTTGCCAGCTTAACTCTTTTGATTTTTTTAGTGGGAGGAGGGCTTCCATCGTCATGTGAAGCTGAACCACTAGTCATGAACATACTAGGGATCGACCTTAGCCGTTCCTTGCCACTCCGTGTCGTAAATGGCATATTGGCAAGTTTACGTTTCTCTTCAGCTGATTTAAATGTCTTTTTCAAGGTCATTTTTCTGAACTTTGCCATTTGGGATTGTATGTGCCCTCTACTATGACATTGGGCATCGGCCTTGGCAGACGACGTTGATGGCATGTTATCGTCTATGTCATGACTAGTGGCAGCAGCTTCAGCACTAGGAGGAAGTGGTTCTTGATCTTTCTCTATTTTATTTTTATCGGAGAAAGTTTGGTCCTCCATTTATGTTATATCGATTTGATATATACGTGCGGCTAAACACAGAAAATAATTTTTTTTTTGGTTTGGACTGGAGTGTACTTTCGGGGGTTACAGCACCCTTAACGGTCAAGCCAGCCGGCCCTTTACTTATGACACAGGCGCACGCTTGGCACTACTTTGTTGATGCACGTGCGGCTACTGCGCACACAATTCACAAACACAGAAAATAATTTTTTTTTTGGTTTGGACTGGAGTGTACTTTCGGGGGTTACAGCACCCTTAACGGTCAAGCCAGCCGGCCCTTTACTTATGACACAGGCGCACGCTTGGCACTACTTTGTTGATGCACGTGCGGCTACTGCGCACACAATTCACAAACACAGAAAATAATTTTTTTTTTGGTTTGGACTGGAGTGTACTTTCGGGGGTTACAGCACCCTTTAACGGTCAAGCCAGCCGGCCCTTTACTTACGACACAGGCGCACGCTTGGCACTACTTTGTTGATGCACGTGCGGCTACTGCGCACACAATTCACAAACACAGAAAATAATTTTTTTTTTGGTTTGGACTGGAGTGTACTTTGGGGGTTACAGCACCCTTAACGGTCAAGCCAGCCGGCCCTTTACTTATGACACAGGCGCACGCTTGGCACTACTTTGTTGATGCACGTGCGGCTACTGCGCACACAATTCACAAGCACAGAAAATAATTTTTTTTTTGGTTTGGACTGGAGTGTACTTTCGGGAGTTACAGCACCCTTTAACGGTCAAGCCAGCCGGCCCTTTACTTACGACACAGGCGCACGCTTGGCACTACTTTGTTGATGCACGTGCGGCTACTGCGCACACAATTCACAAACACAGAAAATAATTTTTTTTTTGGTTTGGACTGGAGTGTACTTTGGGGGTTACAGCACCCTTAACGGTCAAGCCAGCCGGCCCTTTACTTATGACACAGGCGCACGCTTGGCACTACTTTGTTGATGCACGTGCGGCTACTGCGCACACAATTCACAAGCACAGAAAATATTTTTTTTTTTGGTTTGGACTGGAGTGTACTTTCGGGGGTTACAGCACCCTTTAACGGTCAAGCCAGCCGGCCCTTTACTTATGACACAGGCGCACGCTTGGCACTACTTTGTTGATGCACGTGCGGCTACTGCGCACACAATTCACAAACACAGAAAATAATTTTTTTTTTGGTTTGGACTGGAGTGTACTTTGGGGGTTACAGCACCCTTTAACGGTCAAGCCAGCCTGCCCTTTACTTATGACACAGGCGCATGCTTGGCACTACTTTGTTGATGCACGTGCGGCTACTGCGCACGCAATTCACAAACACAGAAAATAATTTTTTTTTTGGTTTGGACTGGAGTGTACTTTCGGGGGTTACAGCACCCTTAACGGTCAAGCCAGCCGGCCCTTTACTTATGACACAGGCGCACGCTTGGCACTACTTTGTTGATGCACGTGCGGCTACTGCGCACACAATTCACAAACACAGAAAATAATTTTTTTTTTGGTTTGGACTGGAGTGTACTTTCGGGGGTTACAGCACCCTTAACGGTCAAGCCAGCCGGCCCTTTACTTATGACACAGGCGCACGCTTGGCACTACTTTGTTGATGCACGTGCGGCTACTGCGCACACAATTCACAAACACAGAAAATATATTATTTTTTTAGCACTTGGGGGGAGCACCCCTGATGGACAGAGCACCCCCTGGACAACACTACAGCACTCCTTTAGGACTGGGACACTGCACAGGACTTTGGAGTGGACACAGCCCCTATGGAGAACTGACTGCACAACACAGTCCAGCCAGCCCCTATGGACTTTGAAGTAGTGGACACAGCCCCTATTAACAACAGCAGCACAGCACAACACAGCCAGCCCCTATGGACTTTGAAGTAGTGGACAACAGCAGCACTACACTACACTACACTACACAGCCCTAACTCCCACCCTCCCTCTTCACTGTCCACAGCCGAGTGAGAAAATGGCGCCGACGTGGGTACCTTATATAGGATCCAAAACCCGCGAGACTCGGAAGGCGGGAAGATGACGTTTTGCCTCGATTTCAGAATCCAAGTCAGGCGGGAAAAGTCGAGCCTGACTCGGATCGGACTCGGATCGGGGGGGCTCGGGGGGGTTCGGATTTCAGAAATCCGAACCCGCTCACCCCTAATTTCCAATGGTACTGGTTATCGGTCAGGAATCAATGGTGCTGGTTATCGGATAGAACTGGTTATGCTGGTTATCGGATTGGAACTGATGATGCTGCTTATCGGATAGGAACTGATTATGCTGGTTAGCAGATAAGAACAGATTATGCTGACTAAGACTTCAACAGCTGCAGGAGTCTGGAGCCTGGATACATAGCACAAAAGTGAGACGTGTTGCTCAGGGCACCGGCTGCTTGTCTGTGAATTCCTTATATCCCCCCTGGTCAGCCCTTATTGGTTACCAGGATCGAGTGACCACTGTAGGAAGCATGATTGGTGGGAATGAAAACTGGAGCTGAATGGTGCATTAGATCATGTGACTGCTGCTGAGACAGAGACTAGAGGATCAGTGGTCAGCTGACTGAAAGTATCATGGCAGCGCCCAGGTCCAGAGATGGCGGGAACATTGCGGAGTACCACAGCCAGAGCGAGATGGGGTAAACTAGGAGCAGCAGTGCTGACCAGGAAACGAACAGCCAGCCTGGATAGCTGACCTGCGCAGTGCTGTATACTGATTCCTGACAGAAATAAAATATCAGCTCCTGTCACTTTACAGGCTGTGTTTAAAAAAAATTAAGTTAGCAGCTGATTGGTTGGTACTTTATCTCTCTCCAAGGCTTAGTACATCATATTTCCCTACTCTCCCGATTCGTCCGGGAGCCTCATGAAAATCGGGTGCTGCTCCCGGCCCCCCCGGAAAGGCAGACAAGCCTCCCGGTGTGGCCCCCAACCTGTATGCCCCCCCCCGCAGTTGCAATAGAAACCCCCACAATGGTAGGGGGGCCGCTGAATCGCATCATCGTGGCCCCGCCCCCTGCTTCACAATGCCATTAATCTCAGCATTGTGAATAGGGGGGTGGTGCCACGAGGACGCAATCGTGCGGTCACGCCCCTATTGCGTCATTGTAGCGTCACGCCCCTTTTCAGCTGCAACACACCCGCCTGCCATGGAACCCTGACAACTCCCTCCCGGAAGGCGGGAGTTGAGAGTCGGCAAGTATGTAATACATAGACCCTTGTATATGCAGAAAAACTATTGGGTGCATGTAAGTCACACTCCCAAACTCTCCATGAATGAATTCAGTCGATCAGACCTGTCGTACATCGGGTATTCTTGAGATATGGCGACTTGCGACAAAGCCAATCTGGTTGGGGTGGACCAAGGGAGAGAAATGGTATTCAGACAGTTGTCAAGAATTTAGCAAAGAAATTCAGATGCAGGTTTGGTAGAAAGGCTGGTCCGTAACTGCCACAGCATTTGTCATTGTCACCTTCATAGAGACGCACTTGCCTTCTTTTCCGACCTCTGCTACAAGCATGTCAGAGGCGTGGTAATGAGACTTGCATCGTCATGGCCTGTTGTCACTGCACAATGCTAATGCACAATGCCACAATGTGTGTCAGCAGAGGGGTGAGCCATGATTTTGCAATTTGCTGCAAATCGCCTCAGCAAGGCTCTGGGAACTTCTCTAGAGTAGTGAACATTATCCAGGAAGTTGGCCTACTCTCCGAGGAGTCCGACATTCAAGAGTTTCACAGACAGTCATGGAGTATAGGCATTAGTATCCTACAAAGGGTCTGATTCAGAATTGGGGAAAGTGTTTACTTTTTTGGAACATCATGTGGTCTTACTGTATGTAGGTCTGAGCCTTTTGCAGCTTTATAGAAAGAAATTTGAATATGCGTTCAGTTTTCTTCATTTTATATATTACTAATTACAGGAATTTCCAACTGCGCTCTGCCCCTTACACTTTTATGTGTGGTGCGTTAATGATGGCTATTGAAACTATGTTATATATCACTAAGTGATGTGCACGGTTTTACCCGAGTAGACCTTAGATATTAACTATTTCCATTTCCCTCATCCCATTTTAACTTAACCTATATGCTGAGTTCATTTTTTGCCTCTGGGGTAAAGGAGCGTGGTAGTATCCATTGAAATAAACTTGAGTTTTTTTAAACTTTTTTTTAATATGAATTAATTGAAGGTGGGTTATAAGACTTATATAAACCTTTTTTTTCTGCTTATTGATTTCTTTGTATACCACATTGATGGTTCTATCTTCAGGTGCTAGGATCATCTGGCTGATGGATGAGCTCACTCTGGAGCTGCCATGTAGAACTGCCCATGTGAGAAGCAGTCCTCCCTCAAGTCAATTCGTGCCACCTTCAGCGACTGCCCCTGGGACTTGATGGTCATTGAAAAGTAAACCTTAAGGGGAACGCGGGATTTTTACAGGGGGGTTTACAGATTTTATATATATATATATAGATATAATATATACCAATCCAACAGAGAGAGACAGGCACTCAAAGGAACGATTGAAAATGCAAAAATAATGTATTAAATGTCTACGTTTCAGGGCATCAGCCCCTTCGTCAGGACACACTTAATGACATACCAGCGTGTCCTGACGAAGGGGCTGATACCCTGAAAAGTAGACGTTTAATACACCATTTTTGCATCTTTAATCGTGCCTTTGAGTGCCTGTCTCTCTCTGTTGGATTGGTCTATATCTTCTGACATTGGACACCGAGGCCAGATGGTTTGATATGCTATGAGTGCCGGCAGTTTTGGGATTTTATATATATATATATATATATATATATATATTATAGTTTATATATATTATACAGTTTATATATATATATATATATATATATATTAGGGATGTGCAGGCTCGGATAGGTTCGAGTTTGCACGTTGAGTTCGGATTTTTCCCTCCAAAAAAACGGAACTCAGAAAGAGGCAAAACGTCATCTTGCATGGACGAACATCATCATTCCTGGACTTTCTAAAATCTCAGTGCATGTAAAATCAGTGCAGATTTGCTAAAATCTCAGTGCATGTGCATGGTATAGCTGCTAACGGCCAATCGCAGGTACATTGTATCCACATTACTAAGCCCACCTGGCTTGTCAATTATTACTGATACTTTTGGATATAAATATGGAACTATAACTGGACCAGTCAATTTATTATTGGAGCCAATTATCCATCTGATCCATTTGTCCAAACTACATGACGTGTGCACACACAAGAGATCTCTTAAGCAGTGTTTTTAGCATATAATATTACTGTACTGTTGATTTAGTAAATACAAAAAAATTTTTTATGTGTAATATGAAAGATATAGGACCTCATTCGCCTAACGACCGCAAAACTGAAAAAGGAAGCAATCACACGGTCGGTCGGTCGCAACTAAAGTGACGCCCATACGTGAACAATGCACCTCCTCTAGCTAACGATTGATAGCAGCTAGCGATCGAGTCAATCGTTGTCAGTCGCTGTATGTCAATTTTCTTCTGATGGTTGCGGCCGCTTGTGTTGTGTGCAAATTACATCAAAAATTAACAAAAAGCCGCATAGAATAAGCCATCCCCATGAAATATATTTATTCTTATTATTCTCTAATACAAATGCAACTGAATCAATTACAAGACAATTAGCAGTGTTATTAGCTACGACAAACGATTATTAGCTGCTTGCATTGTGTGGCACAAAATAGAAACATCAAACATAACATCAGTCACATTCGATAGTATCGATTGTACTCTGGTGCTTGAGAGAGCACGTACCCTACCTCAAGCTGTACGATCAGCCAGGCCTCTAACCTGCTCGCAGAGTGACGTTTTACTACTTCCGGCCTTCTATGTCGGTCGTAGCAGGAAATTTATGTACGCCCCTAAAACGCCCTGAAAACGGTGAGGAACGCCTGCGTTTTTAGACCACCACCCCCGTCAACACCCACAAACGGACTTTCATGTCAATCAACTCTCGGAAGCCACTTCCTGCTCGTAACCCGTATGATCAACAGCATTTTGGATCGCAAGGTCTTGTACGCACATGCGCACAACTAACCGTATGCATGCGTGGTTTGAAAACATCGGATGCGTACGACCGAGTGGCCGCTTACGACCGACTCTGAATGAGGTCCATAGATCTCTAAAAGTTTTATTTATAATTAATTAATGAATAATAAAATTTTGCAGATTTTTTAGTTAACAGAGCCGTGACTGTTTTATACATGTGTATGGATTCTACTATCTCACAGTATCTAGTTGTATTAGCGCAGTCTGTAGTTCAATAGAATTTCTCTATTCTATACAGCATTGGTCGAGGAAAGTTTAACTCTATAAACCATTCATCAGAGACAAAAGAGCTGTGCTGTGTGAGTGACTGACAGCTACTGCAGGGTGAGGGCTGCACTCTGATTGGCTCTCTGAGACAGTGAAAGCTAATCAGTGATAGCAATGTGCCCTGTTGCTTAGTAGCATCCTAGAGAGGGGAGGGAGTCAAGGACTGAGCAGGGTTACGTCTAAGGCAGACAGAGTGAGAGACAGCCTCCAACAAACCCATGAAGATTCCCTGATGCAGACACAGTAGCCAGGAGGGAGCCAGGGGAGGCATAGCTATCAGGAATTTAAAAAAACATTATTTCCATTTGATGGTAGAAAACATCGGCCCACCACCATGAAATGGTGAAAACACCACAATCGAAAAACAAAAATATTCATGGTTAGTAACCATCGTTTTCCGATGTCCATCCCTATGCTGAACATGCAGATGGACTCTGGCCACCATTCCTCCAACGTGAAATGCTCCCTCTCTAGCGTGATGTTCCTGCTCAGCTATATGTCCTTGGTGAACAAGAGGCACCTCCCATGGAAGTCAGCTATGTTCACGGACAGGGGAACCACAGCGAGGAAGTTCAACAGGAAATACAGGGTACATTGTGCAAAGAGGACATTGCTCATCACCATGCTTGGCAGCCGGGGAAGGGTGTGCGTGGAGGCTGTGGAAATATGCAAATGTACCCCAGCCCCGGGGGCATGTTTACAGTAGCTGCAAAACAAATCTCTCATCCATGATCCTCCAGCCCTTCCCAGCACATCCCAGTGGCCATGCCTCAGCCAGTTGAAGGGCAGCAGCAGGGGAGGGGGTGTGGTGACACTGGTGAGATGCACTGGGCAGGAGTGAGAAGCAGGGGGTTGTATTGATCCTGCTCAGTCCCTCCCCTCCCTAGGCTGCTAAGCAACAGGGCACATCGCTTACTCTGATTGTCTCTCACTGACTTGCTGTTTCAGCACCCTGGCCAGCTCCTATACAGCAGCTTGGTGCAAGATTTTTTTCTGTCACTTTGCTTCACAAAAATCATCACTACTCGGCTCCCTTTTGTCACAAATGAATGGTTCATACACCTAAAACTTCATCGACCAATGCTGTATAGGAATCTGACAGCGGAAGCCCAGCAGTGAAGATTCCGACAGGTGAGTACTTTTGCTATTTACTAACCTAACCCCCCCAACCCTTCCTTAGGGGTGCTTAACCTTAACCTCCCCCCCAAGTGCCTAACTCTAACCCCCCTCTAAGTGCCTAATCCTAAGCCCCCCCTTCCCCACAGCTTAACCTTAAGTCTCCTGGGGGGTGCCTAACCCTAACCTCCCCCCGGGGGTGCCTAACCCTAACCCCCCCTTCCCCGGGGGATGCCTAACCCTATGTCTCCTGGGGGGTGCCTAACCCTATCCTCCCCCTCGTGGGTGCCTATCCCTAACCACCCCTTCCCCTAGCCTAACCCTAAGCTCCCAGAGATATGCCTAACCCTAAGTACCCCTCGGGAGCCCTTAACCTAACCCTCCCCCCCCCGACGCGTCTGTCCATGTCCGGCGCCAGGCTTACCTTCGATCGGTAAGCCGGGATTTCGACGCCTGTCAGTAGACACTTGCCAGGATGCCGACGGTTGGCATGCGCAAGCCCACGGAGCGCGCGAGAAATTTACTTGCTCCGGGGCTCGCTACAAACGGGGCAGCTGTCAATGTTGATCGACAGCTCGCCCCGTTTTGTTGGAGGGGTGGGGGGGTGGCTGGACAAATGGAGGCGTTCCTGAAGGAGTGATGTCAGTAGTGAGCTTCCGGCTCTATTAGAGCCGAAAGCTAATTGGGGCTTGTGGCAGACGAGACCCTACCAGAAGGGTCTCGCCGCAAGCCCGATGGTCACGATGGTCTAGACCATCGCGACCATCACCTGGCCGCTCGCAAAAGCCATGGGTGGTCACCCACAGCTTAGCGAGCGGCCAGGAGGCTGGCTTTTAAAAAAAAAAGCGGCCGCCCTCATTCAGAGCGAGCGCTCGCTTTTTGCGAGCGGCTCTGAATGAGGGCCATAGTTGTAATTGTAAGGATCCCTACAGCTGTACTTTATTGAATTATTAGTTATTTCTGTGGCATGGTCTGCGGGTATGGCACTAATACATTGCTCAGTATTCTGTATGCTACATAGGGCCGCATTCAATTAGGTGCGAAAAGCGGTATTCGCCCGTTTTTTTTGCGAAAGTCAAGGCACTGAAATAGGCTAAACTTTTTCTCCACAGAATAGCAGGAGAAAAAAAAGTGTCAAATCTATATTTGGGGGTGCAGATGTTGGGAAACCTCTAGAGACATTAAAGTTTGCTAGTACCCATTTTCAAGTACTCCAAATTTGTAGGCGAGAAGTCGGGTAGGCGGAACTTTTTGCGGATGAGGATGCAAAACTATTTGAATACGGCCCTTAGTGTTAATCCATCTAAACGCAATTTTATATATATTTTTTTCCTTATGCCATTAGAGGAAATATCCTAGACACAGAGAAAATCCTATTTGCACTCAACTTACTCTACAGTATGAATCTCCCACATCATTTCACATCTACCTACACTAATGGAGAAATATGTCATTACATTGCAGAGAAAAACAGGGATCTGAGCCACATAACTTGTACAAATGATGCTATAAAGCAAGGCACTTTTTTAGGGGAGATCTACAGCTAACAATTTCTAATGACTTAAATTAGGACTAAAAAATCTTATTAGTGCAAATGTTTTCGGTTTGAGTTATCAGAATATATTTATATTTGTAAAAAAATAAATATATAGGACAGTGGGCCTGATTCAGAGCCGCTCGTAAGCGGCCGCTTGTTCGCTCCGAGCGATGTTCGCACACCTGCGCATGCATATGGGTCGTAATGCGCATGCGCCAACCAGTCAGTGCGGTCGGAAATCGAGCGCTCGCAAAATAGCGAGTGCCTGCTAATTTGAGTGACAGGATGAGGCGTTTGTGGGTGGTAACAGGGGAAGGTGCTTGAAAACGGGGAGTGGAGATCAGAATGCAGGCGTGCCAAACGATCAAAACGGGCGTTTTAACAGTGTGCATAATTAACAAAGCAGCGTCATCGACCACGTCAGTTGGTTGTCTCTTAGCCTGAACTGTTCACATGATTGCGGTAGGAAAATCCAACCACAAGCACTGCGAGCAGTTCAGATGCCTTTCGATGTACTCGATTAATCTAATAAATAGCGGAGATGACGTAGGATGCGAGCGGCCAGGGGGCGTCTTTACAAAATAGACCCGGACGCTATTTGCGCTCGCTCATTCAGAAAAAGGGGCCAGCTATTTAAATTGAGCGCTCACTCTTTGCGGTCTGTTGACGCCTCCATGTCTGAGCGAACGAACGAAACATGCGCTCGCTATTTTGTAAGGACGCCCCCTGGCCGCTCGCATCCTACGTCATCTCCGTTATTTATTAGATTAATCGAGTACATCGAAAGGCGTCTGAACTGCTCGCAGTGCTTGTGGTTGGATTTTCCTACCGAAATCATGCGAACAGTTCAGGCTAAGAGACAACCAAGTGACGTGGCCGATGACGCTGCTTTGTTAATTATGCACACCCTTAAAACGCCCGTTTTGACCGTTTGGCACGCCTGCGTTCGGATCTCCACTCCCCGTTTTCAAGCACCTTCCCCTGTTACCACCCACAAACGCCTCATCCTGTCACTCAAATTAGCAGGCACTCGCTATTTTGCGAGCGCTCGATTTCCGACCGCACTGACTGGTTGGCGCATGCGCATTATGACCCATACGCATGCGCAGATGTGCGAACATCGCTCGGAGCAAACGAGCGGCCGCTTACGAGTGGCTCTGAATCAGGCCCTGTGTTTCTACAGTATATCACATTTATTCTGGGTAATACACTGATTGAACGGTTGGCCATCGATCATCGATGGTTAACAACCATCGATGGCTAACTTCCAATGGCCAAAGGTTTTGACATTGATGGCGGAGATCCAATGGTTCTCTGCCATTAATGGCACAGAGGCCCTGATTCAGAGCCGGATGCTCTTTCAGAGCTTTCGCTCTGAATCAGGGCGTTTTTTTTTATGGGGCCAGCCTCCTGGCCGCTCGCTAATCTGTGGGTGACCACCCACAACTTTTGCAAGTGGCCAGGTGATGGTCACAACCATCGCTACCATCGGTGTTTGCGACGAGACCCTTGTGGTAGGGTCTCATTCCCGCAAGCCCCAGTGAGCTAAATAGCTAAATAGCGCCGGAAGCTGACCACTGACATCACTGGTGATGTCAGTGGTGCCTCCCACAAATGGCAGGCGTTCCTTCGGGAACGCCTCCATTGATATAGCCACCCCCCTACCAGCCTCCATAATCAAAATCGACAACTGCCCCCTTTTGGTGCGAGACCCGTAGCGACGGAGTGCCCGTTGCTGGCCGGGTCTTGCTCCGGCGTGCGCATGCACAGTGAGGGACCATCGACCCACTTGCGAGCGGGTCTGAATCAGGCCCAGAGTCCCCGTGAAGGTATTTTTCCCCTCCCTGGTGCCTCGAACATGGAGCCTAGCTCCGTCCCCCGAAGCCATCCGCAAAGTTCTGCCCCACCTCTGATTGGCCTGCTGCCCTGTGAGTAATAGAGCAGGAATGACCATCGGAGGGCCAAACCATCGATCACTCCCCATCGATGGTTTCATATCGAGGTTAACCAATGACGGTACCATTGATGGTTAAACCACCGATTGCCATCCCTGATTGTTGTTTGTGCAGTGCTCGCCAGAGGGCACTGCAGGAGAATCAGATTGAAGGGTTACTCTCGTTCTTCTGGGTGCTCACTCTCAGTAATCTTATTATAGGTAAGTGAAACACATAAACAAGCTATAAAAACACTACACGTTCCACGTAGCACGACTTTCCGGACTCTCTCTCATCAGTAGCCGCTCTTCCTGTGCTGCAATTTCCTTCGATATCAGAGCGAAGTAACTGAAAGGCTTGAAATTGTACATCAATAAATGTTTATGAGGAATTAATCTCCATACAATATGCCAGTCTATCGCACTGTTTGAAACAAAATGCCAGTATATAATATTTTCTCTCTGCACATGTGTGCCACAATAATTTATGCCTAATACTGGATACCAATAGGTTTCTTGTATCAATTTGCAAACTATTGCTCTTCTGTATATCGCATGTAATAATAAGATTAACCTATTTAACAGATACAAGGCTCCAGTTGGCTATATGAGGGATATGAAAGTGTTTCTTTTGTCTCAACATATGTGTTCTCCCATCAAAGAAAACAGGTATTTCTATAAGTGCTTAGGGTCTACATAAATGATTGAATTTGGATAATACTGTATATAAGTTTTCTTTATATCACGTTATTTATCTTTGCATGTGTTGTCTGGGAATCGATCGCGGGTTATCCCTAGTATGACTGTCATCGAGGAAACTCAAACTGTGACAAGAGCCTTCCTGATTTACCTAGGGCATTTCCACTAAGTTTATCCTATTTACTGTTGCTTAGGAAGGACGGAATTATAAAGATAAAATACACAGTGGAACTGACACAAGCTTTAAAATAGATATTCACTTGACGACTTTAAATTTATTTCATCTAGATAACCCCATCATTGTTTTCTTTTACTTGTGTGCCGTGTGAATTAAGAGAAAGAACTACTATCTGCATACTTACTTATTAACCTCATACTTGCCAACTCTCCCTGATTGTCAGGGAGACTCCCTGAAATAGTTGCAATCTCCCTGACTCCCTGAAGAGTCTAGCAATCTCCCTGGTTGCACCTTACCCCTATTATGAATGGCTACGACCATTTTCTGAAAAGTATCAGTATTTTTTTATTAACATGTAGATCTTACTAACGGCTTTGGGGCTCATTTACATTTGGATGTAAGTCAATTTTATGACACGCCTCTCAGATGTAGCAGTACACGCCCACTTTACCGCCGTGCTCATAGGTGTTGCTTTCACAATCTCCCTGAATGCGTTTTCAAAAGTAGGCAAGTATGCTTAAACATCATAGAGCTCTATTATACTGGAGTTTAACATTTTGATTTCCTTTATATATGTCATTAAGGTCCAGCATAAATGTATGATACAATTACGATATACAAGAAATACATATTTTGCCATAATAACTTGTGAAACAGGACACTTTTAACTGACTATTGTTTATTTAATATTCTATACCAAATACAAGCATTATCACTGTATGTTTAAATAAGCAAAATATTATTGACTTTTGTGCAATATAAGACATAATTTAGTAGCTATGAAATAATTATATTCTCTATACAAGCTCTATCTATATTAAACAATATATATATATTTTTTCCCCTCAAGTTTACTGAATAAAAATATGGTTAAGTTTTAACTTTACACATCATTTCATTTTGAAATTAAGAGTACCCCTAACAAAGAGTCTTCCTTTCTGTCCTACTATAGTATCTATATACAGTGTGTGTATATGTATATATATATATATATATATATACACACACTAAATACATATATATTTATATATATATATATATATATATATTATATATATTTATATATATATATATGCAGCAATGGGCAGCACTCACGACGACTTCACAAAAGACACAGTACACGTGTGTATATATATATTATATATCCCACCACCAACTCCTATATTAGACAATAACTATATTACTAGTATATTATTGGTACATTATTCATATTAGTTGGTCATACCAACAGATTTAACAACATATGTTCTTGTAAATACGGGAAGATCTAAATATATCACTTACTAAATTTTTTTTTTTTCAGAAGTTAACAAAAACATGGGCTACACCATATAACTGCTCGCAGACTTCTTTCATATTCGTACCCATGACCAATGGACAAATGTCCAATTTTATTTTATGTGAGCAAATCCAAACTCGCCACATATGAAAATGCAGTTAGCCATTGGCAGAATGCTGTGATGTGCGCTTTGCGCAGCAATGTATTACAGGCTAGAATGCACATCAAAGTCTATGATTTTTTTAAATCACAAGATATAGAACCGCCATCCTGATTTTTGTGCAATGGAGTTTTCATGTGTATGAATCGATCGCTTGGCCAAACGCCGATTACTAATTAAAGAAAAATTGTGGCTCTAAGAGGCGAGATAGCTTTAATCACATGCTATCTTCAGGATTACAAAAATAAAATACAAAAATATATATATATTGCTCCCAGCAGTCATAGTACACCCCCATGCGAACCGAATAAATAATATTGGTCTCAGAATTTAAATAATTTATTTATAGTGCCCCCTTGTAAAATAAATAATCAAAAGTTCTTCTATTGTATTGTAAATAATTAACAGTACCCCCTTTTTTTAAATAAATTTTTGATAGCGGATCCCTCTCCCGGAATGTTTACAATGGATGATTAGGTTACAATGGCTACAGCTATGTAAAGATGGCATTACCTATTGGGGATAAATTCCAAAAAGTTTAGCTTTTTGGAGCCTGGAACATTTAATAATTTAGCAGCAGCCCATAGACATGTGTATATGTATAGGCATATCTGCTGCAGTCACCCCTTAATTGGTGCTATGGATACTTCATTTTTACAGGATCTTTTTGGAGGATTTCCGGCAAATTGTATTAATAAATAGATCCCTAAATTCCCATCACTTATCATTAACTGATATGTTCCTACTGAATACTTACCTAAATGTTTTTTTCCTTAGTCCAGCATAATCCAAACAAAAGATGAATAATCCATATGGGAATAAAAAACAAAACAAAAAACCTACAAAAAGAATGGACAGCTCCCAACGTAGTATGAGCTAAATTGTGGGCATCCAATCAGGTGCGGTCTGTTATCTGTGATTGACTGAGGATTTAGGAGACCACTCCTGATCCGGCGGAGTGGCTCTGAAAACCGCATCTGATGTGTTTGTAAGCCGCACCAGAAAAACTTTCCTTAGTATATATACCAAGAAGTGCTTTCCACTACAGATGATGGGGAAAAAATCCTTTTTAAAATGCTTTTTAAAATGCACTCATCATGTAGCTTTAAAAAAATCTGACATTATTAGAAGAGACCGATACAATGTATTGTAACATATGTATATATATCAGGGCCTGATTCAACAAGGGACGCAGTTGCTTATACGCACGCAATCGCATGTGTACGCATCGCAATGCGCATGCGCAAACTAGCAATTGCAATGAGAATTGCATTTGCAGAGGCTACGCAGACCCAAAGCAGCTTGATTGACAGGAAGTGCCGTTTGTGGGTGGTGATTGGGGGTAATCGAACTCCAGTTACTCCTACAATATAATTCCATCCAAATGTGTCTGGCACAACGTAATCAGACCCAATATGTGATGACAAGATACCAGTACCAGGTCTTAGAAATTCAGAGAGTTGCATCAAAGAGGCAATATAGTCCAGATTTCATAGTATGACCAAGTTCAAAAACAGGATTTTGGTACTCACCGTTAAATCTGTTTATCCGATTCCACAGGGGACACTGGAGTCAAGACTGTGGGCTACAGACGGGTGCAGAGTGGAGCCGGCACTTTAAGAAATTTAGAAGTGTAACTGGCTCCTCCCCCTCTATGCCCCTCACCTCTTCAGTTTATAGAACAGAGCCGAGAGGAGACGGAGAGGAAGACCTCTAGAGAAGGAGGAATAACATAACAAGCAGAATAAAAATTAAGAACAGTAACAATCTGCAAGAACACAGCAGTCACACTGCAACAAAAACAACAGAACAGCAGCGCAGAGCGTCCAGTGTCCCCTGTGGAATCATAGAAACAGATTTAACGGTGAGTACCAAAATCCTGTTTTGTCCTTCATCCACAGGGACACTGGAGTCAATATTGTGGGGACGTCCCAAAGCCACCCAGACGGGAGAGAGAGCGCTGTGACACCTGCAAAACTGAACACGCAAACTGAGCGTCAGAAGCCACTCGGCAGAGTTGAGAAACAGAAACTCCTTGAGCAGCCGCCTACGCTGGCCCAACAGAGCGTGTAGAATGCACTGAAACGGAAGGTGGTGGGGACCGAGATGCTGCTAAATAAGCCTGACGAATAGTCAGTCGAATCCGGCGTGCCAGAACCTGTTTAGAAGCAGGCCACCCTTGTTTAGCCGCTTCATACAGGACAAACAAGGAATCAGACTTGTGCAATGTAGCAGTCCGGTCTACATAGATATGTAAGTCGCGCACCACATCCAAGGCCCGTGAGGATGGAAGGTCCCCCTCCAACACCGGGACCACAATAGGTTGGTTAATATGAAAAGAAGAAACCACCTTATGCAATAAAGCAGGGTGAGTACGCAGTACTACCCGATCCACATGAAAAATCACATAGGGAGAGCGGCAAGAAAGAGCTCCAAGCTCCGAAACTCTCCTAGCTGTTCTGTTCCAAAGCCAGGAACAGAACCATCTACCAAGAAAGATACTTCAAATCAACAGTCTCCAAAGGTTCAAATACGGAAGACTGAAGGAAAGAAAGGACTAAGTTAAGATCCCAAGGAACAAAGGACGGTTGCATGCAACAGACTCCCTGTAAAAATGTCTAAACCTTAAGAAATAATGCCAATTTTTGTTGGAAGAATATAAATAGAGTTGAAACATGAACCTTCAATTATCCCAAGAGAAAGCACGCATCCAGACCTGAATGAAGGAACCCCAATAGACATCACAATAAACATTGCGTTGTCTGACTGGACTCGAATGGCCAGCCCTCGTATAAGAGGAAAGGAGTCTTGAAGGGCATTGTAAACTGCCCTGAGTTCCAGAACATTTATCGGAAGGGGGGCCTCCTGACCCGACCAACGGCCCTAAAAATTATGTTCCAGAACCACTGCTCCCCAGCCTCTGAGGCTGGCATCCATCGTTGGGATCACCCAGTCCCACAGACCGAAATGCCTCACGGCCAGGAGATGGCTCGACTGAAGCCACCAAAGAAGGGAAATCTGCGTCTCTGGAGACAGCTGCACCAAGCAGTGCATGTGGACATGAGATCCATGGTGGCCTTGACCTTTGTGAATACCTTGGGGACCGAGGATAGTCCAATTGAGAGAGCCCAAAACTGATACTGTGCATCTTGAATGGCAAATCTGAGAAACGCTTGATGTGGTTCCCAGATGGGAATGTGTAAGTAAGCATCTTTGATATCCGAAGACACCAGGTATTCCCCTGGTTCAAGGCTTGTTATCACCGAGCGCAGAGATTCCATCTTGAATCTGAAGAACGTCAAGTGAAGATTTAAAGACTTCAGGTTCAGAATAGGTCGAACTGAGCCGTCTGGCTTTTTGACCATGAAAATATTTGAAAAGAAGCCGTGATTCCTCTGGTGTCTTGGAACCGGAACCACCACCTCTGAATCTAGGAGTCTTGTGATAGCCTGCTGTAACACCCTTCTCTTTATTTCTGAGGTCGGAAGTCCAGTAGTGATGAAATGATGAGAAGGATGGATCGAGAAATCTATACGGTAACCTTGAGAAACTAGATTTCTGGCCCAGGCGTTGGAACAAGTTTGAAGCCACATTTCCTTGAACAGAGAAAGATGATTTTTCACCATGGGAACCCCCAGGTGGGCTGGTAACCTGTCATGACACTGGCTTGTCGGCAGGTTTAGTGTCCTGATGGCGAAGGGGGCAGCTGCACCTTCTCTAACTTTTGTTCCTCGTGAAGCCACAGAGATGCCTCTTGCATGACCTCGGAACTTTGTGGGAACCCAAAAAGAGCGAAAGAAAGTTCCAGAATAAGTCCTTCAGGGTAACAGGACTTATGAGGAGGATGGTAGAACAGTGGATTTGCCTCCGGTGGCATGAGAAATCCACTGATCCAACTCTGGTCCGAAAAGAATATCCCCGGTGAAAGGTAACGCTTCCACTGCCCTATTTGATTCAGCATCCACTTGCCAGGAATGAAGCCAGGAAGCTCTGTGAGCCGCTATAGCTGAAGCTGAAATTCAGGAACCAAGTAAGCCTACATCCCTGGAAGCCTCACCAAGATAGATGGTTGACTCTCTGTTATGTTCCGCTAATGGAAGGAGTTCTTGATGTTGATGTTGTTGATCTTGACGTCCCGGAATGCAAACCTCTTACTAACTCTTCAGCCCATTGTTCCATAGCCTTATTGACCCAGGAGCCTACCAAGGCTGGACGAAGGAGAACCCCCGCTACGGTATATATGGATTTTAAAGTTATTTCCAACTTATGGTCAGCAGTCCTTTAATGAAATGACTCCTGGAACTGGGAGGGTAGTTTTCTTGGAGAGACGGGATACCGATTAATCCACCGGAGGAGGAGATTCCCATCGAGTCCTACTGTCTGTAGGAAAAGAATACGAAGAGAGAAATTGCTTAGAAATCTGGAACTTCTTGTCCAGATGTTTCCACGCCACCACCATTTGATCATCAAGTTCCTGTGAAATAGGAAATGTGATAGCTGATCTTTGATGTTTAGCGAAAAGGGATGTCGGAGCCGGAGACTTCTCAGCCGAAACTTTAAGTACCTAGTGTACTGCTACAATGAGGGCATCTAGCCCCTGAGGCCCCTCCAACTCCTGAGGATCCTGCTCCTGAAGCATCTCCTCCTCTGAATCCTGAAGGAGATCTCCCTCATCTACTAAAGACACTCGGTCGTCCTCTGAATTATCCGACTGCAGAATCGCATGTGGAGGTGCCACCTCGATTTAGGAACCAAGGCCCACCACCACCTGAACTAAACTTTCCATACAGCATGCTAGGGCCTGAGCCCAGGCTGGCCCAGCTATTTCTCTAGAAGCCTCCTTTTCTTTGTTGGGCTCTGCAAGTTCTGCAGAGAGATCCGACATGACCCCAGCAAGCGTGGCCCAAAGAGGGGAGGATTCCTGGACCTGGGTTGTCCCCCCGGGAGTAGGGACCCCCGGGTCGCTTGAGTCACATAATAGATTTCCATCTAAGGGAGCCTGGGTGAACTTAGAGTTACACTGTTTACGGGTGAACAGTTTTTGTGACGCCTTAGAGGCAGCACCCCTTCCTGTCATACTGGCAGTAACAGCTAGCAATATTCCACTTATACTCAGACACACAGTGTAAGAGAAAGGGACTATATTTAGAGAGAGGCACAGCAATAGAGAGGGAGGAGTATAAACAAACCCTCAATAAGGCTCCCTTAAAAAAACAAAATTACCCCACAGTAACTCTCTGTCCCTTTCTAGGCAAGACAGGATATAGTCTGCCGTAGCAGTGTTGGTGGAGCTGGGAGCTGTAGATGCTGTGCTGACTGCAGAGCATCTGCATGCAGAGCTGTGCATGTAATGGTGGCCAGAAGCTGTAGCAGTGTTATCATAATGCGGGAAGCAGAGTAAGTTACCTGCCTCATGCCCGGGGAAGAAGCTCCGCCCCCCCAGTAATGGCCGCCTACACAGAGCTGTCCGGCTACAGAAGCAGCTCCTACACTGTGGATATATTTAAACCCAGTGCTTCCCCTGCTAGTGGGGAAGGCTGGTAGTACTCATGCCGCCATGCTGCTGGTACGTGGTGGACCATGGGGGACCTGGACCCAGACGCACATAGCTGCAACGGGTCCCCTGCTCACAATGATGTCCGGCACTCTGGCTGGGTGAGTCATGGTCTAGGACTCGGTGCGCGCCTCAAGAAGCAGCGACGGGTCCCTCCAGCGGCCTCAGCATTGCAGGCAGACAGGAGCGAACTGTCTGCCTGTGAAGAAAGAAGAAAAAAATAAATTCTCAGTGGGAGTGCCCAGGGACCGGCTCCCTCGAAGGCACTTTTCTAAAAACTGAAGAGGTGAGGGGCATAGAGGAGGAGGAGCCAGTCACACTTTTAAATTCTTAAAGTGCCAGCTCCACTCTGCACCCGTCTATACCCCACAGTATTGACTCCAGTGTCCCTTGTGGATGAAGGAGAAAAAGATCATGGAAAGATCTGTAAGTAAATTGGCAAAAAAGTAAATTCTGTGTATTGACACTTCACAGCCGACTCAGGAGCAGAATAATCCCGGTTTCATGTGGACCATCGGGTACCCTGCCCAGAGCTGGTTCTTGGCTGGGCAGGGCACTGGTCCACCACGGTGGATCTTACATTTGGGCCAGGAAGTTGATCTTGATGGATATCCCTAAGAAAGGAGGTTTGCTCTCACATGCTGGTCTGGATGGCTGCAGACTGTCTTTCCACTGCCACCCTAAGGCCATTGATGACTTGGGTGGCAGTGGTGGATCGGGGTGACACAGATGGAGGTTGTGGTGTCTCCCCCCATCTGACTGCAGCCCTTGAGGGTGTTGGTCTCCTAAAATGAAAAAAAAAAATTACAATTTTATAGTTACAGATAGAAAGACAGACCGACTGATAGACAGAGAGACCGACTGATAGACAGGCCAAAAAATAAACAATTACCAGACTCAGCATGTGGGGCATCAGTGGCATGCACCACCCGGTGTTCTAAGTGGCCATCTGCCAACAACCCCCGTTCTAGGGTGCCCAAAATTTTGAGATCTTCTTGTGTCAACACCAAGATCTGAGGGAGGGGACCTCCTGGCCCTTTTGCATGCTCAATCCGGGATTTTATTTTGCTCCTAAATCAGCTGTGAAGGTCACTCCATCTAAATTAAATATATGACAAGACAAATGTTATTTTACTAATTATCCTAGAAAACAATTGTTGGAACACATCTAAATAATTTTCACATCCATTGTATATTAGACAAGCAATACACATATTACACAGTACACGGGTTAGAACATTTAAATTATCTTAAAAAATATGGATTCAACCATTTGTTATCAAACTCGGCCCTCTGACACAGGTAAATATTTCAAGGTCACCCAGCAGTTGCACAGGTGTATTCTTTACTCACTAACATATTTACAAAAATACTTAGGTGAAGTTAGTTGTTAAACTCGTAATTGTGAGGAGACATGGAAAGCATGCACTGTTGAAGGACCTGAGGAACCAATTAGAGAACCTTATTTTTAAAAGTGTGATTTTTATGGTTTACAAAAACAGACAAATTTATTTAAAAAATAATATTTATTCGTACTGTTTCTAGTAGCATTTTATAGTATGATTATAGGAGTGCACAGCATAAACTTTTTTTGCCAATTTCTATCCAGATCTTTCCATGAACTTTTAAAGGAACTTTGTCACACTATGAAATCAGATGATTACTCTTGTAGAAGCACCTCATTTTCCATCATACTAAGACCTCTTACTCGTATCTTGTCATCAGTAGAGATTGTTGGGTCTCCTTTAGCTGTGTCAGACACATTTGGAGGTGATGTGTGTAGAGGAGGTGGAGAAGGAACATTTTGTGGAGCCACAGCAACTGGATCACCATCCACATCAGCAAGTGTATCCAAAGTCAGATCATCTTCTGTCAAGTCCTCTCCAAATCCTTCCAGAAATGCAACAAAATCAGTGTCTTCCTCCATCTCTGACAAAGTTCAAAAGGGTTTCAATACACATATGCATACGCGGGGAAGAGCAATTGCACATGTACGCATCACATACGCAATTAAACGCCTATAAAACCACTCTCCCTAGGTAAGACACCTGTAGAGTGTTAAACAAAAAAAATAAAAAATGGCAACTGCTCAATCAATCTGGTAGTACTTTTTTTCAGGTGCATGAAAGGGAGTGGTCATGCCAAGTAGAAAAGAGAGGGGGGTTTAACCCCCTATTGTTCCTCAGCACACCGAATCATACTAGCAACAATACATGAACACTATATGGTAATAGAATTTCAGAGATATTGGTTGCATGCATTTGCAAATACATGGGAAGCTGCTAGGCATGCAACCAATATCTCTGAAATTCTATTACCATATTGTGCTCATGTATTGTTGCTAGTATGATTCGGTGTGCTGAGGAACAATAGGGGGTTAAAACCCCCTCTCTTTTGTACTTGGTATGACCACTCCCTTTCATGCACCTGAAAAAAGTACTACCAGATTGATTGAGCAGCTGCCAATTTTTTTTTGTGGTTATGAGATGCATGAATGAGCCAGCATTAGCAGGGCATGCTGGTTCTAGTAGTGCTAGTTGGAATTCCCAGGGGTGACTCCCAGGTAAGCTGGCTCTCATTTTCGATGCATTTATGTACTGTATGTGCCGTTATCATGAGGCCTTACATTTGCCAAAATACATATGTGCCTTTATTATGAGGCTTTAATTGGCATATATTACATTTGGGGTGAGGGCCCCCCGGGGCCACTATGGCTGGGCCTTTCATGCACCAGAAAAAAGTACCACCAGATTGATTGAGCAGCTGCCATTTTTTTGTTTGTGGTTATGAGATGCATGATTGAGCCAGCATTAGCAGGGCATGCTGGTTCTAGTAGTGCTAGTTGGAATTCCCAGGGGTGACTCCCAGGTAAGCTGGCTCTCATTTTGGATGCATTTATGTACTGTATGTGCCGTTATCATGAGGCCTTACATTTGCCAAAATACATATGTGCCTTTATTATGAGGCTTCAATTGGCATATATTACATTTGGGCGTAGGGCCCCCCGGGGCCACTCTGGCTGGGCCTCCTCAGGGCATCACCACTTAATACACATAGTTACTTTTCACATCACCTTATATGGTTGTTTTTTATATGTAATTTTTCACATATATTTTAATCTCTTTCATCACTTATTAATTACTCACACACATCTATACTTTACACTGCACTACCACTCTTTTTTAATTTTCATGTGATGCCCTTGGGGGGTCCTGGGCTGGACGTTTTTTGGGGTGCTCTGTGGCCCGGACGCGAACCCATTAGTGTTAGGGACTGCTAGTGACAGAGAAGCCGTGACGAGGCCTAGCAGCTTCCCATGTATTTGCAAATGCATGCAACCAATATTTCTGAAATTCTACTACCATATAGTGTTCATGTATTGTTGCTAGAATGATTCTTTTCTACTTGGTATGACCACTCCCTTTCATGCACATGAAAAAAGTACTACCAGATTGATTGAGCAGCTGCCATTTTTTTTTTGTGGTTATGAGATGCATGAATGAGCCAGCATTAGCAGGGCATGCTGGTTCTAGTAGTGCTAGTTGGAGTTCCCAGGGGTGACTCCCAGGTAAGCTGGCTCTCATTTTGGATGCATTTATGTACTGTATGTGTCTTTATCATGAGGCCTTACATTTGCCAAAATACATATGTGCCTTTATTATGAGGCTTCAATTGGCATATATTACATTTGGGGTGAGCATTTGGGCGTAGAGCCCCATGGGGCCACTCTGGCTGGGCCAGATTTGGTGTGCTGAGGAACAATAGGGGGTTAAAACCCCCTCTCTGTTCTACCTGTAGAGTGTTGTTAGTAATGTCATGTAAACGGTATGTACATTGGTTGAAACATAGCCAGCGATATTTTCAAAGCAGCCATTTTTATTTAGGCAGCCAATCAGAATCCACCAGTCTTTATATAGTCTGCATCATGAGAGCCAGGGGCTCTTATGGGAGACAATGGAGGCGCCTGCCGCCGGGCTCCAGCTCTGAAGGGGGCACCTCCTCCATTGTCCACAACATATTCACCCCACATAGGGCTGTAACTATGTACCTTGTAACATCATGGCCCTTCACGGCACCTGAGAAACCACCATACACTAGTGGAGAGCTCCATGTCAGACCATCAGCTGCTGTCTTTGTCTATCTATAGCCTTGTCTTTATGCAAAATGCTACATTACAGTATCAGCGGCTGTGACCGGGGGGGGGGCACCAAATTATAACTTGCCTCCGGGCGTCTGGGATGAGAGCCGCATGCTTTAGTCGCCGGGAACTACGCGTCCTCACCAAGGTGATTGCCCAACGGCTGGGGCACGTGGTGCCCTATGTCGGAAATGCCGTGGAAGCTACGCAGCCTGGGGTGCAGGTGCACAACAGTCCAGCTGGAATGGAGGTGGTCGAACCTACGTCGACGACAGCCTGACCTCCTGGCCTGTTTGCGGGCAATCATTTCGAGAAGTAAGTTTGCAAACAATTGTGTATGCATGCAGTGGCGTAAATTCATCCAAGACGCCTGGAGAAAAGTTATAATTTGGTGCCCCAGTCACAGCCACTGACACTGTAACGTACCGTTTCACATGCAGATGCACCCGCAGTTGCACACAGAATATAGGCATGCTGCATATCATTTTAATCAGCAGAAGCTGCTTGTGCATCCTGTTCGCATCGCTGAAGGGTAAAAATCGCACAAAAAGATGCTCTGCACTATTGATTCACTTTGCGCTCACACGTTATGTGTAACATGACTTGTAGCACACAGAGGATAGATGTATGTGGACACATCTGTATGCATTAGTCACAGATAAATAGTGACCTGTATGGTGCAATTGGCATGAGGCTCAGAGTCCTCCTGGCGAAAACCACCTGATGTGGGGTGGGTAGCACTTCTGATACCCCTGATGGAGCGGAAAACTACCTGATGTGGGGTGGGTAGCCCTTCTGATACCCCTGATGGAGCGGAAAACCACCTGATGTGGGGTGGGGAGCCTTTCTGATACCCCTGATGGAGCAGAAAACCACCTGATGTGGGGTGGGTAGCCCTTCTGATACCCCTGATGGAGCGGAAAACCAGCTGATGTGGGGTGGGGAGCCCTTCTGATACCCCTGATGGAGTGGATAACCACCTGATGTGGTGGCTTTGAGGACTGAGGGCCTGATTCAGAGCAGGACACTCTGACCAGAGCGCTCGTTCTGAATCAGGGCCCTCCTACATGAAAATGGAGCATCCTCCTGGACGCTCGCATAGCTGTGGGTGACCACCCACAGCTTATGCGAGCGACCATCGGGCTTGCGATGGAGACCCTGCGGTTGGGTCTCGCTGCCGCAAGCCCTGAAGTGATTTTGGCTCTATCAGAGCCAAAATCACTCCCACTGACATCACTAGTGATGTCAGTGGGGCCGGCTTCAGACGGTAGGCGTTTCCATGGGAACGCCTCCGTATGGCAGCCACGCCCCTGGCACGCCCACCAAAGGGGGCATGCTGTCAATCAACATCGACAGCATGCCCCCTTTGGTGCGAGACCCGGAGCGACAGCTACCCCGTCGATAGCCGGGTCTTGCGCATGCGCACGACGGAGCTCCCTCCATTGTGCGCATGCGCAGTGGGGTAAAATCGACCCGCTTGCGAGCGTCCTGCGCTCGCGAGCGTGTCTGAATGACCCCCTGAGTTTAAGGAACTACTTTTTTAATAATTGGTTACTGTTGGTGATCCCGGACAGTAAGGAGTATATTTGTTATACGCTTTAAGGATATATATATTTTTATGATATCAAATTAAAGGTTAAGTATTATTATATGTAAAACTAAAAAATGTATTATTTAAGAGTGCACCAGAAAGACTCAATTTGTTCTTCTGCTTCTTCGCAAAACAGTTAAAATTGTGACTTTCACAAATATTATCTGGTGCACCACCAACCAAAAAGTCTTACTCTTATTGTGTATAGTTAGGACTATAATGTTGGTTTTCATTATGTTGTTTCATTTCTTTATTATGTGTATTAATGGTTTGGATTGACTAGTGCGGATCCTACCCAACTTTTTGTCTATAGGACTGAGCTTAAGTCAAGATACTGTAAGACTGCCACTGTGGTGGGACTACAAATCACAAAATGCCCAGTCTACTGCCGACTGCATCACATCCCGAGAAGTTCCTCCATCAAGGATCTGCCTCCAGGCTCAGTCGCTGGTGCTCCAGGCCCCCGCCTACCATGCCCTCTTATCTGTAGCTTTGTCCGGTGCATCCTTGTTGACATCCAGCTCTAAAAAGAAGATCTGCAGCTGCACTTATGCTCGGGCCCTCCACTCAGGACTCTACTGCACGGCTCCGTAGTTAGAGCTGCCACCAGGGAGGAGTGGGTTTGGGAAGTTGTGGGTGAAGGGAGCGCTGGGGCTGTTGCACAGGTCCGCGGTTAAGGCTGCCGACAGGGAGGAGTGGAACAGGGAGTTGTTAGAGGAGCAGTGACACCAATGAGTAGGGACAGTGTGTTGAGGAACCTATCTGTGTGTTAATGTCCTGAAGACGGTCCCTGTGAGGACTGAAACGTCAACCTTCATTATGCGATTTTATGAATATTAAATAAAGATGTTATTTTAACCTTTACTACAAATACCTGGTGAGTGCCCTTTTCTCTGTTCATAAATATATATATACAATACATATGTTGGACACACACATACACACACATATATATATTTATTTTTTTATTTTTTGCAAAAAACATTAATATGGAAAAAAGGAAAAACAAGTTGTGATGTAGAGCAATAGACTATAAATTGGTAAATTGTCAAGTTCAAAGTTACAATTAGCATTAATTGCGTGTGCACAACAAGCAATCAATACTAACCTAACATCGAATGCTGTGCAAAGACTGGTTCAGATCCCCTTATCAGTACACAACCTGTGGTCAATTGCGTTCGTTCATGATTCAGATTGAAAGCGCTATTATATTAAGTACGGGTGTAAGGGGAGGTGGGTGGATTCATTCAATGATGGCCGGTTTTCTGTTTTACAGCGATCGATCTGCGCCTGCTATTATTTGCATATACATGCACGCACTAAGGGCCTGATTCAGACTTGGGAATAGAGGATCTCATTCAGACCCGCTCGCAAGAGCAGGACCCTCGCAAGCAGGTCGATGGTACCCAAATGCGCATGCGCACGACGGAGGCTGCTCCGTCATGCGCATGCGCGAGACCCGGCAAGCGACGGGGAAGCCGTCGCTCGGGGTCTCGCTCCAAAGGGGGCGTGCTGTCGATGGTGAGTGACAGCACGCCCCCTTTGGAGGGCGTGCCGGGGCGTGGCTGCCCAGACGGAGGCGTTCCCATGGGAACGCCTACCGTCTGGGTCCGGCCCCACTGACATCACTAGTGATGTCAGTGGGAGTGATTTTGGCTCTGATAGAGCCAAAATCACTCCAGGGCTTGCGGCAGCGAGACCCTACCGCAGGGTCTCGTCGCAAGCCCGATGGTTGCGATGGTCTTGACCATCGCGACCATCATCATGGACGCTCGCATAAGCTGTGGGTGGTAACCCACAGCTATGCGAGCGTCCAGGAGGATGCACCAAAAAAACCCAAAACGCCCTGATTCAGAGCGGGCACTCGTTCAGAGCGTCGGCTCTGAATCAGGCCCAGAGTGAGGTATCTCTCTCAACTGTGAACCTGAACAAACCATATTGCAAAGCAAGGGGTGTAAATAAATAAAAAAATGTACATGTGGGGTAAATACTGGCTGCTTTTGCATGTAGCCCACAAATCCTGCACATCTTTATTATTACTCTACAATTTAGATGTCAGTTTGGAAACACTCCTCCCAAATCTAAATCTCTCTGCACATTATAAATCTGCCCCACCTGCAGTGTAGCACGGTTTCACCAAGATGATCAGTTGAGAGATATATCTCTCTATATTGCCAAGTCTGAATCAGGCCCTAAGTGCGTACGATTGCAAAATTGTGATCCAAGCTGAATCAGCCCCAGAGTGCACAGCAGATGGGACGATGGATTGAACGACGGGGTGCTGTTACATACAGCATGTAATGTACACGGATCGTGCAGTGTATGGCATGCAATTTATCGTTACATCGCATCACACCTTCGCTGGGTACACATTGTGTGGACCTCATTCAGAGTCGGTCGCAAGCACCGATGTGCTCGTAACCGACTCGATGGTTAGTCCTGCGCATGCGCAGTGATGTCGGTGGGGAGCTTCCTGCTCCATCAGAGCAGAAAGCTCCCTGTGGCTTACGGGTGCCCAGACACAACCTTAGGGTCTGGTCGTAAGCCCCAATGGTCGCGATGGTGATCACCATCGCAACCATCAACCTGGTCGGTCGTTAAGCTGTGGGTGGTAACCCACAGCTTTACAATCGACAAGGAGGCAGTCGTTCAGGATGAAAGCGGCCGCCCTGATTCAGTGCGACCGCTTGCAACTAACAACCGCCTCTGAATGAGGTCCAGTGTACCCAGCTTTAAAGTCTAATGTGGTCTACAGCTGTTCTAGCACAGACTGGGCCTGATTCAGGCCGCTAGTAAGCGGCCGCTCGTTCGTTCCGAGCGATGTTTGCCCAACTGCGCATGCGTACGGATTTTAATACGCATGCGCGAAACAGTCAGTGCGGCCGAAAATCGTTTGTTCGCTAAATAGCGAATGCCTGCTATTTTGAGTGACAGGAGGAGGCATATGTGGGTGGTAACAGAGGAAGGTGCTTGAAAACGGGGAGTGGAGATCCGAACGCAGGCGTGCTTAAAGGTCAAAACGGGCGTTTTATGGGTGTGCATAATTAATACAGCAGCGTCATTGACCACGTCACTGGGTTATTTTATAGTCAAAACTGCTCGCAAGATTGTGGTAGGAAAAACCAACCACAAGAATAGCGAGCAGTTCATACGCTGGTCGATGTACTCGATTAATCTAATAAATAGCGGACATGACGTAGGATGCGAGCGCCCAGGGGGCGTAGTTATCCAAAAAACGACCGCAAGTTTTGTTCGCTCGTTCAGACATGGAGGCGTCAACAGAGTGCAAAGAGCGAACGGTTCATTTGAATAGCCACCCCCTTTTCCTGAACGACCGTCCACAAATAGCGTCAGGCCCACTATACCCAATGACAACCCCCAAACGGAAGGCATCCCAAATGCATCTTTCCCACTACAGGTTGAGTCTCCCATATCCAAAATGCTTGGGACCAGGGGTATTTTGGATATCGGAATATTCCGTATTTTGGAATATTTGCATACCATAATTAAATACGGCCCAAATTTAAACACAGAATGCATTTGTTTTATGTACACCTTATACACACAGCCTGCAGGTAATTTTATACAATATTTCAATAATTTTGTGGCTCAAACAAAATTTGTTTACATGCATGAAATTAATTTATGTTTCATATACACATTATACACAAAGCCTGAAGGTAATGTTATACAATATTTTTAATAATTTTTGCCTTAAATAAAGTTTGTGTACATTGAACTATCAAAAAGTAAAGGTTTCACTATCTCAGCCATGCTAAAAAAAAAATCAGTATTTTCGGAATTTTCCATATTTCGTAATATTTGGATATGGGAGACTCAACCTGTACTTGAATCTCATTCAAATAATTATGTCCTGGGAAATAGAATCTTCGTTCTTCAACTGGGTGGATCAGGCATCTAGCTGGCTCTCAGCACTTATGCCCCAGCCCAAGTTGCAAGTATAGATCTGCAGGTGCCTCCATTTTCACATGTAAAATCAATTGCATAGATGCAACCAAATGTACAAATTCATTAGTACAACTTGCAAACAGCTGTATTTAATTTGTGTACTTGGCCAAAAGGAGAAAGTAATATGTGTTTTGCATAGAGAGCGGACCTGACCCACGCGAACTACCTGATCCGAAGGCAGGCGCGCACGCAGGGGGAGTTTCTGAGAACCCCCCTGCCCACCAATCAGTGGCAGTTTCAGTAAGTGTAGTGCGGACCACAGTGAGGGGCTGATTCAGACCTGCTCGCTAGCAAGCGGCCGCTCGTTGCAGACGATGTTCGCTAATGTGCGCATGCGTGTAGTTCGCAATGCGCATGCGCAAACTAGTTTGAGCGATTGGATTTTGCTCACTCGCCCTGCAAAGACAACCCAGTGGAATGAGTGACAGGAGAGGCCATTTGTGAGTGGTAACAGGGGCAGGGCAGTAGGAACGGGTGAGTGGATTTGCGGACGCAGGCGTGCCAGAGTGTTTTCACGCCGTTTCTGGGGCATGCATAATTAACAGGCAGTGTCATAGTACACGTCACCTGGTTGAATAATACACTGAAGTGCTTGCGGTAGGGTACAGTCAACCTCAAGCGCTGCGGTCAGATCCGATGTAACTCTATGTACCGATGGTTGAATATACTTCCTGGAGATGACGTATGCTAGTGGGCGGCTAAAGACAGGCTGGTGGGTGTCTGTAAACACAAAGTGATCGCTCACCAAGATATAGTGGGTATGCTTTTGCCTTGCTGAGCGAGTGGCTGCCTTGACGTCACTTTGCAAAATTTCCATATGCTGAAAGCGAGCGGCCGCATGTAGCGAGCGGGTCTGAATCAGGCCCTGAGTGCGGTCCGTACTACACAGTAACAGACACACCTCTGCCAGTGCCGGGGGCGGCGGTGTGTTTGTTTTAGCAGCAAATGAGAGTCAGACAGACCCTCATTGGCTGCTGTATCCATGGAGGGAGCCTTCCGGCTCCCGCAGTGGGTGATATGAGAAATGTCATGACGCCTCTCCCATAGTGCAGAGCACAGAACGGGCCGGAAGGACGGAGGAGCGGACAGCACTGGGCGCCGCAGGAGCGGGGATTCAGGTAAGTGTTGTTTTTCTTTTTTGTGTGTGTCTTTGTCCTATATATGTAAAGGGCACTGCATAGGAGGGACTACTACTGGGGGCACTATATAAGGGGCACTCCTGGGGGCAGTGCATAGGGGGGGCACTACTGAGGACACTGCATAGGGGGCCACTACTGGGGGCACTACATAGGGGGAAACTGTATATGGAGCACCGTATAAGGGGCACTACTGAGGGCATTGTATAAGGGGCGCTACTGGGGGCATTGTATAAGGGGCACTACTGGGGACACTACATATGGGAGCACTGTATATGGGGCACTGCATAAGGGACACCACTGGGGGCGCTTCATAGGGGGACCACTACTGGGGGCACTGTTTAATAAATCATGCTGGCTGTATTTATTTGCCTGCTGCATTTATGTTTTTTAGTGATAGAGGTGTATATGTCAGTCAGTGTGTGTGCACCCCGTCATAGGCTGAGTGGTATATTTTACTGTAGTGGTCCTAAATCCTGTGTAAGCTGTCCAGGGGCTGTGCTGTGTCCATCCAGGGGCTGTGCTGTGTCCATCCAGGGGCTGTGCTGTGTCCATCCAGAGGCTGTGCTGTCCGTCCCCATCCTGGAACTGTGCTTAATGCATCCAGGGGCTGTGCTGTCTCCGTCCAGGGGCTGTGCTCCATCCATACACTCCAGTGGCTGCTGCAGTGCTCAGTGCTGTGTCCATCCACTCCTGTGCTGCCGACGTACCTGTCCAGTGTCCATCCATTCCAGTGCTGCCGACACTTCTGTCTGGTGTCCATTCGCTCCAGTGTTGCTGACGCACCTGTGTGGTGTTCATCCGCTCCAGTGTTGCCGACGCACTTGTCCGGTGTCCATCTGCTCCAGTGTTTAAAAAAAAAAAAAAAAAGTTAAGAAAACAAGGTAAAACAAAAAGTAAACAAAAAAAAACACTTAAAAAAAGTCAAGAAAAGTAAAAAAAACTAAAAAAAAATATATTTTTATTGTGCTGTACCCCAGTGTACAAGTACTGTGACGCTGCAGGCCGTACCCCAGTGTATCCATACAAGTACTGTAATGCTGCAGGGCATACCCCGATGTATCCATACAAGTACTGTGACGCTGCAGGCCATACCCCAGTGTGTATCTCTAACACACAAGTACTGTGACACTGCAGGCCATACCCCAGTGTGTATCTCTAACACACAAGTACTGTGACACTGCAGGCCATACCCCAGTGTGTATTCATAATACAAGTACTGTGATGCCTCAGGCTGTACCCTAGTGTGTATCCATAACTCAAGTACTGTGACACCTCAGGCTGTACCCTTAGTGTGTTTTAGTAGTTTATTAAACTGTCATACTGTCTGCCACTGCAGTGCCACTCTGTTTCCTAGATGTGACATGTTGGTAGCTGAACTGCCACAGGTTTGTGACGCCCACTGTGTGTATCCATAACACAAGTACTGTGATGCCTCAGGTCGTACCCTTAGTGTATATCAATAACACAAGTACTGTGATGCCGCAGGCCGTACCCTTAGTGTGTATCCATAAAAAAAGTACTGTAATGCCTCAGGCCGTACCCCAGTGTGTATCCATAACACAAGTACTGTGATGCCGCAGGCCGTACCCTTAGTGTGTATCCATAAAAAAAGTACTGTAATGCCTCAGGCCGTACCCCAGTGTGTATCCATAACACAAGTACTGTGATGCCTCAGGCTGTACCCCAGTGTGTATCCATAACACAAGTACTGTGACACCTCAGGCCATATCCCAGTGTGTATCCATAACAAAAGTACTGTGACGCCTCAGGCCATACCGCAGTTTGTATCCATAACACAAGTACTGTGATGCCTCAGGCTGTACCCCAGTGTGTATCCATAACACAAGTACTGTGACGCCTAAGGTCATATCCCAGTGTGTATCCATAACACAAGTACTGTGACACCTCAGGCCATATCCCAGTGTGTATCCATAACACAAGTACTGTGACTCCGCAGGCTGTACCCTTAGTGTGTTTTAGTAGTTTATTAAACTGTCATACTGTCTGCCACTGCAGTGCCACTCTGTTTCCTAGATGTGCCATGTTGGAAACTGAACTGCCACGTGTTTGTGACGCCCACTGCTGTCGCTTAGCATAGTCAGCCAGCTAGCTCGGTGCAACCTTTTGGCCTAAACTGGATTAAATCAATATTGTGAGGTGGCCAAAACTGACTGGAAATGAATGTTATTGAGGTTAATAATACTGTAGGAACAAAAACAGGCCCAAATAATTTTTATTGATTTTTTAGAAAAAAAATACAGATCCAAAACCGAAACACGCAAGGGCAGTTTTGACAAAACTAAATCCAGATCCAAAACACGAAGGAAATACAGATCCAAAACCAAAACACAGGGGTCGGCGCACATTTTGCTTAACTCCCGTCACAATCACTGGTTCTTTTGAGTTAATTAACTTAATGTTGGTTACAATAAGCAGCTATGCACATGTGAATACCGTCTCCTTTACAAAATATTCTGTCTTTTTAAAAAATGGATGATTTATATTTAAATCCTATCTTGGAAAAGTCTGCCAATCACACGTCGTACAACAGTAAATGCATTGGTCTGCTTGCCAGACGTACTATTTTAGGACCCACAAATATTATTATGGAACTGGTATATTTACACATCTACATTCTGCTCAGATAGCTCTATTCCATTTTGAGAACAACTTTTCTAATTATGTGGTCTATTTACTGAGCTTTGGAGAGAGATAAACTGGACGGAGATAATGTACCAACCAACCAGCTCCTAACTGTAATTTTTCAAACACAGCCTGTAAAGTGACAGTTAGGAGCTGATTGGTTGGTACTTTATCTCCGTTCACTTTATCTCTCTCAAAGGCTTAGTAAATAGACCCCTATGTCGTTAGTACTAGAAATTTTAGGATAGTTAACAAATGCTGACAGTTTGTGTTCCTGCTCTGAGAGAGTTCTCAGAAGGGAGCTACATGATCGCCATGTGCAATATTTAGCCCGCCCCATAATGCAATGTGGCTGCATCACACAGATGGGGCAATGCTGAGCTGACCCGTTTCGCAGAGAGTTTTAATTTAGTGAGAACTGAAGGGGTTAAGTATATACAGCGCCATCTAGCCTGGGGGTAGTGCCATAATCACATTGCTAAACATGTACACATGATGCATAAATATCTACTTTTATATTTTAGTCACCTGCCACTGATGGTCATCGGCAAATTCACAACTTAGATAGAGGAATAACGGGTTTTAGGACCCTGCAGAAGAGGCTGCGTATATATATTTGGTAATTTCACCTACGTTTCTGTTTCCCACTTAGTTCTCTGTCTTTCACACTGCCATCAAATGAATATACAAAATGCTGCTTCAGGGAAAATGTGTGCCAGAGCCTATTACCCTAACCTGCAGTGTGGGTGCTATAAACAGTTCAGTAAGTGCAGTTAAAATGAATCAATTCTACAGTTCTCGGTGTACATAAACATATAAATGTCAGAATGCTCTTGAGCAATTACCAAGTCCTCTATGACAAATATGATTACAAATTTGGAGTATATTGTTTATCACTAATATTAAAACCCTTAAACACTAAGAACCTTAATCTAAAGGTGCCATGCAGTGTAATGTATGTTATAAAAAAAAGATGTATGTCACAAGTCCCTTCAAAATGATTGAAATGCCTTGAAATACCAAACAGTACTCATCTGTGTGTTATTTTCATTCCTACAGAGAATATTGGGGGATTTAAAAGCAGGTCATGCTAGGTACAGTGTACACATTTAAAAAAAAAAAAATCAACCTGAAATATCATTTATATGTTGAATTATGCTGCAAAATAAATGTGGGCGCCAGTGTGGTTTTTTTTTGTTTTTTTGTTTTTATCACAGAGGTAATGAATACATCAAATATAATCTGAATAATTCATGTAGCAGATTATAAAAGTAATGTCAACTACAGAGCATTACACACCTCTGACCCTGGCCAGAATGTAATGGCCTGTGATTTGCGTGAGCCGGCTAGATTTCAGAAATGTAGCCGCTAAATTTAAAGCTGTAACAAGGTTAGTTCTGCAAACAGAAAAATTGACGCTGCAATTCTAGTGGTGATTTCACCAAAAATTGAGCCAGCGCCCGCTATTACGTACATTTGTGACCCTATGTTAATGGATACATATAGATTCATTGTTTCAGAGCACTTCAAATTTTTCAGAAATTGCTGCGAAGGTGATTTTATTTGAAACCCTTCCTTCTGTTCCTGCAAGTAATTATTTACAGGAGACCCTTTACTTTCCTGCTCCACAAATCATATAATGCCCTATATTAGACTTGCCGTGAGATTACTATTGTAAAACACAATTAAATGGTATTTTGTAAAGAGGTATTTTTTAACCTCAAGTATCTTTAAATATTAAGATTTTTTTTACACATATGGCGTTCTTGGGTAAAATGTATCAAGCTGCGATATTTTTAAAATCACTATGTTTTTTTTTTTTTATCAAATTCAAACTCGCAGGAAAATTGTCAAAGATTTATAATTTTTAAATAGAACTCCCTGGAAATTGTAAACTCTTTTTTTTCCCCCACTTTTCTCTATACAAATTGTGGGATTTATTATGCTGTGGTTTCACAAATCAACGTCAAACCAGCCAAAAAAATCTACAGAAAAAAGTAGAGATGAGCGGTTCAGATTTGACTAGGTTTGTTTGGATCTGAAAACGAGGCAAAACATCTTTCTTCCGCGGGAGATCCAAAATGTCCATGGAAAATGACATATTGCCTTGGTTTCGGATCCGAACTTGCGATAAGTTGGTGGAAAGAACTGAGTCAAATCCAAACCGCTCATCTGTAGAAGGAGGTGCCAGCTTGAGTTATCTATGTGTCCAGAAGCTAATGAAGATGAACATTCAACATATGTATGAAATTGTCAATACTTAATTAAATCTAGTTAAAGATTTTAATTATACATTAGTAAATAATAAAATATTTATTAAGAGGAGACTGTAATAGTTTATTCATATTAATGTCCCTCCATCAATAATTAGTTAATATAGCCTTAATTAACATAAAGTAATATTTGACTTTTTCCATTTTGTATTACTTTGCATTTCAAGCCTCCAAACCACTAGATAATAAAGCTGATGGATTGTTGGGTAAAATCATTGTCAATTTGTGGATGCTTTTAAATCACTGGAAAAACTGTGAAGTGATAAATTCCTACCCCCTTATCTGTCAATAAATTTAGCCTAAAAAATAGGACAGTAGGGGTAATAGTAGACATGGTCATTTTTATTAAAGGATTGTGTACAAACTTCTTAACTAGTATATCAGTCTTAACCACTGACTAACTCAGGCAGCGCTTTTACTTAGTTAGGGCCATTGCTGGGCTGCTTGAGTGAAGGCTGGTATACAGATTCCAAGTAGAGCACAACTCCAAGTCTGTTTGGGCAATAGCATGGTATAGAGATCATTTGAAATAATAGATTGCGACACATCAATTACAGTGAGAAAATAATGCCAGCATTACGTTATTTCTTTGGCAGATTTCTCTACTCATAGTCTTATTAGCAAATCAATGCTACTATTAGTTTATGTTTAATTATTCCTTTTGGTGGGAAAATTGGTTTGTTTGGCCACCACAAAACAAGCTACCAATAGGCATAAGGCAGATAACAGCATTGTTAATTATCTCTACACTGGGAAGATAAACAAAATGTATAAAAAACACCAAAGGTAGATCAATTAGCTAATAACCTTGGAACAAACCAGCGAGGCGAAACGTGCGTCGGATCCCGGGAAGTCCCGTGACTGTGCAGTACGGGACACTCCAACACTAAGATCGTATATGATTAAAAGACCATGTAACCACACTATCTCTTAATGCTAATGCATTTCTTTTAATCTCTCACATTTGTCACAATAGATACCAAAAGGTTGATACGTAATTACACTGTCCCCACTGGCAGGCATATATTGAGAGGATGAATGGGACACCGATTTGTATATGTCTACAGGTATTGATGCACTGCTTATGAAAAGATTTTAGATAACTATTTCATAACTGCAGTTGACATAATGGAACTTTATATAATTTTGTGAATCTGCATCAGTTAGGCATTGAAGATTGAAAGTAACTTTCTAAGGATCTGTCATTAACTTTTAAAGGAGTCTTTCCATTTGTTTAGCTATTTCAGATTCTGCAACTATTATTTTACCCTCAAGCTCTTGTTCTCTGGCACTCACTAACACCTCGAGATTGTGCAACTGTTTCTCTGCAATTGATAGGCATTTTTTAAGGTTCATATTCTCTCCTTGCAAATCCTCAACCACAGCACATAAATGGTACATTTCTTTCTCCAAAACTTCACATTGTTCTGTTGTTTCATGACCAATTTCCTCTAGAAATATATTTCAGCAAGACACTTTGAAGCTGCTCTGGAAGTTGCCAATTTGGTTTAGAATGTCTGTATTTGCTCCTCAATACTAGCTTGAAGACAAACAATATCCATGTCTTTTGAATCCCTGTCTTTTTCCCACTGAGCACAAGTCTGCAGCATATGACGATGTTTCTCTTTTTTCCCCAAGTTATTCATGGAACTCTCTCAAATTCATTATCTGCCATTTTTCCTTGTATGGACACAACTAGAGTCCTTTTCTTTCAACACCAGAGCTAAATCCGCTACTTTTTCATGAGTGCATGTGTTGTGTCACTCTGATGTCTCTTTACACAGTCATTTAATGCTTCCACTTCCTGCTGAAGTACCACAAACTTTTGGTACAATTCAACAATGTATTGCTCTTTCTTTGCAAGAAGCACATCATTTTCATGCTCTTTATTTTTTTAGTATAGACTCTTTTAATATGGCAGCCTCCTCTTCGGACATAACTGACAATTTGAGGTCTGTCTTATTAAGAGCCTTAATTTCCAGCTCTGTTTTCTTAATATTGTCTAAATGATATTTTAAATAGGATAATTCATTCTATATTATTTCAACAATTTTCTCATGCAAATGTTTCTCTTCACTTTTTATTTAAGTCACTTATCTGCTCCACAAAACACAAACGTCTTTGCAAAACTATATTCATATGGTCATATTTTTCTATGCTGACCTAGGGCCTGATTCAGCAAGGAATGCAGTTGCTAATACACACGCAATTGGTCAATTAATTCGCACTGCGCATGCATATACATCGCAGCGTGTGTGCGAGAGCCAGAAGCTGCGGCCGTAACTGTGTACGCAGAGGTTACGCAGACGAATGACAGAGTGATTGACAGGAAGTGCCATTTGTGGGTTGTGACAGGGGGGTGGCCGTGCAAATGCAGGCGTGCCAGTGCATTTCAACGCCGTTGCATGGGCGTGCATAAATTATACACTGCGATACCAGACGCCTTCTGAGTATTCATAGCGTGCGCAGAAGTAAGCAATTCCTGAGTGAGATCTGGGCTTCCTTACCGGTGCATCTGGGTCCGATGTTACTCAATGTTACTGATTGTTTTGCTATGTTGGCCAAGTGTACGGATGTGAGTAAGGGGAAGTTGCCGTACTTATGTCAGGCTGTGTTCACAATGCGAATGCAAACATTTAAATTTCACCACTGTTATTAGCAACACAGTTGTGTGCGTATAAGCAGAATAGCAATTTATTCTGAATCGGGTCCATTCCTCTCCTAGTAGACCCAGCACCATACACTGACCACACACATTGTTAGCTATGGCAGGAAAGAAAAGAGGAGCAGGGGAAATTAGTAAATGTCAGGAGAAAGAAAAGGAGCAGGGGAAATTAGTGAATGACAGGGCAGAGAAAGATAGTACATTTTAGGAAAGAAAAGAGGAGCAGGGGAAGTTAACAAATGTCAGGGAAGAGAACAGGAGCAGGGAAAGTTATATGTCAGGAAAGAGAAGAGGAGCAAGGGAAGTGAGTAAATGTCAGGAAAGAGAAGAGGAGCAGGGGAAGTGAGTAAATGTCAGAAAAGACAAGAGGAGCAGGGGAAGTGAGTAAATGTCAGGAAAGAGAAGAGGAGCAGGGGAAGTGAATAAATGTCAGGAAAGAGAAGAGGAGCAGGGGAAGTGAGTAAATGTCAGGAAAGAGAAGAGGAGCAGAGGAAGTGAATAAATGTCAGGAAAGAGAAGAGGAGCAGGGGACGTGAGTAAATGTCAGGAAAGAGAAGAGGAGCAGGGGAAGTGAGTAAATGTCAGGAAAGAGAAGAGGAGCAGGGGACGTGAATAAATGTCAGGAAAGAGAAGAGGAGCAGGGGAAGTGAGTAAATATCAGGAAAGAGAAGAAGAGCAGGGGAAGGGAGTAAATGTCAGGAAAGAGAAGAGGAGCAGGGGAAGTTAGTAAATACCAGGAAAGAGAAGAGGAGCAGGGGAAGTGAGTAAATTTCAGAAAAGAGAAGAGGAGCAGGAGACGTGAGTAAATGTCAGGAAAGAGAAGAGGAGCAGGGGAAGTGAGTAAATGTCAGGAAAGAGAAGAGGAGCAGGGGACGTGAGTAAATGTCAGGAAAGAAAAGAGGAGCAGGGGAAGTTAACAAATGTCAGGGAAGAGAGCAGGAGCAGGGAAAGTTATATGTCAGGAAAGAGAAGAGGAGCAAGGGAAGTGAGTAAATGTCAGGAAAGAGAAGAGGAGCAGGGGAAGTGAGTAAATGTCAGAAAAGACAAGAGGAGCAGGGGAAGTGAGTAAATGTCAGGAAAGAGAAGAGGAGCAGGGGAAGTGAGTAAATGTCAGGAAAGAGAAGAGGAGCAGGGGAAGTGAGTAAATGTCAGAAAAGACAAGAGGAGCAGGGGAAGTGAATAAATGTCAGGAAAGAGAAGAGGAGCAGGGAACGTGAGTAAATGTCAGGAAAGAGAAGAGGAGCAGGGGAAGTGAGTAAATGTCAGGAAAGAGAAGAGGAGCAGGGGACGTGAGTAAATGTCAGGAAAGAGAAGAGGAGCAGGGGAAGTGAGTAAATATCAGGAAAGAGAAGAAGAGCAGGGGAAGGGAGTAAATGTCAGGAAAGAGAAGAGGAGCAGAGGAAGTTAGTAAATACCAGGAAAGAGAAGAGGAGCAGGGGAAGTGAGTAAATTTCAGGAAAGAGAAGAGGAGCAGGGGAAGTGAGTAAATGGGCACGATTCTATTCAACGCAATGTAAATAGCGCCGGGAGTGAGCTCCCGGAGCGATTCAATACACCGCGCAGCCAAGTCCGACTAATGATTTCTTCTCTCATCCCTCCGGGGATGACAGAAGAAATCCAACAAAAGTCCCGGTGCAAGGCTGTTTTCTGCCCTTCGCGCCTGGAAAACAGCCTCGCGCTGGGAAGTTAGGTCGGGGAACGCCCATTATCGCGAGAACGAGCTTTCCCCGACCTAAAATCGCGATGAATTGAATAGCTCCGGGAGCTATCTCCCGGTGCTATTTACATCACGTTGAATAGAATCGTGCCCAAAGTCAGGAAAGAGAAGAGGAGTAGGGGAAGTGAGTAAATGTCAGGAAAGAGAAGAGGAGTAGGGGAAGTGAGTAAATGTCAGGAAAGAGAAGAGGAGCAAGGGAAGTGAGTAAATGTAAGGAAAGAGAAGAGGAGCAGGGGAAATGAGTAAATGTCAGGAAAGAGAAGAGGAGCAGGGGGAAGGGGAAGTGAGTAAATACCAGGAAAGAGTAGGAGAGCAGGGGAAGTGAGTAAATATCAGGAAAGAGAAGAGGAGCAGGGAAGTTAGTAAATACCAGGAAAAAGAAAAGGATCAGGGAAGTTGGTAGATGGCAGGAAAGAGAAGAGGAGCAGGGGAAGTAAGTAAATGTCAGGAAAGAGAAGAGGAGAAGGGGAAGTGGGTAAATTGAATGAAACAGAAGCAGAGAAGGGGAAGTGAGTAAATATCAGGAAAGAGAATATGTCTAGGGGGAAGTAAATGCTTTTGGCAGTGGTTCCTAAACTGTTTTTTTTAAATCATGGCACCCTAGAGGATCAGCATTGTTTTCATGGCAGCCCTAAGCCAAAAGTCTGTTATGGAGAAATTCAGAAAAATAAATGATTAAGTAAATTGTGCTTACTGACATCCTTAGGTTCAGTTATGTGGTGGGGGACAGGTTTGCAGTTCTGTTTGTTCACATATTTACATTACATTGACTATAAATAATTTAATTTGGTGCTAGAACACCAACCTGAGGCACCCCTACAAGTGTCCCGAGTCAACCCCAGGGTGCCATGGCACACAGTTTGGGAACCACTGGCTTAGAGGGATAAGATCAGCGGAAGTGAGTAAATTTCAGGAAAGAAAAGAATGTCAGGAGATGTGAATAGATGTCAGGAAAGAGAAGAGGAGCAGGGAACATCAGTAAATGTCAGGAAAGAGAAGAAAGGCAGGAGAAGTGAGTAAATATGAGAAAAAAGAAACAAATGTAGCGCTTGTAGAACAAAGATACAAACAATTTAATAACAATTGTCGAAGCTGGATAATTGGCTGAGACAAGACCAGCTTAAAATTAGATCGAAACGACGCCATCTTGCGACTGGCCGCAAGACGCCATCTTGTAAATCAGATCCCAAAATGCCATTTTGCAAATGGCCGCCCAGTGCCATTTTAGTTAAACTCACACTTAAGTACATATAGCGATGTTACTATTAGCATCATGCGATTGCATCTAACACCATTTCTCATACACACATAAATACGCACAATTGCGCTGTTAACTAGTCACACTTTAGCGAATGCATAAGATCTTGTATGAAAACGCTGTTTATTAGCTTCATGCACACGCATCTGCCCCAAGTTAACTAGCGTCTTTATATCAAACCCCAAATACTTACACAGTACATATTCACATAAAAGGTCTCATAAACTTTAAAGTATAAGATTCAAGTTTGTTCATTTATTATAATTGCTGTGAAATAAAGGTTATTTAGTAGCTCAGGTTTAATACATGATAAGTATGCCGTGATTGGTATTATACTGATCTGCACCCTCTCCACAGCTTCCCGGTAACGTTGGTGTGAAGATCGCAACATGCATTCTCAACTTTTGGACCGCAGAGACTTAAAGCACAGAAATTTACATTATATGACCAACTGTTAGGATGTGCATGAGGCAGGAAACCAGAGACAACCAGTTGTTAGAGGCTGGACTGTGTCTATTTGAATCAACCTGTTAAATGCTCTGCAACAGATGCACCCTCCTTGGGAACCAATGGCATCAGCGACAAGCCTCTCTATAGTGTTGTCTGTTTCTGTGAGAGTATAAATGTGTGTGTTGTGACCCCAGTCTGAGTCTTTTTGCTGAATGCTGATAGACGGGGTTTCTTGCTGGTCCACAGCGCTGCGTATGTATAACTGTACTTGGGTCTGTATAATTCTTTGCGCTAAATTGTACTTAGATCATAGCGTGTAACTGACTGTACTTTTACTTGAAATATCACTTTGTGCTTTGGAACCACAGGTTCAAGGTCTGGAGTCTTTATTTACTATATAACTGCGTGCGAAAAAACACGTCATCCTTAGAGGTTGATAGGCAGGAGTGTATAGAGGTTCTAATTCAATATCCTTACAATGTTAGAATCAATAAAAACAATGTGTGTAGCAATATAAGAATACACTGCAATTCCTCAGAGATGGAGGTATGTTGGAGATGAATATCTCTCTAAATGATGAATATATATATGTTAATGTCACTCAAAACTTCCAATAATATTATCCACTGATAAAATGAGAACTGATGAGTGTATGTACACAGAGCAGCAGGTTAATTGAAATAATCTCCAAAAAGGCTGATTGAATAAGAGCCGTGGAATGAGATGGATAAGCGGCTCACCTTTGCCTGAATATGTGTCCAAACCTTCAGTAAGTACACACAGTCCATGTACATGGGCCCCGATATCTATACAGGAATCGGTCTCTGACGTGAGGACATCCGCTGTAGGCACTCAGTCCGTGCACACTGACCACAGCTCCTGTGGAGAGAGCTGAAAGTCACGGCCGCTGACAGTGCATGCGGGGGCCCGGCTCGGAAGGTAAATGGAGAAAACACCACTGTGAGCGTTCAGTCTGTGAGCGGAGGGGTCGTCCAGCCATCGACGAGGCTTGTATAAATGCAGCTGCTGTTGTTTAAGCTTGGGGCCTGCATGGTGTCAGAAATTCTCCTCTCGGCTGGGGCTCTCCAAGTCAGGAATGGACGACAAATAGGCAGGTGTATAAAACGGCAGTGTACAGCCAATAAAATCAAAAAGATCCGAGTAAATCCGAGTAAAACCGAACCCGCTCACCCCTAGTTAAAATAATTTATCACCACATCCATGATAAACACAAACTGCATTTGCCTATACAACTCACTACTTAAAATCCTGCAACAAAATCATCTAAAAAAAAAATCAGCACTTTATTTCCCCCCTCTGGCTTCCACAAAGAACACTCAAAAATGGAAAATACACTAGACAGGAATGGACACGTCCCAATAAAATATTTTTATTGTACAGTACCAAAGAGCTATATAAATAAATTATAATAAAATAATAATAACATAATTTTCATATATGCAATGTATTAGCACTAACAGGGAAACATATTAAAATAAAAATTTGAACTCACTGTTGATGTGTTTAACAACAGTTGACCAAAATGCTTATATTCTCATTCTCTAAAAATAACATTTATAACAATGTATATTTTACTTTAGGGCTATGTTTACACCATTGCCTTAAAATCAGTAAGATATTAATTATACTCTGTATTCTCATCTAATGCTTCTTATAAACATTGTAGTCTTGGACAAAAAAATCTTTTATCACAGCAATTAAAGACCCCTAAGCTAACAATACATATTTGAACACTAGAGAGATTCTATCTCATTTTCACTCATATTTTTAAAATTTTTATCAACCAATCGAAGAGGAGGAGGACTTACGGGAGCAGCTTCTCTCGGAAGCCTGTTTACCTGTATTATCTCAAAACCAACGGGATATGTTATCAAAGGATATCTCGGAGGCAGAATTAAACAGTGTTATATCTGGTTTGCTCCCACACAAAGCGCCTGGTCCCGATGGTTTTTCGGGATCTTACTATAAGCTATTGAGGGAAAGCTTGGTTCCCACTTTGGTAGAATTATTTAATAAAATATTACATGATAAGCCGACCTTCTCTTCTTTTGCGGAGGCCTATACGATACTCCTCCCAAAACCGGGCAAAGACCCACTACTAGCGGAATCATATCGTCCGATTTCGCTTTTACATTCGGATTTTAAATTGCTGGCCAAGATAATGGCCAATAGGTTGCAAACTATACTACCTGACTTGCTAACCCCACATCAAACCAGATTCGTCTGAGGCAGACACTCTGTTAGGGCTATCCGAATGGCATTGGCGGCGGTTCTAGCAAATAGGGGTAGAGAGAAGGCCTTTGATTCAGTAGCTTGGCCACATTTATTTGCAATACTGGAAAAAAGAGGTTTCGATTCTTTGTTTATTGGTTTAATACGAACCCTTTATTATTATTCTATTACAACTTTATTGGTCAACGGGGTTAGAGGGGACCCGATTATAATGAACAGAGGAACACGACAGGGATGTCCCCTCTCCCCGTTACTATTCAATTTATGTATTGACCCTTTGTTTCGAATTCTTCAAAATTGGTCGGGGTTCAAAGGAATCAAAGTGGGGGCAACAGAGATTAAACTATCTGCTTTTGCGGATGACCTTTTACTTTATATAAATGATCCTATGTTCTCTCTGGGGAAAATATTGTCTAAACTCTCAGACTTTGGAAAAATATCAGGATATGTGGTAAATTTATCCAAATTGGTGGGCCTCTATCTCCATCCCAACATACAAGTTCCTCGTTGGGGCTATCGGTTACCTCTGCGTTGGGCCAAAACTAGTATTGATTATTTGGGAATTCAACTTCCCAAATGCCCAGCTGAGTTATATAGACTTAATTTCTCAAAAGTAATTACACAAATAACTAAGGAATTGGAGGGTTGGAAAGATCTCTGTTTGTCTTATATACGTAGGGCCAATTAAAATGGTTACATTCCCGAGGCTGTTATATATGTTTCAGGCACTTCCCCTCCTTCTAACGCAAAGGGATCTACATTTATTGAATTCTCTTTTTTGAAATTTTATTTGGAGATCCAAACGCCCAAGAGTCGGGCTGATTAAGTTACAGCAAATTAAAGCAAACGGGGGTATTAATTTTCCTCATATCCTAAATTATAATCACGCTGCAATAATAAGGTATCTCCGTGACTGGATCCATGATCAAGACCTTTATGCAAATTCATCGGTTGAGGGTCAATTTTTAGAAGAATGTAATTTGGTGAGCTTTATTCATATGCACGATGCAGAAATTCCAAATCATATACGAGAGAATCCTCTCTTATGGTCCACGCGATAAGTGTGGCATATTATTCGTCATCGTGGCCAGTTAAATCCACACAAATCTATATTTTTGCCTTTCATAGGGAATCCGGAATTTCAGGGGGGTAGGGCAGCATTTCCTTTTACTAAACTTTATAAAGAGGGGCTGACTAATATAGGCAGTTTTCTTAATATACCATTGCAACGTCCACTTAAATATGAGGAGGCGTTAGAAAAATTTCCTTCATTTCGTATCCACCCCCTTGCTTTTATGCAGGCTAAGCACTATGCGGCTTCAGTAAACTAAATGTTTTTCGGATTCAGACTGGGAAAATACATTTGATATCATGCTTCACTCGAAACCGGTCACAAAAAAGGCGTTATCATTACACTATTCCTTTTTAAGACAACCCATACAACATGAGGTGGTGCGCACTGGGATGAGTAGGTGGGTGCAGGTGATTCCCTCATTATCATGCGAAGTTCTTAATAAAGCTCTTCTCCTATCACGTAATTTACTCCCGGCTATTCAATATCAGGAAATGTTTTTGAATATTTTTCACAAGGCTTACTTTTCCCCACATAGACAATATTTGGCGGGCATGGTCTCTTCGGCCTCTTGTCCTCGCTGTCAGTTCGCCATAGTCAATTTGTATCATTATTTTTGGTCTTGTCCCCTATTGAGAACTTTTTGGCTTCAAGTAAGGAAATTTGCCCTTGAACACAAGGTGAGTTATGTGCCATTCACCGATGTGTGAGCCCTGTTTGGGATACTCCCAGAAGGTCATCGAGTGGCGAAGGGCTGTAAGAGACTTTTGCTCATTATTAGTGCTGTGGCTCGTAAAACGATACTCCAGACTTGGCTTGAAACTTCTCCACCTTCTCTGAGTCTTTTTAAAGAAAAGCTTTTCCATGTATTTTACATGGACTGGATTGAGACAATAATAGAAAAGGAGACTCGTGTGGGAAAATTTTTCTTAACTTGGGAGAGTTATATAGAAATTCTGACACCAGTACAGAGACACAGAATCTATGAGTCATTCAAATTTACCCAATGGTATTGTAATCGAATAATCGCTGGGGACCATCCAATTAGGTTAGATTTTTAGGGAACTATGCTTTGTTCATTTGTGTCTTCTATTTCCCTTTCTCCCCCTGTTTCCTGCCTCTTGGTGTCCCGTCCTCGCGGCCGCTTTTCTCTTTAATATAGAGGGTTGAATGGTTGTACATGTCCTTAGATTGAAGGTTAATAGTATAACGCATAGTATTGTTTTATATTTGACAAGTTCTTGGTCTCAACGGAGACCTTGTAGTTTTACTGGACAATCTGAATATCTGTGTTTATTCTCTTGTGTTATACACAAATTGTATAAATAACATTAGCACAAAACGTATATTGATGTGATTGTTGATTTTATTCAATGTCCAGAAGATATATTAACAGTCACATTATGTATATGTAGACTTCATGGTGTTTCAATAAAAAAAATTATTAAAACATTGTAGTCTTTGAACTGTATATAACAAATTATATTACCATAGTTTCTACTGTACTTAAAGCGTATATAAAAAAACTAAATTAAAGATATTTTTATTTTAATAATTCTAGTGTAACAACATGCAAATGTATGATATTTCACAGCTTTTTAACTGATTCCACTTTCAGGCACCTTTGGTATTGTTCAATCGCTGATTCCAGATGAGGGCGGAGCTTCACATTGTATGGCGACTAATTCATTTTGAAAGTTTTTGATGTAAATTAAATTTTGCCCTGTATATATATTCTTTGTCCGAATATTGTGATACTGTTTATTCACTCTGTTCATTTTCCTTTTCTGTATTCTAATACACAGATTGCTGCCATATCATTAACAAAGTTTAATGATAGATTTAATGACAGACCCATTTTAACTCACTGTTATTTGTCTGCTTTCCAATGGGTAGATTCTACATCAGGAACCGATAACTTTTTATTTTCAAGTCTACCAAATATAATTATTTTACAAACCAGAAAACTTGCTACGTTAGAGTATTTGTTTCATTAAACTACTGGATGATACAGTCCATTACTTAGTGAGAGATTGATACAAGCAGAAAAGTTAATAGAAAGTTAAAACCCAAACAAAGATAGGTACTGAAGTCTGATTTAATTCATTATCCTGAATTTATAATATGTATTTATTTTTTTTACTTTGTCTTGTTTTTAATGAAACGGCAAACTGTTTCTTAACAGTGTAATTTATTTTTAATTGGCTTAGAACTATAAAAAGTACTTTGTATACAAAATAATGTTCTTGCTGCAACCATTACACTCGTGAGGAGCAAGGATAAAATCTGAAAGTGGTCATCACTGGCAGTAAATTGAAATTCACACAGGGATTATACATAATATAGTGTACACTCTCTAAGAACTGTGTTGTAACAAAATACTGAGTTTACACAAAAAAAATCAAAGTAATTGATACACCTTTTGGCATTGTAGTCACATATAAAATAATCTGTACAAACGTATCTTCTAAGAGGACCTGGCAGACTTTTTTAATCATTAACTTTATTATAATAAATATTATTATTAATAATAACATCAACAACCGCAACATATTATATCTTTTTAGATGCTAAAGAAAATGTTATGTGCACCAATACTTTTGTCTATTTGTACTTAAACCTGCCCACTAGTGTCACAAAACCTATTCTAAAAGTGCTCCATGATGGAATGTATTAAATAATTAGTAAATACTAATTTGTTTTATATAATCACTGTTTTTGGAAATAATTTTTTACCTTCGTTTTCTTTCCTTATGATTTTTTTATTTTTTTAAATATTATTAATAATTATAATAATAATAATAAAAATAACAATAATAATAATATATAAATAATAATACTATATGTTATTATTATGTGAATAATAATAATAATAATTAATATTAATATGATTGGTAATATTGTCCTTTCTGTATAATACATCAATATTTGAAACATGTTATTGTTTTATGGTGTGTGCAGCTCACATTTTAGACCTCATTAATTTAACACAAGAAATTGGGATACATGTGTTGTATACACTTTGTAGTAAAGTAATGGGATACAAATACAATTTGCTATTGTTTGTTTAATTAAAAATACATAGACTTTGTTACACATTATTATTAATTAATATAACCTTCCTTAGTTGCAATAACTTGTTTTCCACAAGTTTTTTTCTTTTTAATTTAAGAAAGCTGTTTTATAGTGGCCTTCTTGCAGTTCTTCCCAAGTGCTACACTGAAGTCTCTTACTAAATACTTGTTTTATTTAAAAATAACACTTTTTTGAATCAGTAGTTTGCAATTCCTAGTTTTGTTTTACAATTTTGGACACATTTTCATTTGTTTTTCAGTGATACAGATCTGGTTTCGCAATGAGTTGAAACACTAGATTACTGACTCCAATAGAGTCAGCAACATCATAAACACAAAAACTTACTATGTCCTAATTAATCCACTATAGCTGTCTATAATTCATCTGTTGTGCTTCATTCTGGCTGCCACATGCATGAAAAGTTACATATTTGTATCTATTTTTATTAGCACTAATAATTCAGGTTCAAGGAGATTCTAAATTCTAGCAAAGTTGAACATTTACAAAGACACATATAATGGTGTTTTCAAATGATCTGGGTGGTGTCCTCAACTATGGTGATTTATGCAGCAGAAAAATATGGATGCTCAATACTTTCCTTTTAGAGAAAATTTATTGATGTCTCCATTCTGCACAAATGCTGCTTAACATCCCCATTCTGTTCTTTTGAAGTGCATCCACGCAAATTTGTGGAATTGTAGCATGCCAGCAAAAATGTACTTCAAAGTTCTTCCTACCATTCTTTCAGGACCAGCACTTTACAAGATATTTTTGTGTAGTCTCAGAATGATTGCTCATAAATCATTGTCATCTCTGAGATTAAAATGATACATTGGACAATTTTTTTTCTAACTCACTATTCTAAGGAAAATGGGATTTATCTCTCCCAGATATGATTCTGGCATTTTGTGGGAATTGTGGACAAAAATGGCATTTGAAGTGCTAAAGGACAGCTTTTACCTACAGTACAAAAAATGTTATAATGTCACAATATTTAAATGTAAGAATAAAAAGTATCTACACTAGCAAAACAGACTAGTGGTCTGTTGCTATAATAAATACACCAACTCATTACAGCTCTTTAAATTATTATTTTTTTTTAGTTTTAGGAACTTGTTTAAATACTTCATACATGTATGTACAAACAACTATGCATTTTATATGACCATACTAATCAGAGATATTTAATCTAAAATTGATTCACTGGTTCCAATATATTAGTCGTTTCCAAGCTTCAACGTTCTGTGACATATCCGTTAGCACAGATCACACAAGTGTGAGTGTTATCTGACATACCACTGCTCCAATATTGCAAATAAAATAAAAATTATATATATATATATATATATATATATATATACTACCGTTCAAAAGTTTGGGGTCACTTAGAAATGTCCTTATTTTTTAAAGGAAAGCACAGTTTTTTTTCAAAGAAGATAACATTAAATTAATCAAAAATACACTCTATACATTGTTAATGTGGTAAATGACTATACTAGCTGCAAATGTGTTTTTTAAAGGAATTATATGTGTCTTTGTAAACATAGAAGTATAGAGGCCAATTTCCAGCAACCAACACTCCAGTGTTTTAATGATACATTGTGTTTGCTAAGCGAGTTAGAAGACTAATGGATGATTAGAAAACCCTTGAAAACCCTTGTGCAATTCCATTAGCACAGCTGAGAATGGGTTTGGTTGTTAGAGAAACTATAAAACTGGCCTTCCTTTGAGCTATTTGAGTATCTGGAGCATCTGTGTTGGTTTGAATAAACTCTCCAAAAGGCCAGAAAAAGAGAACTTTCATGTAAAACTCAACAGTCTATTCTTGTTCTTAGAAATGAAGGCTATTCCATGAGAGAAATTGCCAAGAAACTGAACATTTTCTACAACAGTGTGTACTACTCCCTTCAGAGAACAGCACAAACAGGCTCTAACCAGAGTAGAAAGAGAAGTGGGAGGCCCCGGTGCACAACTGTGCAAGAAGACAAGTACATTAGAGTCTGTAGTTTGAGAAATAGATGCCTCACAAGTCCTCAACTGGCAGCTTCATTAAATGGTACCGCAAAACGCCAGTGTCAACGTCTACAGTGAAGAGGCGACTCTGGGATGCTGGCCTTCTAGGTAGAGTGGCAAAGAAAAAGCCATATCTGAGACTGGCCAATAAAAGGAAAAGATTAATATGGGCAAAAGAACACAGACATTGGACAGAGGAAGATTGGAAAAAAGTGTTATGGACAGACAAATCATAGCTTGAGGTGTTTGGATCACACAGAAGAACATATGTGAGACGCAGAACAAGAGAAAAGATGCTGGAAGAGCTGACGCCATCTATCAAGCATGGTGGAGGTAATGTGATAGTCTGGGGCTGCTTTGGTGCTGGTAAAGAGAGATTTGTACAATGTAAATGGGATTTTAAAGAAATAAGGCTATCACTCCATTTTGCAATGCCATGCCATACCCTGTGGACAGAGCTTGATTGGAGCCAATTTCCTCCTCCAACAGGACAATGACCCAAAGCACACCTCCAAATTATTTAGGGAAGAAGCAGGCAGATGGTATTCTGTCTGTAATGGGGTGGCCAGTGCAGTCACCAGATCTCAACCCCATTGAGCTGTTGTGGGAGCAGCTTGACCGTATGGTACGCAAGAAGTGCCCATCAAGCCAATCCAACTTGTGGGAGGTGCATCAGGAAGAGTGGGGTGAAATTTCTTCAGATTACCTCAACAAATTAACAGCTAGAATGCCAAAGGTCTGCAATGCTATAATTGCTATAATTGCTGAAAAAGGAGCATTCTTTGACGAAAGCAAAGTATGAAGGACACAATTATTATTTCAAATAAAAATCATTATTTCTAACCTTGCCAATGTCTTGACTATATGTTCTATTAATTTTGCAACTCATTTGATAAATAACAGTCAGTTTTCATGAAAAACAAGAAATTGTCTGGGTGACAACAAACTTTTGAACGGTAGTGTATATATATATTTTTTGTTTATTTATTTTTTTTGAAGATGAAAGTGTCATCCTGCTGGTTGGTTTAATTTTTTATTTAAATTTCAGATATAGTTCATATATTGTTTTCATTTATTTATTTATTTTTGTGAGTGCTGGCATTTATTTAAATAAACCTTCCAGATATTGATGCATGTAACCGATGGTAATCAGATCATAGTATGCTTTTTTCACCGTACATTTTATGACCAGCTAAGCAGTGAGTTTGCATTTATGGTGGGATTGTTGTATGTTACCGGTGTGAATGCATCCAGCAGATTTACTGGAATACGTTCACAATTCCGACAGCGGGGATTCCGGCGTTCAGAATTCCAATGCTTGAATCCTGACACTTATCAGAATACCAGTGCCAGCATACCGACCGCCGTGATCCTGAAGGTAAGTAGCGGGATTAGGGGGACAGTTAGGGTTAGGCACTAGGGGGAGGGTTAGGGTTAGGCATTAAGGAGGGAGGATTTAGTTTAGGGTGTGGGGAGAGGGGAAGTTAGGTTTAGGCACCGGGGAGGGAGGATTAAGATTAAGGGTAGGGTTAGGGGTTAGGTTAGGGTTACTTACCTAGAGATGTCGGGATTGTACCCTGGTTGGGAAGCTGGCACCAGGATTCTGACTGCCGGGATCCCGAGCACCAGCATCCCATAACCTTCCTGATTTACTAAAGCCCAAATCACTGCAGTCCCTCATAGAATCCAGACTTTAAAAAAGAACATAATACCGTTTAATCAGCAAATGTTTTACCATTACAAGTATAGAAACCCCAGAACTAAGTGGCAGGTTTAGAACCCATTGCAAATCAGCTGAACAAAACACTGAAAGGCATAAATTCGGTTGTGACAGGCTAGATAGCTGAGGTCGTCAATTAGAAGGAGAGGAATCACAATATACTTATAATGAGGACAATCTTTATGTATTGAATTGGGAGATAGATAGTCTAAGATAATTATCTTATGAGTGAAATACTGTTTTCTTAATATATTAGATGGAAATTTATTGTTTACTTTTATTTATTAATTATATTAAAGGAACAACGTGAATTGTTAATTGGTTTTAAAAAATTTCTTTATGACGGGGCAACATTAAAATGTTATTTTTTTTTTAATGTGTCCATGTGCCCGCCAGTCCTGAAATAGTTCACTAATGTGAAGGTAAGAACTTAGGCCCTCATTCAGAGCCGCTCGTTAGCGGCAGTACGCTCGTTCCGAGCGATGTTCGCACATCTGCGCATGCGTACGGTTTTTAGTACGCATGCGCGAACCAGTCAGTGCGGCCGAAAATCGTTGGTACGCAATATAGCGAGGGCCTGCTATTTTGAGTGACAGAATGAGGCGTATGTGGGTGGTAACAGGGGAAGGTGCTTGAAAATGGGGAGTGGAGATCCGTACGCAGGCGTGCTTAAAGGTCAAAACGGGCGTTTTATGGGTGTGCATATTTAAAACAGCAGCGTCATTGACCACGTCACTGGGTTATTTTATAGCCAGAACTGCTCGCAAATTTGTGGTAGCAAACACCAACCACAAGAATAGCGAGCAGTTCATACGCTGGTCGATGTACTCGATTAATCTAATAAATAGCGGACATGACGTAGGATGCGAGCGGCCAGGGGGCGTTTTTAACAAATAAACGAGCGTATGTTTTGCTCGCTCGTTCAGACTTAGAGGTGTGAACAGACTGCAATGTGCGTACGGATCATTTGAATAGCCACCCCTTGTTTTTAAACGAGCGACCACAAATAGCGAACGGCTCTGAATCAGGCCCTTAGTTTTTCTGTCTGATGAAATACAGCTACAGTACTGAATGTACCTTGACTAATTCAGTACCATGGACAGAAGACATGTACATGTATTCCAGTGACGGGACTGTAGCACTGTACTGTACTACTGATGTGATTACAGACACAACTGATGCAGATTGTATGGTCTTTGTGATTTAGTGCTTTTGCTTTTTCTCCACTCATTCTCCTCCTCACATCAGGTCTGATTCAGAGGTGGATGCAGTTGCAACCGCCATTCCATCTCCTTACACAGTGGCAGCTGCGTCTTAATGCTAATCTACGTCTTTATGCTTTGTCTCCCTACAGAAATCCCACCAGCTGCGGCGCTAATCCATCACTGTGCGTGTTAGGATGCGTCCTCGGTCGCACCATTGTAGATTGCACCAGCCCTACGGAAGCGCTGAATCTCAGCCTGAACATGGCTGTCTGTGTCAGTGCAACTGCGCCCACAGTGCAACTGTGCCTAGCCAATCCGCGGCCGCTAACTGTAGAGCGGATGCTGATTGGCTCCGGCTCCTGACTCACTGACCAGCCCACATGGGAAATGTCAGGAGCTGGAGCCAATCAGCATCCGCTCTACAGTTAGCAGCCACTGATTCGCTGGCGGCTCCTGACAGTTCTCACTGATCAGTCAGGAGCCGGTTAGCAGTGTACGTGGTCACACACACACACCGCTAATGGTAAGTATATGGATCGGGTTGCCTGTTTTTTTTTTTGCAATGACCCCCCTGGATGCGACGGAGACCAGCGCGAGGATGGAGGTGAGTATAGGATCTTTTTTTGCAGGTACATTCAAACGGATTTCTACATGGGACAAGTGGACGTGAACATCTGGCAGCAGGTAAGTATGTGTGAATGGGATAGGTAGGTATGTAATAAAATTTGACTGTATATGGTGTGTGTGTTGTGTCTTTATTTAACTATTTATTTTACAGTAGAGATACAGGTGCCGGCCAAGCCTGGGGTTTCGGGAGAGGGGGGACCTCTTCTTGGGGGTCCCCATCTCCCCTGAGATCCCCAGCTTGGCCTGACTGGCTGGCGGTGTTAATGCTTTGGCCATGGACCCCTGGTGATAGGGTCTCCTGGCTGTGGCATTACACACCGGTCGGTTTGGGTCCGGTGCTGGTTTTAAATATAGGAGGACCCCTATGCAATTTTTTTCCCCCTTATATTTAAAACCAGGACTGGCCCTGCAGCCTGGTGCTGGTTCCTAAACTACGGTGGAACCCTACTCGTTTTGTTCCCTGTCATTTTAGGATTGAGGACTGGCTGACAAGTCCGGGGCTGGTTATGCTTTTTGGGGGGACCCTACATCATTAAAAAAAAAAAAAAATTAACCCTATTTTTAATATTTACAGGCAGAAACATACACAAATCACACTGATCTGTGTATGTTTCTGGCAAACTCGCAGCTCCAGAGGTGAGTGTTTAAAACCTCAATTTGGCAGAGAGTTTGCTGTCATCTGACCCGAGATTGTCATCTTGATTCTTGGTAAATTTGCGAGCTGTATATTTTAGGTGAAAAGTACTTCCGAGTTTGCCCGATGGTGATAAGATTCGAGTTTGTGTTCTCAACCGAGTTTTACGAGTGAAAAGAGAGAACTCTCTCCCAAACTCACCAGAGTTTGCCTTTAGTAAATTTGCGAGTTGAGAAACATGCCTAAACTTACCAGAGATTGTCATCTCGATCAGACTCGTTTCTTAGTAAGGTTACCCCTTAGGTTGAAATAAATAGTAAAATGACACAGACAGGCAATTCTCAGAGATTGTTTGTATCTTGACATCATGAATTACAAAGTTACAGCAGAACTTACTTCCAGGTCACATCGCAGCTTAGAGTGCGCACAAGTTTATGGCTTTTGTTAGTGTAAGGCACAATTCTCATCTGTCACAATGTAAGTTCATCTTAGCACTGAAAGGCTTGCTATATGCTCTGATGAAAACAGAAAGCACATTATCTATTTTAAATACTGTATGAAATGTTTATTTTGTGTACATTTTTTATGAAATAATTGCATACTGCCCAAACTTTGTTTTGTTTTGATAATCTATCTATCTATCTATCTATCTATCTATCTATCTATCTATCTATCTATCTATCTATCTATCTATCTATCTATCTATCTATCTATCTATCTCATACCTAATCATACCAAATACTGTGTTAGTGCAATAAGTTATTTCAAACAGAAATAATGTGATTGTTTATTTTTTGCAATTGTTGCCCTCTAGTGGTAAATGCTGAATATGTGTCAGAAAATGCAAGTAAGTAAGAAAATATACATTTGTTAGATAAGACCCGTTTACCCCTGACTAACTAGAACAATGTGGGTCTGTAACCATGATCCCGCAATATTACAACATTCCATCCATCCCTATTTCTAACGCTCCAGCTACACCTACGTCTATCCCTCCATTCATCCGTCCATCTGTCCCTCCACCCATCATACCCATTCATCATATGGTGCTATTTGCATTATGGGGCTGTTTTACAGTTGGACGCAAGTGGATTTGCATGTCGTAATTAGGCATCTGATGCAGGGAACTTGTGGCAGTATTTTCAGTGGCAGGTATGAGACAGTTGAAACCGGAAAGTCGGATCAGTGGCATTCACATGAAATGGCGCACAGTGAGGGTGTGGAGATGCATCTTAGCAAAGCTATCTGATATGTCTTGGTATTTTGGCTTCCATTTATCTCTAAAAACTATATAATAATAATAATAATAATGATAATGATAATAATAATAATGAATAATAATATAAGTGTAGCAACCAGTCACACATTAGCTTTAATTTTCTAACTTATACTAGTCAGATAAAAGACAAAGAGACTGATTCTGAGCCGGACACATCTGCGTCTGTGACCGCGACTTGTGCCGGTTGCATGTCTGCGACTTTATGCAAATAACTCTACAAAGCCCTTCCCTGCCGTACATCCGTGCGTACAAATGTGCAAGGACTGAGACGTCCAGCGTCGGCGTCCATAGATGCTAAAATACCGATTGGTGCCTCTTTAGACGCCACCATCGGTCGCCCCATCAAACTTGCATCAGCCCTATTGGCAGGTGCAGTTTTGCCATCTGAATATGGCCTAATACAGTGTTGGCTAACCTTGACACTCCAGCTGTTGAGGAACTATATATCCCAGCATGCCCTGCCACAGTTTTAGATGCCCTAATAGCAAAACTGTAGCAGTGCATGCTGGGATATGTAGTTCCATAACAGCTGGAGTGTCAAGGTTAGCCAACACTGGCCTAATATATGAGCGGTTGAGCAACCGCTTTTAGCAACATGCCCGCGACACTCTTATGACACGCCTATAAGGTGGACCATGTCCGCTAAGCCACCTCCCAACGCCCAATAGATTGTCAAAAGATTTCTGAGACCGTCTCCTGTGCGCCTCAATCAAACATCAGACTCTGCGTGCAAGCTATCTAGAAACATGCGCAGTGTGACGTAGAAGCATGCGTAGAAGAAACAGAATTGCTCCACTACATACGCCATCGCCGATGTGTGCGAAAGAGTCAGGGCCAATGTCTGATTGGAGGCTTCAGTTTTACGGCAGATTTGCTTCATTGAGCAACGGTAGTAAATAACCCTCAATGTTAAATAGACTAATTTTTGGTGATGGCAATTTATGGCCTTAGGCAATCTAAGATGGACATTTATTGATGTATACCTAAGATGCAAATAGCGTGCAGCTTGTATGTTAGTTTTTGTTTCCTACAAGAACTGAACAGTGAATTACATTTTAGAATGTCTTCTGAATTGGAGTAAAGCTGGATTTAATTATATAGAAATAAGTTTTTGTCTTTTTTCTTATTTTATTTTGTTTTACCTCATTAAAAATAAACATTTTTTTTTTTTTTTTTTTACTGTCTTATTTTGACCCATAATACTTGTGTGTGTGCCACCTAGTGGTCTTACACATCAATGCTACATGCTAATACAATTTTGAGCAACTTTTTTGGATTCAAACATAATTTTCCTTAGTTCTAATTTTTTCACTATAAAAACGACTAAACTAAAATAGCAGGGATGTGTATCACTAATAACTAGTACTAAAATGATTTACTGATTTGATCTGCATTAGCAGATGAGCAACACAAATTTACAATTTACATTACAGGTACCCACTCAGGTAAGGATAAACAAGGTCCAAAGCGCCCAGGCCGAGGTTAAGTCAGGTGGCAAGCAATGACCAATCATGGTCCAAGCAGTTGTCAGTCAGAAATACAGACGAATAAGAGAACTCTAACACAGTCAGGGCAGGCGCTACCACTAGGCAAACTTAGGTAGCTGCCTAAGAGCGCTGGCCACTGCAGGGCGCTTCTGGATTGATGTGTAGTGTGGACCGCACATAAGTGCAGTCCGCACTACACTACCAGTAACAAACACACAGCTGCGGGCGCCGGCAGCTGTGTGTTTGTTTTAGCAAGCGAAGAGAGTCAGACAGACTCTCATCAGCTGCAGCGCCCACTGCCGGAGCCGGGCTCGAGCTCACTCATGAGCTCCATTTTCTGGCTCCAGTAGTGGGTGATGGGTCTCTCCCATCATGCAGAGCGGGCCGGCCCGGGGGGACAGAGGAGCGAACGCAGGAGGGGGGATTAAGGTAAGTGAAGTTTTTTTTACGTGTGTGTCTGTCTGGCCTTGGGATCACTGCTGGGGGTACTGCTGGGGGGGACGGACTACTACTGGGGGCACTGCTGGGAGGGCTACTACTTTGGGCACTGCTGGGGGGGACTACCACTGGGGGCACTGCTAGGGGGGACTACCACTGGGGGCACTGCTGGGAGGACTACTAACGGGGGCACTGCTGGGAGGACTACTATTGGAGGCACTGCACTGGTGGGACCACTACCTGGGGCAGTATATAAGGGGCACTACATAGGGGGACCACTACCTGGGGCACTATATAAGAGGCACTGCATAGGGGGACCACTACTGGGGGCACTGTATAAGGGACACTACTGGGGGCACTGCATAAGGACTTGTGTAGCTATCTGAGCTGGGCGCAAGGTTGGAGAAATGCTTAGGGTGCCAAGAAACCTTGCACCGGCCCTGAACACAGTGCAATTAGGTAAACAGCTGCCTGCCCTAAGTAAAAGTAAGAGCAGACAGCCAATCAGCGTGCTCCTTGGGCGCCAAGCCAAAGACCAGCTATAATGTGATTGGTAATTTAACCTCTTCACCAACTAACATATTTTAGAACTCTTTTTTGCTGTTCATATTCAAACCACCAATATCAGTATTTATTGATGCGGATTCAGCATGGCCGGCGGTTCTAATCCCAACAGCGGCATCCCGGCAGAGGAGAAAATCCCAATTGTCCTCAGGTACGTATAAACTAACCTAATTCCCCCCCCAAACCCTAACCCTCCCTTAGGGGTGCCTAACCCTAACCTCCCCCTAAGCGCCTAACCTTAATCCCCCCTCTAAGTGCCTAAACCTAACCCCCCCTTCCCCGCCGCCTAAACCTAAGTCCCCTGGGGAGGTTGCCTAACCCTAACCTCCCCCCGGGGGTGCCTAACCCTAACCCCCCCTTCCCCAAGCCTAAACATAACCTCCCAGGGGGGGTGCCTGACCCTAAATCCCCCCCGGGAACCCTAAACCTAACACTCCCCAACCCTCGCGGCTGTCTGCGCCCGTCGCCCGGCTTACCTTCGATCGGTACGCCGGGTGTCAGGCTCCCGGCGTAGGGAAAATGACAGGCGTCGAGATGTCGACGCCTGTCATTTAACCCTTGCTTGGATTATGCAGTCGGAAAGCCGGCGGTCGGGATTCCGTCCGTTTCCCGTTGATGCAGTAGCATCAATGGGAATTTTTTTCTTCAGAAGAAGACTTTGAATTTTATTGAAAAAAAAGCATTAGTTGGCTTATTTCTCCTCACACATCAAAGACAATACCCAAGATGAACAAAAGAAAATTATTTTCTAAATCACTGTTTCAAATGTGTGTATTTTTTGTTTTTCTAGCCACCACCAGGAAATCCTGTATGGTTCTTGCTTCAGCACTAATCCACTTTTCCAAAACATCAAAAAGTAGGCTTTCATAATAAAAATCTGCCCTTGAAAACGATAAAGCATATATATATATATATTTTTTTATTAGTTTGAATGAAACGCAGAAAATGTGTTGGAAAAGTATGGCAGCCCAACAACACATTCCATTTTCAAGAATAGACAACCTATGGCATCATATGGGGGTTCCCCAGTGTTTACTGGCGCCAGGATGGTGGAGATCGGTGCACTAGAACCAGGATATAGCTGCTAAGGGGGACCCTTCTCTGTCAAACAAGGGTGCCTCTGAGTGTTTAGGTGCCAGGATTTGGGAGATCGGTCGTGTTAAGTGTCCTCTCTCATCCGCTGTCTTTACTAGTACTTCTGCAGTGCCAAAAAAAGTAACTGTAAAGGTGTGCCCATTATTTGAACTCCTGCCGTGCTTAGGACGAGTCCTGCTGACCTGTCTGCTCACCAGCGCTTCTAGTAACTGAGAGGTTGGTGGGGAGGATTGACAACTTGTGGCTTTTCTGAAAAGCTCTGGCAATTCTGCGTTTTGGGTACACAGCCTCAGCCTGCCCATTAGACTTATGCCCCATATCTATTAGGTCCAGTTGACACTCCAGACAGAAAATTACCAGGGCAAAGAGCCATGGGCGTAACTACCATAGATGCAAGGGGTGCGGTTGCTATGGGGCCCAGAGCTGAGGGCGGCCCATCTTCCTTGTCAAAGTTACATGTGTTATATACATTTTTCACCACAGGGTGGTACATAGAGGTCCTTATAAACTTTTACTATGGGGCCTTCAAATACTTAGTTCCACCCCTGCAAGGAGCTAACATTTCTCCCCAACACAATTACCTAGCCCTTCTCATGTTTACAGCTACTGTGCATACAAAGCATAAGTGAACATATAATATATTAATTTTGACGTAGTAGTCGGCTCATAATTAGATTTTTTTCTGTGCCCTTTATAACCCACTTCGACACTACACTGGTTTCATTTTCAAACTGTCCCCACAGGCAAGCAGCAACACTCTTCACAAGCACTTTGCGGCTTCTAGTTTATTGAGTTTAATTTATTAAAATAAGATATTTAATTACTGCTTGCTCATTTACCGTGTGCATTATGTAATTATTGGTACTTGATATTTCTTAGGCTTCGTCTCAACACTGTTAATATGAGATCTGATATGAGCAAAATCATTTGCAGGCAGGATAAAATAGTCTTATTTTTTATCAGCTGAATTAAATTACCACGGTGAAATCATTTTAGCATGGTAATTGTGGGACAGATCCTGCATTCTACAGTGGTGAATTATTATTATTATTTTTTTTTCTATCTTGGGAAATGTTTTTTTTTTATCTATTATTATAAAATTATATACTTTATATAGCAATGTAAACTCATGGACTATATAGATATGCATAAAGCTCCATATGAAGTTTTTGCAAACCATAAATTTCCATAATTTATGTAGGGAACTGCTGGAGTTACGGCAAGATCTGTAAGATTCAGAAATACAGTACGTATATATATATATATATATATATATATATATAAAACGCTGCAAAGAATGTGCAGAGAGTTTTAGCTCACACAGCAGTTCACAGTACAGCAGTGTTACTTGCAAGAAAACAAAATGGAAGTCAGTCTATGACCCCATTGCTAAAGTCTACATCTGAAGTATGCAAAACAATGCTTAGTAAATATGGTGGAACTTCATCTCTGGCACTGTCAGGCATGGCCTCCCCCGTGGTGCCCCCCCAACTTGGAGTTAAAGTGCAACAGGGTATGCACAGTGGAACTGCCCATGCACTGCCTCTCTAATGTTAATGGCATTGTGTGGCCCAAACTACAAAGATTGGGCGAACTAGGCTGCATGCCCCAGTATTCTAAAGGTATCATCATCCCTCTTTGAGTCCCTACTGGATCCCCTCTATACCCTTCCCCACCAACACAAGGAGCCCACAGGCATGGGAAGCATTATGCTACTGTAAATAAGCCACAAAGTTTTTTCAATAAATTGATGTGGACTGAAGAAACATAAACTACGCTTTTTTTTACTCCAACCACAAATCATATATTTGGAAAAAAACATTTGAAGTATTGGAAAAAAAGGCCAGCTTGCCATCCAACGTTGTATAGATTACGCATTGGGGTTATGTGGTAGCCAGTGGTACAAAAAATATGGTCTGAGTGAATGGAAGAATGGATTCATCCTAATATAAACCAGTGCTGTTTTTATGTCAGTACCCAAAATGCATTTATAAGATGTTAAAGTATAGTGGATTAATACAGGCTTGATGTCACCTGGTTGCAGTGGGTTGTCAGGGATTGGCTCTTCTGGCACTGTCTTTGGAAGCCCTATTGCTTCTCCATTTCTCCACACCACAGCAGAGAGGCAAGGGTTCTCTTCCCAGACACAGTGGATGGGCAACCAAGTTGATGCAAAAGTATTTTGGATGACTTACTAATAACCTCAAAAGGATGCTGGGATGGGTCAATTTAACTAAATGAATAACTGCCAGATTTGTTTGATTGATACTCAATGAATGGGAGCAATAACAAAATAAATAAAATGATTAATAGTTGAAAAGAGTAGTTAGTTAGTTAGTCAGTCAGCCAGTTAGTCAGTGTCTTGAATAACTGACTGGAACAGAAATAGAATGAGAGAGACAGTGACAGCAAGCTCTAAATAGATATAGAGGAGATTTGCTGACAATTGAGATCAGAATAGGACAATGATAACTGAAGAGAATGAAACAATTAAAATGCAGATAAATGATTGGTAAATGATAAATAGAGGAAAGGCTAGGATACCAAGCACAAATGAGGAAGAGAATACTGTAAGGATGCAGAAAAAAGAACATGAACTTAAAAGGATAAATGTCATACACAACTCACAAGAAGAGGAAGATTAAAAAGGGAAACTTAAGGTGCCTACACACTAGAAAAAATTTTGCACGATTTTGTCAATTCCAACGCATTGGAATGACAAATCAAGCAGAATGCAATATCAATAACGATGCCAATGCATGTACCCACGGGTCGTTCGTCGTATCCTCAGATCTTCCCTACAAGCAGGAAGATCTGGCAATCTTGTTAACGATTCGCGGCATATCGTTCAGTGTTTAGGCATGAACGATATGTTGTTCTGACTCGAACGATGCATACGTCACTTGACAGGCATTTCCCTTATAACACAGATGCATGCACAGATGTCTGGCGTGCGATCACGGTGTGTATTTAGATGCCCACCAGCCTGTCTTAAGAAGGCCACTTTTCCTTAGTGATACATATCATCTCCAGGAAGTGTATGCAACAATCGGTAACATCGAGTAACATCGGACCCATACACAGCACTTGTGGTCGACCATACCCAATTGCAAGGACTGCGAGTGCTTCAGTGTGTAATTCAGCCATGTCACATGTATAATGACGCTGCGTCTTAATTATGCACGCCTCGGAGACGGCGTTTAGACACAGACATGCCTGCGTTCGCATCACCACACCCTCGTTTCCATCGACCACCCCATCACCACCCACAAACGGCTTGTCCCGTCACTCATTCTAGCGAGGCGTCTATGTGCAGGGAGCAAACGCTTCCCGATCGCATTGGACTAGTTTGCGCATGTGCACTGCGTCTTATACGCATGCGCACATTGCAAACATCGGCAGGCTATGTGCGAACGCAGCCTAGCGAGCGGGTCTGAATCGGGCCCTTAGTACCATCCTCTAAGGACAGTACTACCTGTATAGAAATCCCGGTGCTGAGCTTTCATTGGCTAAGAGAAGTGAGCCTCTGCCTGTCTCAGCCAATGAGCGGTTCCCACCATTGACTTCACTGGTGAGAACCACTAAATAGCCTTTAGTAACCTAGCGGTTACTAAACAGCAGAGGGAGAAAAAGAGATTTATGAGGTGGACATAGGTAACAGAGGAGCTGATTCAGACCCTGACGCTAAGAAGCGTTCGCTCTTAGCTGGCCGCTGTTTGCATTCTGCGCATGCGTATGCATCGCATTACGCATGTGCGAACCAGTGCAAAAGATCAAGATGTGTTCGCTCACCGGGCATAGCCAGCCCAGCAGAGTGAGTAACAGGAGAAGCCGTTTGTGGGTGTTAACAGGGGCTGGCCACTAGAAACGGGGGAGTGTAGATGTGAACGCAGGCGTGCTTGAGCGTCCCAACGCCGTTTCAAAGGCATGCACAATTTAAAAAGAAGCGTCATTGTGCATGTCACCGGCTGTTTTTTACACTCAAGTGATCGCAGTGCTTGAGGTAGGGCATAGTCAACCTCAAGCGCTGCGTTCGCATTCCGATGGTACCCGATGTAGCGATGGTTGCATACACTTCCTGGAGATGACGTGCATTAATGGGCATCTTAAGACAGGCTGGTGGGCATCTGCATATACAAAGTTATTGCACGGCCAGACATAGTGGGCGTGCTTATGCCTTGCCGTGCGATCGCCTGCCATGCCGTCACTTAGCCAAATTTCCATACGCTGGGAACGAGCGTTCACATCTAGCGACCGGGTCTGAATCAGCTCCAGAGAGTGATGTAGAGATGAGAGAACAGGTTAGAGTAGGAATTCCAAGGAAACACCACAGGTACAAAAGACACTGGTGAGATGTATTAATAATGATCGCATTTATAATGTGATCATTAACAGACATCATCGCCTACTTACCTGAGGGATCTTCGCTGGCATGTATCATCTTCTTCTTGCCGGGACAGTCCCACGGCACCCAGCTGTCACGGCAATCTCTTCACTTCCGGGTTTATGACTCGGGTAAAGCAATGCGCATGCATGGCATTTGGACTGCGCATGCGCTAGTGGCCACTATCGGGGAGGGATCCGACTCTGGGGAACTTTGCGAAATAAAGCATTTATGGCTTCTGTAGGCAATGCCATCTATAGGTGGTGTTACCTATCAGGTACAAGCTCCGGAAAGTTAAGTTTTCTGGAGCTTGATGCATATGGGCACATTACAGCTCCATAGAATTCAATGCGGATTGCTGTGCCCGGGGTCTGAAGCTGGTATCTCCGATATCTGCTGTGGATCTTTTGAATACATATGTCTTGTGGTAAACCTTCGAAAACTGCTCCAATCCCCTGCTTAGGCTGTAATCGGCAAGCGGCCAAACAGAGAGTTTTAGGTCCTGATACAGCAAGGATCGCTGATGCGATCGCGTATGCAGACAGCCAATTGTTGAGTATCGCAGTGCGTGTGCACGAATGCCTCACTGTGATTGGGACTGCGATCGCAGTGACTGCGCAAACCCATCACAGAGTGATTGACAGGAAGTACCGTTTGGGGGAGGTGACAGGGGGGTGGTCGGTGAAATGCAGGCGTGCCAGTACGTTTGAACGCCGTTACAGTGGCGTGCATAAATTAGCCAGTACGATGCCATACGCAGCTTGTGTACTCACTGCGTACAGGAAAGTTAGCAATTTATAAGTGAGGTCTGACCTGCTGTAAATGTACAAGTGGCTCTGATGTTCTTCGATGTTACCGATGTTTTGGCTGGATTGCAAGGTATTACGGATGTGCGAGAGGGGAAGTGGGCGTCTGCATGTTGTCCGTGCGGGTGCTTTGCGATTGCACATATTGGCATACTTTTGCAGCAGACCTGCGTACACGATTGCAGGCGCCATCGCATTAGCGATCCTTGCTGAATCAGGCCCATAGTCTACTAGTTACAGCTATTCAGAAATAATGACATCAGAAGTAGGAGGATACCAACAGTTACATCCAACTGAGGAGTCCATTCATCATCCAGTAATGGCCCATTACACATGCTGAAACGCTATTTTCCGCATATTTAAGGTAACGGGCCATTCATCATCAGGGGTCTGATAGGACCACCTGATATTCAGCACTCTCATTTTTTGCAGTTTGTCTGCAAGAACAAATGCGCCAGTTCTCAGAGCCCCACTCCTTCCGCCGCCTCCTCACTGCTTCCCCAGCGGCTTTGTGCATGCGTGACCTCGGGTCACACATGTGCAGAAGCTGGCGACGAGGACAGGTAACGCTGCTACAGAAGTAGCAATGTTACTGATCGCGGGGACAGCTGCTTTTCGGAGCAGCTGTCCCCACATCAGAGCAATGCTGTCATTGCTCCAGTGATAGGTATCCCCACAGTGAGGTGGGTACGTTGTTATTGGGGGGGCCATACAGCCCCTGATGATGAATAAACTCCTAATTCTTCATTTGACAAGTGATAAGGGCACCCGAGAAATAACTACATCTGCAAAAGTGGTGGCCAGTTGATTTACATAAGAGCATTGATGCTTATAAATATGGCTAGAGAAAGAAAGACTGAGCAATACCATAACACATACATGAAACCTAATAATGATGGAATTACCTGTTTCAGCTCTGCATATCAGCTGGAACTAGTTCCTTCCTAGAGACAAGAACATGAATTCTGAACTCCATTCATAACAGTCCCGAACAGTTATTAACTCAAAAATGGTAAATCGTCCATCACTGAAGGGCTCATGCGTTTGTAAGAATATGAGGTAACTGTATTATTCTTAATGTACAGAAATAAATGTTCTTTTCAAGAACTATAATCTGAGAAAACTATTGGGGTAAGCTACCCAAGTCAGAGTACAGTCAAGTGTCAAATATCTTATCTGATAATGTCGTGATGGCTCTTCTCATGTCTTTATGGGCACCTGATCACTTCTTCTGCACATGGCTAGCGAGTGACCTCACAGTGATCTCTGTGTGTGACAAGGCGCCACAGGTAAGGGCAGTGTAAGGCAGTTGCAATCTGATACCCCTTTTACACCAGAGCAAAAACCTGGGTTTTTGCTTGGTCTTCCCGGGTCGCAGCTCAGTGTAAAAGGGTCCCTGAAAAATAACCCGGGTCAAGTGACCCAGCAATCCAACCCAGGTAGCTACCAGGGTTGGACCCAGGATGGACCTGGGTAATGGTGCAGTGTAAACGGTGTGACCCTGGGTTATCCGACCTGGGTCATGCCTAAAATTAGCTGATTGGTGGTTGTGGACCAGTCACTTCCCACTTTTTATGACCTCACAGGTTTAGCAGGGCAGACCTGGGTTCAGTGTGAACAGGTCTGACCTGGGAGTAACCCAGATCGAAGGTGCAGTGTAAATGCAGTCTGACCTGGGTTGGAACCATGTCCAAAAACGCAGGTCAGACCTTGGTTTTTGGTGGAAAAGAGGTATGAATGAGCCAGGTTAAACCCCGTGGTTGTGGTAGCTGTATACCTTTAAGAATTATGATGTTGGTGTCAGTCATTAGTGTTAGCCTATAGGGTTCCTGGGGGGTTTGGCCTTGCTGGTATATTAGGTCTGTTAGCCAAAGACTCTACCTCTTTGTTTCTTGACATTTCCAGCAGAGGAGTCAGGGAAGTGCTCTGTGCATTTCATTGTATAAGTTGATGCATAGTCTCTTTTTTTTTTGCTATTTACTTCTTATTTCTTTCTCTATCCTTGTCTATTCTTTTCCTTCTCCCTTTCTTATCTTTTCTCTTGCTCCAGTCTTTTTGTTCAGTCTTTTATTTTCCCTCAGCCTTAGTTTACCTTTTATACTTTGTTTTGCCTTTCCTTCCGTCTCACCCTATACTGCTTCCCCCAGTGGCATGTGCGGCCCGCTCGCTCTCTTTTGCCGGCGCGGGTCACTGCCTGGTGACAGCTGCGCCGGGGACGGAGGCTGCTTCGGCAGCCCCGGCTCCCGGCGGTGATATGCAGCAGCGACGGGTCCCGTCGCGCCACATATTGATGAGGGACGCGGCCCGCGCGGCTACTGCGGGCGCGGCCCTGGGCTCCAACAGGGCGGCGGCGGGGGTCAGCGGTGCTTCCGCTTGTCCCCGCCGCTGGCGCAGACCTTTGGGGCTGGGTCCCATCGCTGCTGTGAGCGGCGTTACGGGCGGGGGGCGGGGCTAACGGCCACTGCTGTCAGGGGCTCTAGGCCAGGCAGTGGGGGGTAGAGCGTTTTGTACAGCTCTGGGTCAGGTCCCATTTGGGCACCACGCTGGCAATGATTTGGGTGCAGCATACTGCTGCTGTGCAGGGTGACATAATGCCCACTCTTAGCCAGGTGGCTTATAATGCTCCGCTTTAAGTGAGGTGGTGTCTGCTGGGGAAAACGCTTTTTGGGGTGGGTCACTTGACGCTGGGTAATACTTGCACCACCCACCTCTTCTCCCCTCCCCGTTAGCGCAGTGTGTGCGGAGAGTGCAATTGCGTAATTCCAGTATTAAATAATTTGCACCATCTTTTCACATGTATCAGCCAGTAATAAATAACCAGTACATCAGCTAGGAGATCTGGAAACCATGCACCGTTATGGATGTGCTGCTTTAGAGCACAATGGGGTAGATGTATGAAGCCCAGAAGAGGTATCAGCGCACGTTATGTGCGCTGATACTGCTTCTCCCCGATGTATGATCGGGGGTCTGGGCGGCAAATTACAGGGGCGCATTACCATTCAGCCGGCTGTAGCTGTTATCGACAGCTACAGCCTGGCGCTAGCCTATCCACACAGCAGGGACGGCGCTGTCCCTGCTGCGGCTGCTCCAGGCTGCACGCGGGGATCTCGCGATATTTGCGAGATCCCGCGCATGCTCAGTGGAGCCGGCCGGGACAGAGACACAGCGCATCAGCACTAGGCTGATGCGCTGCTGTCTCTAGCGGGTAGCGCCGGAGGGGGGAGGTAACGCTCGCCCTCTCCGGCCGATGAGATGTTCTTACATCTCATCGGTAGTGCTTCCTGCTTCGCCTAGGTAAAGAGGCAAAGCGGTATCTACCCCAATATGTACATATATATGTCCAGGGCAGTGCTCGGTTCTTCTGCTGCTCCCCCAGACTCCCACACTTGCTCCAATAGTCTGGAATTGTGCCCACATCTGACATAAAAGCATTCAGCTCAGACAGGAGGGCCCTACTGCCGTATATAATGGCTTATTGTGATTGTGGGCCCAGTATATGGTCCGCATATGCTGGAGTTAATGGACACTCAATATATATAAGCAGGACACACTCACTCTAAAATTGCGCATTGGGAAACCCTCTAGAAATCCTGCATTTGCCACTGGTGGGGGTCACTTGGTGCTGGGTCACACCTACAACCCACCATTAGCACAATGTGTGCGGCGGGTGCGTTTTCACAAAACACGTGTTTTTCCCCGCCGGTTTTCGCCAAGCTGCTTATGGCCTCGCAGTGGATAATTTATGCACACCCCTGCAACAGGGTTCAAATGCACTGGCACGCCTGCATTTTACCGACCACCCCCATCACCTCCCACAAACTGTACTTCCTGTCAATCACTCTGCGATGGGTCTGCGTAGTCACTACGATTGCAGTCCTGATCGCAGTTGCTGGTTCGCGCACTGTGATGCATACGCAGAACAATCGGCCCTTTGCGTGCGTACTCTCAGTGGCGATCCTTGCTGAATCAGGCCCCCTGTCTGGATGCAGGCTTTGGAATTTTGACCACAAAGATCCCGAGCGCCGGCACCTCGTACCCAACCCCTAAAAATATGTGTTTGACCATGGTACACCGTGAAATCCTCAAAATTCCTGAACCCACCCCCCAGGAAAAAAAAAAAGGCTTAAGAAAGAACCCTTAAAACACAAGCAGAACATATGCTGTATACAGGATTAGTACAATAAAAAAGCACAAAAATGTATTGCAGGCACACAGGACATTGTGACCCCCAAGAGCTTTCAATAACCTTCACCTGGATTAAAAATAAACTCTCCTGAAGTCTTCTCGATAGAAGTATGTGTGTAATTCACTATGGGACTCACTAATTACATCATATGTTTTTGCCTTATTGTCCCTCACTGATAAATAAATTATTGAGGTTGGTTACCTGATGCAATGGTTCCCATAGAGATGGCAGCAAGGGAGCAGGGATAACCTGACAGGAGGTGCGCTTAAAAACAAAACCGTTTACTCTGTTGAAATGGGTGAATCAGCTGGGGAAATTCATTGTCATGTTATGTGAGTAGGAGCTTTAACAAGTTCTCTATGAAGGAAAATATATTCCCAATTTGATACTGTTTGTAAAAATGAGCTAGGATTTTGGGGAGGGGGATAAAGAGCCTGATTCAGAGTTGGGAACAGAGAGAGATATCTCTCTCAACTGATCATCTTGGTGAAACCATGCTGCACTGCAGGTGGGGCAGATTTATAATGTGCAGAGAGATGTAGATTTGGGAGGGAGGTGTCCAAACTGACATCTAAATTGTAGAGTAATAATAAAGCTGTGCAGTATTTGTGGGCTAGATGCAAAAGCAGCCAGTATTTACCCCACATGTAAAAAAAATGTATATATTTACACCCCTGTCATTGCAATATGGTTTGTTTAGATTCACAGTTGAGAGATATCTCTCTCTCTATTCCCACTCTGAATCAGGCTCTAAGTCTTTCCGGTAATCTAGGGCAGGCTTGCCTACCCTCCTGATTTGGCCGGGAGCCTCCTGATTTTCGGGTGCCGCTCCCGGCCCCCCGGAAAGGCAGGCAAGCCTCCCGGCATTCCCCAGCCCTCCCGCCCACCCCTCAGAATAAACCTGAAACCCCTGCAGCAGGGGGACTGGTGACGCGATTCGCATTGAATCGCATCATCGTGGCCCCGCCCCCTGCTTCACAATGCTAAAAATAACGGCATTGTGAAGAGGGGGTGGGGCCACGATGATGCATTCACATGGCCCGCCCCCAGCTCCGCCCCTAATGTGATGTCAATGACTGCCCACGTCCACTGCTGATTGTCGGCAAATATGATCTAGGGCCTGATTCAGAGTTATATGCTGTTCACAAAGCAGTTGTGTCTTTAGACGCAGCTGCTGTATGAAAATATGTAATAGCAGCAGGAGGCATCTGCAGCGCTGGATAGAGGAGGTGACAGGAGGGGAGTAACCCTAGGCCCCACTCTCTCAGCCAATCCCCCCACCCCCCCCACCTGGCTGCTCTAGTTGAGAGATCAGCTCCTCTCTGTGCTGAGTCTGTCACCTAGCCTGGAGCAGACGGGCACTACTACCCGCCACGGAATCGGTATAGAATCCCGGCTGCCGCATGGCCGGCATATCGATTCCTGGCAGCGGCAGCCCGACAGATCAGCAGAGCCCGACAGCGCTGGAAATCCCAATCGTCCCTAAGGTAAGTATAACCTAACCCTCCTTAGGGGTGCCTAACCCTAACCCCCCCAAGTGCCTAACCCTAATCCCCCCTCGAAGTGCCTAACCCCCCCTTCCCCGCTGCCTAACCCTAAGTCCCCCCCCAGGGGTGCCTAACCCTCCCTCCCCTAGCCTAAACCTAACCCCCCCCCCCCCTCCCCGCGGCTTCCATCGGGATGGCGGGCGCCAGTCTCTCGGCGTCGGGGAAATGACAGGCGTCTAGATATAGACGCCTGGCCCGGCATTTAAGCCTCGCCGGGATATGACAGTCGGGAAGCCAGCTGCCGGTATTAAGGCAGCCGGTTTCCCGATTGTATACCCCCGCCATGGCTCCTTCTGAAGGTCACTCCTCTGAAATGCGCTATCGCACATACACTGCAATGCCGCACGCGTCTCTCCTCCAGCTTCCCACATGTTTGTGTGCGTGCTGGGCTTCTCTGACCCTGCTACAGCCCAAGGGACTGCCATACTGCACTATAACACCACTGCTTAGGTGCACCAGCACCAAGTATAGAGCCTGTTGGTGCATTCTGCACATCGTGCACTGCAATGCCCAGCAACCTCAGGCAATCACTGGAATACTGCTGGTGAGATACTTGAGATACTGCTGTGTGGTTACTACTGGGTTAACCCCTACATTACCATTGCTTCTGCCTCATCTAGGTGCAGGAGTAGCCAAGGGCCTTCCGAAAAATGAATACGACCCTGGGCACCTGTAGTAGAATGACGCCTACTGCACTTTTTTGTGACCCGCTGCTGCATCTTAAGATGCAGAATCCGTTCATCCACATGATCATCAGTCATCTGAGTAACCCTCAGGTTACTTAGGATGTCTGGGAAATTCACACAGCCGGGGCCAGTGAAGCTGAGTCTCTGCACTGGTCTCTGCACTCCCAGAAAGCAGGGCAGAAACCCCCCCCCCCCCCGTTCTCTATTACACTGGCTATCGCTGCCCCTTCCCCACCCACAAACATGCTGCGGTTTAGGGGGCACTGCGACCATCATCGCAGACACAGATCTGCACATGCTCAGATCGCCAAGCATGGGGGGTGTACGTAAACCGTCGGGTTTGTGTACAGCTCTGAATCAGGGCCATTGATCTCTAATGGTGGGTACACAGTACACGATATGCTCCCTGAGCCATATCGTGTAGTGTTGTCCCCGGCAGGCTGTGCTCAATGTCGTTCATAACATTGAGCACAGCCGCTGAACGATATCATTAACGATATCGTTCAGCGCCGGGCTCTCTCCCCCATTCCCTGACATGCAGCAATCTGACGAGATCGTTAGGTTGGCCTGCATGTCAGCCCGATGAACGATGATGACGAACGACCCGCGGGAACACGCGTCGTCGTCATCGTTCATCTTTTTGGGGTTAAAAATGGCCGATAAAGTGGACGACTGAACGATAACGATATCGTTATCGTTCAGTCGTCCACTTTATCGCCCAGTGTGTACGCACCATAAGGGTCTGTTTCTGAATCGAACGCGGCCACGTCCGTGTCTGTTAGTTGCCCGTCTGTGACTTTATGCAAATGCCGCTACAAAGCCCTTCTCTGGCGTACATCCGTGCGTCCAAATGTGTAAGGTCTGAGACGTCCACTCACAGCGTCCATATACGCTGTTATACCGATTGGTGTGTCTTGGGTGCACCATTGGTCACATCATCGAAAATTTTGACCAGCCCTATAGCCCTATGACAGATAGTGTTTCTGTCAGAGTATGGCCTCCTATGTGAGTGGTTGAGCGTCTCTATATGCATCCACTATCGGCAACACTCCCATAAAGCAGCCATAAGACGGACCATCTCTGTGCATCCACTAAGCCACCTCCCTATCACCACCCAGGAACGCCAAATACAAAGACTTTGCTGATACCGTGAGAACTCTGTGGTCCTCAATTCCAACTCTGTGCGCACACGCTATCTGGTTGTGCATGTGTGTGTAGAAGACACAATTGTAGTGTGTGTGGTGTGACTCAGAATCAGGCCTTAAGAGAGGCTCCCCACTCCCCCCCCACCCCCCTCTCGGCGCCCCTGCATACTGTATACTACAGTTCTTTATTCATACAGCTGGTGCATATGCCGTTACAGGGATGGACCCAGTGTGAGATAGGCCCAGCTCTGCAACCTGGCACATACTGTCAGGGCCGGATTAACAGTGGGGCAGATGGAGCTGTAGTTCCAGGCCTCCCATGAAAATAGTCCCACAGAGTCCAGGAGAGGGCTGGCCAGGTGGGCAGAAGGGCAACTGCCCCTAGGCCGCTCCTTTCAGGCTTTTTGTGCCACTAATGGAGCAGGGCTGCAGGAGTCAGGACTGTTCCGAACACATGACCTGGAAAGGAGACGTCTGACCAGGGTGGCGTGGCTACACGGGACTGAGCAGTGCTGCAATCAGTGTGTGTGTGTGTGTGGGGTGTCAATTAAGGTGCTGGGTGAAATGGATAGTATGAAAGGCTTTCAGAGGCATAAGGGGAGCAGTGTGGATGTAAGGGTGGCACGTGGCAGTTTGACCTGTTTTGGGTGCATTTAGAACAGTAGGGGAGCAGTGAGGTGTAAGGGGGAAGTGATCTGCAGGGGGACTGTGAGGAGGCAGTGAGCTGTGAGAGGGGGAGCGCAGTGAGGTATCATGGGGCAGTGAGCTGCAGGAGGACAAGTGAGGTGTAATGGGGCAGTGGTCTGCAGGGGGAGCAGTGAGTGGTGATGGGGCTGTGGGGGCAGAGAGCTGCAGGGCTCGGGGAGCTGTAAGGTGTGATGAGACAGTGAGCTGCTGCAGTAAGCTTTGAGGTGTTCATGTGGGCAGTGAGTTGTAAGGGGACAGTGGCCTGCAGGGCGAGCAGTGAGTTGTGATGGGGCAGTGAGCTGCAGGGGGAGCAGTGAGTTGTGATGGGGCTGTGGGGCAGTGAGCTGCAGGGGGAGCAGTGAGTTGTGATGGGGCTGTGGGGCAGTGAGCTGCAGGGGGAGGCGGGAGCAGTGAGGTGAGAGGGGTCAGTGGGCTGCAGGGAAAGCAGTAAGATGTGATGGGGCAGTGTGAGCTGTGGGGGCAGCGAGCTGCTGGGGGAGCAGTGGGATGGGGAGAGCAGTGACTTGTGATGGGAATGATAGGTTGCAAGGGGAGCAATGAGGTGTGATGTGGGCAGTGAGGTGTAATCAGGAAATGAGGTTTGATGGGTCATTGAGCTATGGGGGGAGCATATGGTGTGATGTTGGTAGTGAGCTGGGGGAGCAGTGAACTGATGGGACAGTGTGATCAGTAGGGGAGCAGTGAGCTGTTGGGGGGGAGCAGTGAGGTGTGATGGGGCAGTGAGTTGCTGGGGGGGGAGCAGTGAGGTGTGATGGGGCAGTGAGTTGCTGGGGGGGGAGCAGTGAGATGTGAGGGGGCAGTGAGTTGCTGGGGGGGGGAGCAGTGAGGTGTGATGGGGCAGTGAGTTGCAGGGGGGGAGCAGTGAGGTGTGATGGGGCAGTGAGTTGCTGGGGGGGGAGCAGTGAGATGTGAGGGGGCAGTGAGGTGTGATGGGGCAGTGAGTTGCTGGGGGGGAGCAGTGAGGTGTGATGGGGCAGTGAGTTGCTGGGGGGGGAGCAGTGAGGTGTGATGGGACAGTGAGTTGCTGGGGGGGGGAGCAGTGAGGTGTGATGGGGCAGTGAGCTGCTGGGGGGGAGCAGTGAGGTGATGGGGCAGTGAGTTGCTGGGGGGGGAGCAGTGAGATGTGAGGGGGCAGTGAGCTGCTGGGGGGAAAGAGTGAAGGGGCAGTGTGAGCTATGGGGTACAGTGATATGTGATGCAGGCAGTCTGATCAGTAAGGGTCAGTGAGGTGTGGTGGGGAGTGGTGAGATGTAATGGGTCAGTGAGCTGCAGGGGGAGTAGTGAGGTGTGGGGGCAATGAGCTGCGGAGGTGGGTAGCAGTGAGAAATGGGGGGGCAGTGTGAGCTATGGGGGGTAGTGAGATATGGAGAAAACTAACAATGAGAGCTATGAAAGGAGTAACGACAAAACTAAGGAGGGGCAATCGGAGCTATTAGGAAGGTGGCAGTGAGAGAGATATGGAGGGGCAGTGAGAGATGTGGAGGGAGGTGGCAATAAGACCTATGCCTCCTAGTGTTCTACTGTATAAAAAAAAATCCAAAAATGTCCCAAAAATTGTGTGTTTTTTAAATAGTCAAAAATTACAGCTATGTAACCTTGATTCAGTATAATTTTATTAACATATCTGCATATTTATTAATTACATTATACTGAATCAGGTTTAAATGACTATTATTTACATGATCTGATATATTTTCCCTCAAAAATTGTATAAAAAAATGATCATCCAGTTAAGTGGTTAAATACAGGTGTTTATTACCTACAGTATCTCTTCCAGACAGGCCAAGCACCAACGGAACTTACATTACCAGCTGACATCTGGAGCAAGTTGTCGAGGATGCAAGCGCAGGTAAGACATAACCTATCCTGGCCTTGTTTATTGTGAGTACTTTTTGTTGTTGAATGTTTGTCCTAGTGTTTATTTTTTTAATGTCGGCGGCTGGCTGTGGGGGCTAAAATGTTTGATCATTCACTATTTTTACACAGCTAGCTACACCCTACAGTCCCCTTGCACAGCCCACATCCCCACAACACTGGTCCCACATTACACTACCTCGGTGCTTGTCCCTCCCCCTACTGCAACACACAATAGGCCTTTCATAAATATCAGCTCCAGGCCCATGTGGACCTTAATCTGGCTCTGCATACTGTATACTACTGTACACCCAGCTCTGTAACCAGGCATATACTGTATACTACTGTTCTCTACCCATACAGCTGGTGCATATGCCATTACAGAGATGGACGCAGTGTGAGATACACCCAGCTCTGTAACCTGGCACATACTGTAAACTACTGTTCTCTACCCATACAGCTGGTGCATATGCCGTTACAGAGATGGACGCAGTGTGAGATACGCCCAGCTCTGCAACCTGGCACATAATATATATATATATATATATACTGTAAGTCCATATTTGTCCAGCACCCATACCAATCAAAAGGTACAACTGCTGGGGTGCAAATCCTCAGTGTAAACCCTCAAGAAATATGGGTACATAAGTATATAGCAAAAAAAAAAAAAAAGTGCACTCATCAGGGCTTCTTAGGAAAAAAGTTGTAATACAAAGCTTTGTTCAGTCATCATCGACGTTTCGGTCCGCCATGGGACCTTTATCAAGATCAGTACAAATGGAAAAAATACAGTAACGTAATTATTTCTACTTCAGGTTCCATAGGGTTCCACAGGATACCTTGGGGTATAGGCGATGGCGGCAGACATCCAGGCACCACAGAGTTAAAAACTTCTCCATCCTCCCAGGATGCACTGGGGTCCCTCTCCTATACCCCGCCCCCGAGCCTCAGGCACTCAGTTTTCGTCGGTGCCTGGCCGAAGTCGGATGCACCGTAAAGAGTGGGGGTCTGCAGGCCCCTGAAGTTCTTCAATGCAGCTGTGGCTGCACATCTCACGAACAGACAACATGGACACTGACGTCCATGTCGTCGCTCCTACACCCCGCTGGTACCAGAACGCCGGTACTGATCCAGGGATGCTGGTGGGTGACTGGGGTCACAGCTAGCGGTGGCCCCGGTTGCCCTGACTGTGGCCGGATTTACGGGGGTCCCAGCCGAATAGCACAGTCCTTAGTCCCCAGGCAGGGAGCTCCCTGGGTACTGGCTGCAGTGTGGAACCAGGCTACTGGCGCTTGCCACTACCCCCTGGGACTGAGGACTGGACAGAAACAGTAAATGTCCAGCGTCCCAGGGGTTAAATGCATGCCAGGGGAGCGCGCTTTCCCTGCTAAGCAGCCGGCGCCTCCCCCGCTGCACACGGCCTCTCCACAAGGTGGTTAGGCATTTGCATGCGCTCCGCCCCCGGACCAGCCCTCCCTCTGCTCCTCGGTGGCCATTTTAATACATGTGGCAAACGCTGCTGGAAGCTGTTAACGCGGGCATCGTGGTCTGGGTCCCCCTGCATACCTCTCCTCCGGGGCAAGGTCAGTGTATGCAGCGCTGTTTCCTACCAGGCTGAGGTCTGGTTAGTTGATGAAGCGCAGATACTGCAGGGTTTTCAGTATTCTGCATTGTATGTGACTTTGGGCTAGCGCTGCTGTCTGTTACTTTCACTTTCACATACTGGCCCTCATTCAGAGCCGGACGCTCTGAGCAGAGCGCACGCTCTGAATGAGGGCCGTCCTCCATAATTATGGAGCGTCCTCCTGGACGCTCGTATAGCTGTGGGTCACCACCCACAGCCTATACGAGCGTGCAAGTTGATGGCCGCGATGGTCTTGACCATCGAAACTGCGAGCCGGAGCCTGCGGTTGAGGTTTTCAACCGCAAGGCCCGGAGTGATTTTGGCTCTATCAGAGCCAAAATCACTCCCACTGACATCACTAGTGATGTCAGTGGGCCGGCTTCTGACGGTAGGCGTTCCCTTGGGAACGCCCCCGTCTGGGAGGCACGCCCCCGGCACGCCCACCAAAGGGGGCGTGCTGTCAATCAACATCGACAGCACTCCCCCTTTGATCAGACACAACGAGCGAAGGAAAGTCCTTCGCTCGTCGCGTCTGGCGCATGCGCACGACGGAGCTCCCGCCGTCGTGCGCATGCGCAGTGCACACCATCGACCCACTTGCGAGCGGACAGCCGCTTGCGAGTGGGTCTGAATCAGGCCCACTGTCAGCTATTTTCCCTATCCCTTTTATTTATTTATTTTTTTCTTCTCTGCTAACAAGCCCTTGCGGTGCAGTGTTGCAAGGGGGATTTATACCTCACTATACAACTTGTTGTGAAGTGCGGTGGTCACATACAGCTCCGGGTCACACACTCTGTATGTCTGACAGTGAGCACGATTTCCCCATTCCGCCTAAGTGTACTGTATGCAAGGTACCATTGGCAGAGGGTGATGGTAACTCTGATGGATTATGTAAGGCGTGCCTGCGGTTGGCACGGCCGATTTCTGTCACTACACCTGTGCAGAAGCTAACATGGGCTTGTTTTGGTACGGCACTTACTATCCTGGTGAGCCAGTTAACGACAACCCCTGCGTGTCCCCAGATGGGGGTCTCTCAGCAGTCTATGGTGTCGTCCCCTATGCAGGGGTTTCCTAAACAGTTAATAGTACCTCAGAGTTTCCTGTTGTCGCCCCCTCAGGTCATCCATGAACCTGCCTGGGCTAATTCACTGTCTACCTCAGTACAACAGCTGTCAGAGGTGTTACAGGGCGAGTCGTCTGTGCGGGCGCAGAAGCGTCAGCTGCAACCTCATCAAGATCAGGATGCTGTGACATGATGGCTCATACGTGCGGTGCGCACGGCCTTGGTTATTGAGGATGACGCTCCTGTCGCTAAATCAAAATATGCCTTTTTCAAGGATATTAAAAGTGATGCTACGGTGTTTCCCCTATCTGATCAGCTAGTGGATCATTTAGAGGAGGCGTGGAAAACGCCGGGTAAGCGTTACCAGCCCCCTAGACGTTTTGCGGTGGCATACCCTTTTGCAGATAATTATTTAGCAAAATGGGATAACCCGCCACAAGTGGATTCACACGTCTAGTAAAGAGTGTTACGTTGCCTATGCCCTCTATGTCCTCCTTAAAGGATCCAACGGATCGCAGGGTAGAAATATGTTTGAAAATGATTTATTCCCTTGCAGGAGGCGTGTCCAGACCGGCTTTGGCCGTGTCCTGGGTGGCAAGAGCTATGGAGCACTGGGCAGATACCTTGGAGGCATCCTTGGACCCAGACTCATCACCTGAACACGTGGAGTTGGTGGGTAATTTAAGGGACTCAGCTACCTACATTATTGAGGCAGCTTTAGATATGGGCCTCATGGCGTCCAAGATCTCTTCGGCAGCAGTGGCGGCTCGTCGTATCCTGTGGCTGCGTTTTTGGAAGGTGGATGCTGATTCCAAAAAGGGTTTGGAGGGGTTACCCTTCAATGGAGAAGTGCTGTTGGCCCTGATCTAGACAAAATTGTGGCTACTTCGGCAGCAGCTAAGCTGCGTGTCTGTCTTCCACTACTGTCCCATCAGGAGCGGGTTCTTCGTCCTGTCGGCCCTACAGAACGCAGAACAGACCCAGGGTACAGTTCTTTCCTGGGAGGACTGCCGCCAAGAAACCTGCAAAGACCAGGATGTAGGCCTGGAGTACCAGACGTCCACTCCCAAGTCCGATGACAAACCTTCGGCCTGATGGGACGGGCCTCTCTTTGGGGGACCTCAAAGTGGGAGGCTAACTTCTGAAATCCGTCCAAAGCTGGTGTCTGACCACTTCAGACACATGGGTCAGAGAAGTGGTCTCTCAGGGGTACGCCCTCTCCTTCCGCAGGAGGCCTCCCAGCCGGTTTTTCACCACGGGCCTTCTGTCCAATCAGGACAAGGCCCGGGAACTCAACTCGATGCTCCAGAATGGAGTTATAGTGCCAGTTCCTTTGTCTCAGAAGGGATTGGGGTTTTACTCCGATCTTTTTCTGGTGCAGAAACCCAATGGGTCCTACCGGCCAATACTCAACCTCACATCCCTCAACAAATTTCTGAGGGTTCCTCGGTTCAGGATGGTGACCCTGCGTTCCATTATTTTAGCAATGGAACCTGGGGATATCATGGTGTCGCTGGATATTCAGGATGCTTACCTGCATATCCCTATTGCTTGCAGAGTCGCCGGGAGTCTATTCACTCGGCAATGAGGTTACTGGGATCCATGGTATCCATGTTCGACATGGTGGAGTTTGCTCAGTTTCACTCGAGACCTCTGCAGAAGCTGATCCTCTCCAGATGGAATGGGTCGCCCCAAAGGATAAAGACAAAGACTATGGTGCTTTCCCCGGTGCGATTATCTCTGGCCTGGTGGCTACAGACGGCTCACCTGAACAAGGGGCGCACCTTTTGGATCGCAGACTGGGCCCTTCTGATGACGGATGCCAGTCTCCGGGGCTGAGGAGCGGTGATGGGTCCACACTTCTTTCAGGGAAGGTGGACATCGGTAGAAGCTGCTCTTCCAATAAACATATTGGAACTGCGGGCAGTATTCAAGACTCTCCAGCAAACAAGACAGGTCCTGCAGGGAAAACCTGTGCAGGTACAGTCGGACAACGCCACCACGATGGCATACATAAACCGCCAAGTAGGTACTCGCAGTCAGGCGGCTCTGACAGAGGTGTCCCGCATTCTAGTATGGGCGGAAAAGCATCTCACCGCAATATCAGCAGTGTTCATACCAGGAGTTCTCAACTGGGAAGCAGACTTTCTCAGCATCCAGGAGATTGGTCTCTTCACCAGGAGGTGTGTCAGCTACTGGTGAAAAAGTGGGGCCTTCCAGAGATAGATCTCATGGCCTCACGACACAACAACAAACTGCCGATGTTCGGGTCAAGAACAAGAGACGCAAAGGCTTGTGTAGTGGACGCTCTGGCGGTCAAGTGGACCTTCTAGTATGCGTACCTCTTCCCTCCGTTCTCCCTTCTTCCTCGAGTGATACGCAAATTCAAGCAAGAAGGCGGCACGCTACTGCTGATTGCTCCAGCGTGGCCCAGGCGGCACTGGTACACGGATCTTCAGAGTCTCTCAGTGGACACTCCGCTGTTGTTGCCTCAACATCAGGACCTGCTGTCTCAGGGTCCTTGCCTTCATCCGGACCTTAGTTGGCTGTCTTTGACGGCGTGGCTATTGAGACTGCCCTCTTGAGGTCCAGAGGTTTCTCCAACTCGGTGGTCAACACCATGCTGAGAGCTCGGAAGCCTTCATCTGCCAACATCTACCATAGAGTGTGGCGGGCTTTCTTCCAGTGGGTGTCGCACTAGAGGTTATGCTCCTCGGGTGTTCAGATTGTCCAGGGTTCTGGCCTTCCTACAGGCGGGTTTAGACCAGGGTCTTCGCCTAGCTTCCCTGAAGGTACAGGTGTCTGCACTTTCAGTGTGGTTTCATCATAGGATTGCTATGCTTCCTCATGTCCGCACCTTTATGCAAAGGGTGCTTCTTATTCAGCCTCCCTTTGTTCCACCTGTGGCACCATGGGATCTGGCTGTGGTCTTGAAGACTCTTCAAGGACCGCAATTTGAACCACTGGGCTCAGTGGATTTGAAATGGCTAACCATTAAGACGGTATTCCTTCTGGCTATTGCTTCGGCCAGAAGGGTTTCAGAATTGGGAGCTCTCTCATGTAGACCTCCATTTCTAATTTTTCATAGAAACAGGGCTGTGCTGCGCACTCGTCCTGGGTTTCTTCCAAAGGTGGTATCTAGTTTCCATATCAACGAGGAAATTATTGTACCATCGGTTACTTCACCGGACCTTTCGGTTGGTGAGGCCACCTTGGATGTGGTGCGGGCCTTGAAAATCTATGTGGACCGCACTTCTGTCTATAGGAAGTCTGACTCTTTGTTTGTCCTTTATGGCTTCCATAAAAGAGGTTGGCCTGCCACTAAACAAACATTGGCAGGATGGATTCGAATGGCTATTTCTGAAGCTTTTGCTCACAAGGGCCTTCCTGTTCCATCTTCTGTTAAGGCTCATTTCACTAGGTCTGTGGGTCCTTCGTGGGCAGCTCAATGTGGCGCCTCAGCTGTTCAGCTTTGCAAGGCGGCCACGTGGTCATCTGTCCATACTTTCATACGGTATTATGCTTTTGATACCTACGCCTCTCAGGATGCTTCCTTCGGGCGACGAATTCTCCTCTCAGCACAGGAGCGTCCCCACCCTTGAAGGATACTGCTTTGGGACATCCCCAAGGTATCCTGTGGATACCCTATGGAACCTGAAGTAGAAAATAAGAGATATGGTAAGAACTTACCCTTGTTATCTCTATTTCTACGAGGTCCATAGGGTTCCACAGGACTGCCGCCCTGTCGCACCTGTACTGCAGATGGGCTGTGGTTCTGGTCACCGGTTTTTCCGTCTCCCTCTGGTGAGAATGTGATTCTTGTGTGTTCCAGACTTTCTCCTCTCTCTCTTTATCCTCCTCCGGCCTATGGCTTGTGACGAAACTGAGTGCCTGAGGCTCGGGGGCGGGGTATAGGAGAGGGACCCCAGTGCATCCTGGGAGGATGGAGAAGTTTTTAACTCTGTGGTGCCTGGATGTCTGCCGCCATCGCCTATACCCGAAGGTATCCTGTGGAACCCTATGGACCTCGTAGAAATAGAGATAACAAGGGTAAGTTCTTACCATATCTCTTATTTTTCTGCTCTCTCTCTCTCTCTCTCTATATATATATATATATATATATATATATATATATATAGTCTCAAAAGTCCAGAACACCAGACGACCGGCACACCTTTTTCATATGCAAAAAGTAGTTTTTAATCCATAAAAACCATCAGAAGGTACATAGCCCAGTAGCTAACAACGTCCGTTCATGTAAGCCAAAAAAATGCGACATGCAGTCAAGTAATGTAATTCCAGCATGATACTCATCATTAGTTGAACCTTCGTTGTAGCAATAAAGTGTGGCCCGGCCCAACAGCTGTTTCGGTGATACTCATCATTAGTTGAACCTTCGTTGTAGCAATAAAGTGTGGCCCGGCCATACAGCTGTTTCTGTACCCTCCGGTATCTTCTTCCAAGGGCACTGCCACATACACCAAGGCCTCATGTCTTATAGCACCCTGACAACCTGCACCTGAAAACAAACGGCGTCAATCAACAGCACTCACCTGTAGATAATCTTCTCACCTGGAACCTCCGGAAAGTGGAACCACGCGTCCAGCGAAAAACCGGAAGTGACGCGTGCGTTCCACCGGAGCTTGCGTTCCAGCAACCTGAAATGATGTTCCGGGCTGTGTTATATATAAATACATAATATCAATATTAAAATACCATTAGTGCATTATATTGATGACAATGAGTTCAGGCCTGGCTATAAAGGTGCTACAAGGACAAACACACACAAATTAGACAATAACAACAAAAAACATCCAAGCAAATCAGGAAGATGCATAGGAAAAAGGTCTGTCAGAATATATGAAAATTAGTTATAGAAAGCAGTTCAAATTGAGTTCTTCATTTAGTCCACCTGGTGAGACTGTATGGAGATCATATATCCAGCGACACTCCTTTTGCAGTAAAAGTCTGATACGATCGCCCCCTCTTATCAAAGGTGGTACATGGTCAATGGGAATTACTTTAAAGTCCAGCAGGCTATAGCCCTTTTCAATAAAGTGTTTAGCAACTGGTGGAGTATTGCTGTCTATTCCAACAAACGCTTTGCGTGTTGAAGATCTGTGTAAAGCTATTCGCTCCTTCAGCATACGTACAGTTTTACCTACATATAGCAGGTTACAAGGACATTTTATCACATACACAACATATTTGCTTTCGCAATTCAATCGATGTTGTATCTTATATTCTTTGTTGGTATGTGGATCCTTGAAAATATCACCAGTTGTCATAAATCTGCAGTTGATGCATCCTGAGCATCTAAACACGCCATTTTTCAATGTAAGCCAAGTATTTTGCTTTTTGATCCCAACATCAGATCTTGTTACAATGTCCTTGATATTATTACTACGCTTGTAGCTGATTAATGGGGGATCTTGACAGCTGGTTGACAGGGCCGGGTCCAACTGCATAATGTGCCAATGGCGTAAAATTGCCTTTTTGATGGTTTGTGAACAGACTGAATATGTCGTGTTAAATATTAACCTCTCAGGTTTTTTATTTTTTATTTCGTTCTTTTTTAACAAAGCCAGTCTGTCGATTTGTAGACATTTATCTGTTGCATCTTTCATTTCCTTAGGGTCATAGCCTCTTTCATTAAATTTCTTGCCCATTTGTTGCAGAGCTTTAGGTAGCTCAGTATTATCAGAAGTAATACGTGTTACTCGCAATAGTTGTGAATACGGTAAACCTTTCTTCAGGGGCCATGGATGGAAACTATCTGCCGCCAATAGTGTATTTTTATCGGTTACCTTAGTGTAAACCGATGTTTTAAATAGACCATTAATTTTTTCAATCGTAACATCAAGATAAATGTTTACTAAAGTTGAGTGTAAACCTTATCGTGCTATTAATAGCATTCAAATAATCTACCATTTCCAGGAGACTTTTTTCACCACCAGACCACACCATGAATACATCATCGATATATCGTACGTAAAATAAAATATATTTAGCCAAAAAATGACTCATGTTCTTTTTTTCATAAACGTGCATGAATAAATTAGCATACGCCGGGGCCATATTCAAACCCATCGCGGTGCCCGGCGTTGCAAAAAAAATGTATTATCAAATAAAAAGTAATTTTTATGTAATATGATATCAATTAATAATATAACAAAATCGACTAGTGGTCCTTCATAGTGTGGGCTGGAGGTGATCATCTCTTTAACTGCTTGCATTCCATCAGCGTGTGGAATGTTGCTGTATAAGTTAACAATATCCATTGTAACAAGTAACACTTCCTTAGATGGACAGACAAAATTTCTCAACATATTTAGAAAATGTCATTTCCGGTTGCTGGAACACAAGCTCCGGTGGAACGCACGCGTCACTTCCGGTTTTTCGCTGGACGCGTGGTTCCACTTTCCGGAGGTTCCAGGTGAGAAGATCATCTACAGGTGAGTGCTGTTGATTGACGCCGTTTGTTTTCAGGTGCAGGTTGTCAGGGTGCTATAAGACATGAGGCCTTGGTGTATGTGGCAGTGCCCTTACTTTTTGCATATGAAAAAGGTGTGCCGGTCGTCTGGTGTTCTTGACTTTTGAGACTTAATATTTATGATCTGGCACCCTATGATTTTTTTATAAATGAGTAACAGTGTGCAGGATTTGCTGATCTTTATATATATACATATATATATATATATATATATATATATATATGTGTGTATATATATATATATATATATACATATATATATATACAGTACTGTTACTGTGCAGAAGTTTTAGGCAGGTGTGGAAAAAATGCTGCAAAGTAAGAATTCTTTCAAAAATAGAAGTGTTAATAGTTTATTTTTATCAATTAACAAAATGCAAAGTGAATGAACAGAAGAGAAATTAAATCAAATCATTATTTGGTGTGAGCACCCTTTTCCTTCAAAAGAGCATCAATTCTTCTAGGTACACTTGCACACGGTGTTATGTTCTGGGTTGTTTGTGGACCCGGGGTGGTAGCAGGAGCGATCACAGAAGCAGATTTGTAAATAAAACTAGGATTTTTAATAAGTGCTTGAGTAGACATATAATGTGGCAGTAAACAAAAATCCAGGAAAATATAAATGTGCACAAGAGTTCTGTGGTGGGAGCAAAAGGGTTAATGTCCAGGTAGAAACAATTAGAGCTGTCCAGGTGTGCAGGTAGTGAAACTGAAAATAATCAAGCCAGGTTTGCAGGTAGTGAACTGAAGCGCAGGATGTCAGCAGGCTCAGGCACTCAGGTATGGGCAAGGGTGGTGGAGGTAGCGGGGTAGTCCAGTGGGAACTAGGAGCTGACAGGCAGACTGGCAGACAGCGAATTCACAGGAACAGGATAAGCACAGAGAACTCCCTCTCAGCTAGGCTGAGATACACGTTGCACTGGCAAAGAAGGAAGGCACTGACCCTTCCTAAATACCCCATGCCGTGCTGTTACTGGCCGGAGGGAACATGTGACTCACCAGGATTGGCCAGCCGCATCACATGGCCAGAAGGCAAGATGGTGGCGCCCATGCCAAACGGAACGGAGACGCCGCCAGGCCTCACCAGCGCAGAGTGACAACAGGGCCGCACAACAACGCGCGCAGCCAAAGCCCCCCGCCAGACACCAGCTCCGCCACCAGACAGCCCACGCCACAATGACCTCACAGGTAATACCCGCCTAGCGCCATGCTGAAATACCCTGGCCGTGACAGTACCCCCCCCCTTTTGGGGTGGCCTCAGGACACTCACCAGGCTTCTCCGGATGGGCAGAATGGAATCTCCTGATGAGCGTGGGAGTGTGGACATCACGAGCATCGGTCCAGCAACGTTCCTCTGGACCGTAACCTTTCCAGTCCAACAAATACTGAAGATGACCTCTGCGCAGACGAGAGTCCAAGATCTGGGCGACTTCAAACTCAACTCCTCTCACCGTCTGGACTCGAGGAGAAGCAGGTAGAGCATTATGGAACTTATTCAGGACTAGGGGCTTTAATAAGGAAACATGGAAGGAATTGGGAATTTTTAGGTATGGTGGTAACTTTAAACGGTAGGCCACTGGATTAATGACTTCTGTTATGGTGAAGGGACCGATGAAGCGGGGTGCGAATTTCATAGACGGAACTCTTAGACGAAGGTTCCGAGTAGACAACCAGACCTGGTTTCCTACTGCATGCGTGGAACTATTCTACGCTTCTTATCGGCCTGGGTCTTATAGCGAAAGGATGCCTTCAACAAATCAGACCGTACTTGAGTTCAGATGGCAGCAAAATTCCGCACCGTGTCCTCCACGGCCGGAACATCGAAAACAGGCAGGCTTCGGAATTCGGGAACACGAGGATGAAGGCCATATACAACCTGAAATGGCGTTTGGTTAGTTGACGAGTGGTAGGAAGCATTATGTGCAAACTCAGCCCACGGCAGCAAGGCAGCCCAATTGTCCTGGGAAGATGACATAAAAATTCTTAAGAAAGTCTCTAGATCTTGATTAACTCTCTCGGTGGAGCCGTTGCTTTGCGGATGGTAGGCCGTGGAAAAGTTTAACTTCACTTGAAGAACAGAACACAAAGCCCTCCAGAATTTTGCAGTAAACTGCACACCACGGTCGGAGACAATTTCAGCAGGAAGGCCATGTAGACGAAATATGTGTTGGACAAACAACTGTGCCAGGTCAGGGGCAGAAGGTAACTTCTTCAACAGTATATAGTGGACCATCTTAGAAAATCGGTCTATTACAACCCAGATAGTGTTGAAACCTTGAGAGACTGGCAGGTCTGTGACGAAATCCATGGAGAGATGCGTCCATGGACGTGATGGAGTAGGTAATGGAAGCAATTCCCCAGCTAGAGCTTGTCGTGATGATTTATGCTGGGCACAGGAGGAGCAGGAAGAGATAAACTCCATTATATCTGCCTTCATAGAAGGCCACCAATAGTGTCTTTTCAGGAACTCCAAGGTCTTCCGAGTGCCTGAGTGCCCTGCGAAGCGAGAGGAATGTGCCCAAGTGAGAAGCTGCTTCCTTAATTCCGGGGCCACAAATGATTTTCCCGTAGGAGGCTGAAGTTGTAATGCGGCGAAAAGTCTTGATTCTAAAACAGGGGTATTGCTTTGATTTTCAGATTGATCATCACAGAGGAGAGATCTCGATAGGGCATCAGCCTTCTGATTAAGTGCTCCAGACCGGAAGGTCAGGGTGAACTGAAACCTGGCAAAGAATATTGCCCAGCGGGCCAAACGAGGACTCACACATTGGAGGTTTTTGAGAAATAGGAGATTTCTATGGTCCGTAAATACAGTAAATGGAAACTTGGCGCCTTCTAGCAAATATCTCCATTACTTCAACGCCAACTTTACAGCTAGTAGTTCTTGCTCACCTATGGCGTAGTTCCTTTCGGCAGGAGAGAATTTTTTAGAAAAGAACCCACACGGATGGACTCGGTTGTCCTCATAACGTTGAGACAAGACTGCTCCCACAGCTTCAGATGATGCGTCTACTTCCAACAAAAAAGGCCGGTCCAGATCGGGTTGTCGAAGAACTGGTGCTGAGATAAAGGCCTGTTTTAGAAGATGAAAGGCAGACTCTGCCTCAGGTGACCATTGGGCAGGATTAGCACCTTTGCGAGTCAAGGCTGTAATGGGAGCCAGCATTGTAGAAAATCCCTTAATGAAGCGTCTATAATAATTTGCGAAGCCCAACAATCTCTGGATGGCCTTCAGTGTTTGAGGTCGGGTCCAATCCAGAATTGCCTGTACCTTCTTGGGGTCCATTTCTAGACTGGAGCCAGATATTACATAGCCGAGAAAAGGTACACTGGGCACTCCAAAGACGCACTTCTCCAGTTTGCAGTAAAGGTGGTTTTCTCTCAAACGGGTCAAAACTTCTTTAACATGTTCTTGATGTTTAGCCACAGAGGGTGAAAAAATCAGTATGTCATCCAGATAGACAACAACCGAAACATATAACAGATCCCGGAAAATCTAATTAACGAAACTTTGAAAGACAGCAGGGGCGTTACACAATCCAAAAGGCATTACTAAATACTCGAAATGTCCATCTCTGGTATTAAAAGCGGTCTTCCATTCATCGCCAGCTCGGATACGAATGAGCTTGTAAGCCCCTCTTGGATCTAATTTCGAAAAAATGACAGAGCCCTTGACCCTATCAAACAACTCAGTAATCGGGGAAGAGGGTATCGATTTTTTACAGTAATGTCATTAAGGCCTCGATAATCGATACATGGTCTTAGACCACCGTCCTTCTTGCCAACGAAGAAAAACCCAGCTCCGGCAGGTGAAGTAGAGGGGCGAATGAACCCCTTTGCCAGGTTGTCCCGGATGTATTCGGTCATGGCTTGAGTCTCAGGCAAGGACAGCGGATAGGTACGACCACGAGGTGGTATCTTATCAGGTATCAATTCAATTGGACAGTCCCATTCCCTATGAGGGGGTAAGATATTTGCTTGTTGTTCAGAGAAAACGTCGGCGAACATCTGATATTCCTTGGGAATGGCAGAAGAAACTAATGGAACTGTCTTTCTCACAGGTCGAATTTTTGGAAGACAGGATTTCTGACAGTCCATACCCCATGACAGAATCTGCATAGAACTCCAATCAATCCTGGGATTATGTTGACGTAACCAGGGTAGACCAAGAACAATTTCTTGAGAGGCCTCTGATATCACCAGGAATTTTAAGGGCTCAGAATGAAGTGCCCCAATTCGGACCAATACTGATTGAGTCTCTTTGGTGACTATCCCGTTAGTTAGAGGGCGTCCGTCTATAGAGGTCAGAGAGATGGCATGGTTGAGAGACAAACAAGGAATCTGAAATTTATCTATGAAACTAGACGTTATGAAATTTCCGGCTGCTCCTGAGTCGAGTAGAGCAGTAGCAAAGACAGGTTTGGGTTTAAGATCCAAGGCTAGGGTAATCGTGAAATCTTTAATTTTTGGAGACGGGTTCATAACTCCTAACTTGATGTCTCCAGGGTCAGTTAGGATTTGGCATTTCCCGGTTTACGGGGGCAGGAGATCAGCAGGTGACCGGACTCTCCGCAGTACAGACAGAGGTTCTTTTGCATTCTTCTCTGACGTTCTTCTTTAGAGAGGTGGTGTATGATTCACCTGCATAGGCTCCTCTTCAGTAGGGGAAGGAATGGGATGGGTAGAAATGGAGGGGGTAAATGATCTTTGCCGGTCAGTTCTGTTTTTTTCAGCCTGACGTTCCCTGAAGCGTAGGTCAACTTTGATACACAACGAAATCATGTCGTTCAGATTAGTAGGAAGCTCTCGAGTGACTAGATCGTCCTTTAGTCGGTCTGACAACCCATGCCAGAAGGTCGAGGTGAGGGCTTCCTCATTCCATTTGAGCTCTGATGCTAAAATTTTAAATTGCACGGCATATTGACTGACAGGACGGACCCCTTGTCTCAGTGTCATGATGTTTGATGATGCTGATACAGTATGCCCAGGTTCATCGAAAATGAAGGATGACACAAAGCCTGCGTAATTATCCAGCAGCGGATCTGAGCGCTCCCAGAGTGGGGAAGCCCATTCCAAGGCCTGGCCGGATAACAGAGAGACTATATAAGCCACTTTAGTTCTTGCAGTTAGAAAGTTGTCAGGCTGCAGGGTAAAATGTATGTCACACTGATTTAGGAATCCTCGGCAGAGTTTAGGATTGCCGTCAAATTTATTTGGTAAAGGAAGACGTAAGCGGGGAGATGATCTGCCTCCTGTATTCCCAGACGCTGATGCGGATGTAGATGCTGGTACTTCAGGGGTAGAAAAGGAAGTTTGCAAACTATCCTGTCGCTTGGACATCTCTTGCAGAAATTTAGCCATCTGATGCTGCACGTTTTCCAGATTTTCTAAACGACCAGAAATGCACCTGAAAAAATCCACTCCTGACTCCTGATCCGTGGCCGGCTCCATGGGGCCAGTGCAAACTGTTATGTTCTGGGTTGTTTATGGACCCGGGGTGGTAGCAGGAGCGATCACAGAAGCAGATTTGTAAATAAAACTAGGATTTTTAATAAGTGCTTGAGTAGACATATAATGTGGCAGTAAACAAAAATCCAGGAAAATATAAATGTGCACAAGAGTTCTGTGGTGGGAGCAAAAGGGTTAATGTCCAGGTAGAAACAATTAGAGCTGTCCAGGTGTGCAGGTAGTGAAACTGAAAATAATCAAGCCAGGTTTGCAGGTAGTGAACTGAAAATAATCAAGCCAGGTTTGCAGGTAGTGAACTGAAGCGCAGGATGTCAGCAGGCTCAGGCACTCAGGTATGGGCAAGGGTGGTGGAGGTAGCGGGGTAGTCCAGTGGGAACTAGGAGCTGACAGGCAGACTGGCAGACAGCGAATTCACAGGAACAGGAAAGCACAGAGAACTCCCTCAGCTAGGCTGAGATACACGTTGCACTGGCAAAGAAGGAAGGCACTGACCCTTCCTAAATACCCCATGCCGTGCTGTTACTGGACGGAGGGAACATGTGACTCACCAGGATTGGCCAGAAGGCAATATGGCGGCGCCCATGCCAAACGGAACGGAGACGCCGCCAGGCCTCACCAGCGCAGAGTGACAACAGGGCCGCACAACAACGCGCGCAGCCAAAGCCCCCCGCCAGACACCAGCTCCGCCACCAGACAGCCCGCGCCACAACGACCTCACAGGTAATACCCGCCTAGCGCCATGCTGAAATACCCTGGCCGTGACACACGGTTTTTGAAGGAACTCGGCAACATCTTGGAGAACTAACCACAGATCTTCTGTGGGTGTAGGCTTTCTCAAATCCTTCTGTCTCTTCATGTAATCCCAGACAGACTCGATGATGTTGAGATCAGGACTCTGTTGGGGCCATATCATCACTTCCAGGACTCCTTGTTCTTCTTTATGCTGAAGATAGTTCTTAATGATATTGGCTGTATGTTTGGGGTCATTGTCCTGCTGCAGATTAAATTTGGAGCCAATCAGACGCCTCCTTGATGGTATTGCATGATGGATAAGTACCTGCCTGTTTTTATCAGCATTGAAGACACCATTATTCCTGACCAAATCCTCAACTCAATTTGCTGAAATGCAGCCCCAAACTTGCAGGGACCTCAACCATGCTTCACTGTTGCCTGCAGACACTCATTATTGTACCTCTCTCCAGCCCTTCAGCAAAATACTGCCTTCCATTACAGCCAAATATTTTTCTGCTTCCCAGTTCCTATGTTTTTGTGCATAGTTGAGTCTCTTGGCCTTGTTTGCACGTCGAAGGTATGGCTTTTGGCTGCAATTCTTCCTTGAAGACCATTTATGGCCAGACTTATTTGAACAGTAGATGGATGTATCTGGGTCCATGGCACCACACAAGAGAGTAAAGGGCCCGCATTGAGTCTGCACATAGGCCCCCTTTCTCTTAAAACGCCCCTGGACTTTGCTGATGCAGTATAACTACCTTGTGTCTTGTTGCTGTGCTCAGTCTTGCCATGGTGTATGACCTGTGATGTGAAACTATCTTCCACAACCTCACCTTTCTAGCAGAGTTTGGCTGTTCCTCACCCAGTTTTAAGCCTCCTACACAGCTGTTTATGTTTCAGTTAATGACTGTGTTTTAACCTAACTATGAAAATGATGATCATTATCACCTGTTTGGAAAGATTGGTTAATCATTCACCTGACTACAAACCTGCAAAATCCCTGACTTTGTGCAAGTGTACCTAGAAGAATTGATGCTGTTTTGAAGACAGAGTGGTCACATCAAATAGTGAATTGATTTAGATTTCTCTTCTGTTCATTTACTTTGCATTTTGTTTAATTGATAAAATTTGATAAAAATGACGTGAGAGGGGGGGAGGGTATGTGGTATCTCGGGGGAGAGGTCTGGTGTGCCGTGAGAGAGGGGTCAGTGGTGTCACGAGAAGAGAAGAGGAGGTTGGGGGTGCTGCGGGGGTGCAGCGAGGGGGCGTAGTGGCAGACTGTCAGATGCACTAAGGTTAATAACAGGATGAGTACTGATTAGCACCGCCCCCTGCTTGTCACAGTGTGACTGCCGGTGTTTTACTTGGGGGGGGGGGAAGGGTGTCAGTGGGGGGGGTTCTGCTGGACGGCTGCAGCCTGTCATAGGGAAAAAAGATTCATGTCTACAGGCGCAGCAAGCAGTGTAATAAGTATTAATACGTGCTGCAGCCCCGTTTTATCTGTCCATGATGCTCGGGCCCAGGGGGGAGTCGAGGAAGGCACATGCCCTGGGCACCATGGCAGGTCCGGAAGACGGGGGCACCAGCAGCCAGGGCAGCGTGCTCGGAAGTCCCGTTATAGAAGAAACATCCCTCGGCAATGTAGCTTCCTGCTCTGTGAGTCCCGATATCTCCTCTCTGCATCTGATCACATCTCCTTCCCTTCAGTCATATTCATATTTCAGTCATAGTTTCGCACCCGCGATAGAGTTTCGTCCGCCGGACTTTTCACCTATATCGCGTATTTTAGCGCGGGAACTTATCGTGCGCCCTGCTATTCGCCGTATTCAATTTCAAAAGACGCAAAAACGGAGACACGCGAAGTCAGAACAGGCGAAAAGTGGTGTCAGAATCGTGGAAATCAGCCTGAACCCCCCAATAAGCTGCAGAAACATTGGGGATCAATGTAGTAGTGCCCGATTAGCCCTAGTAAAACTGTTTGGGGTACTTAAGTTTGGAGAATTGCCACTAATTAGCATAAAGAAGTGTTTTTTGGTGAAAATAAGTAGTCCTGTCAAATTTGGGATACATGAAAATGGGTGCAAGCATCTTTTAATGTCTGTAAAGTGAACTTTTCAATAAAGTGAAATTACACTCACAAAAATGTACCTGCAATCCCCAAAACACTTGATCCCTTCTTAGTGCACCCCCAGAACCTTATTTTGCTAGTTTGCGAACTTGTCCCCCCAATTTGCAGTTTTTTGCCCCCAAATTAAAAGTAATTTTTTGGGGTGTTCTTAAGTTTTTTTTTTTAGGAATTTTTTGACGCAGTTGTCCATTGGGGGCCTGTCCCAAGGGTTCTCAGTGGTTTCCCCACCTTTGCACCCCCAAACTAAAACTTTGCATTTCTTTTCTCCACCTATTCAGAGGCAAATCGTTTTCTCCTATTACATTGACTTTACGCGTATGCGAAAAGAATACAGCAATACGTTTTCACGGCTCTCAGCTTCTCATTTCTAATTGAATACGGCCCATAGGTGGGAATTGAACCTGTCGCATCATGATTTGCAGTCAGGCAGCTTACCAATGGGGCCATCTGCTATTATGGGGGAAGGCTGTGAATTATAGCTATATCAAGCTAGTTCGCACTCTTTATTTTCATATTAATCTGAAATACAGTCATACCTAGGATTCAAACTTAGCACCTCATGCTTTGCAGTCAGTCACCTTACCAATGGGGCCACCTGCTAGTACTATAAAAGCCTGTGATTTCTAACTATATCAAACTACTTCACATTCTCCATAATCTAAAATACAGTCCTACCTGGGATTCAAACTGGAATGGAAAGGAATATTCCCAGAGTGACGAGAAATGGTGGTGTGTCATGTTGACATGCCCCCATTTTCCAGTGGCCACACTCTTTGTGGCATGTGGCCACGCCCATTTTTGCCGCACACAGTTGGGGGGTGCCAATTCTCAACTTGCCCTGGCACCACATACCCTAGTTACGCCTCTGTCGGGGCCCCCTGACCCTCGGGGCCTGGTACAGGTGTTCCCTTTGCCCCCCTGTCACCGGGCTTGGACGCACACACACACACTACATACATACACACATGCATGATATATACTTGCCAGAGTTATTAAGAAAACACAGAGAACATCTGTGAGTTCCAGTCCCAGTAGGACAGATCTATTATATAGGGAACATATAGTATTATTAATGTAATATAACACAATTGCATGGTTCCTTTGTAGAGAATTAGACCCCAGTCACGTTTTATGAAGAGACATCTAAGTCTGGAAAACACCATCTCAAAGTCCCCATTTTTGGCCTTCTATAGAAAATAAGTGCTGGGACAGATGTTGCACCAGGCCTGACATCTGAGGTCCCCAAGGAGATGTTCAGCATTGTTAGATCTTCTTTGGTCTAATAGATGTAACTGGATTAAGGTATCGGCAAAGATGAAGCTCGTGGTCAGTGGGTCCGGAATCTGGTACACGGGTATCACTGTAAGAGGCAGACAAGGGTGAGACAGAGGCAGGGTCCAAATACAAGTCCAGAGGTCGGGTTCACAGGTTATCAGGCAGGCTGACAGGGGTGAGACAGTCTCGAGAGTATTTAAACTCTGGTTATTTCTCAACCTGCTTTGAAGAGCAGCAGAAGGTGTTCCGAAGCCACTTGAGTACTCGCTTTCTGCGCTTTCCTTTCACTGGCCTGGCATCTATGTCACATGTTACACTGCTGGTTGTCACTGGCCTGGCATCTATGTCACAGGTTACACTGCTGGGTGTCACTGACCGGTCATTGGATGGTTCCTGCATTTCAATAGTAACAATAAAATTTTCCTCCTCCTTCACTGACTCGGTGTCATTGTCAAATATTATATCACTGGGTGTTACTGCCCGGTCACCTGATATTTCCTCCTCCGCCATGACTGGCCTGGTGTCTGTCTCAGATATTATATTATTAGGTGTTACTGCCGGCTCATCTGATGGTTCCATTGATGGCATTACAGGGTCCTGTGTCCAGCTGACAAAACGCCTTTCAGCGCAGGCCACTGCCACAAAGGATCACATTACCAGGAGTTTTCTCCTCCACGTCTGGTGTTTCAATTGATGGCATCACAGGGACATGTATCCAATTCATAAATTGCTTTTCAGCGCAGGCCTCCAAATCTAGTGTTTTCACCGATGGGATCCATGTGTGGTACCTTATCCACTTGGCATATGGTATTTTAGCCACGGGCTCTTGCACTAAGATGACATTGGCAGGAACTTCCTCCTCTGCATCTGGTGTTATCTTCGATGTTCTCACAGGGTTGTGTGTCCTGGTGATAAATCGATTTTTAGGGCTGGCCTCTTTCACTATGATGACGTTGGGAGGAAGCTCCTCCTCCCAATCAGACATTCCAATCTTCTTTAGAGTTTTACTAGTTCTCCAAAACTGAAAACATCCACTCTCCAACAACTCGTACTGAGAAGTGAGGATTCCAAGGCAGCGTGTGATGTCATAATGCCTACTGAGTGACTGTGACATCATCTGCTCATGAGACATCATTGCAGGGCTTTATGCTAAGCAAAGGCTGTTATGAAATCTGTGTACATTAGACTACCTTCTCATGCTAGGAAGTATCCCCTCACAGACAAGGTTAGACAACAAAACAAAGGATTCCAACAAATTAACGGGACCACTTTTATTTAAAAATATGAAATAAAAAGTAATGCTTGATTCATAAGTACTGTACATATACTAAAACTAGCGACCCACCCCTGCTTCGCACGGGAGAAGATTCAAATTTACGGTGACAGACTTTTTTTAATCGAGGTCTTATAAGGTTGTTTAGACGACATTAGTTGTTTTTCCTCCTTTTATCAACACAAAAAGATTTAGTTTTGACGTGACGCGCAAAAGGGCCACGTAAAGTTGTCCTTGTTAAAAACAGTCTCCACTTAGGTCAACCCCAGCCACGTTAAGTGTCTGTCCTTGTGCTTTATTTATTGTCACGCCAAAGCCGGCTCTTACCGGGAATTGGACTCGTTTGAAATAAAAAAAACGTTTTTCTCATAAATATATAGGAACGGTAAAAAAAGAAAAAACTGACATTTTGTATCAGTACTTACATCAAATTTTCTGGAGAAACTGGATAATACGTATTAATCTCTACATGTTATAAAATAAAGTCCATCGTTGTGATATATCTAGGCAGCGTAAGCCAAGAAAGTGCTCATACATCCGTTTTTTCATTGACTGGCTTCACTAAAATCATCACTGCTCGGCTCCCTTTTGTCATACATTAATGTGCCATACACCTAAACCTTCCTCCACAAATGCTCTATAGAATAGTGACAACTGAATCAAAATCCGTCCAGTGCTTCTGGAGATTAGCCCAAACACACAGTCAGATGCCTACCAGGGACATTATTTTATACTACTGTATGTATAGATAGATTGTCCCCTGCGCAGTGATGGCACTTTATGAAATGTTCCATATTTAGCAGAAAAATAAATAAAAGTAAATATACATGTAAAGCAGAGCCGGATGGATTCTGTGTGGCATAATGTGTCCAGGGGGCACTACGGTGTGTGGTGCTGGGAGTATTTACACATTATACTTTTTGATAACATCGCAAGAGAATCTTATTCACAATTTTATTGGTAGGGGCCCTCAAAAGTTAGTTGCCCTGGGGCCCCCACAAACCTTAATCCAGCCCTGATTTTAAAACAAATTCATATAACAAGTGTAATCATATTAAAACAAATGTCTTCCAACGCGGATCTCCTAGCCTCAGCTACGGAGCTGCGAGGGGTAATCTGAGTAATCTCAGTGTTACTCAGATTGTCGATGGTGTCGCAGAAGATCTGATGCTGCGTGTTAGGGTGCAGCACTCGGATCTGCGAAGCTGTCATGAAGCTTCTATTTACACCAGGCACCTGCTGCTGCATTAGCATATTAGTTGTACAGTATTGCGCAGCCGCCTCCCTGCAGCTGTCCAATACAGTATAACTCTGAATGAGGCCCTTTGTGTCTCGGGAGAGAGGTCTGGTGTGCCGTGAGAGAGAGGTCAGGGCCAGTGGCGTAACTAGGGGGGGTTTCTAGCGGGGCTCGTGCCCTGGGCGCCATGGCAATCCCTGCAGAGGGGGGCGCCGCCACCAGGGCATCAAACCCACACAAGCCCGCTCTCCCACTCCCTTCCCCGCCACCATTGTGTCCTGTCTCTCTTTTAACAAGCAGGCAAGTGTGCCTGCTAGCCTGATGCTGCCTGTAGGGGGAGCTGCAGCGGAAGTGCGCAGCCCCTCCTAGGCAGTGTTCTTCCCGGACTAGAGCTGCCTGCCGTCTGCGTGACGGGTGGGGACTTGGAGTGAGTTTTCCTCCCCTGACGCTCCCTCTCCCACAGGTGAGTTAGTTTTGGGGGGGTTCGGGTGGATAGCTAAGCTGCCATGTGGGGGTGTTGGCGGTTGGATAGCTAAGCTGGCGCGGGGTTGATGTGTTGGCGGGTGGATGGCTAAATTGCCGCAGGGGGGGTGTTAATTGTGGTGGTGGGTGAGGGGCTATGGGGGTGGGGGCTGCTTGGTGCATTTTGGTGAAATAAGTGCGTGTGTCTGTATAGTGTGTATGTGTCAGCGTGTGTATATATGTGTCAGGTTTTGTGTGTGTCAATGTATGTGTCAGTCTGTGTATATTTGTGTCAGTGTGTATATTTGTCAGTGTATGTGTCAGTATGTGTATATAAGTGTCAGTGTGTGTATGTGTCAGTGTGTATATGTGTCAGTGTGTGTATGTGTCAGTGTGTATATGTGTCAGTGTGTATATATATGTGTCAGTGTGTGTATATGTGTCATTGTGTGTATGTGTGCATATATATGTGTCAGTGTGTGCGTGTGTGTATATATATATATGTGTGTCAGTGTGTGTGTAGGTGTGTCAGTGTTTGTGTGTATGTGTATCTGGGTCAGTGTGTGTCTGTGTGCTGAGAGACAACGCAGGGGAGAGCTGATTGCGTGTCTGAGAGATGACACATGAGGTGGAGGTGACGGTGCGCTGAAAGATGTTGCGGGGGGAGGTGATGGTGCATTGAGAGACGACACAGGGAGGTGACGGTGTGTTGAGAGATGTCGTGGAGGGTGATGGTGTGGCTGAAAGACGACGCAGCAGGGAGATGATGGTGTGCTGATTGTTGATGCAGGGGGGGTGGTGACGGTGTGCTGAGAGACGATGCAGGGGGTGATAGTGTGGCTGAGAGACGACGCAGTAGGGAGATGACGGTGTGCTGAGAGACGATGCAGGGAGGGAGATGATGGTGTGGCTAAGAGACGATGCAGTGAGACGATGGCGTGACTGAAAGACGCAGGGGGAAGGAAGTTACACGGGGCACGAGTCTGGTTGAACCGCTGTTGCATGATGATGACCTTATTAATATTCCTACACAAACAGGCATCCTCCGGACGATGTGACCTACATGAATATTAAATACTGACTGAAGACGTCGTCGTCCCAATGAGGATGTATTTCTTCAGAGGTTTCACATTGTAAGAAATCACCATATAGGTAAGGTGCATATGGAATAGAAAGGAATGTACCCAGAGTGACAAGGAATGGGTGGCGTTTCATGTTGGCACTCCCCATTTTCACTAGCCACGCCCCTTCCGGTATGTGACACGCCCATTTTTGCCCGCGCGCAGACTATACTCTTCTTCAGGTGGGGTGGGGGGTCGTTGGTTTGAGGTGCTAACCTAAAACATGCCCTGGGCTCCGAAGACCTTAGTTACGCCGCTGGGCAGGGGTGTCACGAGAGGAGAAGAGGAGGTTGGGGGTGCTGCGGGGGTGCAGCGAGGGGGAGTAGTGGCAGACTGTCAGATGCACTTAGGTTAATAACAGGGGAGGAAGCCGATGGGAGAGGAGAGAAGCGGGATGGGTGAGAACTGATCAGCACCGTCCCCCTGCGTGTCACAGTGTGACTGCCGGTGTTTTACTTGGGGGGGGGGAAGGGTGTCAGTGGGCGGGGCTTCTGCTGGACGGCTGCAGCCTGTCATAGGGAAAAAAGATGTCTACAGGCACAGCAAGCAGTGTAATAAGTATTAATACGTGCTGCAGCCCTGTTTTATCTGTCCATGATGCTCGGGCCCAGGGGGGAGTCGAGGAAGGCACGTGCCCTGGGCACCGTGGCAGGCCCGGAATAGGGGGGCACCAGCAGCCAGGGCAGCGTGCTCGGAAGTCCCGTTATAGAAGAAACATCCCTCGGCAATGTAGCTTCCTGCTCTGTGAGTCCCGATATCTCCTCTCTGCGTCTGATCACATCTCCTTCGCTTCAGTCATATTCATATTTCAGTCATAGGGCGGTATTCAATTAGTTTCGCGCCCGCGATAAAGTTTCGCCCGCCGTACTTTTCGCCTACATCGCGTATTTTAGCGCGGGAACTTATCGTGCGAGCCCCCGCTATTCGCCGTATTCAATTTCAAAAGCCGCAAAAACGGAGACACGCGAAGTCAGAACAGGCGAAAAGTGTTGTCAGAATCGGGGAAATCAGCCTGAACCCCCCAATAAGCTGCAGAAACATTGGGGATCAATGTAGTAGTGCCTGATTAGCCCTAGTAAAACTGTTTGGGGAACTTAAGTTCGCACAATTGCCACTAATTAGCGTAAAGCAGTGTTTTTTGGTGAAAATAAGTAGTCCTGTCAAATTTGGGATACATGAAAATGGGTGCAAGCATCTTTTAATGTCTGTAAAGTGAACTTTTAAATAAAGTGAAATTACACCCACAAAACTGTACCTGCAATCCCCAAAACACTTGACCCCTTCTTAGTGCACCCCCATAACCTTATTTTGCTAGTTTGCAAATTTATCCCCCCAATTTGCACTTTTTTGCCCCCAAATTAAAAGTAATTTTTTTTGGGGGTGTTAAGTTTTTTTTTTTAGGAATTTTTTGACGCAGTTGTCCAATGGGGGCCTGTCCCAAGGGTTCTCAGTGGTTTCCCCACCTTTGCACCCCCAAACTAAAACTTTGCATTCTTTTCTCCACCTATTCAGAGGCAAATCGTTTTCTCCTATTACATTGACTTTACGCGTATGCGAAAAGAATACAGCAATACTTTTTCACGGCTCCCAGCTTCTCATTGAATACGGCCCATAGGTGGGAATTGAACGTGTCGCGTCATGATTTGCAGTCAGGCAGCTTACCAATGGGGCCATCTGCTATTACGGGGAAAGGCTGTGAATTATAGCTATATCAAGCTAGTTCGCACTCTTTATTTTCATATTAATCTAAAACACAGTCATACCTAGGATTCAAACTTAGCACCTCATGCTTTGCAGTCAGTCACCTTACCAATGGGGCCACCTGCTACTACAGCGAAAGCCTGTGATTTCTAACTATATCAAACTACTTCACATTCTCCATAATCTAAAATGCAGTCCTACCTGGGATTCAAACTGGAATGGAAAGGAATATTCCCAGAGTGACGAGAAATGGTGGTGTGTCATGTTGACACGCCCCCATTTTCCAGTGGCCACACTCTTTGTGGCATGTGGCCACAACCATTTTTGCCGCACACAGTTGGGGGGTGCCATTTGTCATCTTTCCCTGGGCACCACATACCCTAGTTACGCCTCTGTCGGGGCCCCCCTGACCCTCGGGGCCTGGTACAGGTGTCCCCTTTGCCCCCCTGTCGCCGGGCTTGGACGCCTACAACCAGCACACACGAACACACACACTACATACATACATACACACATGCATGATATATACTTGCCAGAGTTATTAAGAAAACACAGAGAACATCTGTGAGTTCCAGTCCCAGTAGGACAGATTTATTATATAGGGAACATATAGTATTATTAATGTAATATAACACAATTGCATGGTTCCTTTGTAGAGAATTAGACCCCAGTCACGTTCTATGAAGAGACATCTAAGTCTGGAAAACACCATCTCAAAGTCCCCATTTTTGGCCTTCTATAGAAAATAAGTGCTGGGACAGATGTTGCACCAGGCCTGACATCTGAGGTCCCCAAGGAGATGTTCAGCATTGTTGGATCTTCTTTGGTCTAATAGATGTAACTGGATTAAGGTATCGGCAAAGATGAAGCTCGTGGTCAGTGGGTCCGGAATCTGGTACACGGGTATCACTGTAAGAGGCAGACAAGGGTGAGACAGAGGCAGGGTCCAAATACAAGTCCAGAGGTCGCGTTCACAGGTTATCAGGCAGGCTGACAGGGGTGAGACAGTCTCGAGAGTATTTAAACTCTGGTTATTTCTCAACCTGCTTTGAAGAGCAGCAGAAGGTGTTCCGAAGCCACTTGAGTACTCGCTTTCTGCGCTTTCCTTTCACTGGCCTGGCATCTATGTCACATGTTACACTGCTGGGTGTCACTGGCCTGGCATCTATGTCACAGGTTACACTGCTGGGTGTCACTGACCGGTCATTAGATGGTTCCTGCATTTCAATAGTAACAATAAAATTTTCCTCATCCTCTGACTCGGTGTCATTGTCAAATATTATATCACTGGGTGTTACTGCCCGGTCACCTGATATTTCCTCCACCATGACTGGCCTGGTGTCTGTCTCAGATATTATATTATTAGGGGTTACTGCCGTCTCATCTGATGGTTCCATTGATGGCATTACAGGGTCCTGTGTCCAGCTGACAAAACGCCTTTCAGCGCAGGCCTCTGCCACAAGGATCACATTACCAGGAGTTTTCTCCTCCACGTCTGGTGTTTCAATTGATGGCATCACAGGGACATGTATCCAATTCATAAATTGCTTTTCAGCGCAGGCCTCCAAATCTAGTGTTTTCACCGATGGGATCCATGTGTGGTACCTTATCCACTTGGCATATGGTATTTTAGCCACGGGCTCTTGCACTAAGATGACATTGGCAGGAACTTCCTCCTCTGCATCTGGTGTTATCTTCGATGTTCTCACAGGGTTGTGTGTCCTGGTGATAAATCGATTTTTAGGGCTGGCCTCTTTCACTAGGATGACGTTGGGAGGAAGCTCCTCCTCCCAATCAGACATTCCAATCTTCTTTAGAGTTTTACTAGTTCTCCAAAACTGAAAACATCCACTCTCCAACAACTCGTACTGAGAAGTGAGGATTCCAAGGCAGCGCGTGATGTCATAATGCCTACTGAGTGACTGTGACATCATCTGCTCATGAGACATCATTGCAGGGCTTTATGCTAAGCAAAGGCTGTTATGAAATCTGTGTACATTAGACTACCTTCTCATGCTAGGAAGTATCCCCTCACAGACAAGGTTAGACAACAAAACAAAGGATTCCAACAAATTAACAGGACCACTTTTATTTAAAAATATGAAATAAAAAGTAATGCTTGATTCATAAGTACTGTACATATACTAAAACTAGCGACCCACCCCTGCTTCGCACGGGAGAAGATTCGAATTTACGGTGACAGACTTTTTTTAATCGAGGTCTTATAAGGTTGTTTAGACGACATTAGTTGTTTTTCCTCCTTTTATTAACACAAAAAGATTTAGTTTTGACGTGACGCGCAAAAGGGCCACGTAAAGTTGTCCTTGTTAAAAACAGTCTCCACTTAGGTCAACCCCAGCCACGTTAAGTGTCTGTCCTTGTGCTTTATTTATTGTCACGCCAAAGCCGGCTCTTACCGGGAATTGGACTCGTTTGAAATAAAAAAAACGTTTTTCACATAAATATATAGGAACGGTAAAAAAAGAAAAAACTGACATTTTGTATCAGTACTTACATCAATTTTTCTGGAGAAACTGGATAATACGTATTAATCTCTACATGTTATAAAATAAAGTCCATCGTTGTGATATATCTAGGCAGCGTAAGCCAAGAAAGTGCTCATACATCCGTTTTTTCATTGACTGGCTTCACTAAAATCATCACTGCTCGGCTCCCTTTTGTCATACATTAATGTGCCATACACCTAAACCTTCCTCCACAAATGCTCTATAGAATAGTGACAACTGAATCAAAATCCGTCCAGTGCTTCTGGAGATTAGCCCAAACACACAGTCAGATGCCAACCAGGGACATTATTTTATACTACTGTATGTATAGCAGTGGCGTCTCTCCCCGCGGTGACACCCGGTGCGGGGAGAGACGCTATGCGCGCGGCACCTGACAAAAGGGGGCGTGGCCTTTGGGAGGGGCGTGACAATAGGCGAGGGGCGTGACATCACGGCCCTGGTCTTCAAGGAAGGGGCGTGACACTGAGCGAGGGGCGTGGTCCCGCGGCCCGTGGCCGTGGTAACCAAAATCAATGAATGGCGTGGTGCCGGTGGGGGGATGCAGGAGGCGCGGGCATGTGCGGTGCTGGCTCCCTCACTGACAGGAACCGAGTGCTGCACTTAATACTAAAGTGCAGCACCCGGCTGCTGTCACTGAGGGGGAGCCTGCACCTTGGTGTCACCCCTCGGCGGGTGACACCCAGGTGCGGGCCGCACCCCCCGCACCCCCCTTGTGACGCCACTGATGTATAGATAGATTGTCCCCTGCGCAGTGATGGCACTTTATGAAATGTTCCATATTTAGCAGAAAAATAAATATAAGTAAATATACATGTAAAGCAGAGCCGGATGGATTCTGTGTGGCATAATGTGACCAGGGGGCACTACGGTGTGTGGTGCTGGGAGTATTTACACATTATACTTTTTGATAACATCGCAAGAGAATCTTATTCACAATTTTATTGGTAGGGGCCCTCAAAAGTTAGTTGCCCTGGGGCCCCCACAAACCTTAATCCAGCCCTGATTTTAAAACAAATTCATATAACAAGTGTAATCATATTAAAACAAATGTTAAAACAGTTTTATTTTGATCTCTAAAAACAAATACCACTTGTGATTTTTGGGCCTGATTCAGAGTAGTTGGGAAACCCAAACGGTTTGCGTACTACTCCGATGCGTAGGATCTGTGCTGCGCATGCACTGGGCTTCCAAGCTACAACTTGATTGACAGGACGCTGCCATTTGGGGGCGGGGAGTGGGCGGCGCTGGTCTCCTTTCTAGAAAATGGGGCGCGTTGTCCTGTTTTCTAGGAGCGCTGAGGCCAGGATCTGCGTCTTCCAACGCGGACCTCCTAGCCTCAGCTACGGGGCTGCGAGGGGTAATCTGAGTAATCTCAGTGTTACTCAGATTGTCGATGGTGTCGCAGAAGATCTGATGCTGCGTGTTAGGGTGCAGCACTCGGATCTGCGAAGCTGTCATGAAGCTTCTATTTACACCAGGCACCTGCTGCTGCATTAGCATATTAGTTGTACAGTATTGCGCAGCCGCCTCCCTGCAGCTGTCCAATACTGTATAACTCTGAATGAGGCCCTTTGTGTCTCGGGAGAGAGGTCTGGTGTGCCGTGAGAGAGAGGTCAGGGCCAGTGGCGTAACTAGGGGGGGTTTCTAGCGGGGCTCGTGCCCTGGGCGCCACGGCAATCCCTGCAGAGGGGGGCGCCGCCGCCAGGGCATCAAACCCACACAAGCCCGCTCTCCCACTCCCTTCCCCGCCACCATTGTGTCCTGTCTCTCTTTTAACAAGCAGGCAAGTGTGCCTGCTAGCCTGATGCTGCCCGTAGGGGGAGCTGCAGCGGAAGTGCGCAGCCCCTCCTAGGCAGTGTTCTTCCCGGACTAGAGCTGCCTGCCGTCTGCGCCGGGTGAGGACTTGGAGTGAGTTTTCCTCCCCCGGCGCTCCCTCTCCCACAGGTGAGTTAGTTTTGGGGGGGGGGGGGGTTCGGGTGGATAGCTAAGCTGCCGTGTGGGGGTGTTGGCGGTTGGATAGCTAAGCTGGCGCGGGGTTGATGTGTTGGCGGGTGGATGGCTGAATTGCCGCAGGGGGGGTGTTAATTGTGGTGGGTGAGGGGCTATGGGGGTGGGGGCTGCTTGGTGCATTTTGGTGAAATAAGTGCGTGTGTCTGTATAGTGTGTATGTGTCAGCGTGTGTATATATGTGTCAGGTTGTGTGTGTGTCAATGTATGTGTCAGTCTGTGTATATTTGTGTCAGTGTGTATATTTGTCAGTGTATGTGTCAGTCTGTGTATATAAGTGTCAGTGTGTGTATGTGTCAGTGTCTGTATGTGTCAGTGTGTATATGTGTCAGTGTGTGTATGTGTCAGTGTGTATATGTGTCAGTGTGTGTATATATGTGTCAGTGTGTGTATATGTGTCATTGTGTGTATGTGTGCATATATATGTGTCAGTGTGTGCGTGTGTGTATATATTTTAATATGTGTCAGTGTGTGTGTAGGTGTGTCAGTGTTTGTGTGTATGTGTATCTGGGTCAGTGTGTGTCTGTGTGCTGAGAGACAACGCAGGGGAGAGCTGATTGCGTGTCTGAGAGATGACACAGGAGGTGGAGGTGACGGTGCGCTGAGAGATGTTGCGGGGGGAGGTGATGGTGCATTGAGAGACGACACAGGGAGGTGACGGTGTGTTGAGAGATGTCGTGGAGGGTGATGGTGTGGCTGAAAGACGACGCAGCAGGGAGATGATGGTGTTCTGATTGTTGACGCAGGGGGGGGTGGTGACGGTGTGCTGAGAGACGATGCAGGGAGTGATAGTGTGGCTGAGAGACGACGCAGTAGGGAGATGATGGTGTGCTGAGAGACGATGCAGGGAGGGAGATGATGGTGTGGCTAAGAGACGATGCAGTGAGATGATGGTGTGGCTGAAAGACGCAGGGGGAAGGAAGTTACACAGGGGGCACGAGTCTGGTTGAACCGCTGTTGCATGATGATGACCTTATTAATATTCCTACACAAACAGGCATCCTCCGGACGATGTGACCTACATGAATATTAAATACTGACTGAAGACGTCGTCGTCCCAATGAGGATGTATTTCTTCAGAGGTTTCACATTGTAAGAAACCACCATATAGGTAAGGTGCATATGGAATAGAAAGGAATGTACCCAGAGTGACAAGGAATGGGTGGCGTTTCATGTTGGCACTCCCCATTTTCACTAGCCACGCCCCTTCCGGTATGTGACACGCCCATTTTTGCCCGCGCGCCAGGGGCGCGCAAACTATACTCTTCTTCAGGTGGGGGGGGGGGGGCGGCGGGGGTTTGGGGCGCTAACCTAAAACATGCCCTGGGCTCCGAAGACCTTAGTTACGCCACTGGGCAGGGGTGTCACGAGAGGAGAAGAGGAGGTTGGGGGTGCTGCAGGGGTGCAGCGAGGGGGAGTAGTGGCAGACTGTCAGATGCACTAAGGTTAATAACGGGAGGAAGCCGATGGGAGAGGAGAGAAGCGGGATGGGTGAGAACTGATCAGCACCGCCCCCCTGCGTGTCACAGTGTGACAGCCGGTGTTTTACTTGGGGGGGGGGGGGGGGAGGGTGTCAGTGGGGGGGCTTCTGCTGGACGGCTGCAGCCTGTCATAGGGAAAAAAGATGTCCACAGGCGCAGCAAGCAGTGTAATAAGTATTAATACGTGCTGCAGCCCCGTTTTATCTGTCCATGATGCTCGGGCCCAGGGGGGAGTCGAGGAAGGCACGTGCCCTGGGCACCGTGGCAGGCCCGGAATAGGGGGGCACCAGCAGCCAGGGCAGCGTGCTCGGAAGTCCCGTTATAGAAGAAACATCCCTCGGCAATGTAGCTTCCTGCTCTGTGAGTCCCGATATCTCCTCTCTGCGTCTGATCACATCTCCTTCCCTTCAGTCATATTCATATTTCAGTCATAAGGCGGTATTCAATTAGTTCCGCACCTGTGATAAAGTTTCGCCCGCCGTACTTTTCGCCTACATCGCGTATTTTAGCGCGGGAACTTATCGTGCGCGCCCCCGCTATTCGCCGTATTCAATTTCAAAAGCCGCAAAAACGGAGACACGCGAAGTCAGAACAGGCGAAAAGTGGTGTCAGAATCGGGGAAATCAGCCTGAACCCCCCCCAATAAGCTGCAGAAACATTGGGGATCAATGTAGTAGTGCCCGATTAGCCCTAGTAAAACTGTTTGGGGAACTTAAGTTCGCACAATTGCCACTAATTAGCGTAAAGCAGTGTTTTTTGGTGAAAATAAGTAGTCCTGTCAAATTTGGGATACATGAAAATGGGTGCAAACATCTTTTAATGTCTGTAAAGTGAACTTTTAAATAAAGTGAAATTACACCCACAAAACTGTACCTGCAATCCCCAAAACACTTGACCCCTTCTTAGTGCACCCCCAGAACCTTATTTTGCTAGTTTGCAAATTTATCCCCCCAATTTGCACTTTTTTGCCCCCAAATTAAAAGCAATTTTTTTGGGGGGTGTTAAGTTTTTTTTTTAAGGAATTTTTTGACGCAGTTGTCCATTGGGGGCCTGTCCCAAGGGTTCTCAGTGGTTTCCCCACCTTTGCACCCCCAAACTAAAACTTTGCATTCTTTTCTCCACCTATTCAGAGGCAAATCGTTTTCTCCTATTACATTGACTTTCCGCGTATGCGAAAAGAATACAGCAATACTTTTTCACAGCTCTCAGCTTCTCATTTCTAATTGAATACGGCCCACAGGTGGGAATTGAACCTGTCGCATCATGATTTGCAGTCAGGCAGCTTACCAATGGGGCCACCTGCTACTACAGCGAAAGCCTGTGATTTCTAACTATATCAAACTACTTCACATTCTCCATAATCTAAAATGCAGTCCTACCTGGGATTCAAACTGGAATGGAAAGGAATATTCCCAGAGTGACGAGAAATGGGTGGCGTTTCATGTTGGCACTCCCCATTTTCACTAGCCACGCCCCTTCCGGTATGTGACACGCCCATTTTTGCCCGCGCGCCAGGGGCGCGCAAACTATACTCTTCTTCAGGTGGGGGGGGGGGGGGCGGCGGGGGTTTGGGGCGCTAACCTAAAACATGCCCTGGGCTCCGAAGACCTTAGTTACGCCACTGGGCAGGGGTGTCACGAGAGGAGAAGAGGAGGTTGGGGGTGCTGCAGGGGTGCAGCGAGGGGGAGTAGTGGCAGACTGTCAGATGCACTAAGGTTAATAACGGGAGGAAGACGATGGGAGAGGAGAGAAGCGGGATGGGTGAGAACTGATCAGCACCGCCCCCCTGCGTGTCACAGTGTGACAGCCGGTGTTTTACTTGGGGGGGGGGGGGAGGGTGTCAGTGGGGGGGCTTCTGCTGGACGGCTGCAGCCTGTCATAGGGAAAAAAGATGTCCACAGGCGCAGCAAGCAGTGTAATAAGTATTAATACGTGCTGCAGCCCCGTTTTATCTGTCCATGATGCTCGGGCCCAGGGGGGAGTCGAGGAAGGCACGTGCCCTGGGCACCGTGGCAGGCCCGGAATAGGGGGGCACCAGCAGCCAGGGCAGCGTGCTCGGAAGTCCCGTTATAGAAGAAACATCCCTCGGCAATGTAGCTTCCTGCTCTGTGAGTCCCGATATCTCCTCTCTGCGTCTGATCACATCTCCTTCCCTTCAGTCATATTCATATTTCAGTCATAAGGCGGTATTCAATTAGTTCCGCACCTGTGATAAAGTTTCGCCCGCCGTACTTTTCGCCTACATCGCGTATTTTAGCGCGGGAACTTATCGTGCGCGCCCCCGCTATTCGCCGTATTCAATTTCAAAAGCCGCAAAAACGGAGACACGCGAAGTCAGAACAGGCGAAAAGTGGTGTCAGAATCGGGGAAATCAGCCTGAACCCCCCCCAATAAGCTGCAGAAACATTGGGGATCAATGTAGTAGTGCCCGATTAGCCCTAGTAAAACTGTTTGGGGAACTTAAGTTCGCACAATTGCCACTAATTAGCGTAAAGCAGTGTTTTTTGGTGAAAATAAGTAGTCCTGTCAAATTTGGGATACATGAAAATGGGTGCAAACATCTTTTAATGTCTGTAAAGTGAACTTTTAAATAAAGTGAAATTACACCCACAAAACTGTACCTGCAATCCCCAAAACACTTGACCCCTTCTTAGTGCACCCCCAGAACCTTATTTTGCTAGTTTGCAAATTTATCCCCCCAATTTGCACTTTTTTGCCCCCAAATTAAAAGCAATTTTTTTGGGGGGTGTTAAGTTTTTTTTTTTAGGAATTTTTTGACGCAGTTGTCCATTGGGGGCCTGTCCCAAGGGTTCTCAGTGGTTTCCCCACCTTTGCACCCCCAAACTAAAACTTTGCATTCTTTTCTCCACCTATTCAGAGGCAAATCGTTTTCTCCTATTACATTGACTTTCCGCGTATGCGAAAAGAATACAGCAATACTTTTTCACAGCTCTCAGCTTCTCATTTCTAATTGAATACGGCCCACAGGTGGGAATTGAACCTGTCGCATCATGATTTGCAGTCAGGCAGCTTACCAATGGGGCCACCTGCTACTACAGCGAAAGCCTGTGATTTCTAACTATATCAAACTACTTCACATTCTCCATAATCTAAAATGCAGTCCTACCTGGGATTCAAACTGGAATGGAAAGGAATATTCCCAGAGTGACGAGAAATGGTGGTGTGTCATGTTGACACGCCCCCATTTTCCAGTGGCCACACTCTTTGTGGCATGTGGCCACGACCATTTTTGCCGCACACAGTTGGGGGGTGCCATTTCTCATCTTTCCCTGGGCACCACATACCCTAGTTACGCCTCTGTCGGGGCCCCCCTGACCCTCGGGGCCTGGTACAGGTGTCCCCTTTGCCCCCCTGTCGCCGGGCTTGGACGCATACAACCAGCACACACGCACACACACACTACATACATACATACACACATGCATGATATATACTTGCCAGAGTTATTAAGAAAACACAGAGAACATCTGTGAGTTCCAGTCCCAGTAGGACAGATTTATTATATAGGGAACATATAGTATTATTAATGTAATATAACACAATTGCATGGTTCCTTTGTAGAGAATTAGACCCCAGTCACGTTCTATGAAGAGACATCTAAGTCTGGAAAACACCATCTCAAAGTCCACATTTTTGGCCTTCTATAGAAAATAAGTGCTGGGACAGATGTTGCACCAGGCCTGACATCTGAGGTCCCCAAGGAGATGTTCAGCATTGTTGGATCTTCTTTGGTCTAATAGATGTAACTGGATTAAGGTATCGGCAAAAATGAAGCTCGTGGTCAGTGGGTCCGGAATCTGGTACACGGGTATCACTGTAAGAGGCAGACAAGGGTGAGACAGAGGCAGGGTCCAAATACAAGTCCAGAGGTCGGGTTCACAGGTTATCAGGCAGGCTGACAGGGGTGAGACAGTCTCGAGAGTATTTAAACTCTGGTTATTTCTCAACCTGCTTTGAAGAGCAGCAGAAGGTGTTCCGAAGCCACTTGAGTACTCGCTTTCTGCGCTTTCCTTTCACTGGCCTGGCATCTATGTCACATGTTACACTGCTGGGTGTCACTGGCCTGGCATCTATGTCACAGGTTACACTGCTGGGTGTCACTGACCGGTCATTGGATGGTTCCTGCATTTCAATAGTAACAATAAAATTTTCCTCCTCCTTCACTGACTCGGTGTCATTGTCAAATATTATATCACTGGGTGTTACTGCCCGGTCACCTGATATTTCCTCCTCCGCCATGACTGGCCTGGTGTCTGTCTCAGATATTATATTATTAGGTGTTACTGCCGGCTCATCTGATGGTTCCATTGATGGCATTACAGGGTCCTGTGTCCAGCTGACAAAACGCCTTTCAGCGCAGGCCTCTGCCACAAGGATCACATTACCAGGAGTTTTCTCCTCCACGTCTGGTGTTTCAATTGATGGCATCACAGGGACATGTATCCAATTCATAAATTGCTTTTCAGCGCAGGCCTCCAAATCTAGTGTTTTCACCGATGGGATCCATGTGTGGTACCTTATCCACTTGGCATATGGTATTTTAGCCACGGGCTCTTGCACTAAGATGACATTGGCAGGAACTTCCTCCTCTGCATCTGGTGTTATCTTCGATGTTCTCACAGGGTTGTGTGTCCTGGTGATAAATCGATTTTTAGGGCTGGCCTCTTTCACTAGGATGACGTTGGGAGGAAGCTCCTCCTCCCAATCAGACATTCCAATCTTCTTTAGAGTTTTACTAGTTCTCCAAAACTGAAAACATCCACTCTCCAACAACTCGTACTGAGAAGTGAGGATTCCAAGGCAGCGTGTGATGTCATAATGCCTACTGAGTGACTGTGACATCATCTGCTCATGAGACATCATTGCAGGGCTTTATGCTAAGCAAAGGCTGTTATGAAATCTGTGTACATTAGACTACCTTCTCATGCTAGGAAGTATCCCCTCACAGACAAGGTTAGACAACAAAACAAAGGATTCCAACAAATTAACAGGACCACTTTTATTTAAAAATATGAAATAAAAAGTAATGCTTGATTCATAAGTACTGTACATATACTAAAACTAGCGACCCACCCCTGCTTCGCACGGGAGAAGATTCGAATTTACGGTGACAGACTTTTTTTAATCGAGGTCTTATAAGGTTGTTTAGACGACATTAGTTGTTTTTCCTCCTTTTATCAACACAAAAAGATTTAGTTTTGACGTGACGCGCAAAAGGGCCACATAAAGTTGTCCTTGTTAAAAACAGTCTCCACTTAGGTCAACGCCAGCCACGTTAAGTGTCTGTCCTTGTGCTTTATTTATTGTCACGCCAAAGCCGGCTCTTACCGGGAATTGGACTCGTTTGAAATAAAAAAAACGTTTTTCACATAAATATATAGGAACGGTAAAAAAAGAAAAAACTGACATTTTGTATCAGTACTTACATCAATTTTTCTGGAGAAACTGGATAATACGTATTAATCTCTACATGTTATAAAATAAAGTCCATCGTTGTGATATATCTAGGCAGCGTAAGCCAAGAAAGTGCTCATACATCCGTTTTTTCATTGACTGGCTTCACTAAAATCATCACTGCTCGGCTCCCTTTTGTCATACATTAATGTGCCATACACCTAAACCTTCCTCCACAAATGCTCTATAGAATAGTGACAACTGAATCAAAATCCGTCCAGTGCTTCTGGAGATTAGCCCAAACACACAGTCAGATGCCTACCAGGGACATTATTTTATACTACTGTATGTATAGATAGATTGTCCCCTGCGCAGTGATGGCACTTTATGAAATGTTCCATATTTAGCAGAAAAATAAATAAAAGTAAATATACATGTATAGCAGAGCCGGATGGATTCTGTGTGGCATAATGTGACCAGGGGGCACTACGGTGTGTGGTGCTGGGAGTATTTACACATTATACTTTTTGATAACATCGCAAGAGAATCTTATTCACAATTTTATTGGTAGGGGCCCTCAAAAGTTAGTTGCCCTGGGGCCCCCACAAACCTTAATCCAGCCCTGATTTTAAAACAAATTCATATAACAAGTGTAATCATATTAAAACAAATGTTAAAACAGTTTTATTTTGATCTCTAAAAACAAATACCACTTGTGATTTTTGGGCCTGATTCAGAGTAGTTGGGAAACCCAAACGGTTTGCGTACTACTCCGATGCGTAGGATCTGTGCTGCGCATGCACTGGGCTTCCAAGCTACAACTTGATTGACAGGACGCTGCCATTTGGGGGCGGGGAGTGGGCGGCGCTGGTCTCCTTTCTAGAAAATGGGGCGCGTTGTCCTGTTTTCTAGGAGCGCTGAGGCCAGGATCTGCGTCTTCCAACGCGGGCCTCCTAGCCTCAGCTACGGGGCTGCGAGGGGTAATCTGAGTAATCTCAGTGTTACTCAGATTGGCGATGGTGTCGCAGAAGATCTGATGCTGCGTGTTAGGGTGCAGCACTTGGATCTGCGAAGCTGTCATGAAGCTTCTATTTACACCGGGCACCTGCTGCTGCATTAGCATATTAGTTGTACAGTATTGCGCAGCCGCCTCCCTGCAGCTGTCCAATACTGTATAACTCTGAATGCAGCCCTTTGTGTCTCGGGAGAGAGGTCTGGTGTGCCGTGAGAGAGAGGTCAGGGCCAGTGGCGTAACTAGGGGGGGTTTCTAGCGGGGCTCGTGCCCTGGGCGCCACGGCAATCCCTGCAGAGGGGGGCGCCGCCGCCAGGGCATCAAACCCACACAAGCCCGCTCTCCCACTCCCTTCCCCGCCACCATTGTGTCCTGTCTCTCTTTTAACAAGCAGGCAAGTGTGCCTGCTAGCCTGATGCTGCCCGTAGGGGGAGCTGCAGCGGAAGTGCGCAGCCCCTCCTAGGCAGTGTTCTTCCCGGACTAGAGCTGCCTGCCGTCTGCGCTGGGTGAGGACTTGGAGTGAGTTTTCTTCCCCCGGCGCTCCCTCTCCCACAGGTGAGTTAGTTTTGGGGGGGGGGGGGGTTCGGGTGTATAGCTAAGCTGCCGTGTGGGGGTGTTGGCGGTTGGATAGCTAAGCTGGCGCGGGGTTGATGTGTTGGCGGGTGGATGGCTAAATTGCCGCAGGGGGGGTGTTAATTGTGGTGGGTGAGGGGCTATGGGGGTGGGGGCTGCTTGGTGCATTTTGGTGAAATAAGTGCGTGTGTCTGTATAGTGTGTATGTGTCAGCGTGTGTATATATGTGTCAGGTTGTGTGTGTGTCAATGTATGTGTCAGTCTGTGTATATTTGTGTCAGTGTGTATATTTGTCAGTGTATGTGTCAGTCTGTGTATATAAGTGTCAGTGTGTGTATGTGTCAGTGTGTATATGTGTCAGTGTGTATATGTGTCAGTGTGTGTATGTGTCAGTGTGTATATGTGTCAGTGTGTGTATATATGTGTCAGTGTGTGTATATGTGTCATTGTGTGTATGTGTGCATATATATGTGTCAGTGTGTGCGTGTGTGTATATATTTTAATATGTGTGTCAGTGTGTGTGTAGGTGTGTCAGTGTTTGTGTGTATGTGTATCTGGGTCAGTGTGTGTCTGTGTGCTGAGAGACAACGCAGGGGAGAGCTGATTGCGTGTCTGAGAGATGACACAGGAGGTGGAGGTGACGGTGCGCTGAGAGATGTTGCGGGGGGAGGTGATGGTGCATTGAGAGACGACACAGGGAGGTGACGGTGTGTTGAGAGATGTTGTGGAGGGTGATGGTGTGGCTGAAAGACGACGCAGCAGGGAGATGATGGTGTTCTGATTGTTGATGCAGGGGGTGGTGGTGACGGTGTGCTGAGAGACGATGCAGTGGGTGATAGTGTGGCTGAGAGACGACGCAGTAGGGAGATGACGGTGTGCTGAGAGACGATGCAGGGAGGGAGATGATGGTGTGGCTAAGAGACGATGCAGTGAGATGATGGTGTGGCTGAAAGACGCAGGGGGAAGGAAGTTACACAGGGGGCACGAGTCTGGTTGAACCGCTGTTGCATGATGATGACCTTATTAATATTCCTACACAAACAGGCATCCTCCGGACGATGTGACCTACATGAATATTAAATACTGACTGAAGACGTCGTCGTCCCAATGAGGATGTATTTCTTCAGAGGTTTCACATTGTAAGAAACCACCATATAGGTAAGGTGCATATGGAATAGAAAGGAATGTACCCAGAGTGACAAGGAATGGGTGGCGTTTCATGTTGGCACTCCCCATTTTCACTAGCCACGCCCCTTCCGGTATGTGACACGCCCATTTTTGCCCGCGCGCCAGGGGCGCGCAAACTATACTCTTCTTCAGGTGGGGGGGGGGGGGGCGGCGGGGGTTTGGGGCGCTAACCTAAAACATGCCCTGGGCTCCGAAGACCTTAGTTACGCCACTGGGCAGGGGTGTCACGAGAGGAGAAGAGGAGGTTGGGGGTGCTGCAGGGGTGCAGCGAGGGGGAGTAGTGGCAGACTGTCAGATGCACTAAGGTTAATAACGGGAGGAAGCCGATGGGAGAGGAGAGAAGCGGGATGGGTGAGAACTGATCAGCACCGCCCCCCCTGCGTGTCACAGTGTGACAGCCGGTGTTTTACTTGGGGGGGGGGGGGGGGAGGGTGTCAGTGGGGGGGCTTCTGCTGGACGGCTGCAGCCTGTCATAGGGAAAAAAGATGTCCACAGGCGCAGCAAGCAGTGTAATAAGTATTAATACGTGCTGCAGCCCCGTTTTATCTGTCCATGATGCTCGGGCCCAGGGGGGAGTCGAGGAAGGCACGTGCCCTGGGCACCGTGGCAGGCCCGGAATAGGGGGGCACCAGCAGCCAGGGCAGCGTGCTCGGAAGTCCCGTTATAGAAGAAACATCCCTCGGCAATGTAGCTTCCTGCTCTGTGAGTCCCGATATCTCCTCTCTGCGTCTGATCACATCTCCTTCCCTTCAGTCATATTCATATTTCAGTCATAAGGCGGTATTCAATTAGTTCCGCACCTGTGATAAAGTTTCGCCCGCCGTACTTTTCGCCTACATCGCGTATTTTAGCGCGGGAACTTATCGTGCGCGCCCCCGCTATTCGCCGTATTCAATTTCAAAAGCCGCAAAAACGGAGACACGCGAAGTCAGAACAGGCGAAAAGTGGTGTCAGAATCGGGGAAATCAGCCTGAACCCCCCCCAATAAGCTGCAGAAACATTGGGGATCAATGTAGTAGTGCCCGATTAGCCCTAGTAAAACTGTTTGGGGAACTTAAGTTCGCACAATTGCCACTAATTAGCGTAAAGCAGTGTTTTTTGGTGAAAATAAGTAGTCCTGTCAAATTTGGGATACATGAAAATGGGTGCAAACATCTTTTAATGTCTGTAAAGTGAACTTTTAAATAAAGTGAAATTACACCCACAAAACTGTACCTGCAATCCCCAAAACACTTGACCCCTTCTTAGTGCACCCCCAGAACCTTATTTTGCTAGTTTGCAAATTTATCCCCCCAATTTGCACTTTTTTGCCCCCAAATTAAAAGCAATTTTTTTGGGGGGTGTTAAGTTTTTTTTTTAAGGAATTTTTTGACGCAGTTGTCCATTGGGGGCCTGTCCCAAGGGTTCTCAGTGGTTTCCCCACCTTTGCACCCCCAAACTAAAACTTTGCATTCTTTTCTCCACCTATTCAGAGGCAAATCGTTTTCTCCTATTACATTGACTTTCCGCGTATGCGAAAAGAATACAGCAATACTTTTTCACAGCTCTCAGCTTCTCATTTCTAATTGAATACGGCCCACAGGTGGGAATTGAACCTGTCGCATCATGATTTGCAGTCAGGCAGCTTACCAATGGGGCCACCTGCTACTACAGCGAAAGCCTGTGATTTCTAACTATATCAAACTACTTCACATTCTCCATAATCTAAAATGCAGTCCTACCTGGGATTCAAACTGGAATGGAAAGGAATATTCCCAGAGTGACGAGAAATGGGTGGCGTTTCATGTTGGCACTCCCCATTTTCACTAGCCACGCCCCTTCCGGTATGTGACACGCCCATTTTTGCCCGCGCGCCAGGGGCGCGCAAACTATACTCTTCTTCAGGTGGGGGGGGGGGGGGCGGCGGGGGTTTGGGGCGCTAACCTAAAACATGCCCTGGGCTCCGAAGACCTTAGTTACGCCACTGGGCAGGGGTGTCACGAGAGGAGAAGAGGAGGTTGGGGGTGCTGCAGGGGTGCAGCGAGGGGGAGTAGTGGCAGACTGTCAGATGCACTAAGGTTAATAACGGGAGGAAGACGATGGGAGAGGAGAGAAGCGGGATGGGTGAGAACTGATCAGCACCGCCCCCCTGCGTGTCACAGTGTGACAGCCGGTGTTTTACTTGGGGGGGGGGGGGAGGGTGTCAGTGGGGGGGCTTCTGCTGGACGGCTGCAGCCTGTCATAGGGAAAAAAGATGTCCACAGGCGCAGCAAGCAGTGTAATAAGTATTAATACGTGCTGCAGCCCCGTTTTATCTGTCCATGATGCTCGGGCCCAGGGGGGAGTCGAGGAAGGCACGTGCCCTGGGCACCGTGGCAGGCCCGGAATAGGGGGGCACCAGCAGCCAGGGCAGCGTGCTCGGAAGTCCCGTTATAGAAGAAACATCCCTCGGCAATGTAGCTTCCTGCTCTGTGAGTCCCGATATCTCCTCTCTGCGTCTGATCACATCTCCTTCCCTTCAGTCATATTCATATTTCAGTCATAAGGCGGTATTCAATTAGTTCCGCACCTGTGATAAAGTTTCGCCCGCCGTACTTTTCGCCTACATCGCGTATTTTAGCGCGGGAACTTATCGTGCGCGCCCCCGCTATTCGCCGTATTCAATTTCAAAAGCCGCAAAAACGGAGACACGCGAAGTCAGAACAGGCGAAAAGTGGTGTCAGAATCGGGGAAATCAGCCTGAACCCCCCCCAATAAGCTGCAGAAACATTGGGGATCAATGTAGTAGTGCCCGATTAGCCCTAGTAAAACTGTTTGGGGAACTTAAGTTCGCACAATTGCCACTAATTAGCGTAAAGCAGTGTTTTTTGGTGAAAATAAGTAGTCCTGTCAAATTTGGGATACATGAAAATGGGTGCAAACATCTTTTAATGTCTGTAAAGTGAACTTTTAAATAAAGTGAAATTACACCCACAAAACTGTACCTGCAATCCCCAAAACACTTGACCCCTTCTTAGTGCACCCCCAGAACCTTATTTTGCTAGTTTGCAAATTTATCCCCCCAATTTGCACTTTTTTGCCCCCAAATTAAAAGCAATTTTTTTGGGGGGTGTTAAGTTTTTTTTTTTAGGAATTTTTTGACGCAGTTGTCCATTGGGGGCCTGTCCCAAGGGTTCTCAGTGGTTTCCCCACCTTTGCACCCCCAAACTAAAACTTTGCATTCTTTTCTCCACCTATTCAGAGGCAAATCGTTTTCTCCTATTACATTGACTTTCCGCGTATGCGAAAAGAATACAGCAATACTTTTTCACAGCTCTCAGCTTCTCATTTCTAATTGAATACGGCCCACAGGTGGGAATTGAACCTGTCGCATCATGATTTGCAGTCAGGCAGCTTACCAATGGGGCCACCTGCTACTACAGCGAAAGCCTGTGATTTCTAACTATATCAAACTACTTCACATTCTCCATAATCTAAAATGCAGTCCTACCTGGGATTCAAACTGGAATGGAAAGGAATATTCCCAGAGTGACGAGAAATGGTGGTGTGTCATGTTGACACGCCCCCATTTTCCAGTGGCCACACTCTTTGTGGCATGTGGCCACGACCATTTTTGCCGCACACAGTTGGGGGGTGCCATTTCTCATCTTTCCCTGGGCACCACATACCCTAGTTACGCCTCTGTCGGGGCCCCCCTGACCCTCGGGGCCTGGTACAGGTGTCCCCTTTGCCCCCCTGTCGCCGGGCTTGGACGCATACAACCAGCACACACGCACACACACACTACATACATACATACACACATGCATGATATATACTTGCCAGAGTTATTAAGAAAACACAGAGAACATCTGTGAGTTCCAGTCCCAGTAGGACAGATTTATTATATAGGGAACATATAGTATTATTAATGTAATATAACACAATTGCATGGTTCCTTTGTAGAGAATTAGACCCCAGTCACGTTCTATGAAGAGACATCTAAGTCTGGAAAACACCATCTCAAAGTCCACATTTTTGGCCTTCTATAGAAAATAAGTGCTGGGACAGATGTTGCACCAGGCCTGACATCTGAGGTCCCCAAGGAGATGTTCAGCATTGTTGGATCTTCTTTGGTCTAATAGATGTAACTGGATTAAGGTATCGGCAAAAATGAAGCTCGTGGTCAGTGGGTCCGGAATCTGGTACACGGGTATCACTGTAAGAGGCAGACAAGGGTGAGACAGAGGCAGGGTCCAAATACAAGTCCAGAGGTCGGGTTCACAGGTTATCAGGCAGGCTGACAGGGGTGAGACAGTCTCGAGAGTATTTAAACTCTGGTTATTTCTCAACCTGCTTTGAAGAGCAGCAGAAGGTGTTCCGAAGCCACTTGAGTACTCGCTTTCTGCGCTTTCCTTTCACTGGCCTGGCATCTATGTCACATGTTACACTGCTGGGTGTCACTGGCCTGGCATCTATGTCACAGGTTACACTGCTGGGTGTCACTGACCGGTCATTGGATGGTTCCTGCATTTCAATAGTAACAATAAAATTTTCCTCCTCCTTCACTGACTCGGTGTCATTGTCAAATATTATATCACTGGGTGTTACTGCCCGGTCACCTGATATTTCCTCCTCCGCCATGACTGGCCTGGTGTCTGTCTCAGATATTATATTATTAGGTGTTACTGCCGGCTCATCTGATGGTTCCATTGATGGCATTACAGGGTCCTGTGTCCAGCTGACAAAACGCCTTTCAGCGCAGGCCTCTGCCACAAGGATCACATTACCAGGAGTTTTCTCCTCCACGTCTGGTGTTTCAATTGATGGCATCACAGGGACATGTATCCAATTCATAAATTGCTTTTCAGCGCAGGCCTCCAAATCTAGTGTTTTCACCGATGGGATCCATGTGTGGTACCTTATCCACTTGGCATATGGTATTTTAGCCACGGGCTCTTGCACTAAGATGACATTGGCAGGAACTTCCTCCTCTGCATCTGGTGTTATCTTCGATGTTCTCACAGGGTTGTGTGTCCTGGTGATAAATCGATTTTTAGGGCTGGCCTCTTTCACTAGGATGACGTTGGGAGGAAGCTCCTCCTCCCAATCAGACATTCCAATCTTCTTTAGAGTTTTACTAGTTCTCCAAAACTGAAAACATCCACTCTCCAACAACTCGTACTGAGAAGTGAGGATTCCAAGGCAGCGTGTGATGTCATAATGCCTACTGAGTGACTGTGACATCATCTGCTCATGAGACATCATTGCAGGGCTTTATGCTAAGCAAAGGCTGTTATGAAATCTGTGTACATTAGACTACCTTCTCATGCTAGGAAGTATCCCCTCACAGACAAGGTTAGACAACAAAACAAAGGATTCCAACAAATTAACAGGACCACTTTTATTTAAAAATATGAAATAAAAAGTAATGCTTGATTCATAAGTACTGTACATATACTAAAACTAGCGACCCACCCCTGCTTCGCACGGGAGAAGATTCGAATTTACGGTGACAGACTTTTTTTAATCGAGGTCTTATAAGGTTGTTTAGACGACATTAGTTGTTTTTCCTCCTTTTATCAACACAAAAAGATTTAGTTTTGACGTGACGCGCAAAAGGGCCACATAAAGTTGTCCTTGTTAAAAACAGTCTCCACTTAGGTCAACGCCAGCCACGTTAAGTGTCTGTCCTTGTGCTTTATTTATTGTCACGCCAAAGCCGGCTCTTACCGGGAATTGGACTCGTTTGAAATAAAAAAAACGTTTTTCACATAAATATATAGGAACGGTAAAAAAAGAAAAAACTGACATTTTGTATCAGTACTTACATCAATTTTTCTGGAGAAACTGGATAATACGTATTAATCTCTACATGTTATAAAATAAAGTCCATCGTTGTGATATATCTAGGCAGCGTAAGCCAAGAAAGTGCTCATACATCCGTTTTTTCATTGACTGGCTTCACTAAAATCATCACTGCTCGGCTCCCTTTTGTCATACATTAATGTGCCATACACCTAAACCTTCCTCCACAAATGCTCTATAGAATAGTGACAACTGAATCAAAATCCGTCCAGTGCTTCTGGAGATTAGCCCAAACACACAGTCAGATGCCTACCAGGGACATTATTTTATACTACTGTATGTATAGATAGATTGTCCCCTGCGCAGTGATGGCACTTTATGAAATGTTCCATATTTAGCAGAAAAATAAATAAAAGTAAATATACATGTATAGCAGAGCCGGATGGATTCTGTGTGGCATAATGTGACCAGGGGGCACTACGGTGTGTGGTGCTGGGAGTATTTACACATTATACTTTTTGATAACATCGCAAGAGAATCTTATTCACAATTTTATTGGTAGGGGCCCTCAAAAGTTAGTTGCCCTGGGGCCCCCACAAACCTTAATCCAGCCCTGATTTTAAAACAAATTCATATAACAAGTGTAATCATATTAAAACAAATGTTAAAACAGTTTTATTTTGATCTCTAAAAACAAATACCACTTGTGATTTTTGGGCCTGATTCAGAGTAGTTGGGAAACCCAAACGGTTTGCGTACTACTCCGATGCGTAGGATCTGTGCTGCGCATGCACTGGGCTTCCAAGCTACAACTTGATTGACAGGACGCTGCCATTTGGGGGCGGGGAGTGGGCGGCGCTGGTCTCCTTTCTAGAAAATGGGGCGCGTTGTCCTGTTTTCTAGGAGCGCTGAGGCCAGGATCTGCGTCTTCCAACGCGGGCCTCCTAGCCTCAGCTACGGGGCTGCGAGGGGTAATCTGAGTAATCTCAGTGTTACTCAGATTGGCGATGGTGTCGCAGAAGATCTGATGCTGCGTGTTAGGGTGCAGCACTTGGATCTGCGAAGCTGTCATGAAGCTTCTATTTACACCGGGCACCTGCTGCTGCATTAGCATATTAGTTGTACAGTATTGCGCAGCCGCCTCCCTGCAGCTGTCCAATACTGTATAACTCTGAATGCAGCCCTTTGTGTCTCGGGAGAGAGGTCTGGTGTGCCGTGAGAGAGAGGTCAGGGCCAGTGGCGTAACTAGGGGGGGTTTCTAGCGGGGCTCGTGCCCTGGGCGCCACGGCAATCCCTGCAGAGGGGGGCGCCGCCGCCAGGGCATCAAACCCACACAAGCCCGCTCTCCCACTCCCTTCCCCGCCACCATTGTGTCCTGTCTCTCTTTTAACAAGCAGGCAAGTGTGCCTGCTAGCCTGATGCTGCCCGTAGGGGGAGCTGCAGCGGAAGTGCGCAGCCCCTCCTAGGCAGTGTTCTTCCCGGACTAGAGCTGCCTGCCGTCTGCGCTGGGTGAGGACTTGGAGTGAGTTTTCTTCCCCCGGCGCTCCCTCTCCCACAGGTGAGTTAGTTTTGGGGGGGGGGGGGGTTCGGGTGTATAGCTAAGCTGCCGTGTGGGGGTGTTGGCGGTTGGATAGCTAAGCTGGCGCGGGGTTGATGTGTTGGCGGGTGGATGGCTAAATTGCCGCAGGGGGGGTGTTAATTGTGGTGGGTGAGGGGCTATGGGGGTGGGGGCTGCTTGGTGCATTTTGGTGAAATAAGTGCGTGTGTCTGTATAGTGTGTATGTGTCAGCGTGTGTATATATGTGTCAGGTTGTGTGTGTGTCAATGTATGTGTCAGTCTGTGTATATTTGTGTCAGTGTGTATATTTGTCAGTGTATGTGTCAGTCTGTGTATATAAGTGTCAGTGTGTGTATGTGTCAGTGTGTATATGTGTCAGTGTGTATATGTGTCAGTGTGTGTATGTGTCAGTGTGTATATGTGTCAGTGTGTGTATATATGTGTCAGTGTGTGTATATGTGTCATTGTGTGTATGTGTGCATATATATGTGTCAGTGTGTGCGTGTGTGTATATATTTTAATATGTGTGTCAGTGTGTGTGTAGGTGTGTCAGTGTTTGTGTGTATGTGTATCTGGGTCAGTGTGTGTCTGTGTGCTGAGAGACAACGCAGGGGAGAGCTGATTGCGTGTCTGAGAGATGACACAGGAGGTGGAGGTGACGGTGCGCTGAGAGATGTTGCGGGGGGAGGTGATGGTGCATTGAGAGACGACACAGGGAGGTGACGGTGTGTTGAGAGATGTTGTGGAGGGTGATGGTGTGGCTGAAAGACGACGCAGCAGGGAGATGATGGTGTTCTGATTGTTGATGCAGGGGGTGGTGGTGACGGTGTGCTGAGAGACGATGCAGTGGGTGATAGTGTGGCTGAGAGACGACGCAGTAGGGAGATGACGGTGTGCTGAGAGACGATGCAGGGAGGGAGATGATGGTGTGGCTAAGAGACGATGCAGTGAGATGATGGTGTGGCTGAAAGACGCAGGGGGAAGGAAGTTACACAGGGGGCACGAGTCTGGTTGAACCGCTGTTGCATGATGATGACCTTATTAATATTCCTACACAAACAGGCATCCTCCGGACGATGTGACCTACATGAATATTAAATACTGACTGAAGACGTCGTCGTCCCAATGAGGATGTATTTCTTCAGAGGTTTCACATTGTAAGAAACCACCATATAGGTAAGGTGCATATGGAATAGAAAGGAATGTACCCAGAGTGACAAGGAATGGGTGGCGTTTCATGTTGGCACTCCCCATTTTCACTAGCCACGCCCCTTCCGGTATGTGACACGCCCATTTTTGCCCGCGCGCCAGGGGCGCGCAAACTATGCTCTTCTTCAGGTGGGGGGGGGCGGCGGGGGTTTGGGGCGCTAACCTAAAACATGCCCTGGGCTCCGAAGACCTTAGTTACGCCACTGGGCAGGGGTGTCACGAGAGGAGAAGAGGAGGTTGGGGGTGCTGCGGGGGTGCAGCGAGGGGGAGTAGTGGCAGGCTGTCAGATGCACTAAGGTTAATAACAGGGGAGGAAGCCGATGGGAGAGGAGAGAAGCGGGATGGGTGAGAACTGATCAGCACCGCCCCCCTGCGTATCACAGTGTGACAGCCGGTGTTTTACTTGGTGGGGGGGAGGGTGTCAGTGGGCGGGGCTTCTGCTGGACGGCTGCAGCCTGTCATAGGGAAAAAAGATGTCCACAGGCGCAGCAAGCAGTGTAATAGGTATTAATACGTGCTGCAGCCCCGTTTTATCTGTCCATGATGCTCGGGCCCAGGGGGGAGTCGAGGAAGGCACGTGCCCTGGGCACCGTGGCAGGCCCGGAATAGGGGGGCACCAGCAGCCAGGGCAGCGTGCTCGGAATTCCCGTTATAGAAGAAACATCCCTCGGCAATGTAGCTTCCTGCTCTGTGAGTCCCGATATCTCCTCTCTGCGTCTGATCACATCTCCTTCCCTTCAGTCATATTCATATTTCAGTCATAAGGCGGTATTCAATTAGTTTCGCACCCGTGATAAAGTTTCGCCCGCCGTACTTTTCGCCTACATCGCGTATTTTAGCGCGGGAACTTATCGTGCGCGCCCCCGCTATTTGCCGTATTCAATTTCAAAAGCCGCAAAAACGGAAACACGCGAAGTCAGAACAGGCGAAAAGTGGTGTCAGAATCGAGGAAATCAGCCTGAACCCCCCCCCAATAAGCTGCAGAAACATTGGGGATCAATGTAGTAGTGCCCGATTAGCCCTAGTAAAACTGTTTGGGGTACTTAAGTTCGCACAATTGCCACTAATTAGCGTAAAGCAGTGTTTTTTGGTGAAAATAAGTAGTCCTGTCAAATTTGGGATACATGAAAATGGGTGCAAACATCTTTTAATGTCTGTAAAGTGAACTTTTAAATAAAGTGAAATTACACCCACAAAACTGTACCTGCAATCCCCAAAACACTTGACCCCTTCTTAGTGCACCCCCAGAACCTTATTTTGCTAGTTTGCAAATTTATCCCCCCAATTTGCACTTTTTTGCCCCCAAATTAAAAGTAATTTTTTTTGGGGTGTTAAGTTTTTTTTTTTAGGAATTTTTTGACGCAGTTGTCCATTGGGGGCCTGTCCCAAGGGTTCTCAGTGGTTTCCCCACCTTTGCACCCCCAAACTAAAACTTTGCATTCTTTTCTCCACCTATTCAGAGGCAAATCGTTTTCTCCTATTACATTGACTTTACGCGTATGCGAAAAGAATACAGCAATACGTTTTCACGGCTCTCAGCTTCTCATTTCTAATTGAATACGGCCCATAGGTGGGAATTGAACCTGTCGCATCATGATTTGCAGTCAGGCAGCTTACCAATGGGGCCATCTGCTATTACGGGGGAAGGCTGTGAATTATAGCTATATCAAGCTAGTTCGCACTCTTTATTTTCATATTAATCTAAAACACAGTCATACCTAGGATTCAAACTTAGCACCTCATGCTTTGCAGTCAGTCACCTTACCAATGGGGCCACCTGCTACTACAGCGAAAGCCTGTGATTTCTAACTATATCAAACTACTTCACATTCTCCATAATCTAAAATGCAGTCCTACCTGGGATTCAAACTGGAATGGAAAGGAATATTCCCAGAGTGACGAGAAATGGTGGTGTGTCATGTTGACACGCCCCCATTTTCCAGTGGCCACACTCTTTGTGGCATGTGGCCACGACCATTTTTGCCGCACACAGTTGGGGGGTGCCATTTCTCATCTTTCCCTGGGCACCACATACCCTAGTTACGCCTCTGTCGGGGCCCCCCTGACCCTCGGGGCCTGGTACAGGTGTCCCCTTTGCCCCCCTGTCGCCGGGCTTGGACGCATACAACCAGCACACACGCACACACACACTACATACATACATACACACATGCATGATATATACTTGCCAGAGTTATTAAGAAAACACAGAGAACATCTGTGAGTTCCAGTCCCAGTAGGACAGATTTATTATATAGGGAACATATAGTATTATTAATGTAATATAACACAATTGCATGGTTCCTTTGTAGAGAATTAGACCCCAGTCACGTTCTATGAAGAGACATCTAAGTCTGGAAAACACCATCTCAAAGTCCCCATTTTTGGCCTTCTATAGAAAATAAGTGCTGGGACAGATGTTGCACCAGGCCTGACATCTGAGGTCCCCAAGGAGATGTTCAGCATTGTTGGATCTTCTTTGGTCTAATAGATGTAACTGGATTAAGGTATCGGCAAAAATGAAGCTCGTGGTCAGTGGGTCCGGAATCTGGTACACGGGTATCACTGTAAGAGGCAGACAAGGGTGAGACAGAGGCAGGGTCCAAATACAAGTCCAGAGGTCGGGTTCACAGGTTATCAGGCAGGCTGACAGGGGTGAGACAGTCTCGAGAGTATTTAAACTCTGGTTATTTCTCAACCTGCTTTGAAGAGCAGCAGAAGGTGTTCCGAAGCCACTTGAGTACTCGCTTTCTGCGCTTTCCTTTCACTGGCCTGGCATCTATGTCACATGTTACACTGCTGGGTGTCACTGGCCTGGCATCTATGTCACAGGTTACACTGCTGGGTGTCACTGACCGGTCATTGGATGGTTCCTGCATTTCAATAGTAACAATAAAATTTTCCTCCTCCTTCACTGACTCGGTGTCATTGTCAAATATTATATCACTGGGTGTTACTGCCCGGTCACCTGATATTTCCTCCTCCGCCATGACTGGCCTGGTGTCTGTCTCAGATATTATATTATTAGGTGTTACTGCCGGCTCATCTGATGGTTCCATTGATGGCATTACAGGGTCCTGTGTCCAGCTGACAAAACGCCTTTCAGCGCAGGCCTCTGCCACAAGGATCACATTACCAGGAGTTTTCTCCTCCACGTCTGGTGTTTCAATTGATGGCATCACAGGGACATGTATCCAATTCATAAATTGCTTTTCAGCGCAGGCCTCCAAATCTAGTGTTTTCACCGATGGGATCCATGTGTGGTACCTTATCCACTTGGCATATGGTATTTTAGCCACGGGCTCTTGCACTAAGATGACATTGGCAGGAACTTCCTCCTCTGCATCTGGTGTTATCTTCGATGTTCTCACAGGGTTGTGTGTCCTGGTGATAAATCGATTTTTAGGGCTGGCCTCTTTCACTAGGATGACGTTGGGAGGAAGCTCCTCCTCCCAATCAGACATTCCAATCTTCTTTAGAGTTTTACTAGTTCTCCAAAACTGAAAACATCCACTCTCCAACAACTCGTACTGAGAAGTGAGGATTCCAAGGCAGCGTGTGATGTCATAATGCCTACTGAGTGACTGTGACATCATCTGCTCATGAGACATCATTGCAGGGCTTTATGCTAAGCAAAGGCTGTTATGAAATCTGTGTACATTAGACTACCTTCTCATGCTAGGAAGTATCCCCTCACAGACAAGGTTAGACAACAAAACAAAGGATTCCAACAAATTAACAGGACCACTTTTATTTAAAAATATGAAATAAAAAGTAATGCTTGATTCATAAGTACTGTACATATACTAAAACTAGCGACCCACCCCTGCTTCGCACGGGAGAAGATTCGAATTTACGGTGACAGACTTTTTTTAATCGAGGTCTTATAAGGTTGTTTAGACGACATTAGTTGTTTTTCCTCCTTTTATCAACACAAAAAGATTTAGTTTTGACGTGACGCGCAAAAGGGCCACATAAAGTTGTCCTTGTTAAAAACAGTCTCCACTTAGGTCAACGCCAGCCACGTTAAGTGTCTGTCCTTGTGCTTTATTTATTGTCACGCCAAAGCCGGCTCTTACCGGGAATTGGACTCGTTTGAAATAAAAAAAACGTTTTTCACATAAATATATAGGAACGGTAAAAAAAGAAAAAACTGACATTTTGTATCAGTACTTACATCAATTTTTCTGGAGAAACTGGATAATACGTATTAATCTCTACATGTTATAAAATAAAGTCCATCGTTGTGATATATCTAGGCAGCGTAAGCCAAGAAAGTGCTCATACATCCGTTTTTTCATTGACTGGCTTCACTAAAATCATCACTGCTCGGCTCCCTTTTGTCATACATTAATGTGCCATACACCTAAACCTTCCTCCACAAATGCTCTATAGAATAGTGACAACTGAATCAAAATCCGTCCAGTGCTTCTGGAGATTAGCCCAAACACACAGTCAGATGCCTACCAGGGACATTATTTTATACTACTGTATGTATAGATAGATTGTCCCCTGCGCAGTGATGGCACTTTATGAAATGTTCCATATTTAGCAGAAAAATAAATAAAAGTAAATATACATGTATAGCAGAGCCGGATGGATTCTGTGTGGCATAATGTGACCAGGGGGCACTACGGTGTGTGGTGCTGGGAGTATTTACACATTATACTTTTTGATAACATCGCAAGAGAATCTTATTCACAATTTTATTGGTAGGGGCCCTCAAAAGTTAGTTGCCCTGGGGCCCCCACAAACCTTAATCCAGCCCTGATTTTAAAACAAATTCATATAACAAGTGTAATCATATTAAAACAAATGTTAAAACAGTTTTATTTTGATCTCTAAAAACAAATACCACTTGTGATTTTTGGGCCTGATTCAGAGTAGTTGGGAAACCCAAACGGTTTGCGTACTACTCCGATGCGTAGGATCTGTGCTGCGCATGCACTGGGCTTCCAAGCTACAACTTGATTGACAGGACGCTGCCATTTGGGGGCGGGGAGTGGGCGGCGCTGGTCTCCTTTCTAGAAAATGGGGCGCGTTGTCCTGTTTTCTAGGAGCGCTGAGGCCAGGATCTGCGTCTTCCAACGCGGGCCTCCTAGCCTCAGCTACGGGGCTGCGAGGGGTAATCTGAGTAATCTCAGTGTTACTCAGATTGTCGATGGTGTCGCAGAAGATCTGATGCTGCGTGTTAGGGTGCAGCACTTGGATCTGCGAAGCTGTCATGAAGCTTCTATTTACACCGGGCACCTGCTGCTGCATTAGCATATTAGTTGTACAGTATTGCGCAGCCGCCTCCCTGCAGCTGTCCAATACTGTATAACTCTGAATGCAGCCCTTTGTGTCTCGGGAGAGAGGTCTGGTGTGCCGTGAGAGAGAGGTCAGGGCCAGTGGCGTAACTAGGGGGGGTTTCTAGCGGGGCTCGTGCCCTGGGCGCCACGGCAATCCCTGCAGAGGGGGGCGCCGCCGCCAGGGCATCAAACCCACACAAGCCCGCTCTCCCACTCCCTTCCCCGCCACCATTGTGTCCTGTCTCTCTTTTAACAAGCAGGCAAGTGTGCCTGCTAGCCTGATGCTGCCCGTAGGGGGAGCTGCAGCGGAAGTGCGCAGCCCCTCCTAGGCAGTGTTCTTCCCGGACTAGAGCTGCCTGCCGTCTGCGCTGGGTGAGGACTTGGAGTGAGTTTTCTTCCCCCGGCGCTCCCTCTCCCACAGGTGAGTTAGTTTTGGGGGGGGGGGGGGTTCGGGTGTATAGCTAAGCTGCCGTGTGGGGGTGTTGGCGGTTGGATAGCTAAGCTGGCGCGGGGTTGATGTGTTGGCGGGTGGATGGCTAAATTGCCGCAGGGGGGGTGTTAATTGTGGTGGGTGAGGGGCTATGGGGGTGGGGGCTGCTTGGTGCATTTTGGTGAAATAAGTGCGTGTGTCTGTATAGTGTGTATGTGTCAGCGTGTGTATATATGTGTCAGGTTGTGTGTGTGTCAATGTATGTGTCAGTCTGTGTATATTTGTGTCAGTGTGTATATTTGTCAGTGTATGTGTCAGTCTGTGTATATAAGTGTCAGTGTGTGTATGTGTCAGTGTGTATATGTGTCAGTGTGTATATGTGTCAGTGTGTGTATGTGTCAGTGTGTATATGTGTCAGTGTGTGTATATATGTGTCAGTGTGTGTATATGTGTCATTGTGTGTATGTGTGCATATATATGTGTCAGTGTGTGCGTGTGTGTATATATTTTAATATGTGTGTCAGTGTGTGTGTAGGTGTGTCAGTGTTTGTGTGTATGTGTATCTGGGTCAGTGTGTGTCTGTGTGCTGAGAGACAACGCAGGGGAGAGCTGATTGCGTGTCTGAGAGATGACACAGGAGGTGGAGGTGACGGTGCGCTGAGAGATGTTGCGGGGGGAGGTGATGGTGCATTGAGAGACGACACAGGGAGGTGACGGTGTGTTGAGAGATGTTGTGGAGGGTGATGGTGTGGCTGAAAGACGACGCAGCAGGGAGATGATGGTGTTCTGATTGTTGATGCAGGGGGTGGTGGTGACGGTGTGCTGAGAGACGATGCAGTGGGTGATAGTGTGGCTGAGAGACGACGCAGTAGGGAGATGACGGTGTGCTGAGAGACGATGCAGGGAGGGAGATGATGGTGTGGCTAAGAGACGATGCAGTGAGATGATGGTGTGGCTGAAAGACGCAGGGGGAAGGAAGTTACACAGGGGGCACGAGTCTGGTTGAACCGCTGTTGCATGATGATGACCTTATTAATATTCCTACACAAACAGGCATCCTCCGGACGATGTGACCTACATGAATATTAAATACTGACTGAAGACGTCGTCGTCCCAATGAGGATGTATTTCTTCAGAGGTTTCACATTGTAAGAAACCACCATATAGGTAAGGTGCATATGGAATAGAAAGGAATGTACCCAGAGTGACAAGGAATGGGTGGCGTTTCATGTTGGCACTCCCCATTTTCACTAGCCACGCCCCTTCCGGTATGTGACACGCCCATTTTTGCCCGCGCGCCAGGGGCGCGCAAACTATGCTCTTCTTCAGGTGGGGGGGGCGGCGGGGGTTTGGGGCGCTAACCTAAAACATGCCCTGGGCTCCGAAGACCTTAGTTACGCCACTGGGCAGGGGTGTCACGAGAGGAGAAGAGGAGGTTGGGGGTGCTGCGGGGGTGCAGCGAGGGGGAGTAGTGGCAGGCTGTCAGATGCACTAAGGTTAATAACAGGGGAGGAAGCCGATGGGAGAGGAGAGAAGCGGGATGGGTGAGAACTGATCAGCACCGCCCCCCTGCGTATCACAGTGTGACAGCCGGTGTTTTACTTGGTGGGGGGGAGGGTGTCAGTGGGCGGGGCTTCTGCTGGACGGCTGCAGCCTGTCATAGGGAAAAAAGATGTCCACAGGCGCAGCAAGCAGTGTAATAGGTATTAATACGTGCTGCAGCCCCGTTTTATCTGTCCATGATGCTCGGGCCCAGGGGGGAGTCGAGGAAGGCACGTGCCCTGGGCACCGTGGCAGGCCCGGAATAGGGGGGCACCAGCAGCCAGGGCAGCGTGCTCGGAATTCCCGTTATAGAAGAAACATCCCTCGGCAATGTAGCTTCCTGCTCTGTGAGTCCCGATATCTCCTCTCTGCGTCTGATCACATCTCCTTCCCTTCAGTCATATTCATATTTCAGTCATAAGGCGGTATTCAATTAGTTTCGCACCCGTGATAAAGTTTCGCCCGCCGTACTTTTCGCCTACATCGCGTATTTTAGCGCGGGAACTTATCGTGCGCGCCCCCGCTATTTGCCGTATTCAATTTCAAAAGCCGCAAAAACGGAAACACGCGAAGTCAGAACAGGCGAAAAGTGGTGTCAGAATCGAGGAAATCAGCCTGAACCCCCCCCCAATAAGCTGCAGAAACATTGGGGATCAATGTAGTAGTGCCCGATTAGCCCTAGTAAAACTGTTTGGGGTACTTAAGTTCGCACAATTGCCACTAATTAGCGTAAAGCAGTGTTTTTTGGTGAAAATAAGTAGTCCTGTCAAATTTGGGATACATGAAAATGGGTGCAAACATCTTTTAATGTCTGTAAAGTGAACTTTTAAATAAAGTGAAATTACACCCACAAAACTGTACCTGCAATCCCCAAAACACTTGACCCCTTCTTAGTGCACCCCCAGAACCTTATTTTGCTAGTTTGCAAATTTATCCCCCCAATTTGCACTTTTTTGCCCCCAAATTAAAAGTAATTTTTTTTGGGGTGTTAAGTTTTTTTTTTTAGGAATTTTTTGACGCAGTTGTCCATTGGGGGCCTGTCCCAAGGGTTCTCAGTGGTTTCCCCACCTTTGCACCCCCAAACTAAAACTTTGCATTCTTTTCTCCACCTATTCAGAGGCAAATCGTTTTCTCCTATTACATTGACTTTACGCGTATGCGAAAAGAATACAGCAATACGTTTTCACGGCTCTCAGCTTCTCATTTCTAATTGAATACGGCCCATAGGTGGGAATTGAACCTGTCGCATCATGATTTGCAGTCAGGCAGCTTACCAATGGGGCCATCTGCTATTACGGGGGAAGGCTGTGAATTATAGCTATATCAAGCTAGTTCGCACTCTTTATTTTCATATTAATCTAAAACACAGTCATACCTAGGATTCAAACTTAGCACCTCATGCTTTGCAGTCAGTCACCTTACCAATGGGGCCACCTGCTACTACAGCGAAAGCCTGTGATTTCTAACTATATCAAACTACTTCACATTCTCCATAATCTAAAATGCAGTCCTACCTGGGATTCAAACTGGAATGGAAAGGAATATTCCCAGAGTGACGAGAAATGGTGGTGTGTCATGTTGACACGCCCCCATTTTCCAGTGGCCACACTCTTTGTGGCATGTGGCCACGACCATTTTTGCCGCACACAGTTGGGGGGTGCCATTTCTCATCTTTCCCTGGGCACCACATACCCTAGTTACGCCTCTGTCGGGGCCCCCCTGACCCTCGGGGCCTGGTACAGGTGTCCCCTTTGCCCCCCTGTCGCCGGGCTTGGACGCATACAACCAGCACACACGCACACACACACTACATACATACATACATACATACACACATGCATGATATATACTTGCCAGAGTTATTAAGAAAACACAGAGAACATCTGTGAGTTCCAGTCCCAGTAGGACAGATTTATTATATAGGGAACATATAGTATTATTAATGTAATATAACACAATTGCATGGTTCCTTTGTAGAGAATTAGACCCCAGTCACGTTCTATGAAGAGACATCTAAGTCTGGAAAACACCATCTCAAAGTCCCCATTTTTGGCCTTCTATAGAAAATAAGTGCTGGGACAGATGTTGCACCAGGCCTGACATCTGAGGTCCCCAAGGAGATGTTCAGCATTGTTGGATCTTCTTTGGTCTAATAGATGTAACTGGATTAAGGTATCGGCAAAAATGAAGCTCGTGGTCAGTGGGTCCGGAATCTGGTACACGGGTATCACTGTAAGAGGCAGACAAGGGTGAGACAGAGGCAGGGTCCAAATACAAGTCCAGAGGTCGGGTTCACAGGTTATCAGGCAGGCTGACAGGGGTGAGACAGTCTCGAGAGTATTTAAACTCTGGTTATTTCTCAACCTGCTTTGAAGAGCAGCAGAAGGTGTTCCGAAGCCACTTGAGTACTCGCTTTCTGCGCTTTCCTTTCACTGGCCTGGCATCTATGTCACATGTTACACTGCTGGGTGTCACTGGCCTGGCATCTATGTCACAGGTTACACTGCTGGGTGTCACTGACCGGTCATTGGATGGTTCCTGCATTTCAATAGTAACAATAAAATTTTCCTCCTCCTTCACTGACTCGGTGTCATTGTCAAATATTATATCACTGGGTGTTACTGCCCGGTCACCTGATATTTCCTCCTCCGCCATGACTGGCCTGGTGTCTGTCTCAGATATTATATTATTAGGTGTTACTGCCGGCTCATCTGATGGTTCCATTGATGGCATTACAGGGTCCTGTGTCCAGCTGACAAAACGCCTTTCAGCGCAGGCCTCTGCCACAAGGATCACATTACCAGGAGTTTTCTCCTCCACGTCTGGTGTTTCAATTGATGGCATCACAGGGACATGTATCCAATTCATAAATTGCTTTTCAGCGCAGGCCTCCAAATCTAGTGTTTTCACCGATGGGATCCATGTGTGGTACCTTATCCACTTGGCATATGGTATTTTAGCCACGGGCTCTTGCACTAAGATGACATTGGCAGGAACTTCCTCCTCTGCATCTGGTGTTATCTTCGATGTTCTCACAGGGTTGTGTGTCCTGGTGATAAATCGATTTTTAGGGCTGGCCTCTTTCACTAGGATGACGTTGGGAGGAAGCTCCTCCTCCCAATCAGACATTCCAATCTTCTTTAGAGTTTTACTAGTTCTCCAAAACTGAAAACATCCACTCTCCAACAACTCGTACTGAGAAGTGAGGATTCCAAGGCAGCGTGTGATGTCATAATGCCTACTGAGTGACTGTGACATCATCTGCTCATGAGACATCATTGCAGGGCTTTATGCTAAGCAAAGGCTGTTATGAAATCTGTGTACATTAGACTACCTTCTCATGCTAGGAAGTATCCCCTCACAGACAAGGTTAGACAACAAAACAAAGGATTCCAACAAATTAACAGGACCACTTTTATTTAAAAATATGAAATAAAAAGTAATGCTTGATTCATAAGTACTGTACATATACTAAAACTAGCGACCCACCCCTGCTTCGCACGGGAGAAGATTCGAATTTACGGTGACAGACTTTTTTTAATCGAGGTCTTATAAGGTTGTTTAGATGACATTAGTTGTTTTTCCTCCTTTTATCAACACAAAAAGATTTAGTTTTGACGTGACGCGCAAAAGGGCCACATAAAGTTGTCCTTGTTAAAAACAGTCTCCACTTAGGTCAACGCCAGCCACGTTAAGTGTCTGTCCTTGTGCTTTATTTATTGTCACGCCAAAGCCGGCTCTTACCGGGAATTGGACTCGTTTGAAATAAAAAAAACGTTTTTCACATAAATATATAGGAACGGTAAAAAAAGAAAAAACTGACATTTTGTATCAGTACTTACATCAATTTTTCTGGAGAAACTGGATAATACGTATTAATCTCTACATGTTATAAAATAAAGTCCATCGTTGTGATATATCTAGGCAGCGTATTGCCAAGAAAGTGCTCATACATCCGTTTTTTCATTGACTGGCTTCACTAAAATCATCACTGCTCGGCTCCCTTTTGTCATACATTAATGTGCCATACACCTAAACCTTCCTCCACAAATGCTCTATAGAATAGTGACAACTGAATCAAAATCCGTCCAGTGCTTCTGGAGATTAGCCCAAACACACAGTCAGATGCCTACCAGGGACATTATTTTATACTACTGTATGTATAGATAGATTGTCCCCTGCGCAGTGATGGCACTTTATGAAATGTTCCATATTTAGCAGAAAAATAAATAAAAGTAAATATACATGTAAAGCAGAGCCGGATGGATTCTGTGTGGCATAATGTGACCAGGGGGCACTACGGTGTGTGGTGCTGGGAGTATTTACACATTATACTTTTTGATAACATTGCAAGAGAATCTTATTCACAATTTTATTGGTAGGGGCCCTCAAAAGTTAGTTGCCCTGGGGCCCCCACAAACCTTAATCCAGCCCTGATTTTAAAACAAATTCATATAACAAGTGTAATCATATTAAAACAAATGTTAAAACAGTTTTATTTTGATCTCTAAAAACAAATACCACTTGTGATTTTTGGGCCTGATTCAGAGTAGTTGGGAAACCCAAACGGTTTGCGTACTACTCCGATGCGTAGGATCTGTGCTGCGCATGCACTGGGCTTCCAAGCTACAACTTGATTGACAGGACGCTGCCATTTGGGGGCGGGGAGTGGGCGGCGCTGGTCTCCTTTCTAGAAAATGGGGCGCGTTGTCCTGTTTTCTAGGAGCGCTGAGGCCAGGATCTGCGTCTTCCAACGCGGACCTCCTAGCCTCAGCTACGGGGCTGCGAGGGGTAATCTGAGTAATCTCAGTGTTACTCAGATTGGCGATGGTGTCGCAGAAGATCTGATGCTGCGTGTTAGGGGGCAGCACTCGGATCTGCGAAGCTGTCATGAAGCTTCTATTTACACCAGGCACCTGCTGCTGCATTAGCATATTAGTTGTACAGTATTGCGCAGCCGCCTCCCTGCAGCTGTCCAATACTGTATAACTCTGAATGAGGCCCTTTGTGTCTCGGGAGAGAGGTCTGGTGTGCCGTGAGAGAGAGGTCAGGGCCAGTGGCGTAACTAGGGGGGGTTTCTAGCGGGGCTCGTGCCCTGGGCGCCATGGCAATCCCTGCAGAGGGGGGCGCCGCCGCCAGGGCATCAAACCCACACAAGCCCGCTCTCCCACTCCCTTCCCCGCCACCATTGTGTCCTGTCTCTCTTTTAACAAGCAGGCAAGTGTGCCTGCTAGCCTGATGCTGCCCGTAGGGGGAGCTGCAGCGGAAGTGCGCAGCCCCTCCTAGGCAGTGTTCTTCCCGGACTAGAGCTGCCTGCCGTCTGCGCCGGGTGAGGACTTGGAGTGAGTTTTCCTCCCCCGGCGCTCCCTCTCCCACAGGTGAGTTAGTTTTGGGGGGGGGGGTTCGGTTGGATAGCTAAGCTGGCGCGGGGTTGATGTGTTGGCGGGTGGATGGCTAAATTGCCGCAGGGGGGGTGTTAATTGTGGTGGGTGAGGGGCTATGGGGGTGGGGGCTGCTTGGTGCATTTTGGTGAAATAAGTGCGTGTGTCTGTATAGTGTGTATGTGTCAGCGTGTGTATATATGTGTCAGGTTGTGTGTGTGTCAATGTATGTGTCAGTCTGTGTATATTTGTGTCAGTGTGTATATTTGTCAGTGTATGTGTCAGTCTGTGTATATAAGTGTCAGTGTGTGTATGTGTCAGTGTGTATATGTGTCAGTGTGTATATGTGTCAGTGTGTGTATGTGTCAGTGTGTATATGTGTCAGTGTGTGTATATATGTGTCAGTGTGTGTATATGTGTCATTGTGTGTATGTGTGCATATATATGTGTCAGTGTGTGCGTGTGTGTATATATTTTAATATGTGTGTCAGTGTGTGTGTAGGTGTGTCAGTGTTTGTGTGTATGTGTATCTGGGTCAGTGTGTGTCTGTGTGCTGAGAGACAACGCAGGGGAGAGCTGATTGCGTGTCTGAGAGATGACACAGGAGGTGGAGGTGACGGTGCGCTGAGAGATGTTGCGGGGGGAGGTGATGGTGCATTGAGAGACGACACAGGGAGGTGACGGTGTGTTGAGAGATGTCGTGGAGGGTGATGGTGTGGCTGAAAGACGACGCAGCAGGGAGATGATGGTGTTCTGATTGTTGATGCAGGGGGTGGTGGTGACGGTGTGCTGAGAGACGATGCAGTGGGTGATAGTGTGGCTGAGAGACGACGCAGTAGGGAGATGACGGTGTGCTGAGAGACGATGCAGGGAGGGAGATGATGGTGTGGCTAAGAGACGATGCAGTGAGATGATGGTGTGGCTGAAAGACGCAGGGGGAAGGAAGTTACACAGGGGGCACGAGTCTGGTTGAACCGCTGTTGCATGATGATGACCTTATTAATATTCCTACACAAACAGGCATCCTCCGGACGATGTGACCTACATGAATATTAAATACTGACTGAAGACGTCGTCGTCCCAATGAGGATGTATTTCTTCAGAGGTTTCACATTGTAAGAAACCACCATATAGGTAAGGTGCATATGGAATAGAAAGGAATGTACCCAGAGTGACAAGGAATGGGTGGCGTTTCATGTTGGCACTCCCCATTTTCACTAGCCACGCCCCTTCCGGTATGTGACACGCCCATTTTTGCCCGCGCGCCAGGGGCGCGCAAACTATGCTCTTCTTCAGGTGGGGGGGGCGGCGGGGGTTTGGGGCGCTAACCTAAAACATGCCCTGGGCTCCGAAGACCTTAGTTACGCCACTGGGCAGGGGTGTCACGAGAGGAGAAGAGGAGGTTGGGGGTGCTGCGGGGGTGCAGCGAGGGGAGTAGTGGCAGGCTGTCAGATGCACTAAGGTTAATAACAGGGGAGGAAGCCGATGGGAGAGGAGAGAAGCGGGATGGGTGAGAACTGATCAGCACCGCCCCCCTGCGTATCACAGTGTGACAGCCGGTGTTTTACTTGGTGGGGGGGAGGGTGTCAGTGGGCGGGGCTTCTGCTGGACGGCTGCAGCCTGTCATAGGGAAAAAAGATGTCCACAGGCGCAGCAAGCAGTGTAATAGGTATTAATACGTGCTGCAGCCCCGTTTTATCTGTCCATGATGCTCGGGCCCAGGGGGGAGTCGAGGAAGGCACGTGCCCTGGGCACCGTGGCAGGCCCGGAATAGGGGGGCACCAGCAGCCAGGGCAGCGTGCTCGGAAGTCCCGTTATAGAAGAAACATCCCTCGGCAATGTAGCTTCCTGCTCTGTGAGTCCCGATATCTCCTCTCTGCGTCTGATCACATCTCCTTCCCTTCAGTCATATTCATATTTCAGTCATAAGGCGGTATTCAATTAGTTTCGCACCCGTGATAAAGTTTCGCCCGCCGTACTTTTCGCCTACATCGCGTATTTTAGCGCGGGAACTTATCGTGCGCGCCCCCGCTATTTGCCGTATTCAATTTCAAAAGCCGCAAAAACGGAAACACGCGAAGTCAGAACAGGCGAAAAGTGGTGTCAGAATCGAGGAAATCAGCCTGAACCCCCCCCCAATAAGCTGCAGAAACATTGGGGATCAATGTAGTAGTGCCCGATTAGCCCTAGTAAAACTGTTTGGGGTACTTAAGTTCGCACAATTGCCACTAATTAGCGTAAAGCAGTGTTTTTTGGTGAAAATAAGTAGTCCTGTCAAATTTGGGATACATGAAAATGGGTGCAAACATCTTTTAATGTCTGTAAAGTGAACTTTTAAATAAAGTGAAATTACACCCACAAAACTGTACCTGCAATCCCCAAAACACTTGACCCCTTCTTAGTGCACCCCCAGAACCTTATTTTGCTAGTTTGCAAATTTATCCCCCCAATTTGCACTTTTTTGCCCCCAAATTAAAAGTAATTTTTTTTGGGGTGTTAAGTTTTTTTTTTTAGGAATTTTTTGACGCAGTTGTCCATTGGGGGCCTGTCCCAAGGGTTCTCAGTGGTTTCCCCACCTTTGCACCCCCAAACTAAAACTTTGCATTCTTTTCTCCACCTATTCAGAGGCAAATCGTTTTCTCCTATTACATTGACTTTACGCGTATGCGAAAAGAATACAGCAATACGTTTTCACGGCTCTCAGCTTCTCATTTCTAATTGAATACGGCCCATAGGTGGGAATTGAACCTGTCGCATCATGATTTGCAGTCAGGCAGCTTACCAATGGGGCCATCTGCTATTACGGGGGAAGGCTGTGAATTATAGCTATATCAAGCTAGTTCGCACTCTTTATTTTCATATTAATCTAAAACACAGTCATACCTAGGATTCAAACTTAGCACCTCATGCTTTGCAGTCAGTCACCTTACCAATGGGGCCACCTGCTACTACAGCGAAAGCCTGTGATTTCTAACTATATCAAACTACTTCACATTCTCCATAATCTAAAATGCAGTCCTACCTGGGATTCAAACTGGAATGGAAAGGAATATTCCCAGAGTGACGAGAAATGGTGGTGTGTCATGTTGACACGCCCCCATTTTCCAGTGGCCACACTCTTTGTGGCATGTGGCCACGACCATTTTTGCCGCACACAGTTGGGGGGTGCCATTTCTCATCTTTCCCTGGGCACCACATACCCTAGTTACGCCTCTGTCAGGGCCCCCCTGACCCTCGGGGCCTGGTACAGGTGTCCCCTTTGCCCCCCTGTCGCCGGGCTTGGACGCATACAACCAGCACACACGCACACACACACTACATACATACATACATACATACACACATGCATGATATATACTTGCCAGAGTTATTAAGAAAACACAGAGAACATCTGTGAGTTCCAGTCCCAGTAGGACAGATTTATTATATAGGGAACATATAGTATTATTAATGTAATATAACACAATTGCATGGTTCCTTTGTAGAGAATTAGACCCCAGTCACGTTCTATGAAGAGACATCTAAGTCTGGAAAACACCATCTCAAAGTCCCCATTTTTGGCCTTCTATAGAAAATAAGTGCTGGGACAGATGTTGCACCAGGCCTGACATCTGAGGTCCCCAAGGAGATGTTCAGCATTGTTGGATCTTCTTTGGTCTAATAGATGTAACTGGATTAAGGTATCGGCAAAAATGAAGCTCGTGGTCAGTGGGTCCGGAATCTGGTACACGGGTATCACTGTAAGAGGCAGACAAGGGTGAGACAGAGGCAGGGTCCAAATACAAGTCCAGAGGTCGGGTTCACAGGTTATCAGGCAGGCTGACAGGGGTGAGACAGTCTCGAGAGTATTTAAACTCTGGTTATTTCTCAACCTGCTTTGAAGAGCAGCAGAAGGTGTTCCGAAGCCACTTGAGTACTCGCTTTCTGCGCTTTCCTTTCACTGGCCTGGCATCTATGTCACATGTTACACTGCTGGGTGTCACTGGCCTGGCATCTATGTCACAGGTTACACTGCTGGGTGTCACTGACCGGTCATTGGATGGTTCCTGCATTTCAATAGTAACAATAAAATTTTCCTCCTCCTTCACTGACTCGGTGTCATTGTCAAATATTATATCACTGGGTGTTACTGCCCGGTCACCTGATATTTCCTCCTCCGCCATGACTGGCCTGGTGTCTGTCTCAGATATTATATTATTAGGTGTTACTGCCGGCTCATCTGATGGTTCCATTGATGGCATTACAGGGTCCTGTGTCCAGCTGACAAAACGCCTTTCAGCGCAGGCCTCTGCCACAAGGATCACATTACCAGGAGTTTTCTCCTCCACGTCTGGTGTTTCAATTGATGGCATCACAGGGACATGTATCCAATTCATAAATTGCTTTTCAGCGCAGGCCTCCAAATCTAGTGTTTTCACCGATGGGATCCATGTGTGGTACCTTATCCACTTGGCATATGGTATTTTAGCCACGGGCTCTTGCACTAAGATGACATTGGCAGGAACTTCCTCCTCTGCATCTGGTGTTATCTTCGATGTTCTCACAGGGTTGTGTGTCCTGGTGATAAATCGATTTTTAGGGCTGGCCTCTTTCACTAGGATGACGTTGGGAGGAAGCTCCTCCTCCCAATCAGACATTCCAATCTTCTTTAGAGTTTTACTAGTTCTCCAAAACTGAAAACATCCACTCTCCAACAACTCGTACTGAGAAGTGAGGATTCCAAGGCAGCGTGTGATGTCATAATGCCTACTGAGTGACTGTGACATCATCTGCTCATGAGACATCATTGCAGGGCTTTATGCTAAGCAAAGGCTGTTATGAAATCTGTGTACATTAGACTACCTTCTCATGCTAGGAAGTATCCCCTCACAGACAAGGTTAGACAACAAAACAAAGGATTCCAACAAATTAACAGGACCACTTTTATTTAAAAATATGAAATAAAAAGTAATGCTTGATTCATAAGTACTGTACATATACTAAAACTAGCGACCCACCCCTGCTTCGCACGGGAGAAGATTCGAATTTACGGTGACAGACTTTTTTTAATCGAGGTCTTATAAGGTTGTTTAGACGACATTAGTTGTTTTTCCTCCTTTTATCAACACAAAAAGATTTAGTTTTGACGTGACGCGCAAAAGGGCCACATAAAGTTGTCCTTGTTAAAAACAGTCTCCACTTAGGTCAACGCCAGCCACGTTAAGTGTCTGTCCTTGTGCTTTATTTATTGTCACGCCAAAGCCGGCTCTTACCGGGAATTGGACTCGTTTGAAATAAAAAAAACGTTTTTCACATAAATATATAGGAACGGTAAAAAAAGAAAAAACTGACATTTTGTATCAGTACTTACATCAATTTTTCTGGAGAAACTGGATAATACGTATTAATCTCTACATGTTATAAAATAAAGTCCATCGTTGTGATATATCTAGGCAGCGTAAGCCAAGAAAGTGCTCATACATCCGTTTTTTCATTGACTGGCTTCACTAAAATCATCACTGCTCGGCTCCCTTTTGTCATACATTAATGTGCCATACACCTAAACCTTCCTCCACAAATGCTCTATAGAATAGTGACAACTGAATCAAAATCCGTCCAGTGCTTCTGGAGATTAGCCCAAACACACAGTCAGATGCCTACCAGGGACATTATTTTATACTACTGTATGTATAGATAGATTGTCCCCTGCGCAGTGATGGCACTTTATGAAATGTTCCATATTTAGCAGAAAAATAAATAAAAGTAAATATACATGTATAGCAGAGCCGGATGGATTCTGTGTGGCATAATGTGACCAGGGGGCACTACGGTGTGTGGTGCTGGGAGTATTTACACATTATACTTTTTGATAACATCGCAAGAGAATCTTATTCACAATTTTATTGGTAGGGGCCCTCAAAAGTTAGTTGCCCTGGGGCCCCCACAAACCTTAATCCAGCCCTGATTTTAAAACAAATTCATATAACAAGTGTAATCATATTAAAACAAATGTTAAAACAGTTTTATTTTGATCTCTAAAAACAAATACCACTTGTGATTTTTGGGCCTGATTCAGAGTAGTTGGGAAACCCAAACGGTTTGCGTACTACTCCGATGCGTAGGATCTGTGCTGCGCATGCACTGGGCTTCCAAGCTACAACTTGATTGACAGGACGCTGCCATTTGGGGGCGGGGAGTGGGCGGCGCTGGTCTCCTTTCTAGAAAATGGGGCGCGTTGTCCTGTTTTCTAGGAGCGCTGAGGCCAGGATCTGCGTCTTCCAACGCGGGCCTCCTAGCCTCAGCTACGGGGCTGCGAGGGGTAATCTGAGTAATCTCAGTGTTACTCAGATTGGCGATGGTGTCGCAGAAGATCTGATGCTGCGTGTTAGGGTGCAGCACTTGGATCTGCGAAGCTGTCATGAAGCTTCTATTTACACCGGGCACCTGCTGCTGCATTAGCATATTAGTTGTACAGTATTGCGCAGCCGCCTCCCTGCAGCTGTCCAATACTGTATAACTCTGAATGCAGCCCTTTGTGTCTCGGGAGAGAGGTCTGGTGTGCCGTGAGAGAGAGGTCAGGGCCAGTGGCGTAACTAGGGGGGGTTTCTAGCGGGGCTCGTGCCCTGGGCGCCACGGCAATCCCTGCAGAGGGGGGCGCCGCCGCCAGGGCATCAAACCCACACAAGCCCGCTCTCCCACTCCCTTCCCCGCCACCATTGTGTCCTGTCTCTCTTTTAACAAGCAGGCAAGTGTGCCTGCTAGCCTGATGCTGCCCGTAGGGGGAGCTGCAGCGGAAGTGCGCAGCCCTCCTAGGCAGTGTTCTTCCCGGACTAGAGCTGCCTGCCGTCTGCGCTGGGTGAGGACTTGGAGTGAGTTTTCTTCCCCCGGCGCTCCCTCTCCCACAGGTGAGTTAGTTTTGGGGGGGGGGGGGGGGTTCGGGTGTATAGCTAAGCTGCCGTGTGGGGGGTGTTGGCGGTTGGATAGCTAAGCTGGCGCGGGGTTGATGTGTTGGCGGGTGGATGGCTAAATTGCCGCAGGGGGGGTGTTAATTGTGGTGGGTGAGGGGCTATGGGGGTGGGGGCTGCTTGGTGCATTTTGGTGAAATAAGTGCGTGTGTCTGTATAGTGTGTATGTGTCAGCGTGTGTATATATGTGTCAGGTTGTGTGTGTGTCAATGTATGTGTCAGTCTGTGTATATTTGTGTCAGTGTGTATATTTGTCAGTGTATGTGTCAGTCTGTGTATATAAGTGTCAGTGTGTGTATGTGTCAGTGTGTATATGTGTCAGTGTGTATATGTGTCAGTGTGTGTATGTGTCAGTGTGTATATGTGTCAGTGTGTGTATATATGTGTCAGTGTGTGTATATGTGTCATTGTGTGTATGTGTGCATATATATGTGTCAGTGTGTGCGTGTGTGTATATATTTTAATATGTGTGTCAGTGTGTGTGTAGGTGTGTCAGTGTTTGTGTGTATGTGTATCTGGGTCAGTGTGTGTCTGTGTGCTGAGAGACAACGCAGGGGAGAGCTGATTGCGTGTCTGAGAGATGACACAGGAGGTGGAGGTGACGGTGCGCTGAGAGATGTTGCGGGGGGAGGTGATGGTGCATTGAGAGACGACACAGGGAGGTGACGGTGTGTTGAGAGATGTTGTGGAGGGTGATGGTGTGGCTGAAAGACGACGCAGCAGGGAGATGATGGTGTTCTGATTGTTGATGCAGGGGGTGGTGGTGACGGTGTGCTGAGAGACGATGCAGTGGGTGATAGTGTGGCTGAGAGACGACGCAGTAGGGAGATGACGGTGTGCTGAGAGACGATGCAGGGAGGGAGATGATGGTGTGGCTAAGAGACGATGCAGTGAGATGATGGTGTGGCTGAAAGACGCAGGGGGAAGGAAGTTACACAGGGGGCACGAGTCTGGTTGAACCGCTGTTGCATGATGATGACCTTATTAATATTCCTACACAAACAGGCATCCTCCGGACGATGTGACCTACATGAATATTAAATACTGACTGAAGACGTCGTCGTCCCAATGAGGATGTATTTCTTCAGAGGTTTCACATTGTAAGAAACCACCATATAGGTAAGGTGCATATGGAATAGAAAGGAATGTACCCAGAGTGACAAGGAATGGGTGGCGTTTCATGTTGGCACTCCCCATTTTCACTAGCCACGCCCCTTCCGGTATGTGACACGCCCATTTTTGCCCGCGCGCCAGGGGCGCGCAAACTATGCTCTTCAGGTGGGGGGGGCGGCGGGGGTTTGGGGCGCTAACCTAAAACATGCCCTGGGCTCCGAAGACCTTAGTTACGCCACTGGGCAGGGGTGTCACGAGAGGAGAAGAGGAGGTTGGGGGTGCTGCGGGGGTGCAGCGAGGGGGAGTAGTGGCAGGCTGTCAGATGCACTAAGGTTAATAACAGGGGAGGAAGCCGATGGGAGAGGAGAGAAGCGGGATGGGTGAGAACTGATCAGCACCGCCCCCCTGCGTATCACAGTGTGACAGCCGGTGTTTTACTTGGTGGGGGGGAGGGTGTCAGTGGGCGGGGCTTCTGCTGGACGGCTGCAGCCTGTCATAGGGAAAAAAGATGTCCACAGGCGCAGCAAGCAGTGTAATAGGTATTAATACGTGCTGCAGCCCCGTTTTATCTGTCCATGATGCTCGGGCCCAGGGGGGAGTCGAGGAAGGCACGTGCCCTGGGCACCGTGGCAGGCCCGGAATAGGGGGGCACCAGCAGCCAGGGCAGCGTGCTCGGAAGTCCCGTTATAGAAGAAACATCCCTCGGCAATGTAGCTTCCTGCTCTGTGAGTCCCGATATCTCCTCTCTGCGTCTGATCACATCTCCTTCCCTTCAGTCATATTCATATTTCAGTCATAAGGCGGTATTCAATTAGTTTTGCACCCGTGATAAAGTTTCGCCCGCCGTACTTTTCGCCTACATCGCGTATTTTAGCGCGGGAACTTATCGTGCGCGCCCCCGCTATTTGCCGTATTCAATTTCAAAAGCCGCAAAAACGGAAACACGCGAAGTCAGAACAGGCGAAAAGTGGTGTCAGAATCGAGGAAATCAGCCTGAACCCCCCCCCCAATAAGCTGCAGAAACATTGGGGATCAATGTAGTAGTGCCCGATTAGCCCTAGTAAAACTGTTTGGGGTACTTAAGTTCGCACAATTGCCACTAATTAGCGTAAAGCAGTGTTTTTTGGTGAAAATAAGTAGTCCTGTCAAATTTGGGATACATGAAAATGGGTGCAAACATCTTTTAATGTCTGTAAAGTGAACTTTTAAATAAAGTGAAATTACACCCACAAAACTGTACCTGCAATCCCCAAAACACTTGACCCCTTCTTAGTGCACCCCCAGAACCTTATTTTGCTAGTTTGCAAATTTATCCCCCCAATTTGCACTTTTTTGCCCCCAAATTAAAAGTAATTTTTTTTGGGGTGTTAAGTTTTTTTTTTTAGGAATTTTTTGACGCAGTTGTCCATTGGGGGCCTGTCCCAAGGGTTCTCAGTGGTTTCCCCACCTTTGCACCCCCAAACTAAAACTTTGCATTCTTTTCTCCACCTATTCAGAGGCAAATCGTTTTCTCCTATTACATTGACTTTACGCGTATGCGAAAAGAATACAGCAATACGTTTTCACGGCTCTCAGCTTCTCATTTCTAATTGAATACGGCCCATAGGTGGGAATTGAACCTGTCGCATCATGATTTGCAGTCAGGCAGCTTACCAATGGGGCCATCTGCTATTACGGGGGAAGGCTGTGAATTATAGCTATATCAAGCTAGTTCGCACTCTTTATTTTCATATTAATCTAAAACACAGTCATACCTAGGATTCAAACTTAGCACCTCATGCTTTGCAGTCAGTCACCTTACCAATGGGGCCACCTGCTACTACAGCGAAAGCCTGTGATTTCTAACTATATCAAACTACTTCACATTCTCCATAATCTAAAATGCAGTCCTACCTGGGATTCAAACTGGAATGGAAAGGAATATTCCCAGAGTGACGAGAAATGGTGGTGTGTCATGTTGACACGCCCCCATTTTCCAGTGGCCACACTCTTTGTGGCATGTGGCCACGACCATTTTTGCCGCACACAGTTGGGGGGTGCCATTTCTCATCTTTCCCTGGGCACCACATACCCTAGTTACGCCTCTGTCGGGGCCCCCCTGACCCTCGGGGCCTGGTACAGGTGTCCCCTTTGCCCCCCTGTCGCCGGGCTTGGACGCATACAACCAGCACACACGCACACACACACTACATACATACATACATACATACACACATGCATGATATATACTTGCCAGAGTTATTAAGAAAACACAGAGAACATCTGTGAGTTCCAGTCCCAGTAGGACAGATTTATTATATAGGGAACATATAGTATTATTAATGTAATATAACACAATTGCATGGTTCCTTTGTAGAGAATTAGACCCCAGTCACGTTCTATGAAGAGACATCTAAGTCTGGAAAACACCATCTCAAAGTCCCCATTTTTGGCCTTCTATAGAAAATAAGTGCTGGGACAGATGTTGCACCAGGCCTGACATCTGAGGTCCCCAAGGAGATGTTCAGCATTGTTGGATCTTCTTTGGTCTAATAGATGTAACTGGATTAAGGTATCGGCAAAAATGAAGCTCGTGGTCAGTGGGTCCGGAATCTGGTACACGGGTATCACTGTAAGAGGCAGACAAGGGTGAGACAGAGGCAGGGTCCAAATACAAGTCCAGAGGTCGGGTTCACAGGTTATCAGGCAGGCTGACAGGGGTGAGACAGTCTCGAGAGTATTTAAACTCTGGTTATTTCTCAACCTGCTTTGAAGAGCAGCAGAAGGTGTTCCGAAGCCACTTGAGTACTCGCTTTCTGCGCTTTCCTTTCACTGGCCTGGCATCTATGTCACATGTTACACTGCTGGGTGTCACTGGCCTGGCATCTATGTCACAGGTTACACTGCTGGGTGTCACTGACCGGTCATTGGATGGTTCCTGCATTTCAATAGTAACAATAAAATTTTCCTCCTCCTTCACTGACTCGGTGTCATTGTCAAATATTATATCACTGGGTGTTACTGCCCGGTCACCTGATATTTCCTCCTCCGCCATGACTGGCCTGGTGTCTGTCTCAGATATTATATTATTAGGTGTTACTGCCGGCTCATCTGATGGTTCCATTGATGGCATTACAGGGTCCTGTGTCCAGCTGACAAAACGCCTTTCAGCGCAGGCCTCTGCCACAAGGATCACATTACCAGGAGTTTTCTCCTCCACGTCTGGTGTTTCAATTGATGGCATCACAGGGACATGTATCCAATTCATAAATTGCTTTTCAGCGCAGGCCTCCAAATCTAGTGTTTTCACCGATGGGATCCATGTGTGGTACCTTATCCACTTGGCATATGGTATTTTAGCCACGGGCTCTTGCACTAAGATGACATTGGCAGGAACTTCCTCCTCTGCATCTGGTGTTATCTTCGATGTTCTCACAGGGTTGTGTGTCCTGGTGATAAATCGATTTTTAGGGCTGGCCTCTTTCACTAGGATGACGTTGGGAGGAAGCTCCTCCTCCCAATCAGACATTCCAATCTTCTTTAGAGTTTTACTAGTTCTCCAAAACTGAAAACATCCACTCTCCAACAACTCGTACTGAGAAGTGAGGATTCCAAGGCAGCGTGTGATGTCATAATGCCTACTGAGTGACTGTGACATCATCTGCTCATGAGACATCATTGCAGGGCTTTATGCTAAGCAAAGGCTGTTATGAAATCTGTGTACATTAGACTACCTTCTCATGCTAGGAAGTATCCCCTCACAGACAAGGTTAGACAACAAAACAAAGGATTCCAACAAATTAACAGGACCACTTTTATTTAAAAATATGAAATAAAAAGTAATGCTTGATTCATAAGTACTGTACATATACTAAAACTAGCGACCCACCCCTGCTTCGCACGGGAGAAGATTCGAATTTACGGTGACAGACTTTTTTTAATCGAGGTCTTATAAGGTTGTTTAGACGACATTAGTTGTTTTTCCTCCTTTTATCAACACAAAAAGATTTAGTTTTGACGTGACGCGCAAAAGGGCCACATAAAGTTGTCCTTGTTAAAAACAGTCTCCACTTAGGTCAACGCCAGCCACGTTAAGTGTCTGTCCTTGTGCTTTATTTATTGTCACGCCAAAGCCGGCTCTTACCGGGAATTGGACTCGTTTGAAATAAAAAAAACGTTTTTCACATAAATATATAGGAACGGTAAAAAAAGAAAAAACTGACATTTTGTATCAGTACTTACATCAATTTTTCTGGAGAAACTGGATAATACGTATTAATCTCTACATGTTATAAAATAAAGTCCATCGTTGTGATATATCTAGGCAGCGTATTGCCAAGAAAGTGCTCATACATCCGTTTTTTCATTGACTGGCTTCACTAAAATCATCACTGCTCGGCTCCCTTTTGTCATACATTAATGTGCCATACACCTAAACCTTCCTCCACAAATGCTCTATAGAATAGTGACAACTGAATCAAAATCCGTCCAGTGCTTCTGGAGATTAGCCCAAACACACAGTCAGATGCCTACCAGGGACATTATTTTATACTACTGTATGTATAGATAGATTGTCCCCTGCGCAGTGATGGCACTTTATGAAATGTTCCATATTTAGCAGAAAAATAAATAAAAGTAAATATACATGTAAAGCAGAGCCGGATGGATTCTGTGTGGCATAATGTGACCAGGGGGCACTACGGTGTGTGGTGCTGGGAGTATTTACACATTATACTTTTTGATAACATTGCAAGAGAATCTTATTCACAATTTTATTGGTAGGGGCCCTCAAAAGTTAGTTGCCCTGGGGCCCCCACAAACCTTAATCCAGCCCTGATTTTAAAACAAATTCATATAACAAGTGTAATCATATTAAAACAAATGTTAAAACAGTTTTATTTTGATCTCTAAAAACAAATACCACTTGTGATTTTTGGGCCTGATTCAGAGTAGTTGGGAAACCCAAACGGTTTGCGTACTACTCCGATGCGTAGGATCTGTGCTGCGCATGCACTGGGCTTCCAAGCTACAACTTGATTGACAGGACGCTGCCATTTGGGGGCGGGGAGTGGGCGGCGCTGGTCTCCTTTCTAGAAAATGGGGCGCGTTGTCCTGTTTTCTAGGAGCGCTGAGGCCAGGATCTGCGTCTTCCAACGCGGACCTCCTAGCCTCAGCTACGGGGCTGCGAGGGGTAATCTGAGTAATCTCAGTGTTACTCAGATTGGCGATGGTGTCGCAGAAGATCTGATGCTGCGTGTTAGGGGGCAGCACTCGGATCTGCGAAGCTGTCATGAAGCTTCTATTTACACCAGGCACCTGCTGCTGCATTAGCATATTAGTTGTACAGTATTGCGCAGCCGCCTCCCTGCAGCTGTCCAATACTGTATAACTCTGAATGAGGCCCTTTGTGTCTCGGGAGAGAGGTCTGGTGTGCCGTGAGAGAGAGGTCAGGGCCAGTGGCGTAACTAGGGGGGGTTTCTAGCGGGGCTCGTGCCCTGGGCGCCATGGCAATCCCTGCAGAGGGGGGCGCCGCCGCCAGGGCATCAAACCCACACAAGCCCGCTCTCCCACTCCCTTCCCCGCCACCATTGTGTCCTGTCTCTCTTTTAACAAGCAGGCAAGTGTGCCTGCTAGCCTGATGCTGCCCGTAGGGGGAGCTGCAGCGGAAGTGCGCAGCCCCTCCTAGGCAGTGTTCTTCCCGGACTAGAGCTGCCTGCCGTCTGCGCCGGGTGAGGACTTGGAGTGAGTTTTCCTCCCCCGGCGCTCCCTCTCCCACAGGTGAGTTAGTTTTGGGGGGGGGGGGTTCGGTTGGATAGCTAAGCTGGCGCGGGGTTGATGTGTTGGCGGGTGGATGGCTAAATTGCCGCAGGGGGGGTGTTAATTGTGGTGGGTGAGGGGCTATGGGGGTGGGGGCTGCTTGGTGCATTTTGGTGAAATAAGTGCGTGTGTCTGTATAGTGTGTATGTGTCAGCGTGTGTATATATGTGTCAGGTTGTGTGTGTGTCAATGTATGTGTCAGTCTGTGTATATTTGTGTCAGTGTGTATATTTGTCAGTGTATGTGTCAGTCTGTGTATATAAGTGTCAGTGTGTGTATGTGTCAGTGTGTATATGTGTCAGTGTGTATATGTGTCAGTGTGTGTATGTGTCAGTGTGTATATGTGTCAGTGTGTGTATATATGTGTCAGTGTGTGTATATGTGTCATTGTGTGTATGTGTGCATATATATGTGTCAGTGTGTGCGTGTGTGTATATATTTTAATATGTGTGTCAGTGTGTGTGTAGGTGTGTCAGTGTTTGTGTGTATGTGTATCTGGGTCAGTGTGTGTCTGTGTGCTGAGAGACAACGCAGGGGAGAGCTGATTGCGTGTCTGAGAGATGACACAGGAGGTGGAGGTGACGGTGCGCTGAGAGATGTTGCGGGGGGAGGTGATGGTGCATTGAGAGACGACACAGGGAGGTGACGGTGTGTTGAGAGATGTCGTGGAGGGTGATGGTGTGGCTGAAAGACGACGCAGCAGGGAGATGATGGTGTTCTGATTGTTGATGCAGGGGGTGGTGGTGACGGTGTGCTGAGAGACGATGCAGTGGGTGATAGTGTGGCTGAGAGACGACGCAGTAGGGAGATGACGGTGTGCTGAGAGACGATGCAGGGAGGGAGATGATGGTGTGGCTAAGAGACGATGCAGTGAGATGATGGTGTGGCTGAAAGACGCAGGGGGAAGGAAGTTACACAGGGGGCACGAGTCTGGTTGAACCGCTGTTGCATGATGATGACCTTATTAATATTCCTACACAAACAGGCATCCTCCGGACGATGTGACCTACATGAATATTAAATACTGACTGAAGACGTCGTCGTCCCAATGAGGATGTATTTCTTCAGAGGTTTCACATTGTAAGAAACCACCATATAGGTAAGGTGCATATGGAATAGAAAGGAATGTACCCAGAGTGACAAGGAATGGGTGGCGTTTCATGTTGGCACTCCCCATTTTCACTAGCCACGCCCCTTCCGGTATGTGACACGCCCATTTTTGCCCGCGCGCCAGGGGCGCGCAAACTATGCTCTTCTTCAGGTGGGGGGGGCGGCGGGGGTTTGGGGCGCTAACCTAAAACATGCCCTGGGCTCCGAAGACCTTAGTTACGCCACTGGGCAGGGGTGTCACGAGAGGAGAAGAGGAGGTTGGGGGTGCTGCGGGGGTGCAGCGAGGGGAGTAGTGGCAGGCTGTCAGATGCACTAAGGTTAATAACAGGGGAGGAAGCCGATGGGAGAGGAGAGAAGCGGGATGGGTGAGAACTGATCAGCACCGCCCCCCTGCGTATCACAGTGTGACAGCCGGTGTTTTACTTGGTGGGGGGGAGGGTGTCAGTGGGCGGGGCTTCTGCTGGACGGCTGCAGCCTGTCATAGGGAAAAAAGATGTCCACAGGCGCAGCAAGCAGTGTAATAGGTATTAATACGTGCTGCAGCCCCGTTTTATCTGTCCATGATGCTCGGGCCCAGGGGGGAGTCGAGGAAGGCACGTGCCCTGGGCACCGTGGCAGGCCCGGAATAGGGGGGCACCAGCAGCCAGGGCAGCGTGCTCGGAAGTCCCGTTATAGAAGAAACATCCCTCGGCAATGTAGCTTCCTGCTCTGTGAGTCCCGATATCTCCTCTCTGTGTCTGATCACATCTCCTTCCCTTCAGTCATATTCATATTTCAGTCATAAGGCGGTATTCAATTAGTTTCGCACCCGTGATAAAGTTTCGCCCGCCGTACTTTTCGCCTACATCGCGTATTTTAGCGCGGGAACTTATCGTGCGCGCCCCCGCTATTTGCCGTATTCAATTTCAAAAGCCGCAAAAACGGAAACACGCGAAGTCAGAACAGGCGAAAAGTGGTGTCAGAATCGAGGAAATCAGCCTGAACCCCCCCCCAATAAGCTGCAGAAACATTGGGGATCAATGTAGTAGTGCCCGATTAGCCCTAGTAAAACTGTTTGGGGTACTTAAGTTCGCACAATTGCCACTAATTAGCGTAAAGCAGTGTTTTTTGGTGAAAATAAGTAGTCCTGTCAAATTTGGGATACATGAAAATGGGTGCAAACATCTTTTAATGTCTGTAAAGTGAACTTTTAAATAAAGTGAAATTACACCCACAAAACTGTACCTGCAATCCCCAAAACACTTGACCCCTTCTTAGTGCACCCCCAGAACCTTATTTTGCTAGTTTGCAAATTTATCCCCCCAATTTGCACTTTTTTGCCCCCAAATTAAAAGTAATTTTTTTTGGGGTGTTAAGTTTTTTTTTTTAGGAATTTTTTGACGCAGTTGTCCATTGGGGGCCTGTCCCAAGGGTTCTCAGTGGTTTCCCCACCTTTGCACCCCCAAACTAAAACTTTGCATTCTTTTCTCCACCTATTCAGAGGCAAATCGTTTTCTCCTATTACATTGACTTTACGCGTATGCGAAAAGAATACAGCAATACGTTTTCACGGCTCTCAGCTTCTCATTTCTAATTGAATACGGCCCATAGGTGGGAATTGAACCTGTCGCATCATGATTTGCAGTCAGGCAGCTTACCAATGGGGCCATCTGCTATTACGGGGGAAGGCTGTGAATTATAGCTATATCAAGCTAGTTCGCACTCTTTATTTTCATATTAATCTAAAACACAGTCATACCTAGGATTCAAACTTAGCACCTCATGCTTTGCAGTCAGTCACCTTACCAATGGGGCCACCTGCTACTACAGCGAAAGCCTGTGATTTCTAACTATATCAAACTACTTCACATTCTCCATAATCTAAAATGCAGTCCTACCTGGGATTCAAACTGGAATGGAAAGGAATATTCCCAGAGTGACGAGAAATGGTGGTGTGTCATGTTGACACGCCCCCATTTTCCAGTGGCCACACTCTTTGTGGCATGTGGCCACGACCATTTTTGCCGCACACAGTTGGGGGGTGCCATTTCTCATCTTTCCCTGGGCACCACATACCCTAGTTACGCCTCTGTCGGGGCCCCCCTGACCCTCGGGGCCTGGTACAGGTGTCCCCTTTGCCCCCCTGTCGCCGGGCTTGGACGCATACAACCAGCACACACGCACACACACACTACATACATACATACATACATACACACATGCATGATATATACTTGCCAGAGTTATTAAGAAAACACAGAGAACATCTGTGAGTTCCAGTCCCAGTAGGACAGATTTATTATATAGGGAACATATAGTATTATTAATGTAATATAACACAATTGCATGGTTCCTTTGTAGAGAATTAGACCCCAGTCACGTTCTATGAAGAGACATCTAAGTCTGGAAAACACCATCTCAAAGTCCCCATTTTTGGCCTTCTATAGAAAATAAGTGCTGGGACAGATGTTGCACCAGGCCTGACATCTGAGGTCCCCAAGGAGATGTTCAGCATTGTTGGATCTTCTTTGGTCTAATAGATGTAACTGGATTAAGGTATCGGCAAAAATGAAGCTCGTGGTCAGTGGGTCCGGAATCTGGTACACGGGTATCACTGTAAGAGGCAGACAAGGGTGAGACAGAGGCAGGGTCCAAATACAAGTCCAGAGGTCGGGTTCACAGGTTATCAGGCAGGCTGACAGGGGTGAGACAGTCTCGAGAGTATTTAAACTCTGGTTATTTCTCAACCTGCTTTGAAGAGCAGCAGAAGGTGTTCCGAAGCCACTTGAGTACTCGCTTTCTGCGCTTTCCTTTCACTGGCCTGGCATCTATGTCACATGTTACACTGCTGGGTGTCACTGGCCTGGCATCTATGTCACAGGTTACACTGCTGGGTGTCACTGACCGGTCATTGGATGGTTCCTGCATTTCAATAGTAACAATAAAATTTTCCTCCTCCTTCACTGACTCGGTGTCATTGTCAAATATTATATCACTGGGTGTTACTGCCCGGTCACCTGATATTTCCTCCTCCGCCATGACTGGCCTGGTGTCTGTCTCAGATATTATATTATTAGGTGTTACTGCCGGCTCATCTGATGGTTCCATTGATGGCATTACAGGGTCCTGTGTCCAGCTGACAAAACGCCTTTCAGCGCAGGCCTCTGCCACAAGGATCACATTACCAGGAGTTTTCTCCTCCACGTCTGGTGTTTCAATTGATGGCATCACAGGGACATGTATCCAATTCATAAATTGCTTTTCAGCGCAGGCCTCCAAATCTAGTGTTTTCACCGATGGGATCCATGTGTGGTACCTTATCCACTTGGCATATGGTATTTTAGCCACGGGCTCTTGCACTAAGATGACATTGGCAGGAACTTCCTCCTCTGCATCTGGTGTTATCTTCGATGTTCTCACAGGGTTGTGTGTCCTGGTGATAAATCGATTTTTAGGGCTGGCCTCTTTCACTAGGATGACGTTGGGAGGAAGCTCCTCCTCCCAATCAGACATTCCAATCTTCTTTAGAGTTTTACTAGTTCTCCAAAACTGAAAACATCCACTCTCCAACAACTCGTACTGAGAAGTGAGGATTCCAAGGCAGCGTGTGATGTCATAATGCCTACTGAGTGACTGTGACATCATCTGCTCATGAGACATCATTGCAGGGCTTTATGCTAAGCAAAGGCTGTTATGAAATCTGTGTACATTAGACTACCTTCTCATGCTAGGAAGTATCCCCTCACAGACAAGGTTAGACAACAAAACAAAGGATTCCAACAAATTAACAGGACCACTTTTATTTAAAAATATGAAATAAAAAGTAATGCTTGATTCATAAGTACTGTACATATACTAAAACTAGCGACCCACCCCTGCTTCGCACGGGAGAAGATTCGAATTTACGGTGACAGACTTTTTTTAATCGAGGTCTTATAAGGTTGTTTAGACGACATTAGTTGTTTTTCCTCCTTTTATCAACACAAAAAGATTTAGTTTTGACGTGACGCGCAAAAGGGCCACATAAAGTTGTCCTTGTTAAAAACAGTCTCCACTTAGGTCAACGCCAGCCACGTTAAGTGTCTGTCCTTGTGCTTTATTTATTGTCACGCCAAAGCCGGCTCTTACCGGGAATTGGACTCGTTTGAAATAAAAAAAACGTTTTTCACATAAATATATAGGAACGGTAAAAAAAGAAAAAACTGACATTTTGTATCAGTACTTACATCAATTTTTCTGGAGAAACTGGATAATACGTATTAATCTCTACATGTTATAAAATAAAGTCCATCGTTGTGATATATCTAGGCAGCGTATTGCCAAGAAAGTGCTCATACATCCGTTTTTTCATTGACTGGCTTCACTAAAATCATCACTGCTCGGCTCCCTTTTGTCATACATTAATGTGCCATACACCTAAACCTTCCTCCACAAATGCTCTATAGAATAGTGACAACTGAATCAAAATCCGTCCAGTGCTTCTGGAGATTAGCCCAAACACACAGTCAGATGCCTACCAGGGACATTATTTTATACTACTGTATGTATAGATAGATTGTCCCCTGCGCAGTGATGGCACTTTATGAAATGTTCCATATTTAGCAGAAAAATAAATAAAAGTAAATATACATGTAAAGCAGAGCCGGATGGATTCTGTGTGGCATAATGTGACCAGGGGGCACTACGGTGTGTGGTGCTGGGAGTATTTACACATTATACTTTTTGATAACATTGCAAGAGAATCTTATTCACAATTTTATTGGTAGGGGCCCTCAAAAGTTAGTTGCCCTGGGGCCCCCACAAACCTTAATCCAGCCCTGATTTTAAAACAAATTCATATAACAAGTGTAATCATATTAAAACAAATGTTAAAACAGTTTTATTTTGATCTCTAAAAACAAATACCACTTGTGATTTTTGGGCCTGATTCAGAGTAGTTGGGAAACCCAAACGGTTTGCGTACTACTCCGATGCGTAGGATCTGTGCTGCGCATGCACTGGGCTTCCAAGCTACAACTTGATTGACAGGACGCTGCCATTTAGGGGCGGGGAGTGGGCGGCGCTGGTCTCCTTTCTAGAAAATGGGGCGCGTTGTCCTGTTTTCTAGGAGCGCTGAGGCCAGGATCTGCGTCTTCCAACGCGGACCTCCTAGCCTCAGCTACGGGGCTGCGAGGGGTAATCTGAGTAATCTCAGTGTTACTCAGATTGGCGATGGTGTCGCAGAAGATCTGATGCTGCGTGTTAGGGGGCAGCACTCGGATCTGCGAAGCTGTCATGAAGCTTCTATTTACACCAGGCACCTGCTGCTGCATTAGCATATTAGTTGTACAGTATTGCGCAGCCGCCTCCCTGCAGCTGTCCAATACTGTATAACTCTGAATGAGGCCCTTTGTGTCTCGGGAGAGAGGTCTGGTGTGCCGTGAGAGAGAGGTCAGGGCCAGTGGCGTAACTAGGGGGGGTTTCTAGCGGGGCTCGTGCCCTGGGCGCCATGGCAATCCCTGCAGAGGGGGGCGCCGCCGCCAGGGCATCAAACCCACACAAGCCCGCTCTCCCACTCCCTTCCCCGCCACCATTGTGTCCTGTCTCTCTTTTAACAAGCAGGCAAGTGTGCCTGCTAGCCTGATGCTGCCCGTAGGGGGAGCTGCAGCGGAAGTGCGCAGCCCCTCCTAGGCAGTGTTCTTCCCGGACTAGAGCTGCCTGCCGTCTGCGCCGGGTGAGGACTTGGAGTGAGTTTTCCTCCCCCGGCGCTCCCTCTCCCACAGGTGAGTTAGTTTTGGGGGGGGGGGGTTCGGTTGGATAGCTAAGCTGGCGCGGGGTTGATGTGTTGGCGGGTGGATGGCTAAATTGCCGCAGGGGGGGTGTTAATTGTGGTGGGTGAGGGGCTATGGGGGTGGGGGCTGCTTGGTGCATTTTGGTGAAATAAGTGCGTGTGTCTGTATAGTGTGTATGTGTCAGCGTGTGTATATATGTGTCAGGTTGTGTGTGTGTCAATGTATGTGTCAGTCTGTGTATATTTGTGTCAGTGTGTATATTTGTCAGTGTATGTGTCAGTCTGTGTATATAAGTGTCAGTGTGTGTATGTGTCAGTGTCTGTATGTGTCAGTGTGTATATGTGTCAGTGTGTGTATGTGTCAGTGTGTATATGTGTCAGTGTGTATATATATGTGTCAGTGTGTGTATATGTGTCATTGTGTGTATGTGTGCATATATATGTGTCAGTGTGTGCGTGTGTGTATATATTTTAATATGTGTCAGTGTGTGTGTAGGTGTGTCAGTGTTTGTGTGTATGTGTATCTGGGTCAGTGTGTGTCTGTGTGCTGAGAGACAACGCAGGGGAGAGCTGATTGCGTGTCTGAGAGATGACACAGGAGGTGGAGGTGACGGTGCGCTGAGAGATGTTGCGGGGGGAGGTGATGGTGCATTGAGAGACGACACAGGGAGGTGACGGTGTGTTGAGAGATGTCGTGGAGGGTGATGGTGTGGCTGAAAGACGACGCAGCAGGGAGATGATGGTGTTCTGATTGTTGACGCAGGGGGGGGTGGTGACGGTGTGCTGAGAGACGATGCAGGGGGTGATAGTGTGGCTGAGAGACGACGCAGTAGGGAGATGATGGTGTGCTGAGAGACGATGCAGGGAGGGAGATGATGGTGTGGCTAAGAGACGATGCAGTGAGATGATGGTGTGGCTGAAAGACGCAGGGGGAAGGAAGTTACACAGGGGGCACGAGTCTGGTTGAACCGCTGTTGCATGATGATGACCTTATTAATATTCCTACACAAACAGGCATCCTCCGGACGATGTGACCTACATGAATATTAAATACTGACTGAAGACGTCGTCGTCCCAATGAGGATGTATTTCTTCAGAGGTTTCACATTGTAAGAAACCACCATATAGGTAAGGTGCATATGGAATAGAAAGGAATGTACCCAGAGTGACAAGGAATGGGTGGCGTTTCATGTTGGCACTCCCCATTTTCACTAGCCACGCCCCTTCCGGTATGTGACACGCCCATTTTTGCCCGCGCGCCAGGGGCGCGCAAACTATGCTCTTCTTCAGGTGGGGGGGGCGGCGGGGGTTTGGGGCGCTAACCTAAAACATGCCCTGGGCTCCGAAGACCTTAGTTACGCCACTGGGCAGGGGTGTCACGAGAGGAGAAGAGGAGGTTGGGGGTGCTGCGGGGGTGCAGCGAGGGGGAGTAGTGGCAGGCTGTCAGATGCACTAAGGTTAATAACGGGAGGAAGCCGATGGGAGAGGAGAGAAGCGGGATGGGTGAGAACTGATCAGCACCGCCCCCCTGCGTGTCACAGTGTGACAGCCGGTGTTTTACTTGGGGGGGGGGGGGGAGGGTGTCAGTGGGGGGGCTTCTGCTGGACGGCTGCAGCCTGTCATAGGGAAAAAAGATGTCCACAGGCGCAGCAAGCAGTGTAATAAGTATTAATACGTGCTGCAGCCCCGTTTTATCTGTCCATGATGCTCGGGCCCAGGGGGGAGTCGAGGAAGGCACGTGCCCTGGGCACCGTGGCAGGCCCGGAATAGGGGGGCACCAGCAGCCAGGGCAGCGTGCTCGGAAGTCCCGTTATAGAAGAAACATCCCTCGGCAATGTAGCTTCCTGCTCTGTGAGTCCCGATATCTCCTCTCTGCGTCTGATCACATCTCCTTCCCTTCAGTCATATTCATATTTCAGTCATAAGGCGGTATTCAATTAGTTTCGCACCTGTGATAAAGTTTCGCCCGCCGTACTTTTCGCCTACATCGCGTATTTTAGCGCGGGAACTTATCGTGCGCGCCCCCGCTATTCGCCGTATTCAATTTCAAAAGCCGCAAAAACGGAGACACGCGAAGTCAGAACAGGCGAAAAGTGGTGTCAGAATCGGGGAAATCAGCCTGAACCCCCCCCAATAAGCTGCAGAAACATTGGGGATCAATGTAGTAGTGCCCGATTAGCCCTAGTAAAACTGTTTGGGGAACTTAAGTTCGCACAATTGCCACTTATTAGCGTAAAGCAGTGTTTTTTGGTGAAAATAAGTAGTCCTGTCAAATTTGGGATACATGAAAATGGGTGCAAACATCTTTTAATGTCTGTAAAGTGAACTTTTAAATAAAGTGAAATTACACCCACAAAACTGTACCTGCAATCCCCAAAACACTTGACCCCTTCTTAGTGCACCCCCAGAACCTTATTTTGCTAGTTTGCAAATTTATCCCCCCAATTTGCACTTTTTTGCCCCCAAATTAAAAGCAATTTTTTTGGGGGGTGTTAAGTTTTTTTTTTTAGGAATTTTTTGACGCAGTTGTCCATTGGGGGCCTGTCCCAAGGGTTCTCAGTGGTTTCCCCACCTTTGCACCCCCAAACTAAAACTTTGCATTCTTTTCTCCACCTATTCAGAGGCAAATCGTTTTCTCCTATTACATTGACTTTCCGCGTATGCGAAAAGAATACAGCAATACTTTTTCACAGCTCTCAGCTTCTCATTTCTAATTGAATACGGCCCATAGGTGGGAATTGAACCTGTCGCATCATGCTTTGCAGTCAGTCACCTTACCAATGGGGCCACCTGCTACTACAGCGAAAGCCTGTGATTTCTAACTATATCAAACTACTTCACATTCTCCATAATCTAAAATGCAGTCCTACCTGGGATTCAAACTGGAATGGAAAGGAATATTCCCAGAGTGACGAGAAATGGTGGTGTGTCATGTTGACACGCCCCCATTTTCCAGTGGCCACACTCTTTGTGGCATGTGGCCACGACCATTTTTGCCGCACACAGTTGGGGGGTGCCATTTCTCATCTTTCCCTGGGCACCACATACCCTAGTTACGCCTCTGTCGGGGCCCCCCTGACCCTCGGGGCCTGGTACAGGTGTCCCCTTTGCCCCCCTGTCGCCGGGCTTGGACGCATACAACCAGCACACACGCACACACACACTACATACATACATACATACATACACACATGCATGATATATACTTGCCAGAGTTATTAAGAAAACACAGAGAACATCTGTGAGTTCCAGTCCCAGTAGGACAGATTTATTATATAGGGAACATATAGTATTATTAATGTAATATAACACAATTGCATGGTTCCTTTGTAGAGAATTAGACCCCAGTCACGTTCTATGAAGAGACATCTAAGTCTGGAAAACACCATCTCAAAGTCCCCATTTTTGGCCTTCTATAGAAAATAAGTGCTGGGACAGATGTTGCACCAGGCCTGACATCTGAGGTCCCCAAGGAGATGTTCAGCATTGTTGGATCTTCTTTGGTCTAATAGATGTAACTGGATTAAGGTATCGGCAAAAATGAAGCTCGTGGTCAGTGGGTCCGGAATCTGGTACACGGGTATCACTGTAAGAGGCAGACAAGGGTGAGACAGAGGCAGGGTCCAAATACAAGTCCAGAGGTCGGGTTCACAGGTTATCAGGCAGGCTGACAGGGGTGAGACAGTCTCGAGAGTATTTAAACTCTGGTTATTTCTCAACCTGCTTTGAAGAGCAGCAGAAGGTGTTCCGAAGCCACTTGAGTACTCGCTTTCTGCGCTTTCCTTTCACTGGCCTGGCATCTATGTCACATGTTACACTGCTGGGTGTCACTGGCCTGGCATCTATGTCACAGGTTACACTGCTGGGTGTCACTGACCGGTCATTGGATGGTTCCTGCATTTCAATAGTAACAATAAAATTTTCCTCCTCCTTCACTGACTCGGTGTCATTGTCAAATATTATATCACTGGGTGTTACTGCCCGGTCACCTGATATTTCCTCCTCCGCCATGACTGGCCTGGTGTCTGTCTCAGATATTATATTATTAGGTGTTACTGCCGGCTCATCTGATGGTTCCATTGATGGCATTACAGGGTCCTGTGTCCAGCTGACAAAACGCCTTTCAGCGCAGGCCTCTGCCACAAGGATCACATTACCAGGAGTTTTCTCCTCCACGTCTGGTGTTTCAATTGATGGCATCACAGGGACATGTATCCAATTCATAAATTGCTTTTCAGCGCAGGCCTCCAAATCTAGTGTTTTCACCGATGGGATCCATGTGTGGTACCTTATCCACTTGGCATATGGTATTTTAGCCACGGGCTCTTGCACTAAGATGACATTGGCAGGAACTTCCTCCTCTGCATCTGGTGTTATCTTCGATGTTCTCACAGGGTTGTGTGTCCTGGTGATAAATCGATTTTTAGGGCTGGCCTCTTTCACTAGGATGACGTTGGGAGGAAGCTCCTCCTCCCAATCAGACATTCCAATCTTCTTTAGAGTTTTACTAGTTCTCCAAAACTGAAAACATCCACTCTCCAACAACTCGTACTGAGAAGTGAGGATTCCAAGGCAGCGTGTGATGTCATAATGCCTACTGAGTGACTGTGACATCATCTGCTCATGAGACATCATTGCAGGGCTTTATGCTAAGCAAAGGCTGTTATGAAATCTGTGTACATTAGACTACCTTCTCATGCTAGGAAGTATCCCCTCACAGACAAGGTTAGACAACAAAACAAAGGATTCCAACAAATTAACAGGACCACTTTTATTTAAAAATATGAAATAAAAAGTAATGCTTGATTCATAAGTACTGTACATATACTAAAACTAGCGACCCACCCCTGCTTCGCACGGGAGAAGATTCGAATTTACGGTGACAGACTTTTTTTAATCGAGGTCTTATAAGGTTGTTTAGACGACATTAGTTGTTTTTCCTCCTTTTATCAACACAAAAAGATTTAGTTTTGACGTGACGCGCAAAAGGGCCACATAAAGTTGTCCTTGTTAAAAACAGTCTCCACTTAGGTCAACGCCAGCCACGTTAAGTGTCTGTCCTTGTGCTTTATTTATTGTCACGCCAAAGCCGGCTCTTACCGGGAATTGGACTCGTTTGAAATAAAAAAAACGTTTTTCACATAAATATATAGGAACGGTAAAAAAAGAAAAAACTGACATTTTGTATCAGTACTTACATCAATTTTTCTGGAGAAACTGGATAATACGTATTAATCTCTACATGTTATAAAATAAAGTCCATCGTTGTGATATATCTAGGCAGCGTATTGCCAAGAAAGTGCTCATACATCCGTTTTTTCATTGACTGGCTTCACTAAAATCATCACTGCTCGGCTCCCTTTTGTCATACATTAATGTGCCATACACCTAAACCTTCCTCCACAAATGCTCTATAGAATAGTGACAACTGAATCAAAATCCGTCCAGTGCTTCTGGAGATTAGCCCAAACACACAGTCAGATGCCTACCAGGGACATTATTTTATACTACTGTATGTATAGATAGATTGTCCCCTGCGCAGTGATGGCACTTTATGAAATGTTCCATATTTAGCAGAAAAATAAATAAAAGTAAATATACATGTAAAGCAGAGCCGGATGGATTCTGTGTGGCATAATGTGACCAGGGGGCACTACGGTGTGTGGTGCTGGGAGTATTTACACATTATACTTTTTGATAACATTGCAAGAGAATCTTATTCACAATTTTATTGGTAGGGGCCCTCAAAAGTTAGTTGCCCTGGGGCCCCCACAAACCTTAATCCAGCCCTGATTTTAAAACAAATTCATATAACAAGTGTAATCATATTAAAACAAATGTTAAAACAGTTTTATTTTGATCTCTAAAAACAAATACCACTTGTGATTTTTGGGCCTGATTCAGAGTAGTTGGGAAACCCAAACGGTTTGCGTACTACTCCGATGCGTAGGATCTGTGCTGCGCATGCACTGGGCTTCCAAGCTACAACTTGATTGACAGGACGCTGCCATTTGGGGGCGGGGAGTGGGCGGCGCTGGTCTCCTTTCTAGAAAATGGGGCGCGTTGTCCTGTTTTCTAGGAGCGCTGAGGCCAGGATCTGCGTCTTCCAACGCGGACCTCCTAGCCTCAGCTACGGGGCTGCGAGGGGTAATCTGAGTAATCTCAGTGTTACTCAGATTGGCGATGGTGTCGCAGAAGATCTGATGCTGCGTGTTAGGGGGCAGCACTCGGATCTGCGAAGCTGTCATGAAGCTTCTATTTACACCAGGCACCTGCTGCTGCATTAGCATATTAGTTGTACAGTATTGCGCAGCCGCCTCCCTGCAGCTGTCCAATACTGTATAACTCTGAATGAGGCCCTTTGTGTCTCGGGAGAGAGGTCTGGTGTGCCGTGAGAGAGAGGTCAGGGCCAGTGGCGTAACTAGGGGGGGTTTCTAGCGGGGCTCGTGCCCTGGGCGCCATGGCAATCCCTGCAGAGGGGGGCGCCGCCGCCAGGGCATCAAACCCACACAAGCCCGCTCTCCCACTCCCTTCCCCGCCACCATTGTGTCCTGTCTCTCTTTTAACAAGCAGGCAAGTGTGCCTGCTAGCCTGATGCTGCCCGTAGGGGGAGCTGCAGCGGAAGTGCGCAGCCCCTCCTAGGCAGTGTTCTTCCCGGACTAGAGCTGCCTGCCGTCTGCGCCGGGTGAGGACTTGGAGTGAGTTTTCCTCCCCCGGCGCTCCCTCTCCCACAGGTGAGTTAGTTTTGGGGGGGGGGGGTTCGGTTGGATAGCTAAGCTGGCGCGGGGTTGATGTGTTGGCGGGTGGATGGCTAAATTGCCGCAGGGGGGGTGTTAATTGTGGTGGGTGAGGGGCTATGGGGGTGGGGGCTGCTTGGTGCATTTTGGTGAAATAAGTGCGTGTGTCTGTATAGTGTGTATGTGTCAGCGTGTGTATATATGTGTCAGGTTGTGTGTGTGTCAATGTATGTGTCAGTCTGTGTATATTTGTGTCAGTGTGTATATTTGTCAGTGTATGTGTCAGTCTGTGTATATAAGTGTCAGTGTGTGTATGTGTCAGTGTCTGTATGTGTCAGTGTGTATATGTGTCAGTGTGTGTATGTGTCAGTGTGTATATGTGTCAGTGTGTATATATATGTGTCAGTGTGTGTATATGTGTCATTGTGTGTATGTGTGCATATATATGTGTCAGTGTGTGCGTGTGTGTATATATTTTAATATGTGTCAGTGTGTGTGTAGGTGTGTCAGTGTTTGTGTGTATGTGTATCTGGGTCAGTGTGTGTCTGTGTGCTGAGAGACAACGCAGGGGAGAGCTGATTGCGTGTCTGAGAGATGACACAGGAGGTGGAGGTGACGGTGCGCTGAGAGATGTTGCGGGGGGAGGTGATGGTGCATTGAGAGACGACACAGGGAGGTGACGGTGTGTTGAGAGATGTCGTGGAGGGTGATGGTGTGGCTGAAAGACGACGCAGCAGGGAGATGATGGTGTTCTGATTGTTGACGCAGGGGGGGGTGGTGACGGTGTGCTGAGAGACGATGCAGGGGGTGATAGTGTGGCTGAGAGACGACGCAGTAGGGAGATGATGGTGTGCTGAGAGACGATGCAGGGAGGGAGATGATGGTGTGGCTAAGAGACGATGCAGTGAGATGATGGTGTGGCTGAAAGACGCAGGGGGAAGGAAGTTACACAGGGGGCACGAGTCTGGTTGAACCGCTGTTGCATGATGATGACCTTATTAATATTCCTACACAAACAGGCATCCTCCGGACGATGTGACCTACATGAATATTAAATACTGACTGAAGACGTCGTCGTCCCAATGAGGATGTATTTCTTCAGAGGTTTCACATTGTAAGAAACCACCATATAGGTAAGGTGCATATGGAATAGAAAGGAATGTACCCAGAGTGACAAGGAATGGGTGGCGTTTCATGTTGGCACTCCCCATTTTCACTAGCCACGCCCCTTCCGGTATGTGACACGCCCATTTTTGCCCGCGCGCCAGGGGCGCGCAAACTATGCTCTTCTTCAGGTGGGGGGGGCGGCGGGGGTTTGGGGCGCTAACCTAAAACATGCCCTGGGCTCCGAAGACCTTAGTTACGCCACTGGGCAGGGGTGTCACGAGAGGAGAAGAGGAGGTTGGGGGTGCTGCGGGGGTGCAGCGAGGGGGAGTAGTGGCAGGCTGTCAGATGCACTAAGGTTAATAACGGGAGGAAGCCGATGGGAGAGGAGAGAAGCGGGATGGGTGAGAACTGATCAGCACCGCCCCCCTGCGTGTCACAGTGTGACAGCCGGTGTTTTACTTGGGGGGGGGGGGGGAGGGTGTCAGTGGGGGGGCTTCTGCTGGACGGCTGCAGCCTGTCATAGGGAAAAAAGATGTCCACAGGCGCAGCAAGCAGTGTAATAAGTATTAATACGTGCTGCAGCCCCGTTTTATCTGTCCATGATGCTCGGGCCCAGGGGGGAGTCGAGGAAGGCACGTGCCCTGGGCACCGTGGCAGGCCCGGAATAGGGGGGCACCAGCAGCCAGGGCAGCGTGCTCGGAAGTCCCGTTATAGAAGAAACATCCCTCGGCAATGTAGCTTCCTGCTCTGTGAGTCCCGATATCTCCTCTCTGCGTCTGATCACATCTCCTTCCCTTCAGTCATATTCATATTTCAGTCATAAGGCGGTATTCAATTAGTTTCGCACCTGTGATAAAGTTTCGCCCGCCGTACTTTTCGCCTACATCGCGTATTTTAGCGCGGGAACTTATCGTGCGCGCCCCCGCTATTCGCCGTATTCAATTTCAAAAGCCGCAAAAACGGAGACACGCGAAGTCAGAACAGGCGAAAAGTGGTGTCAGAATCGGGGAAATCAGCCTGAACCCCCCCCAATAAGCTGCAGAAACATTGGGGATCAATGTAGTAGTGCCCGATTAGCCCTAGTAAAACTGTTTGGGGAACTTAAGTTCGCACAATTGCCACTTATTAGCGTAAAGCAGTGTTTTTTGGTGAAAATAAGTAGTCCTGTCAAATTTGGGATACATGAAAATGGGTGCAAACATCTTTTAATGTCTGTAAAGTGAACTTTTAAATAAAGTGAAATTACACCCACAAAACTGTACCTGCAATCCCCAAAACACTTGACCCCTTCTTAGTGCACCCCCAGAACCTTATTTTGCTAGTTTGCAAATTTATCCCCCCAATTTGCACTTTTTTGCCCCCAAATTAAAAGCAATTTTTTTGGGGGGTGTTAAGTTTTTTTTTTTAGGAATTTTTTGACGCAGTTGTCCATTGGGGGCCTGTCCCAAGGGTTCTCAGTGGTTTCCCCACCTTTGCACCCCCAAACTAAAACTTTGCATTCTTTTCTCCACCTATTCAGAGGCAAATCGTTTTCTCCTATTACATTGACTTTCCGCGTATGCGAAAAGAATACAGCAATACTTTTTCACAGCTCTCAGCTTCTCATTTCTAATTGAATACGGCCCATAGGTGGGAATTGAACCTGTCGCATCATGATTTGCAGTCAGGCAGCTTACCAATGGGGCCACCTGCTACTACAGCGAAAGCCTGTGATTTCTAACTATATCAAACTACTTCACATTCTCCATAATCTAAAATGCAGTCCTACCTGGGATTCAAACTGGAATGGAAAGGAATATTCCCAGAGTGACGAGAAATGGTGGTGTGTCATGTTGACACGCCCCCATTTTCCAGTGGCCACACTCTTTGTGGCATGTGGCCACGACCATTTTTGCCGCACACAGTTGGGGGGTGCCATTTCTCATCTTTCCCTGGGCACCACATACCCTAGTTACGCCTCTGTCGGGGCCCCCCTGACCCTCGGGGCCTGGTACAGGTGTCCCCTTTGCCCCCCTGTCGCCGGGCTTGGACGCATACAACCAGCACACACGCACACACACACTACATACATACATACATACATACATACACACATGCATGATATATACTTGCCAGAGTTATTAAGAAAACACAGAGAACATCTGTGAGTTCCAGTCCCAGTAGGACAGATTTATTATATAGGGAACATATAGTATTATTAATGTAATATAACACAATTGCATGGTTCCTTTGTAGAGAATTAGACCCCAGTCACGTTCTATGAAGAGACATCTAAGTCTGGAAAACACCATCTCAAAGTCCCCATTTTTGGCCTTCTATAGAAAATAAGTGCTGGGACAGATGTTGCACCAGGCCTGACATCTGAGGTCCCCAAGGAGATGTTCAGCATTGTTGGATCTTCTTTGGTCTAATAGATGTAACTGGATTAAGGTATCGGCAAAAATGAAGCTCGTGGTCAGTGGGTCCGGAATCTGGTACACGGGTATCACTGTAAGAGGCAGACAAGGGTGAGACAGAGGCAGGGTCCAAATACAAGTCCAGAGGTCGGGTTCACAGGTTATCAGGCAGGCTGACAGGGGTGAGACAGTCTCGAGAGTATTTAAACTCTGGTTATTTCTCAACCTGCTTTGAAGAGCAGCAGAAGGTGTTCCGAAGCCACTTGAGTACTCGCTTTCTGCGCTTTCCTTTCACTGGCCTGGCATCTATGTCACATGTTACACTGCTGGGTGTCACTGGCCTGGCATCTATGTCACAGGTTACACTGCTGGGTGTCACTGACCGGTCATTGGATGGTTCCTGCATTTCAATAGTAACAATAAAATTTTCCTCCTCCTTCACTGACTCGGTGTCATTGTCAAATATTATATCACTGGGTGTTACTGCCCGGTCACCTGATATTTCCTCCTCCGCCATGACTGGCCTGGTGTCTGTCTCAGATATTATATTATTAGGTGTTACTGCCGGCTCATCTGATGGTTCCATTGATGGCATTACAGGGTCCTGTGTCCAGCTGACAAAACGCCTTTCAGCGCAGGCCTCTGCCACAAGGATCACATTACCAGGAGTTTTCTCCTCCACGTCTGGTGTTTCAATTGATGGCATCACAGGGACATGTATCCAATTCATAAATTGCTTTTCAGCGCAGGCCTCCAAATCTAGTGTTTTCACCGATGGGATCCATGTGTGGTACCTTATCCACTTGGCATATGGTATTTTAGCCACGGGCTCTTGCACTAAGATGACATTGGCAGGAACTTCCTCCTCTGCATCTGGTGTTATCTTCGATGTTCTCACAGGGTTGTGTGTCCTGGTGATAAATCGATTTTTAGGGCTGGCCTCTTTCACTAGGATGACGTTGGGAGGAAGCTCCTCCTCCCAATCAGACATTCCAATCTTCTTTAGAGTTTTACTAGTTCTCCAAAACTGAAAACATCCACTCTCCAACAACTCGTACTGAGAAGTGAGGATTCCAAGGCAGCGTGTGATGTCATAATGCCTACTGAGTGACTGTGACATCATCTGCTCATGAGACATCATTGCAGGGCTTTATGCTAAGCAAAGGCTGTTATGAAATCTGTGTACATTAGACTACCTTCTCATGCTAGGAAGTATCCCCTCACAGACAAGGTTAGACAACAAAACAAAGGATTCCAACAAATTAACAGGACCACTTTTATTTAAAAATATGAAATAAAAAGTAATGCTTGATTCATAAGTACTGTACATATACTAAAACTAGCGACCCACCCCTGCTTCGCACGGGAGAAGATTCGAATTTACGGTGACAGACTTTTTTTAATCGAGGTCTTATAAGGTTGTTTAGACGACATTAGTTGTTTTTCCTCCTTTTATCAACACAAAAAGATTTAGTTTTGACGTGACGCGCAAAAGGGCCACATAAAGTTGTCCTTGTTAAAAACAGTCTCCACTTAGGTCAACGCCAGCCACGTTAAGTGTCTGTCCTTGTGCTTTATTTATTGTCACGCCAAAGCCGGCTCTTACCGGGAATTGGACTCGTTTGAAATAAAAAAAACGTTTTTCACATAAATATATAGGAACGGTAAAAAAAGAAAAAACTGACATTTTGTATCAGTACTTACATCAATTTTTCTGGAGAAACTGGATAATACGTATTAATCTCTACATGTTATAAAATAAAGTCCATCGTTGTGATATATCTAGGCAGCGTATTGCCAAGAAAGTGCTCATACATCCGTTTTTTCATTGACTGGCTTCACTAAAATCATCACTGCTCGGCTCCCTTTTGTCATACATTAATGTGCCATACACCTAAACCTTCCTCCACAAATGCTCTATAGAATAGTGACAACTGAATCAAAATCCGTCCAGTGCTTCTGGAGATTAGCCCAAACACACAGTCAGATGCCTACCAGGGACATTATTTTATACTACTGTATGTATAGATAGATTGTCCCCTGCGCAGTGATGGCACTTTATGAAATGTTCCATATTTAGCAGAAAAATAAATAAAAGTAAATATACATGTAAAGCAGAGCCGGATGGATTCTGTGTGGCATAATGTGACCAGGGGGCACTACGGTGTGTGGTGCTGGGAGTATTTACACATTATACTTTTTGATAACATTGCAAGAGAATCTTATTCACAATTTTATTGGTAGGGGCCCTCAAAAGTTAGTTGCCCTGGGGCCCCCACAAACCTTAATCCAGCCCTGATTTTAAAACAAATTCATATAACAAGTGTAATCATATTAAAACAAATGTTAAAACAGTTTTATTTTGATCTCTAAAAACAAATACCACTTGTGATTTTTGGGCCTGATTCAGAGTAGTTGGGAAACCCAAACGGTTTGCGTACTACTCCGATGCGTAGGATCTGTGCTGCGCATGCACTGGGCTTCCAAGCTACAACTTGATTGACAGGACGCTGCCATTTGGGGGCGGGGAGTGGGCGGCGCTGGTCTCCTTTCTAGAAAATGGGGCGCGTTGTCCTGTTTTCTAGGAGCGCTGAGGCCAGGATCTGCGTCTTCCAACGCGGACCTCCTAGCCTCAGCTACGGGGCTGCGAGGGGTAATCTGAGTAATCTCAGTGTTACTCAGATTGGCGATGGTGTCGCAGAAGATCTGATGCTGCGTGTTAGGGGGCAGCACTCGGATCTGCGAAGCTGTCATGAAGCTTCTATTTACACCAGGCACCTGCTGCTGCATTAGCATATTAGTTGTACAGTATTGCGCAGCCGCCTCCCTGCAGCTGTCCAATACTGTATAACTCTGAATGAGGCCCTTTGTGTCTCGGGAGAGAGGTCTGGTGTGCCGTGAGAGAGAGGTCAGGGCCAGTGGCGTAACTAGGGGGGGTTTCTAGCGGGGCTCGTGCCCTGGGCGCCATGGCAATCCCTGCAGAGGGGGGCGCCGCCGCCAGGGCATCAAACCCACACAAGCCCGCTCTCCCACTCCCTTCCCCGCCACCATTGTGTCCTGTCTCTCTTTTAACAAGCAGGCAAGTGTGCCTGCTAGCCTGATGCTGCCCGTAGGGGGAGCTGCAGCGGAAGTGCGCAGCCCCTCCTAGGCAGTGTTCTTCCCGGACTAGAGCTGCCTGCCGTCTGCGCCGGGTGAGGACTTGGAGTGAGTTTTCCTCCCCCGGCGCTCCCTCTCCCACAGGTGAGTTAGTTTTGGGGGGGGGGGGTTCGGTTGGATAGCTAAGCTGGCGCGGGGTTGATGTGTTGGCGGGTGGATGGCTAAATTGCCGCAGGGGGGGTGTTAATTGTGGTGGGTGAGGGGCTATGGGGGTGGGGGCTGCTTGGTGCATTTTGGTGAAATAAGTGCGTGTGTCTGTATAGTGTGTATGTGTCAGCGTGTGTATATATGTGTCAGGTTGTGTGTGTGTCAATGTATGTGTCAGTCTGTGTATATTTGTGTCAGTGTGTATATTTGTCAGTGTATGTGTCAGTCTGTGTATATAAGTGTCAGTGTGTGTATGTGTCAGTGTCTGTATGTGTCAGTGTGTATATGTGTCAGTGTGTGTATGTGTCAGTGTGTATATGTGTCAGTGTGTGTATATATGTGTCAGTGTGTGTATATGTGTCATTGTGTGTATGTGTGCATATATATGTGTCAGTGTGTGCGTGTGTGTATATATTTTAATATGTGTCAGTGTGTGTGTAGGTGTGTCAGTGTTTGTGTGTATGTGTATCTGGGTCAGTGTGTGTCTGTGTGCTGAGAGACAACGCAGGGGAGAGCTGATTGCGTGTCTGAGAGATGACACAGGAGGTGGAGGTGACGGTGCGCTGAGAGATGTTGCGGGGGGAGGTGATGGTGCATTGAGAGACGACACAGGGAGGTGACGGTGTGTTGAGAGATGTCGTGGAGGGTGATGGTGTGGCTGAAAGACGACGCAGCAGGGAGATGATGGTGTTCTGATTGTTGACGCAGGGGGGGGTGGTGACGGTGTGCTGAGAGACGATGCAGGGGGTGATAGTGTGGCTGAGAGACGACGCAGTAGGGAGATGATGGTGTGCTGAGAGACGATGCAGGGAGGGAGATGATGGTGTGGCTAAGAGACGATGCAGTGAGATGATGGTGTGGCTGAAAGACGCAGGGGGAAGGAAGTTACACAGGGCACGAGTCTGGTTGAACCGCTGTTGCATGATGATGACCTTATTAATATTCCTACACAAACAGGCATCCTCCGGACGATGTGACCTACATGAATATAAAATACTGACTGAAGACGTCGTCGTCCCAATGAGGATGTATTTCTTCAGAGGTTTCACATTGTAAGAAACCACCATATAGGTAAGGTGCATATGGAATAGAAAGGAATGTACCCAGAGTGACAAGGAATGGGTGGCGTTTCATGTTGGCACTCCCCATTTTCACTAGCCACGCCCCTTCCGGTATGTGACACGCCCATTTTTGCCCGCACGCCAGGGGCGCGCAAACTATACTCTTCTTCAGGTGGGGGGGGGGCGGCGGGGGTTTGGGGCGCTAACCTAAAACATGCCCTGGGCTCCGAAGACCTTAGTTACGCCACTGGGCAGGGGTGTCACGAGAGGAGAAGAGGAGGTTGGGGGTGCTGCAGGGGTGCAGCGAGGGGGAGTAGTGGCAGACTGTCAGATGCACTAAGGTTAATAACGGGAGGAAGCCGATGGGAGAGGAGAGAAGCGGGATGGGTGAGAACTGATCAGCACCGCCCCCCTGCGTGTCACAGTGTGACAGCCGGTGTTTTACTTGGGGGGGGGGGAGGGTGTCAGTGGGGGGGCTTCTGCTGGACGGCTGCAGCCTGTCATAGGGAAAAAAGATGTCCACAGGCGCAGCAAGCAGTGTAATAAGTATTAATACGTGCTGCAGCCCCGTTTTATCTGTCCATGATGCTCGGGCCCAGGGGGGAGTCGAGGAAGGCACGTGCCCTGGGCACCGTGGCAGGCCCGGAATAGGGGGGTACCAGCAGCCAGGGCAGCGTGCTCGGAAGTCCCGTTATAGAAGAAACATCCCTCGGCAATGTAGCTTCCTGCTCTGTGAGTCCCGATATCTCCTCTCTGCGTCTGATCACATCTCCTTCCCTTCAGTCATATTCATATTTCAGTCATAAGGCGGTATTCAATTAGTTTCGCACCTGTGATAAAGTTTCGCCCGCCGTACTTTTCGCCTACATCGCGTATTTTAGCGCGGGAACTTATCGTGCGCGCCCCCGCTATTCGCCGTATTCAATTTCAAAAGCCGCAAAAACGGAGACACGCGAAGTCAGAACAGGCGAAAAGTGGTGTCAGAATCGGGGAAATCAGCCTGAACCCCCCCCAATAAGCTGCAGAAACATTGGGGATCAATGTAGTAGTGCCCGATTAGCCCTAGTAAAACTGTTTGGGGAACTTAAGTTCGCACAATTGCCACTAAATAGCGTAAAGCAGTGTTTTTTGGTGAAAATAAGTAGTCCTGTCAAATTTGGGATACATGAAAATGGGTGCAAACATCTTTTAATGTCTGTAAAGTGAACTTTTAAATAAAGTGAAATTACACCCACAAAACTGTACCTGCAATCCCCAAAACACTTGACCCCTTCTTAGTGCACCCCCAGAACCTTATTTTGCTAGTTTGCAAATTTATCCCCCCAATTTGCACTTTTTTGCCCCCAAATTAAAAGCAATTTTTTTGGGGGGTGTTAAGTTTTTTTTTTTAGGAATTTTTTGACGCAGTTGTCCATTGGGGGCCTGTCCCAAGGGTTCTCAGTGGTTTCCCCACCTTTGCACCCCCAAACTAAAACTTTGCATTCTTTTCTCCACCTATTCAGAGGCAAATCGTTTTCTCCTATTACATTGACTTTCCGCGTATGCGAAAAGAATACAGCAATACTTTTTCACAGCTCTCAGCTTCTCATTTCTAATTGAATACGGCCCATAGGTGGGAATTGAACCTGTCACATCATGATTTGCAGTCAGGCAGCTTACCAATGGGGCCACCTGCTACTACAGCGAAAGCCTGTGATTTCTAACTATATCAAACTACTTCATATTCTCCATAATCTAAAATGCAGTCCTACCTGGGATTCAAACTGGAATGGAAAGGAATATTCCCAGAGTGACGAGAAATGGTGGTGTGTCATGTTGACACGCCCCCATTTTCCAGTGGCCACACTCTTTGTGGCATGTGGCCACGACCATTTTTGCCGCACACAGTTGGGGGGTGCCATTTCTCATCTTTCCCTGGGCACCACATACCCTAGTTACGCCTCTGTCGGGGCCCCCCTGACCCTCGGGGCCTGGTACAGGTGTCCCCTTTGCCCCCCTGTCGCCGGGCTTGGACGCATACAACCAGCACACACGCACACACACACTACATACATACATACATACATACACACATGCATGATATATACTTGCCAGAGTTATTAAGAAAACACAGAGAACATCTGTGAGTTCCAGTCCCAGTAGGACAGATTTATTATATAGGGAACATATAGTATTATTAATGTAATATAACACAATTGCATGGTTCCTTTGTAGAGAATTAGACCCCAGTCACGTTCTATGAAGAGACATCTAAGTCTGGAAAACACCATCTCAAAGTCCCCATTTTTGGCCTTCTATAGAAAATAAGTGCTGGGACAGATGTTGCACCAGGCCTGACATCTGAGGTCCCCAAGGAGATGTTCAGCATTGTTGGATCTTCTTTGGTCTAATAGATGTAACTGGATTAAGGTATCGGCAAAAATGAAGCTCGTGGTCAGTGGGTCCGGAATCTGGTACACGGGTATCACTGTAAGAGGCAGACAAGGGTGAGACAGAGGCAGGGTCCAAATACAAGTCCAGAGGTCGGGTTCACAGGTTATCAGGCAGGCTGACAGGGGTGAGACAGTCTCGAGAGTATTTAAACTCTGGTTATTTCTCAACCTGCTTTGAAGAGCAGCAGAAGGTGTTCCGAAGCCACTTGAGTACTCGCTTTCTGCGCTTTCCTTTCACTGGCCTGGCATCTATGTCACATGTTACACTGCTGGGTGTCACTGGCCTGGCATCTATGTCACAGGTTACACTGCTGGGTGTCACTGACCGGTCATTGGATGGTTCCTGCATTTCAATAGTAACAATAAAATTTTCCTCCTCCTTCACTGACTCGGTGTCATTGTCAAATATTATATCACTGGGTGTTACTGCCCGGTCACCTGATATTTCCTCCTCCGCCATGACTGGCCTGGTGTCTGTCTCAGATATTATATTATTAGGTGTTACTGCCGGCTCATCTGATGGTTCCATTGATGGCATTACAGGGTCCTGTGTCCAGCTGACAAAACGCCTTTCAGCGCAGGCCTCTGCCACAAGGATCACATTACCAGGAGTTTTCTCCTCCACGTCTGGTGTTTCAATTGATGGCATCACAGGGACATGTATCCAATTCATAAATTGCTTTTCAGCGCAGGCCTCCAAATCTAGTGTTTTCACCGATGGGATCCATGTGTGGTACCTTATCCACTTGGCATATGGTATTTTAGCCACGGGCTCTTGCACTAAGATGACATTGGCAGGAACTTCCTCCTCTGCATCTGGTGTTATCTTCGATGTTCTCACAGGGTTGTGTGTCCTGGTGATAAATCGATTTTTCGGGCTGGCCTCTTTCACTAGGATGACGTTAGGAGGAAGCTCCTCCTCCCAATCAGACATTCCAATCTTCTTTAGAGTTTTACTAGTTCTCCAAAACTGAAAACATCCACTCTCCAACAACTCGTACTGAGAAGTGAGGATTCCAAGGCAGCGTGTGATGTCATAATGCCTACTGAGTGACTGTGACATCATCTGCTCATGAGACATCATTGCAGGGCTTTATGCTAAGCAAAGGCTGTTATGAAATCTGTGTACATTAGACTACCTTCTCATGCTAGGAAGTATCCCCTCACAGACAAGGTTAGACAACAAAACAAAGGATTCCAACAAATTAACAGGACCACTTTTATTTAAAAATATGAAATAAAAAGTAATGCTTGATTCATAAGTACTGTACATATACTAAAACTAGCGACCCACCCCTGCTTCGCACGGGAGAAGATTCGAATTTACGGTGACAGACTTTTTTTAATCGAGGTCTTATAAGGTTGTTTAGACGACATTAGTTGTTTTTCCTCCTTTTATCAACACAAAAAGATTTAGTTTTGACGTGACGCGCAAAAGGGCCACGTAAAGTTGTCCTTGTTAAAAACAGTCTCCACTTAGGTCAACGCCAGCCACGTTAAGTGTCTGTCCTTGTGCTTTATTTATTGTCACGCCAAAGCCGGCTCTTACCGGGAATTGGACTCGTTTGAAATAAAAAAAAACGTTTTTCACATAAATATATAGGAACGGTAAAAAAAGAAAAAACTGACATTTTGTATCAGTACTTACATCAATTTTTCTGGAGAAACTGGATAATACGTATTAATCTCTACATGTTATAAAATAAAGTCCATCGTTGTGATATATCTAGGCAGCGTAAGCCAAGAAAGTGCTCATACATCCGTTTTTTCATTGACTGGCTTCACTAAAATCATCACTGCTCGGCTCCCTTTTGTCATACATTAATGTGCCATACACCTAAACCTTCCTCCACAAATGCTCTATAGAATAGTGACAACTGAATCAAAATCCGTCCAGTGCTTCTGGAGATTAGCCCAAACACACAGTCAGATGCCAACCAGGGACATTATTTTATACTACTGTATGTATAGCAGTGGCGTCTCTCCCCGCGGTGACACCCGGTGCGGGGAGAGACGATATGCGCGCGGCACCTGACAAAAGGGGGCGTGGCCTTTGGGAGGGGCGTGACAATAGGCGAGGGGCGTGACATCACGGCCCTGGTCTTCAAGGAAGGGGCGTGACACTGAGCGAGGGGCGTGGTCCCGCGGCCCGGCCCGTGGCCGTGGTAACCAAAATCAATGAATGGCGTGGTGCCGGTGGGGGGATGCAGGAGGCGCGGGCATGTGCGGTGCTGGCTCCCTCACTGACAGGAACCGAGTGCTGCACTTAATACTAAAGTGCAGCACCCGGCTGCTGTCACTGAGGGGGAGCCTGCACCTTGGTGTCACCTCTCGGCGGGTGACACCCAGGTGCGGGCCGCACCCCCCGCACCCCCCTTGTGACGCCACTGATGTATAGATAGATTGTCCCCTGCGCAGTGATGGCACTTTATGAAATGTTCCATATTTAGCAGAAAAATAAATAAAAGTAAATATACATGTAAAGCAGAGCCGGATGGATTCTGTGTGGCATAATGTGACCAGGGGGCACTACGGTGTGTGGTGCTGGGAGTATTTACACATTATACTTTTTGATAACATTGCAAGAGAATCTTATTCACAATTTTATTGGTAGGGGCCCTCAAAAGTTAGTTGCCCTGGGGCCCCCACAAACCTTAATCCAGCCCTGATTTTAAAACAAATTCATATAACAAGTGTAATCATATTAAAACAAATGTTAAAACAGTTTTATTTTGATCTCTAAAAACAAATACCACTTGTGATTTTTGGGCCTGATTCAGAGTAGTTGGGAAACCCAAACGGTTTGCGTACTACTCCGATGCGTAGGATCTGTGCTGCGCATGCACTGGGCTTCCAAGCTACAACTTGATTGACAGGACGCTGCCATTTGGGGGCGGGGAGTGGGCGGCGCTGGTCTCCTTTCTAGAAAATGGGGCGCGTTGTCCTGTTTTCTAGGAGCGCTGAGGCCAGGATCTGCGTCTTCCAACGCGGACCTCCTAGCCTCAGCTACGGGGCTGCGAGGGGTAATCTGAGTAATCTCAGTGTTACTCAGATTGTCGATGGTGTCGCAGAAGATCTGATGCTGCGTGTTAGGGTGCAGCACTCGGATCTGCGAAGCTGTCATGAAGCTTCTATTTACACCAGGCACCTGCTGCTGCATTAGCATATTAGTTGTACAGTATTGCGCAGCCGCCTCCCTGCAGCTGTCCAATACTGTATAACTCTGAATGAGGCCCTTTGTGTCTCGGGAGAGAGGTCTGGTGTGCCGTGAGAGAGAGGTCAGGGCCAGTGGCGTAACTAGGGGGGGTTTCTAGCGGGGCTCGTGCCCTGGGCGCCACGGCAATCCCTGCAGAGGGGGGCGCCGCCGCCAGGGCATCAAACCCACACAAGCCCGCTCTCCCACTCCCTTCCCCGCCACCATTGTGTCCTGTCTCTCTTTTAACAAGCAGGCAAGTGTGCCTGCTAGCCTGATGCTGCCCGTAGGGGGAGCTGCAGCGGAAGTGCGCAGCCCCTCCTAGGCAGTGTTCTTCCCGGACTAGAGCTGCCTGCCGTCTGCGCCGGGTGAGGACTTGGAGTGAGTTTTCCTCCCCCGGCGCTCCCTCTCCCACAGGTGAGTTAGTTTTGGGGGGGGGGGGGGTTCGGGTGGATAGCTAAGCTGCCGTGTGGGGGTGTTGGCGGTTGGATAGCTAAGCTGGCGCGGGGTTGATGTGTTGGCGGGTGGATGGCTGAATTGCCGCAGGGGGGGTGTTAATTGTGGTGGGTGAGGGGCTATGGGGGTGGGGGCTGCTTGGTGCATTTTGGTGAAATAAGTGCGTGTGTCTGTATAGTGTGTATGTGTCAGCGTGTGTATATATGTGTCAGGTTGTGTGTGTGTCAATGTATGTGTCAGTCTGTGTATATTTGTGTCAGTGTGTATATTTGTCAGTGTATGTGTCAGTCTGTGTATATAAGTGTCAGTGTGTGTATGTGTCAGTGTCTGTATGTGTCAGTGTGTATATGTGTCAGTGTGTGTATGTGTCAGTGTGTATATGTGTCAGTGTGTGTATATATGTGTCAGTGTGTGTATATGTGTCATTGTGTGTATGTGTGCATATATATGTGTCAGTGTGTGCGTGTGTGTATATATTTTAATATGTGTCAGTGTGTGTGTAGGTGTGTCAGTGTTTGTGTGTATGTGTATCTGGGTCAGTGTGTGTCTGTGTGCTGAGAGACAACGCAGGGGAGAGCTGATTGCGTGTCTGAGAGATGACACAGGAGGTGGAGGTGACGGTGCGCTGAGAGATGTTGCGGGGGGAGGTGATGGTGCATTGAGAGACGACACAGGGAGGTGACGGTGTGTTGAGAGATGTCGTGGAGGGTGATGGTGTGGCTGAAAGACGACGCAGCAGGGAGATGATGGTGTTCTGATTGTTGACGCAGGGGGGGGTGGTGACGGTGTGCTGAGAGACGATGCAGGGGGTGATAGTGTGGCTGAGAGACGACGCAGTAGGGAGATGATGGTGTGCTGAGAGACGATGCAGGGAGGGAGATGATGGTGTGGCTAAGAGACGATGCAGTGAGATGATGGTGTGGCTGAAAGACGCAGGGGGAAGGAAGTTACACAGGGGGCACGAGTCTGGTTGAACCGCTGTTGCATGATGATGACCTTATTAATATTCCTACACAAACAGGCATCCTCCGGACGATGTGACCTACATGAATATTAAATACTGACTGAAGACGTCGTCGTCCCAATGAGGATGTATTTCTTCAGAGGTTTCACATTGTAAGAAACCACCATATAGGTAAGGTGCATATGGAATAGAAAGGAATGTACCCAGAGTGACAAGGAATGGGTGGCGTTTCATGTTGGCACTCCCCATTTTCACTAGCCACGCCCCTTCCGGTATGTGACACGCCCATTTTTGCCCGCGCGCCAGGGGCGCGCAAACTATACTCTTCTTCAGGTGGGGGGGGGGGGGGCGGCGGGGGTTTGGGGCGCTAACCTAAAACATGCCCTGGGCTCCGAAGACCTTAGTTACGCCACTGGGCAGGGGTGTCACGAGAGGAGAAGAGGAGGTTGGGGGTGCTGCAGGGGTGCAGCGAGGGGGAGTAGTGGCAGACTGTCAGATGCACTAAGGTTAATAACGGGAGGAAGCCGATGGGAGAGGAGAGAAGCGGGATGGGTGAGAACTGATCAGCACCGCCCCCCTGCGTGTCACAGTGTGACAGCCGGTGTTTTACTTGGGGGGGGGGGGGGGAGGGTGTCAGTGGGGGGGCTTCTGCTGGACGGCTGCAGCCTGTCATAGGGAAAAAAGATGTCCACAGGCGCAGCAAGCAGTGTAATAAGTATTAATACGTGCTGCAGCCCCGTTTTATCTGTCCATGATGCTCGGGCCCAGGGGGGAGTCGAGGAAGGCACGTGCCCTGGGCACCGTGGCAGGCCCGGAATAGGGGGGCACCAGCAGCCAGGGCAGCGTGCTCGGAAGTCCCGTTATAGAAGAAACATCCCTCGGCAATGTAGCTTCCTGCTCTGTGAGTCCCGATATCTCCTCTCTGCGTCTGATCACATCTCCTTCCCTTCAGTCATATTCATATTTCAGTCATAAGGCGGTATTCAATTAGTTTCGCACCTGTGATAAAGTTTCGCCCGCCGTACTTTTCGCCTACATCGCGTATTTTAGCGCGGGAACTTATCGTGCGCGCCCCCGCTATTCGCCGTATTCAATTTCAAAAGCCGCAAAAACGGAGACACGCGAAGTCAGAACAGGCGAAAAGTGGTGTCAGAATCGGGGAAATCAGCCTGAACCCCCCCCAATAAGCTGCAGAAACATTGGGGATCAATGTAGTAGTGCCCGATTAGCCCTAGTAAAACTGTTTGGGGAACTTAAGTTCGCACAATTGCCACTAATTAGCGTAAAGCAGTGTTTTTTGGTGAAAATAAGTAGTCCTGTCAAATTTGGGATACATGAAAATGGGTGCAAACATCTTTTAATGTCTGTAAAGTGAACTTTTAAATAAAGTGAAATTACACCCACAAAACTGTACCTGCAATCCCCAAAACACTTGACCCCTTCTTAGTGCACCCCCAGAACCTTATTTTGCTAGTTTGCAAATTTATCCCCCCAATTTGCACTTTTTTGCCCCCAAATTAAAAGCAATTTTTTTGGGGGGTGTTAAGTTTTTTTTTTTAGGAATTTTTTGACGCAGTTGTCCATTGGGGGCCTGTCCCAAGGGTTCTCAGTGGTTTCCCCACCTTTGCACCCCCAAACTAAAACTTTGCATTCTTTTCTCCACCTATTCAGAGGCAAATCGTTTTCTCCTATTACATTGACTTTCCGCGTATGCGAAAAGAATACAGCAATACTTTTTCACAGCTCTCAGCTTCTCATTTCTAATTGAATACGGCCCATAGGTGGGAATTGAACCTGTCGCATCATGATTTGCAGTCAGGCAGCTTACCAATGGGGCCACCTGCTACTACAGCGAAAGCCTGTGATTTCTAACTATATCAAACTACTTCACATTCTCCATAATCTAAAATGCAGTCCTACCTGGGATTCAAACTGGAATGGAAAGGAATATTCCCAGAGTGACGAGAAATGGTGGTGTGTCATGTTGACACGCCCCCATTTTCCAGTGGCCACACTCTTTGTGGCATGTGGCCACGACCATTTTTGCCGCACACAGTTGGGGGGTGCCATTTCTCATCTTTCCCTGGGCACCACATACCCTAGTTACGCCTCTGTCGGGGCCCCCCTGACCCTCGGGGCCTGGTACAGGTGTCCCCTTTGCCCCCCTGTCGCCGGGCTTGGACGCATACAACCAGCACACACGCACACACACACTACATACATACATACATACATACACACATGCATGATATATACTTGCCAGAGTTATTAAGAAAACACAGAGAACATCTGTGAGTTCCAGTCCCAGTAGGACAGATTTATTATATAGGGAACATATAGTATTATTAATGTAATATAACACAATTGCATGGTTCCTTTGTAGAGAATTAGACCCCAGTCACGTTCTATGAAGAGACATCTAAGTCTGGAAAACACCATCTCAAAGTCCCCATTTTTGGCCTTCTATAGAAAATAAGTGCTGGGACAGATGTTGCACCAGGCCTGACATCTGAGGTCCCCAAGGAGATGTTCAGCATTGTTGGATCTTCTTTGGTCTAATAGATGTAACTGGATTAAGGTATCGGCAAAAATGAAGCTCGTGGTCAGTGGGTCCGGAATCTGGTACACGGGTATCACTGTAAGAGGCAGACAAGGGTGAGACAGAGGCAGGGTCCAAATACAAGTCCAGAGGTCGGGTTCACAGGTTATCAGGCAGGCTGACAGGGGTGAGACAGTCTCGAGAGTATTTAAACTCTGGTTATTTCTCAACCTGCTTTGAAGAGCAGCAGAAGGTGTTCCGAAGCCACTTGAGTACTCGCTTTCTGCGCTTTCCTTTCACTGGCCTGGCATCTATGTCACATGTTACACTGCTGGGTGTCACTGGCCTGGCATCTATGTCACAGGTTACACTGCTGGGTGTCACTGACCGGTCATTGGATGGTTCCTGCATTTCAATAGTAACAATAAAATTTTCCTCCTCCTTCACTGACTCGGTGTCATTGTCAAATATTATATCACTGGGTGTTACTGCCCGGTCACCTGATATTTCCTCCTCCGCCATGACTGGCCTGGTGTCTGTCTCAGATATTATATTATTAGGTGTTACTGCCGGCTCATCTGATGGTTCCATTGATGGCATTACAGGGTCCTGTGTCCAGCTGACAAAACGCCTTTCAGCGCAGGCCTCTGCCACAAGGATCACATTACCAGGAGTTTTCTCCTCCACGTCTGGTGTTTCAATTGATGGCATCACAGGGACATGTATCCAATTCATAAATTGCTTTTCAGCGCAGGCCTCCAAATCTAGTGTTTTCACCGATGGGATCCATGTGTGGTACCTTATCCACTTGGCATATGGTATTTTAGCCACGGGCTCTTGCACTAAGATGACATTGGCAGGAACTTCCTCCTCTGCATCTGGTGTTATCTTCGATGTTCTCACAGGGTTGTGTGTCCTGGTGATAAATCGATTTTTAGGGCTGGCCTCTTTCACTAGGATGACGTTGGGAGGAAGCTCCTCCTCCCAATCAGACATTCCAATCTTCTTTAGAGTTTTACTAGTTCTCCAAAACTGAAAACATCCACTCTCCAACAACTCGTACTGAGAAGTGAGGATTCCAAGGCAGCGTGTGATGTCATAATGCCTACTGAGTGACTGTGACATCATCTGCTCATGAGACATCATTGCAGGGCTTTATGCTAAGCAAAGGCTGTTATGAAATCTGTGTACATTAGACTACCTTCTCATGCTAGGAAGTATCCCCTCACAGACAAGGTTAGACAACAAAACAAAGGATTCCAACAAATTAACAGGACCACTTTTATTTAAAAATATGAAATAAAAAGTAATGCTTGATTCATAAGTACTGTACATATACTAAAACTAGCGACCCACCCCTGCTTCGCACGGGAGAAGATTCGAATTTACGGTGACAGACTTTTTTTAATCGAGGTCTTATAAGGTTGTTTAGACGACATTAGTTGTTTTTCCTCCTTTTATCAACACAAAAAGATTTAGTTTTGACGTGACGCGCAAAAGGGCCACATAAAGTTGTCCTTGTTAAAAACAGTCTCCACTTAGGTCAACGCCAGCCACGTTAAGTGTCTGTCCTTGTGCTTTATTTATTGTCACGCCAAAGCCGGCTCTTACCGGGAATTGGACTCGTTTGAAATAAAAAAAACGTTTTTCACATAAATATATAGGAACGGTAAAAAAAGAAAAAACTGACATTTTGTATCAGTACTTACATCAATTTTTCTGGAGAAACTGGATAATACGTATTAATCTCTACATGTTATAAAATAAAGTCCATCGTTGTGATATATCTAGGCAGCGTATTGCCAAGAAAGTGCTCATACATCCGTTTTTTCATTGACTGGCTTCACTAAAATCATCACTGCTCGGCTCCCTTTTGTCATACATTAATGTGCCATACACCTAAACCTTCCTCCACAAATGCTCTATAGAATAGTGACAACTGAATCAAAATCCGTCCAGTGCTTCTGGAGATTAGCCCAAACACACAGTCAGATGCCTACCAGGGACATTATTTTATACTACTGTATGTATAGATAGATTGTCCCCTGCGCAGTGATGGCACTTTATGAAATGTTCCATATTTAGCAGAAAAATAAATAAAAGTAAATATACATGTAAAGCAGAGCCGGATGGATTCTGTGTGGCATAATGTGACCAGGGGGCACTACGGTGTGTGGTGCTGGGAGTATTTACACATTATACTTTTTGATAACATTGCAAGAGAATCTTATTCACAATTTTATTGGTAGGGGCCCTCAAAAGTTAGTTGCCCTGGGGCCCCCACAAACCTTAATCCAGCCCTGATTTTAAAACAAATTCATATAACAAGTGTAATCATATTAAAACAAATGTTAAAACAGTTTTATTTTGATCTCTAAAAACAAATACCACTTGTGATTTTTGGGCCTGATTCAGAGTAGTTGGGAAACCCAAACGGTTTGCGTACTACTCCGATGCGTAGGATCTGTGCTGCGCATGCACTGGGCTTCCAAGCTACAACTTGATTGACAGGACGCTGCCATTTGGGGGCGGGGAGTGGGCGGCGCTGGTCTCCTTTCTAGAAAATGGGGCGCGTTGTCCTGTTTTCTAGGAGCGCTGAGGCCAGGATCTGCGTCTTCCAACGCGGACCTCCTAGCCTCAGCTACGGGGCTGCGAGGGGTAATCTGAGTAATCTCAGTGTTACTCAGATTGGCGATGGTGTCGCAGAAGATCTGATGCTGCGTGTTAGGGGGCAGCACTCGGATCTGCGAAGCTGTCATGAAGCTTCTATTTACACCAGGCACCTGCTGCTGCATTAGCATATTAGTTGTACAGTATTGCGCAGCCGCCTCCCTGCAGCTGTCCAATACTGTATAACTCTGAATGAGGCCCTTTGTGTCTCGGGAGAGAGGTCTGGTGTGCCGTGAGAGAGAGGTCAGGGCCAGTGGCGTAACTAGGGGGGGTTTCTAGCGGGGCTCGTGCCCTGGGCGCCATGGCAATCCCTGCAGAGGGGGGCGCCGCCGCCAGGGCATCAAACCCACACAAGCCCGCTCTCCCACTCCCTTCCCCGCCACCATTGTGTCCTGTCTCTCTTTTAACAAGCAGGCAAGTGTGCCTGCTAGCCTGATGCTGCCCGTAGGGGGAGCTGCAGCGGAAGTGCGCAGCCCCTCCTAGGCAGTGTTCTTCCCGGACTAGAGCTGCCTGCCGTCTGCGCCGGGTGAGGACTTGGAGTGAGTTTTCCTCCCCCGGCGCTCCCTCTCCCACAGGTGAGTTAGTTTTGGGGGGGGGGGGTTCGGTTGGATAGCTAAGCTGGCGCGGGGTTGATGTGTTGGCGGGTGGATGGCTAAATTGCCGCAGGGGGGGTGTTAATTGTGGTGGGTGAGGGGCTATGGGGGTGGGGGCTGCTTGGTGCATTTTGGTGAAATAAGTGCGTGTGTCTGTATAGTGTGTATGTGTCAGCGTGTGTATATATGTGTCAGGTTGTGTGTGTGTCAATGTATGTGTCAGTCTGTGTATATTTGTGTCAGTGTGTATATTTGTCAGTGTATGTGTCAGTCTGTGTATATAAGTGTCAGTGTGTGTATGTGTCAGTGTCTGTATGTGTCAGTGTGTATATGTGTCAGTGTGTGTATGTGTCAGTGTGTATATGTGTCAGTGTGTGTATATATGTGTCAGTGTGTGTATATGTGTCATTGTGTGTATGTGTGCATATATATGTGTCAGTGTGTGCGTGTGTGTATATATTTTAATATGTGTCAGTGTGTGTGTAGGTGTGTCAGTGTTTGTGTGTATGTGTATCTGGGTCAGTGTGTGTCTGTGTGCTGAGAGACAACGCAGGGGAGAGCTGATTGCGTGTCTGAGAGATGACACAGGAGGTGGAGGTGACGGTGCGCTGAGAGATGTTGCGGGGGGAGGTGATGGTGCATTGAGAGACGACACAGGGAGGTGACGGTGTGTTGAGAGATGTCGTGGAGGGTGATGGTGTGGCTGAAAGACGACGCAGCAGGGAGATGATGGTGTTCTGATTGTTGACGCAGGGGGGGGTGGTGACGGTGTGCTGAGAGACGATGCAGGGGGTGATAGTGTGGCTGAGAGACGACGCAGTAGGGAGATGATGGTGTGCTGAGAGACGATGCAGGGAGGGAGATGATGGTGTGGCTAAGAGACGATGCAGTGAGATGATGGTGTGGCTGAAAGACGCAGGGGGAAGGAAGTTACACAGGGCACGAGTCTGGTTGAACCGCTGTTGCATGATGATGACCTTATTAATATTCCTACACAAACAGGCATCCTCCGGACGATGTGACCTACATGAATATAAAATACTGACTGAAGACGTCGTCGTCCCAATGAGGATGTATTTCTTCAGAGGTTTCACATTGTAAGAAACCACCATATAGGTAAGGTGCATATGGAATAGAAAGGAATGTACCCAGAGTGACAAGGAATGGGTGGCGTTTCATGTTGGCACTCCCCATTTTCACTAGCCACGCCCCTTCCGGTATGTGACACGCCCATTTTTGCCCGCACGCCAGGGGCGCGCAAACTATACTCTTCTTCAGGTGGGGGGGGGGCGGCGGGGGTTTGGGGCGCTAACCTAAAACATGCCCTGGGCTCCGAAGACCTTAGTTACGCCACTGGGCAGGGGTGTCACGAGAGGAGAAGAGGAGGTTGGGGGTGCTGCAGGGGTGCAGCGAGGGGGAGTAGTGGCAGACTGTCAGATGCACTAAGGTTAATAACGGGAGGAAGCCGATGGGAGAGGAGAGAAGCGGGATGGGTGAGAACTGATCAGCACCGCCCCCCTGCGTGTCACAGTGTGACAGCCGGTGTTTTACTTGGGGGGGGGGGAGGGTGTCAGTGGGGGGGCTTCTGCTGGACGGCTGCAGCCTGTCATAGGGAAAAAAGATGTCCACAGGCGCAGCAAGCAGTGTAATAAGTATTAATACGTGCTGCAGCCCCGTTTTATCTGTCCATGATGCTCGGGCCCAGGGGGGAGTCGAGGAAGGCACGTGCCCTGGGCACCGTGGCAGGCCCGGAATAGGGGGGTACCAGCAGCCAGGGCAGCGTGCTCGGAAGTCCCGTTATAGAAGAAACATCCCTCGGCAATGTAGCTTCCTGCTCTGTGAGTCCCGATATCTCCTCTCTGCGTCTGATCACATCTCCTTCCCTTCAGTCATATTCATATTTCAGTCATAAGGCGGTATTCAATTAGTTTCGCACCTGTGATAAAGTTTCGCCCGCCGTACTTTTCGCCTACATCGCGTATTTTAGCGCGGGAACTTATCGTGCGCGCCCCCGCTATTCGCCGTATTCAATTTCAAAAGCCGCAAAAACGGAGACACGCGAAGTCAGAACAGGCGAAAAGTGGTGTCAGAATCGGGGAAATCAGCCTGAACCCCCCCCAATAAGCTGCAGAAACATTGGGGATCAATGTAGTAGTGCCCGATTAGCCCTAGTAAAACTGTTTGGGGAACTTAAGTTCGCACAATTGCCACTAAATAGCGTAAAGCAGTGTTTTTTGGTGAAAATAAGTAGTCCTGTCAAATTTGGGATACATGAAAATGGGTGCAAACATCTTTTAATGTCTGTAAAGTGAACTTTTAAATAAAGTGAAATTACACCCACAAAACTGTACCTGCAATCCCCAAAACACTTGACCCCTTCTTAGTGCACCCCCAGAACCTTATTTTGCTAGTTTGCAAATTTATCCCCCCAATTTGCACTTTTTTGCCCCCAAATTAAAAGCAATTTTTTTGGGGGGTGTTAAGTTTTTTTTTTTAGGAATTTTTTGACGCAGTTGTCCATTGGGGGCCTGTCCCAAGGGTTCTCAGTGGTTTCCCCACCTTTGCACCCCCAAACTAAAACTTTGCATTCTTTTCTCCACCTATTCAGAGGCAAATCGTTTTCTCCTATTACATTGACTTTCCGCGTATGCGAAAAGAATACAGCAATACTTTTTCACAGCTCTCAGCTTCTCATTTCTAATTGAATACGGCCCATAGGTGGGAATTGAACCTGTCACATCATGATTTGCAGTCAGGCAGCTTACCAATGGGGCCACCTGCTACTACAGCGAAAGCCTGTGATTTCTAACTATATCAAACTACTTCATATTCTCCATAATCTAAAATGCAGTCCTACCTGGGATTCAAACTGGAATGGAAAGGAATATTCCCAGAGTGACGAGAAATGGTGGTGTGTCATGTTGACACGCCCCCATTTTCCAGTGGCCACACTCTTTGTGGCATGTGGCCACGACCATTTTTGCCGCACACAGTTGGGGGGTGCCATTTCTCATCTTTCCCTGGGCACCACATACCCTAGTTACGCCTCTGTCGGGGCCCCCCTGACCCTCGGGGCCTGGTACAGGTGTCCCCTTTGCCCCCCTGTCGCCGGGCTTGGACGCATACAACCAGCACACACGCACACACACACTACATACATACATACATACATACACACATGCATGATATATACTTGCCAGAGTTATTAAGAAAACACAGAGAACATCTGTGAGTTCCAGTCCCAGTAGGACAGATTTATTATATAGGGAACATATAGTATTATTAATGTAATATAACACAATTGCATGGTTCCTTTGTAGAGAATTAGACCCCAGTCACGTTCTATGAAGAGACATCTAAGTCTGGAAAACACCATCTCAAAGTCCCCATTTTTGGCCTTCTATAGAAAATAAGTGCTGGGACAGATGTTGCACCAGGCCTGACATCTGAGGTCCCCAAGGAGATGTTCAGCATTGTTGGATCTTCTTTGGTCTAATAGATGTAACTGGATTAAGGTATCGGCAAAAATGAAGCTCGTGGTCAGTGGGTCCGGAATCTGGTACACGGGTATCACTGTAAGAGGCAGACAAGGGTGAGACAGAGGCAGGGTCCAAATACAAGTCCAGAGGTCGGGTTCACAGGTTATCAGGCAGGCTGACAGGGGTGAGACAGTCTCGAGAGTATTTAAACTCTGGTTATTTCTCAACCTGCTTTGAAGAGCAGCAGAAGGTGTTCCGAAGCCACTTGAGTACTCGCTTTCTGCGCTTTCCTTTCACTGGCCTGGCATCTATGTCACATGTTACACTGCTGGGTGTCACTGGCCTGGCATCTATGTCACAGGTTACACTGCTGGGTGTCACTGACCGGTCATTGGATGGTTCCTGCATTTCAATAGTAACAATAAAATTTTCCTCCTCCTTCACTGACTCGGTGTCATTGTCAAATATTATATCACTGGGTGTTACTGCCCGGTCACCTGATATTTCCTCCTCCGCCATGACTGGCCTGGTGTCTGTCTCAGATATTATATTATTAGGTGTTACTGCCGGCTCATCTGATGGTTCCATTGATGGCATTACAGGGTCCTGTGTCCAGCTGACAAAACGCCTTTCAGCGCAGGCCTCTGCCACAAGGATCACATTACCAGGAGTTTTCTCCTCCACGTCTGGTGTTTCAATTGATGGCATCACAGGGACATGTATCCAATTCATAAATTGCTTTTCAGCGCAGGCCTCCAAATCTAGTGTTTTCACCGATGGGATCCATGTGTGGTACCTTATCCACTTGGCATATGGTATTTTAGCCACGGGCTCTTGCACTAAGATGACATTGGCAGGAACTTCCTCCTCTGCATCTGGTGTTATCTTCGATGTTCTCACAGGGTTGTGTGTCCTGGTGATAAATCGATTTTTCGGGCTGGCCTCTTTCACTAGGATGACGTTAGGAGGAAGCTCCTCCTCCCAATCAGACATTCCAATCTTCTTTAGAGTTTTACTAGTTCTCCAAAACTGAAAACATCCACTCTCCAACAACTCGTACTGAGAAGTGAGGATTCCAAGGCAGCGTGTGATGTCATAATGCCTACTGAGTGACTGTGACATCATCTGCTCATGAGACATCATTGCAGGGCTTTATGCTAAGCAAAGGCTGTTATGAAATCTGTGTACATTAGACTACCTTCTCATGCTAGGAAGTATCCCCTCACAGACAAGGTTAGACAACAAAACAAAGGATTCCAACAAATTAACAGGACCACTTTTATTTAAAAATATGAAATAAAAAGTAATGCTTGATTCATAAGTACTGTACATATACTAAAACTAGCGACCCACCCCTGCTTCGCACGGGAGAAGATTCGAATTTACGGTGACAGACTTTTTTTAATCGAGGTCTTATAAGGTTGTTTAGACGACATTAGTTGTTTTTCCTCCTTTTATCAACACAAAAAGATTTAGTTTTGACGTGACGCGCAAAAGGGCCACGTAAAGTTGTCCTTGTTAAAAACAGTCTCCACTTAGGTCAACGCCAGCCACGTTAAGTGTCTGTCCTTGTGCTTTATTTATTGTCACGCCAAAGCCGGCTCTTACCGGGAATTGGACTCGTTTGAAATAAAAAAAAACGTTTTTCACATAAATATATAGGAACGGTAAAAAAAGAAAAAACTGACATTTTGTATCAGTACTTACATCAATTTTTCTGGAGAAACTGGATAATACGTATTAATCTCTACATGTTATAAAATAAAGTCCATCGTTGTGATATATCTAGGCAGCGTAAGCCAAGAAAGTGCTCATACATCCGTTTTTTCATTGACTGGCTTCACTAAAATCATCACTGCTCGGCTCCCTTTTGTCATACATTAATGTGCCATACACCTAAACCTTCCTCCACAAATGCTCTATAGAATAGTGACAACTGAATCAAAATCCGTCCAGTGCTTCTGGAGATTAGCCCAAACACACAGTCAGATGCCAACCAGGGACATTATTTTATACTACTGTATGTATAGCAGTGGCGTCTCTCCCCGCGGTGACACCCGGTGCGGGGAGAGACGATATGCGCGCGGCACCTGACAAAAGGGGGCGTGGCCTTTGGGAGGGGCGTGACAATAGGCGAGGGGCGTGACATCACGGCCCTGGTCTTCAAGGAAGGGGCGTGACACTGAGCGAGGGGCGTGGTCCCGCGGCCCGGCCCGTGGCCGTGGTAACCAAAATCAATGAATGGCGTGGTGCCGGTGGGGGGATGCAGGAGGCGCGGGCATGTGCGGTGCTGGCTCCCTCACTGACAGGAACCGAGTGCTGCACTTAATACTAAAGTGCAGCACCCGGCTGCTGTCACTGAGGGGGAGCCTGCACCTTGGTGTCACCTCTCGGCGGGTGACACCCAGGTGCGGGCCGCACCCCCCGCACCCCCCTTGTGACGCCACTGATGTATAGATAGATTGTCCCCTGCGCAGTGATGGCACTTTATGAAATGTTCCATATTTAGCAGAAAAATAAATAAAAGTAAATATACATGTAAAGCAGAGCCGGATGGATTCTGTGTGGCATAATGTGACCAGGGGGCACTACGGTGTGTGGTGCTGGGAGTATTTACACATTATACTTTTTGATAACATTGCAAGAGAATCTTATTCACAATTTTATTGGTAGGGGCCCTCAAAAGTTAGTTGCCCTGGGGCCCCCACAAACCTTAATCCAGCCCTGATTTTAAAACAAATTCATATAACAAGTGTAATCATATTAAAACAAATGTTAAAACAGTTTTATTTTGATCTCTAAAAACAAATACCACTTGTGATTTTTGGGCCTGATTCAGAGTAGTTGGGAAACCCAAACGGTTTGCGTACTACTCCGATGCGTAGGATCTGTGCTGCGCATGCACTGGGCTTCCAAGCTACAACTTGATTGACAGGACGCTGCCATTTGGGGGCGGGGAGTGGGCGGCGCTGGTCTCCTTTCTAGAAAATGGGGCGCGTTGTCCTGTTTTCTAGGAGCGCTGAGGCCAGGATCTGCGTCTTCCAACGCGGACCTCCTAGCCTCAGCTACGGGGCTGCGAGGGGTAATCTGAGTAATCTCAGTGTTACTCAGATTGTCGATGGTGTCGCAGAAGATCTGATGCTGCGTGTTAGGGTGCAGCACTCGGATCTGCGAAGCTGTCATGAAGCTTCTATTTACACCAGGCACCTGCTGCTGCATTAGCATATTAGTTGTACAGTATTGCGCAGCCGCCTCCCTGCAGCTGTCCAATACTGTATAACTCTGAATGAGGCCCTTTGTGTCTCGGGAGAGAGGTCTGGTGTGCCGTGAGAGAGAGGTCAGGGCCAGTGGCGTAACTAGGGGGGGTTTCTAGCGGGGCTCGTGCCCTGGGCGCCACGGCAATCCCTGCAGAGGGGGGCGCCGCCGCCAGGGCATCAAACCCACACAAGCCCGCTCTCCCACTCCCTTCCCCGCCACCATTGTGTCCTGTCTCTCTTTTAACAAGCAGGCAAGTGTGCCTGCTAGCCTGATGCTGCCCGTAGGGGGAGCTGCAGCGGAAGTGCGCAGCCCCTCCTAGGCAGTGTTCTTCCCGGACTAGAGCTGCCTGCCGTCTGCGCCGGGTGAGGACTTGGAGTGAGTTTTCCTCCCCCGGCGCTCCCTCTCCCACAGGTGAGTTAGTTTTGGGGGGGGGGGGGGGGTTCGGGTGGATAGCTAAGCTGCCGTGTGGGGGTGTTGGCGGTTGGATAGCTAAGCTGGCGCGGGGTTGATGTGTTGGCGGGTGGATGGCTGAATTGCCGCAGGGGGGGTGTTAATTGTGGGTGAGGGGCTATGGGGGTGGGGGCTGCTTGGTGCATTTTGGTGAAATAAGTGCGTGTGTCTGTATAGTGTGTATGTGTCAGCGTGTGTATATATGTGTCAGGTTGTGTGTGTGTCAATGTATGTGTCAGTCTGTGTATATTTGTGTCAGTGTGTATATTTGTCAGTGTATGTGTCAGTCTGTGTATATAAGTGTCAGTGTGTGTATGTGTCAGTGTCTGTATGTGTCAGTGTGTATATGTGTCAGTGTGTGTATGTGTCAGTGTGTATATGTGTCAGTGTGTGTATATATGTGTCAGTGTGTGTATATGTGTCATTGTGTGTATGTGTGCATATATATGTGTCAGTGTGTGCGTGTGTGTATATATTTTAATATGTGTCAGTGTGTGTGTAGGTGTGTCAGTGTTTGTGTGTATGTGTATCTGGGTCAGTGTGTGTCTGTGTGCTGAGAGACAACGCAGGGGAGAGCTGATTGCGTGTCTGAGAGATGACACAGGAGGTGGAGGTGACGGTGCGCTGAGAGATGTTGCGGGGGGAGGTGATGGTGCATTGAGAGACGACACAGGGAGGTGACGGTGTGTTGAGAGATGTCGTGGAGGGTGATGGTGTGGCTGAAAGACGACGCAGCAGGGAGATGATGGTGTTCTGATTGTTGACGCAGGGGGGGGTGGTGACGGTGTGCTGAGAGACGATGCAGGGGGTGATAGTGTGGCTGAGAGACGACGCAGGAGGGAGATGATGGTGTGCTGAGAGACGATGCAGGGAGGGAGATGATGGTGTGGCTAAGAGACGATGCAGTGAGATGATGGTGTGGCTGAAAGACGCAGGGGGAAGGAAGTTACACAGGGGGCACGAGTCTGGTTGAACCGCTGTTGCATGATGATGACCTTATTAATATTCCTACACAAACAGGCATCCTCCGGACGATGTGACCTACATGAATATTAAATACTGACTGAAGACGTCGTCGTCCCAATGAGGATGTATTTCTTCAGAGGTTTCACATTGTAAGAAACCACCATATAGGTAAGGTGCATATGGAATAGAAAGGAATGTACCCAGAGTGACAAGGAATGGGTGGCGTTTCATGTTGGCACTCCCCATTTTCACTAGCCACGCCCCTTCCGGTATGTGACACGCCCATTTTTGCCCGCGCGCCAGGGGCGCGCAAACTATACTCTTCTTCAGGTGGGGGGGGGGGGCGGCGGGGGTTTGGGGCGCTAACCTAAAACATGCCCTGGGCTCCGAAGACCTTAGTTACGCCACTGGGCAGGGGTGTCACGAGAGGAGAAGAGGAGGTTGGGGGTGCTGCAGGGGTGCAGCGAGGGGGAGTAGTGGCAGACTGTCAGATGCACTAAGGTTAATAACGGGAGGAAGCCGATGGGAGAGGAGAGAAGCGGGATGGGTGAGAACTGATCAGCACCGCCCCCCTGCGTGTCACAGTGTGACAGCCGGTGTTTTACTTGGGGGGGGGGGGGGGGGGGGGAGGGTGTCAGTGGGGGGGCTTCTGCTGGACGGCTGCAGCCTGTCATAGGGAAAAAAGATGTCCACAGGCGCAGCAAGCAGTGTAATAAGTATTAATACGTGCTGCAGCCCCGTTTTATCTGTCCATGATGCTCGGGCCCAGGGGGGAGTCGAGGAAGGCACGTGCCCTGGGCACCGTGGCAGGCCCGGAATAGGGGGGCACCAGCAGCCAGGGCAGCGTGCTCGGAAGTCCCGTTATAGAAGAAACATCCCTCGGCAATGTAGCTTCCTGCTCTGTGAGTCCCGATATCTCCTCTCTGCGTCTGATCACATCTCCTTCCCTTCAGTCATATTCATATTTCAGTCATAAGGCGGTATTCAATTAGTTTCGCACCTGTGATAAAGTTTCGCCCGCCGTACTTTTCGCCTACATCGCGTATTTTAGCGCGGGAACTTATCGTGCGCGCCCCCGCTATTCGCCGTATTCAATTTCAAAAGCCGCAAAAACGGAGACACGCGAAGTCAGAACAGGCGAAAAGTGGTGTCAGAATCGGGGAAATCAGCCTGAACCCCCCCCAATAAGCTGCAGAAACATTGGGGATCAATGTAGTAGTGCCCGATTAGCCCTAGTAAAACTGTTTGGGGAATTTAAGTTCGCACAATTGCCACTAATTAGCGTAAAGCAGTGTTTTTTGGTGAAAATAAGTAGTCCTGTCAAATTTGGGATACATGAAAATGGGTGCAAACATCTTTTAATGTCTGTAAAGTGAACTTTTAAATAAAGTGAAATTACACCCACAAAACTGTACCTGCAATCCCCAAAACACTTGACCCCTTCTTAGTGCACCCCCAGAACCTTATTTTGCTAGTTTGCAAATTTATCCCCCCAATTTGCACTTTTTTGCCCCCAAATTAAAAGCAATTTTTTTGGGGGGTGTTAAGTTTTTTTTTTTAGGAATTTTTTGACGCAGTTGTCCATTGGGGGCCTGTCCCAAGGGTTCTCAGTGGTTTCCCCACCTTTGCACCCCCAAACTAAAACTTTGCATTCTTTTATCCACCTATTCAGAGGCAAATCGTTTTCTCCTATTACATTGACTTTCCGCGTATGCGAAAAGAATACAGCAATACTTTTTCACAGCTCTCAGCTTCTCATTTCTAATTGAATACGGCCCATAGGTGGGAATTGAACCTGTCGCATCATGATTTGCAGTCAGGCAGCTTACCAATGGGGCCACCTGCTACTACAGCGAAAGCCTGTGATTTCTAACTATATCAAACTACTTCACATTCTCCATAATCTAAAATGCAGTCCTACCTGGGATTCAAACTGGAATGGAAAGGAATATTCCCAGAGTGACGAGAAATGGTGGTGTGTCATGTTGACACGCCCCCATTTTCCAGTGGCCACACTCTTTGTGGCATGTGGCCACGACCATTTTTGCCGCACACAGTTGGGGGGTGCCATTTCTCATCTTTCCCTGGGCACCACATACCCTAGTTACGCCTCTGTCGGGGCCCCCCTGACCCTCGGGGCCTGGTACAGGTGTCCCCTTTGCCCCCCTGTCGCCGGGCTTGGACGCATACAACCAGCACACACGCACACACACTACATACATACATACATACATACACACATGCATGATATATACTTGCCAGAGTTATTAAGAAAACACAGAGAACATCTGTGAGTTCCAGTCCCAGTAGGACAGATTTATTATATAGGGAACATATAGTATTATTAATGTAATATAACACAATTGCATGGTTCCTTTGTAGAGAATTAGACCCCAGTCACGTTCTATGAAGAGACATCTAAGTCTGGAAAACACCATCTCAAAGTCCCCATTTTTGGCCTTCTATAGAAAATAAGTGCTGGGACAGATGTTGCACCAGGCCTGACATCTGAGGTCCCCAAGGAGATGTTCAGCATTGTTGGATCTTCTTTGGTCTAATAGATGTAACTGGATTAAGGTATCGGCAAAAATGAAGCTCGTGGTCAGTGGGTCCGCAATCTGGTACACGGGTATCACTGTAAGAGGCAGACAAGGGTGAGACAGAGGCAGGGTCCAAATACAAGTCCAGAGGTCGGGTTCACAGGTTATCAGGCAGGCTGACAGGGGTGAGACAGTCTCGAGAGTATTTAAACTCTGGTTATTTCTCAACCTGCTTTGAAGAGCAGCAGAAGGTGTTCCGAAGCCACTTGAGTACTCGCTTTCTGCGCTTTCCTTTCACTGGCCTGGCATCTATGTCACATGTTACACTGCTGGGTGTCACTGGCCTGGCATCTATGTCACAGGTTACACTGCTGGGTGTCACTGACCGGTCATTGGATGGTTCCTGCATTTCAATAGTAACAATAAAATTTTCCTCCTCCTTCACTGACTCGGTGTCATTGTCAAATATTATATCACTGGGTGTTACTGCCCGGTCACCTGATATTTCCTCCTCCGCCATGACTGGCCTGGTGTCTGTCTCAGATATTATATTATTAGGTGTTACTGCCGGCTCATCTGATGGTTCCATTGATGGCATTACAGGGTCCTGTGTCCAGCTGACAAAACGCCTTTCAGCGCAGGCCTCTGCCACAAGGATCACATTACCAGGAGTTTTCTCCTCCACGTCTGGTGTTTCAATTGATGGCATCACAGGGACATGTATCCAATTCATAAATTGCTTTTCAGCGCAGGCCTCCAAATCTAGTGTTTTCACCGATGGGATCCATGTGTGGTACCTTATCCACTTGGCATATGGTATTTTAGCCACGGGCTCTTGCACTAAGATGACATTGGCAGGAACTTCCTCCTCTGCATCTGGTGTTATCTTCGATGTTCTCACAGGGTTGTGTGTCCTGGTGATAAATCGATTTTTAGGGCTGGCCTCTTTCACTAGGATGACGTTGGGAGGAAGCTCCTCCTCCCAATCAGACATTCCAATCTTCTTTAGAGTTTTACTAGTTCTCCAAAACTGAAAACATCCACTCTCCAACAACTCGTACTGAGAAGTGAGGATTCCAAGGCAGCGTGTGATGTCATAATGCCTACTGAGTGACTGTGACATCATCTGCTCATGAGACATCATTGCAGGGCTTTATGCTAAGCAAAGGCTGTTATGAAATCTGTGTACATTAGACTACCTTCTCATGCTAGGAAGTATCCCCTCACAGACAAGGTTAGACAACAAAACAAAGGATTCCAACAAATTAACAGGACCACTTTTATTTAAAAATATGAAATAAAAAGTAATGCTTGATTCATAAGTACTGTACATATACTAAAACTAGCGACCCACCCCTGCTTCGCACGGGAGAAGATTCGAATTTACGGTGACAGACTTTTTTTAATCGAGGTCTTATAAGGTTGTTTAGACGACATTAGTTGTTTTTCCTCCTTTTATCAACACAAAAAGATTTAGTTTTGACGTGACGCGCAAAAGGGCCACATAAAGTTGTCCTTGTTAAAAACAGTCTCCACTTAGGTCAACGCCAGCCACGTTAAGTGTCTGTCCTTGTGCTTTATTTATTGTCACGCCAAAGCCGGCTCTTACCGGGAATTGGACTCGTTTGAAATAAAAAAAACGTTTTTCACATAAATATATAGGAACGGTAAAAAAAGAAAAAACTGACATTTTGTATCAGTACTTACATCAATTTTTCTGGAGAAACTGGATAATACGTATTAATCTCTACATGTTATAAAATAAAGTCCATCGTTGTGATATATCTAGGCAGCGTATTGCCAAGAAAGTGCTCATACATCCGTTTTTTCATTGACTGGCTTCACTAAAATCATCACTGCTCGGCTCCCTTTTGTCATACATTAATGTGCCATACACCTAAACCTTCCTCCACAAATGCTCTATAGAATAGTGACAACTGAATCAAAATCCGTCCAGTGCTTCTGGAGATTAGCCCAAACACACAGTCAGATGCCTACCAGGGACATTATTTTATACTACTGTATGTATAGATAGATTGTCCCCTGCGCAGTGATGGCACTTTATGAAATGTTCCATATTTAGCAGAAAAATAAATAAAAGTAAATATACATGTAAAGCAGAGCCGGATGGATTCTGTGTGGCATAATGTGACCAGGGGGCACTACGGTGTGTGGTGCTGGGAGTATTTACACATTATACTTTTTGATAACATTGCAAGAGAATCTTATTCACAATTTTATTGGTAGGGGCCCTCAAAAGTTAGTTGCCCTGGGGCCCCCACAAACCTTAATCCAGCCCTGATTTTAAAACAAATTCATATAACAAGTGTAATCATATTAAAACAAATGTTAAAACAGTTTTATTTTGATCTCTAAAAACAAATACCACTTGTGATTTTTGGGCCTGATTCAGAGTAGTTGGGAAACCCAAACGGTTTGCGTACTACTCCGATGCGTAGGATCTGTGCTGCGCATGCACTGGGCTTCCAAGCTACAACTTGATTGACAGGACGCTGCCATTTGGGGGCGGGGAGTGGGCGGCGCTGGTCTCCTTTCTAGAAAATGGGGCGCGTTGTCCTGTTTTCTAGGAGCGCTGAGGCCAGGATCTGCGTCTTCCAACGCGGACCTCCTAGCCTCAGCTACGGGGCTGCGAGGGGTAATCTGAGTAATCTCAGTGTTACTCAGATTGGCGATGGTGTCGCAGAAGATCTGATGCTGCGTGTTAGGGGGCAGCACTCGGATCTGCGAAGCTGTCATGAAGCTTCTATTTACACCAGGCACCTGCTGCTGCATTAGCATATTAGTTGTACAGTATTGCGCAGCCGCCTCCCTGCAGCTGTCCAATACTGTATAACTCTGAATGAGGCCCTTTGTGTCTCGGGAGAGAGGTCTGGTGTGCCGTGAGAGAGAGGTCAGGGCCAGTGGCGTAACTAGGGGGGGTTTCTAGCGGGGCTCGTGCCCTGGGCGCCATGGCAATCCCTGCAGAGGGGGGCGCCGCCGCCAGGGCATCAAACCCACACAAGCCCGCTCTCCCACTCCCTTCCCCGCCACCATTGTGTCCTGTCTCTCTTTTAACAAGCAGGCAAGTGTGCCTGCTAGCCTGATGCTGCCCGTAGGGGGAGCTGCAGCGGAAGTGCGCAGCCCCTCCTAGGCAGTGTTCTTCCCGGACTAGAGCTGCCTGCCGTCTGCGCCGGGTGAGGACTTGGAGTGAGTTTTCCTCCCCCGGCGCTCCCTCTCCCACAGGTGAGTTAGTTTTGGGGGGGGGGGGTTCGGTTGGATAGCTAAGCTGGTGCGGGGTTGATGTGTTGGCGGGTGGATGGCTAAATTGCCGCAGGGGGGGTGTTAATTGTGGTGGGTGAGGGGCTATGGGGGTGGGGGCTGCTTGGTGCATTTTGGTGAAATAAGTGCGTGTGTCTGTATAGTGTGTATGTGTCAGCGTGTGTATATATGTGTCAGGTTGTGTGTGTGTCAATGTATGTGTCAGTCTGTGTATATTTGTGTCAGTGTGTATATTTGTCAGTGTATGTGTCAGTCTGTGTATATAAGTGTCAGTGTGTGTATGTGTCAGTGTCTGTATGTGTCAGTGTGTATATGTGTCAGTGTGTGTATGTGTCAGTGTGTATATGTGTCAGTGTGTGTATATATGTGTCAGTGTGTGTATATGTGTCATTGTGTGTATGTGTGCATATATATGTGTCAGTGTGTGCGTGTGTGTATATATTTTAATATGTGTCAGTGTGTGTGTAGGTGTGTCAGTGTTTGTGTGTATGTGTATCTGGGTCAGTGTGTGTCTGTGTGCTGAGAGACAACGCAGGGGAGAGCTGATTGCGTGTCTGAGAGATGACACAGGAGGTGGAGGTGACGGTGCGCTGAGAGATGTTGCGGGGGGAGGTGATGGTGCATTGAGAGACGACACAGGGAGGTGACGGTGTGTTGAGAGATGTCGTGGAGGGTGATGGTGTGGCTGAAAGACGACGCAGCAGGGAGATGATGGTGTTCTGATTGTTGACGCAGGGGGGGGTGGTGACGGTGTGCTGAGAGACGATGCAGGGGGTGATAGTGTGGCTGAGAGACGACGCAGTAGGGAGATGATGGTGTGCTGAGAGACGATGCAGGGAGGGAGATGATGGTGTGGCTAAGAGACGATGCAGTGAGATGATGGTGTGGCTGAAAGACGCAGGGGGAAGGAAGTTACACAGGGGGCACGAGTCTGGTTGAACCGCTGTTGCATGATGATGACCTTATTAATATTCCTACACAAACAGGCATCCTCCGGACGATGTGACCTACATGAATATAAAATACTGACTGAAGACGTCGTCGTCCCAATGAGGATGTATTTCTTCAGAGGTTTCACATTGTAAGAAACCACCATATAGGTAAGGTGCATATGGAATAGAAAGGAATGTACCCAGAGTGACAAGGAATGGGTGGCGTTTCATGTTGGCACTCCCCATTTTCACTAGCCACGCCCCTTCCGGTATGTGACACGCCCATTTTTGCCCGCACGCCAGGGGCGCGCAAACTATACTCTTCTTCAGGTGGGGGGGGGGCGGCGGGGGTTTGGGGCGCTAACCTAAAACATGCCCTGGGCTCCGAAGACCTTAGTTACGCCACTGGGCAGGGGTGTCACGAGAGGAGAAGAGGAGGTTGGGGGTGCTGCAGGGGTGCAGCGAGGGGGAGTAGTGGCAGACTGTCAGATGCACTAAGGTTAATAACGGGAGGAAGCCGATGGGAGAGGAGAGAAGCGGGATGGGTGAGAACTGATCAGCACCGCCCCCCTGCGTGTCACAGTGTGACAGCCGGTGTTTTACTTGGGGGGGGGGGGGAGGGTGTCAGTGGGGGGGCTTCTGCTGGACGGCTGCAGCCTGTCATAGGGAAAAAAGATGTCCACAGGCGCAGCAAGCAGTGTAATAAGTATTAATACGTGCTGCAGCCCCGTTTTATCTGTCCATGATGCTCGGGCCCAGGGGGGAGTCGAGGAAGGCACGTGCCCTGGGCACCGTGGCAGGCCCGGAATAGGGGGGTACCAGCAGCCAGGGCAGCGTGCTCGGAAGTCCCGTTATAGAAGAAACATCCCTCGGCAATGTAGCTTCCTGCTCTGTGAGTCCCGATATCTCCTCTCTGCGTCTGATCACATCTCCTTCCCTTCAGTCATATTCATATTTCAGTCATAAGGCGGTATTCAATTAGTTTCGCACCTGTGATAAAGTTTCGCCCGCCGTACTTTTCGCCTACATCGCGTATTTTAGCGCGGGAACTTATCGTGCGCGCCCCCGCTATTCGCCGTATTCAATTTCAAAAGCCGCAAAAACGGAGACACGCGAAGTCAGAACAGGCGAAAAGTGGTGTCAGAATCGGGGAAATCAGCCTGAACCCCCCCCAATAAGCTGCAGAAACATTGGGGATCAATGTAGTAGTGCCCGATTAGCCCTAGTAAAACTGTTTGGGGAACTTAAGTTCGCACAATTGCCACTAATTAGCGTAAAGCAGTGTTTTTTGGTGAAAATAAGTAGTCCTGTCAAATTTGGGATACATGAAAATGGGTGCAAACATCTTTTAATGTCTGTAAAGTGAACTTTTAAATAAAGTGAAATTACACCCACAAAACTGTACCTGCAATCCCCAAAACACTTGACCCCTTCTTAGTGCACCCCCAGAACCTTATTTTGCTAGTTTGCAAATTTATCCCCCCAATTTGCACTTTTTTGCCCCCAAATTAAAAGCAATTTTTTTGGGGGGTGTTAAGTTTTTTTTTTTAGGAATTTTTTGACGCAGTTGTCCATTGGGGGCCTGTCCCAAGGGTTCTCAGTGGTTTCCCCACCTTTGCACCCCCAAACTAAAACTTTGCATTCTTTTCTCCACCTATTCAGAGGCAAATCGTTTTCTCCTATTACATTGACTTTCCGCGTATGCGAAAAGAATACAGCAATACTTTTTCACAGCTCTCAGCTTCTCATTTCTAATTGAATACAGCCCATAGGTGGGAATTGAACCTGTCGCATCATGATTTGCAGTCAGGCAGCTTACCAATGGGGCCACCTGCTACTACAGCGAAAGCCTGTGATTTCTAACTATATCAAACTACTTCACATTCTCCATAATCTAAAATGCAGTCCTACCTGGGATTCAAACTGGAATGGAAAGGAATATTCCCAGAGTGACGAGAAATGGTGGTGTGTCATGTTGACACGCCCCCATTTTCCAGTGGCCACACTCTTTGTGGCATGTGGCCACGACCATTTTTGCCGCACACAGTTGGGGGGTGCCATTTCTCATCTTTCCCTGGGCACCACATACCCTAGTTACGCCTCTGTCGGGGCCCCCCTGACCCTCGGGGCCTGGTACAGGTGTCCCCTTTGCCCCCCTGTCGCCGGGCTTGGACGCATACAACCAGCACACACGCACACACACACTACATACATACATACATACATACACACATGCATGATATATACTTGCCAGAGTTATTAAGAAAACACAGAGAACATCTGTGAGTTCCAGTCCCAGTAGGACAGATTTATTATATAGGGAACATATAGTATTATTAATGTAATATAACACAATTGCATGGTTCCTTTGTAGAGAATTAGACCCCAGTCACGTTCTATGAAGAGACATCTAAGTCTGGAAAACACCATCTCAAAGTCCCCATTTTTGGCCTTCTATAGAAAATAAGTGCTGGGACAGATGTTGCACCAGGCCTGACATCTGAGGTCCCCAAGGAGATGTTCAGCATTGTTGGATCTTCTTTGGTCTAATAGATGTAACTGGATTAAGGTATCGGCAAAAATGAAGCTCGTGGTCAGTGGGTCCGGAATCTGGTACACGGGTATCACTGTAAGAGGCAGACAAGGGTGAGACAGAGGCAGGGTCCAAATACAAGTCCAGAGGTCGGGTTCACAGGTTATCAGGCAGGCTGACAGGGGTGAGACAGTCTCGAGAGTATTTAAACTCTGGTTATTTCTCAACCTGCTTTGAAGAGCAGCAGAAGGTGTTCCGAAGCCACTTGAGTACTCGCTTTCTGCGCTTTCCTTTCACTGGCCTGGCATCTATGTCACATGTTACACTGCTGGGTGTCACTGGCCTGGCATCTATGTCACAGGTTACACTGCTGGGTGTCACTGACCGGTCATTGGATGGTTCCTGCATTTCAATAGTAACAATAAAATTTTCCTCCTCCTTCACTGACTCGGTGTCATTGTCAAATATTATATCACTGGGTGTTACTGCCCGGTCACCTGATATTTCCTCCTCCGCCATGACTGGCCTGGTGTCTGTCTCAGATATTATATTATTAGGTGTTACTGCCGGCTCATCTGATGGTTCCATTGATGGCATTACAGGGTCCTGTGTCCAGCTGACAAAACGCCTTTCAGCGCAGGCCTCTGCCACAAGGATCACATTACCAGGAGTTTTCTCCTCCACGTCTGGTGTTTCAATTGATGGCATCACAGGGACATGTATCCAATTCATAAATTGCTTTTCAGCGCAGGCCTCCAAATCTAGTGTTTTCACCGATGGGATCCATGTGTGGTACCTTATCCACTTGGCATATGGTATTTTAGCCACGGGCTCTTGCACTAAGATGACATTGGCAGGAACTTCCTCCTCTGCATCTGGTGTTATCTTCGATGTTCTCACAGGGTTGTGTGTCCTGGTGATAAATCGATTTTTCGGGCTGGCCTCTTTCACTAGGATGACGTTAGGAGGAAGCTCCTCCTCCCAATCAGACATTCCAATCTTCTTTAGAGTTTTACTAGTTCTCCAAAACTGAAAACATCCACTCTCCAACAACTCGTACTGAGAAGTGAGGATTCCAAGGCAGCGTGTGATGTCATAATGCCTACTGAGTGACTGTGACATCATCTGCTCATGAGACATCATTGCAGGGCTTTATGCTAAGCAAAGGCTGTTATGAAATCTGTGTACATTAGACTACCTTCTCATGCTAGGAAGTATCCCCTCACAGACAAGGTTAGACAACAAAACAAAGGATTCCAACAAATTAACAGGACCACTTTTATTTAAAAATATGAAATAAAAAGTAATGCTTGATTCATAAGTACTGTACATATACTAAAACTAGCGACCCACCCCTGCTTCGCACGGGAGAAGATTCGAATTTACGGTGACAGACTTTTTTTAATCGAGGTCTTATAAGGTTGTTTAGACGACATTAGTTGTTTTTCCTCCTTTTATCAACACAAAAAGATTTAGTTTTGACGTGACGCGCAAAAGGGCCACGTAAAGTTGTCCTTGTTAAAAACAGTCTCCACTTAGGTCAACGCCAGCCACGTTAAGTGTCTGTCCTTGTGCTTTATTTATTGTCACGCCAAAGCCGGCTCTTACCGGGAATTGGACTCGTTTGAAATAAAAAAAAACGTTTTTCACATAAATATATAGGAACGGTAAAAAAAGAAAAAACTGACATTTTGTATCAGTACTTACATCAATTTTTCTGGAGAAACTGGATAATACGTATTAATCTCTACATGTTATAAAATAAAGTCCATCGTTGTGATATATCTAGGCAGCGTAAGCCAAGAAAGTGCTCATACATCCGTTTTTTCATTGACTGGCTTCACTAAAATCATCACTGCTCGGCTCCCTTTTGTCATACATTAATGTGCCATACACCTAAACCTTCCTCCACAAATGCTCTATAGAATAGTGACAACTGAATCAAAATCCGTCCAGTGCTTCTGGAGATTAGCCCAAACACACAGTCAGATGCCAACCAGGGACATTATTTTATACTACTGTATGTATAGCAGTGGCGTCTCTCCCCGCGGTGACACCCGGTGCGGGGAGAGACGATATGCGCGCGGCACCTGACAAAAGGGGGCGTGGCCTTTGGGAGGGGCGTGACAATAGGCGAGGGGCGTGACATCACGGCCCTGGTCTTCAAGGAAGGGGCGTGACACTGAGCGAGGGGCGTGGTCCCGCGGCCCGGCCCGTGGCCGTGGTAACCAAAATCAATGAATGGCGTGGTGCCGGTGGGGGGATGCAGGAGGCGCGGGCATGTGCGGTGCTGGCTCCCTCACTGACAGGAACCGAGTGCTGCACTTAATACTAAAGTGCAGCACCCGGCTGCTGTCACTGAGGGGGAGCCTGCACCTTGGTGTCACCTCTCGGCGGGTGACACCCAGGTGCGGGCCGCACCCCCCGCACCCCCCTTGTGACGCCACTGATGTATAGATAGATTGTCCCCTGCGCAGTGATGGCACTTTATGAAATGTTCCATATTTAGCAGAAAAATAAATAAAAGTAAATATACATGTATAGCAGAGCCGGATGGATTCTGTGTGACATAATGTGACCAGGGGGCACTACGGTGTGTGGTGCTGGGAGTATTTACACATTATACTTTTTGATAACATCGCAAGAGAATCTTATTCACAATTTTATTGGTAGGGGCCCTCAAAAGTTAGTTGCCCTGGGGCCCCCACAAACCTTAATCCAGCCCTGATTTTAAAACAAATTCATATAACAAGTGTAATCATATTAAAACAAATGTTAAAACAGTTTTATTTTGATCTCTAAAAACAAATACCACTTGTGATTTTTGGGCCTGATTCAGAGTAGTTGGGAAACCCAAACGGTTTGCGTACTACTCCGATGCGTAGGATCTGTGCTGCGCATGCACTGGGCTTCCAAGCTACAACTTGATTGACAGGACGCTGCCATTTGGGGGCGGGGAGTGGGCGGCGCTGGTCTCCTTTCTAGAAAATGGGGCGCGTTGTCCTGTTTTCTAGGAGCGCTGAGGCCAGGATCTGCGTCTTCCAACGCGGACCTCCTAGCCTCAGCTACGGGGCTGCGAGGGGTAATCTGAGTAATCTCAGTGTTACTCAGATTGTCGATGGTGTCGCAGAAGATCTGATGCTGCGTGTTAGGGTGCAGCACTCGGATCTGCGAAGCTGTCATGAAGCTTCTATTTACACCAGGCACCTGCTGCTGCATTAGCATATTAGTTGTACAGTATTGCGCAGCCGCCTCCCTGCAGCTGTCCAATACTGTATAACTCTGAATGAGGCCCTTTGTGTCTCGGGAGAGAGGTCTGGTGTGCCGTGAGAGAGAGGTCAGGGCCAGTGGCGTAACTAGGGGGGGTTTCTAGCGGGGCTCGTGCCCTGGGCGCCACGGCAATCCCTGCAGAGGGGGGCGCCGCCGCCAGGGCATCAAACCCACACAAGCCCGCTCTCCCACTCCCTTCCCCGCCACCATTGTGTCCTGTCTCTCTTTTAACAAGCAGGCAAGTGTGCCTGCTAGCCTGATGCTGCCCGTAGGGGGAGCTGCAGCGGAAGTGCGCAGCCCCTCCTAGGCAGTGTTCTTCCCGGACTAGAGCTGCCTGCCGTCTGCGCCGGGTGAGGACTTGGAGTGAGTTTTCCTCCCCCGGCGCTCCCTCTCCCACAGGTGAGTTAGTTTTGGGGGGGGGGGGGTTCGGGTGGATAGCTAAGCTGCCGTGTGGGGGTGTTGGCGGTTGGATAGCTAAGCTGGCGCGGGGTTGATGTGTTGGCGGGTGGATGGCTGAATTGCCGCAGGGGGGGTGTTAATTGTGGTGGGTGAGGGGCTATGGGGGTGGGGGCTGCTTGGTGCATTTTGGTGAAATAAGTGCGTGTGTCTGTATAGTGTGTATGTGTCAGCGTGTGTATATATGTGTCAGGTTGTGTGTGTGTCAATGTATGTGTCAGTCTGTGTATATTTGTGTCAGTGTGTATATTTGTCAGTGTATGTGTCAGTCTGTGTATATAAGTGTCAGTGTGTGTATGTGTCAGTGTCTGTATGTGTCAGTGTGTATATGTGTCAGTGTGTGTATGTGTCAGTGTGTATATGTGTCAGTGTGTGTATATATGTGTCAGTGTGTGTATATGTGTCATTGTGTGTATGTGTGCATATATATGTGTCAGTGTGTGCGTGTGTGTATATATTTTAATATGTGTCAGTGTGTGTGTAGGTGTGTCAGTGTTTGTGTGTATGTGTATCTGGGTCAGTGTGTGTCTGTGTGCTGAGAGACAACGCAGGGGAGAGCTGATTGCGTGTCTGAGAGATGACACAGGAGGTGGAGGTGACGGTGCGCTGAGAGATGTTGCGGGGGGAGGTGATGGTGCATTGAGAGACGACACAGGGAGGTGACGGTGTGTTGAGAGATGTCGTGGAGGGTGATGGTGTGGCTGAAAGACGACGCAGCAGGGAGATGATGGTGTTCTGATTGTTGACGCAGGGGGGGGTGGTGACGGTGTGCTGAGAGACGATGCAGGGGGTGATAGTGTGGCTGAGAGACGACGCAGTAGGGAGATGATGGTGTGCTGAGAGACGATGCAGGGAGGGAGATGATGGTGTGGCTAAGAGACGATGCAGTGAGATGATGGTGTGGCTGAAAGATGCAGGGGGAAGGAAGTTACACAGGGGGCACGAGTCTGGCTGAACCGCTGTTGCATGATGATGACCTTATTAATATTCCTACACAAACAGGCATCCTCCGGACGATGTGACCTACATGAATATTAAATACTGACTGAAGACGTCGTCCCAATGAGGATGTATTTCTTCAGAGGTTTCACATTGTAAGAAACCACCATATAGGTAAGGTGCATATGGAATAGAAAGGAATGTACCCAGAGTGACAAGGAATGGGTGGCGTTTCATGTTGGCACTCCCCATTTTCACTAGCCACGCCCCTTCCGGTATGTGACACGCCCATTTTTGCACGCGCGCCAGGGGCGCGCAAACTATACTCTTCTTCAGGTGGGGGGGGGGGGGCGGCGGGGGTTTGGGGCGCTAACCTAAAACATGCCCTGGGCTCCGAAGACCTTAGTTAGGGGGAGTAGTGGCAGACTGTCAGATGCACTAAGGTTAATAACGGGAGGAAGCCGATGGGAGAGGAGAGAAGCGGGATGGGTGAGAACTGATCAGCACCGCCCCCCTGCGTGTCACAGTGTGACAGCCGGTGTTTTACTTGGGGGGGGGGGGGGAGGGTGTCAGTGGGGGGGCTTCTGCTGGACGGCTGCAGCCTGTCATAGGGAAAAAAGATGTCCACAGGCGCAGCAAGCAGTGTAATAAGTATTAATACGTGCTGCAGCCCCGTTTTATCTGTCCATGATGCTCGGGCCCAGGGGGGAGTCGAGGAAGGCACGTGCCCTGGGCACCGTGGCAGGCCCGGAATAGGGGGGCACCAGCAGCCAGGGCAGCGTGCTCGGAAGTCCCGTTATAGAAGAAACATCCCTCGGCAATGTAGCTTCCTGCTCTGTGAGTCCCGATATCTCCTCTCTGCGTCTGATCACATCTCCTTCCCTTCAGTCATATTCATATTTCAGTCATAAGGCGGTATTCAATTAGTTTCGCACCTGTGATAAAGTTTCGCCCGCCGTACTTTTCGCCTACATCGCGTATTTTAGCGCGGGAACTTATCGTGCGCGCCCCCGCTATTCGCCGTATTCAATTTCAAAAGCCGCAAAAACGGAGACACGCGAAGTCAGAACAGGCGAAAAGTGGTGTCAGAATCGGGGAAATCAGCCTGAACCCCCCCCAATAAGCTGCAGAAACATTGGGGATCAATGTAGTAGTGCCCGATTAGCCCTAGTAAAACTGTTTGGGGAACTTAAGTTCGCACAATTGCCACTAATTAGCGTAAAGCAGTGTTTTTTGGTGAAAATAAGTAGTCCTGTCAAATTTGGGATACATGAAAATGGGTGCAAACATCTTTTAATGTCTGTAAAGTGAACTTTTAAATAAAGTGAAATTACACCCACAAAACTGTACCTGCAATCCCCAAAACACTTGACCCCTTCTTAGTGCACCCCCAGAACCTTATTTTGCTAGTTTGCAAATTTATCCCCCCAATTTGCACTTTTTTGCCCCCAAATTAAAAGCAATTTTTTTTGGGGGTGTTAAGTTTTTTTTTTTAGGAATTTTTTGACGCAGTTGTCCATTGGGGGCCTGTCCCAAGGGTTCTCAGTGGTTTCCCCACCTTTGCACCCCCAAACTAAAACTTTGCATTCTTTTCTCCACCTATTCAGAGGCAAATCGTTTTCTCCTATTACATTGACTTTCCGCATATGCGAAAAGAATACAGCAATACTTTTTCACAGCTCTCAGCTTCTCATTTCTAATTGAATACGGCCCATAGGTGGGAATTGAACCTGTCGCATCATGATTTGCAGTCAGGCAGCTTACCAATGGGGCCACCTGCTACTACAGCGAAAGCCTGTGATTTCTAACTATATCAAACTACTTCACATTCTCCATAATCTAAAATGCAGTCCTACCTGGGATTCAAACTGGAATGGAAAGGAATATTCCCAGAGTGACGAGAAATGGTGGTGTGTCATGTTGACACGCCCCCATTTTCCAGTGGCCACACTCTTTGTGGCATGTGGCCACGACCATTTTTGCCGCACACAGTTGGGGGGTGCCATTTCTCATCTTTCCCTGGGCACCACATACCCTAGTTACGCCTCTGTCGGGGCCCCCCTGACCCTCGGGGCCTGGTACAGGTGTCCCCTTTGCCCCCCTGTCGCCGGGCTTGGACGCATACAACCAGCACACACGCACACACACACTACATACATACATACACACATGCATGATATATACTTGCCAGAGTTATTAAGAAAACACAGAGAACATCTGTGAGTTCCAGTCCCAGTAGGACAGATTTATTATATAGGGAACATATAGTATTATTAATGTAATATAACACAATTGCATGGTTACTTTGTAGAGAATTAGACCCCAGTCACGTTCTATGAAGAGACATCTAAGTCTGGAAAACACCATCTCAAAGTCCACATTTTTGGCCTTCTATAGAAAATAAGTGCTGGGACAGATGTTGCACCAGGCCTGACATCTGAGGTCCCCAAGGAGATGTTCAGCATTGTTGGATCTTCTTTGGTCTAATAGATGTAACTGGATTAAGGTATCGGCAAAAATGAAGCTCGTGGTCAGTGGGTCCGGAATCTGGTACACGGGTATCACTGTAAGAGGCAGACAAGGGTGAGACAGAGGCAGGGTCCAAATACAAGTCCAGAGGTCGGGTTCACAGGTTATCAGGCAGGCTGACAGGGGTGAGACAGTCTCGAGAGTATTTAAACTCTGGTTATTTCTCAACCTGCTTTGAAGAGCAGCAGAAGGTGTTCCGAAGCCACTTGAGTACTCGCTTTCTGCGCTTTCCTTTCACTGGCCTGGCATCTATGTCACATGTTACACTGCTGGGTGTCACTGGCCTGGCATCTATGTCACAGGTTACACTGCTGGGTGTCACTGACCGGTCATTGGATGGTTCCTGCATTTCAATAGTAACAATAAAATTTTCCTCCTCCTTCACTGACTCGGTGTCATTGTCAAATATTATATCACTGGGTGTTACTGCCCGGTCACCTGATATTTCCTCCTCCGCCATGACTGGCCTGGTGTCTGTCTCAGATATTATATTATTAGGTGTTACTGCCGGCTCATCTGATGGTTCCATTGATGGCATTACAGGGTCCTGTGTCCAGCTGACAAAACGCCTTTCAGCGCAGGCCTCTGCCACAAGGATCACATTACCAGGAGTTTTCTCCTCCACGTCTGGTGTTTCAATTGATGGCATCACAGGGACATGTATCCAATTCATAAATTGCTTTTCAGCGCAGGCCTCCAAATCTAGTGTTTTCACCGATGGGATCCATGTGTGGTACCTTATCCACTTGGCATATGGTATTTTAGCCACGGGCTCTTGCACTAAGATGACATTGGCAGGAACTTCCTCCTCTGCATCTGGTGTTATCTTCGATGTTCTCACAGGGTTGTGTGTCCTGGTGATAAATCGATTTTTCGGGCTGGCCTCTTTCACTAGGATGACGTTAGGAGGAAGCTCCTCCTCCCAATCAGACATTCCAATCTTCTTTAGAGTTTTACTAGTTCTCCAAAACTGAAAACATCCACTCTCCAACAACTCGTACTGAGAAGTGAGGATTCCAAGACAGCGTGTGATGTCATAATGCCTACTGAGTGACTGTGACATCATCTGCTCATGAGACATCATTGCAGGGCTTTATGCTAAGCAAAGGCTGTTATGAAATCTGTGTACATTAGACTACCTTCTCATGCTAGGAAGTATCCCCTCACAGACAAGGTTAGACAACAAAACAAAGGATTCCAACAAATTAACAGGACCACTTTTATTTAAAAATATGAAATAAAAAGTAATGCTTGATTCATAAGTACTGTACATATACTAAAACTAGCGACCCACCCCTGCTTCGCACGGGAAAAGATTCGAATTTACGGTGACAGACTTTTTTTAATCGAGGTCTTATAAGGTTGTTTAGACGACATTAGTTGTTTTTCCTCCTTTTATCAACACAAAAAGATTTAGTTTTGACGTGACGCGCAAAAGGGCCACGTAAAGTTGTCCTTGTTAAAAACAGTCTCCACTTAGGTCAACGCCAGCCACGTTAAGTGTCTGTCCTTGTGCTTTATTTATTGTCACGCCAAAGCCGGCTCTTACCGGGAATTGGACTCGTTTGAAATAAAAAAAAACGTTTTTCACATAAATATATAGGAACGGTAAAAAAAGAAAAAACTGACATTTTGTATCAGTACTTACATCAATTTTTCTGGAGAAACTGGATAATACGTATTAATCTCTACATGTTATAAAATAAAGTCCATCGTTGTGATATATCTAGGCAGCGTAAGCCAAGAAAGTGCTCATACATCCGTTTTTTCATTGACTGGCTTCACTAAAATCATCACTGCCCGGCTCCCTTTTGTCATACATTAATGTGCCATACACCTAAACCTTCCTCCACAAATGCTCTATAGAATAGTGACAACTGAATCAAAATCCGTCCAGTGCTTCTGGAGATTAGCCCAAACACACAGTCAGATGCCAACCAGGGACATTATTTTATACTACTGTATGTATAGCAGTGGCGTCTCTCCCCGCGGTGACACCCGGTGCGGGGAGAGACGCTATGCGCGCGGCACCTGACAAAAGGGGGCGTGGCATTTGGGAGGGGCGTGACAATAGGCGAGGGGCGTGACATCACGGCCCTGGTCTTCAAGGAAGGGGCGTGACACTGAGCGAGGGGCGTGGTCCCGCGGCCCGGCCCGTGGCCGTGGTAACCAAAATCAATGAATGGCGTGGTGCCGGTGGGGGGATGCAGGAGGCGCGGGCATGTGCGGTGCTGGCTCCCTCTCTGACAGGAACCGAGTGCTGCACTTAATACTAAAGTGCAGCACCCGGCTGCTGTCACTGAGGGGGAGCCTGCACCTTGGTGTCACCCCTCGGCGGGTGACACCCAGGTGCGGGCCGCACCCCACGCACCCCCCTTGTGACGCCACTGATGTATAGATAGATTGTCCCCTGCGCAGTGATGGCACTTTATGAAATGTTCCATATTTAGCAGAAAAATAAATAAAAGTAAATATACATGTATAGCAGAGCCGGATGGATTCTGTGTGGCATAATGTGACCAGGGGGCACTACGGTGTGTGGTGCTGGGAGTATTTACACATTATACTTTTTGATAACATCGCAAGAGAATCTTATTCACAATTTTATTGGTAGGGGCCCTCAAAAGTTAGTTGCCCTGGGGCCCCCACAAACCTTAATCCAGCCCTGATTTTAAAACAAATTCATATAACAAGTGTAATCATATTAAAACAAATGTTAAAACAGTTTTATTTTGATCTCTAAAAACAAATACCACTTGTGATTTTTGGGCCTGATTCAGAGTAGTTGGGAAACCCAAACGGTTTGCGTACTACTCCGATGCGTAGGATCTGTGCTGCGCATGCACTGGGCTTCCAAGCTACAACTTGATTGACAGGACGCTGCCATTTGGGGGCGGGGAGTGGGCGGCGCTGGTCTCCTTTCTAGAAAATGGGGCGCGTTGTCCTGTTTTCTAGGAGCGCTGAGGCCAGGATCTGCGTCTTCCAACGCGGACCTCCTAGCCTCAGCTACGGGGCTGCGAGGGGTAATCTGAGTAATCTCAGTGTTACTCAGATTGTCGATGGTGTCGCAGAAGATCTGATGCTGCGTGTTAGGGTGCAGCACTCGGATCTGCGAAGCTGTCATGAAGCTTCTATTTACACCAGGCACCTGCTGCTGCATTAGCATATTAGTTGTACAGTATTGCGCAGCCGCCTCCCTGCAGCTGTCCAATACTGTATAACTCTGAATGAGGCCCTTTGTGTCTCGGGAGAGAGGTCTGGTGTGCCGTGAGAGAGAGGTCAGGGCCAGTGGCGTAACTAGGGGGGGTTTCTAGCGGGGCTCGTGCCCTGGGCGCCACAGCAATCCCTGCAGAGGGGGGCGCCGCCGCCAGGGCATCAAACCCACACAAGCCCGCTCTCCCACTCCCTTCCCCGCCACCATTGTGTCCTGTCTCTTTTAACAAGCAGTCAAGTGTGCCTGCTAGCCTGATGCTGCCCGTAGGGGGAGCTGCAGCGGAAGTGCGCAGCCCCTCCTAGGCAGTGTTCTTCCCGGACTAGAGCTGCCTGCCGTCTGCGCCGGGTGAGGACTTGGAGTGAGTTTTCCTCCCCCGGCGCTCCCTCTCCCACAGGTGAGTTAGTTTTGGGGGGGGGGGGGGGGTTCGGGTGGATAGCTAAGCTGCCGTGTGGGGGTGTTGGCGGTCGGATAGCTAAGCTGGCGCGGGGTTGATGTGTGGTGGGTGAGGGGCTATGGGGGTGGGGGCTGCTTGGTGCATTTTGGTGAAATAAGTGCGTGTGTCTGTATAGTGTGTATGTGTCAGCGTGTGTATATATGTGTCAGGTTGTGTGTGTGTCAATGTATGTCAGTCTGTGTATATTTGTGTCAGTGTGTATATTTGTCAGTGTATGTGTCAGTCTGTGTATATAAGTGTCAGTGTGTGTATGTGTCAGTGTCTGTATGTGTCAGTGTGTATATGTGTCAGTGTGTGTATGTGTCAGTGTGTATATGTGTCAGTGTGTGTATATATGTGTCAGTGTGTGTATATGTGTCATTGTGTGTATGTGTGCATATATATGTGTCAGTGTGTGCGTGTGTGTATATATTTTAATATGTGTCAGTGTGTGTGTAGGTGTGTCAGTGTTTGTGTGTATGTGTATCTGGGTCAGTGTGTGTCTGTGTGCTGAGAGACAACGCAGGGGAGAGCTGATTGCGTGTCTGAGAGATGACACAGGAGGTGGAGGTGACGGTGCGCTGAGAGATGTTGCGGGGGGAGGTGATGGTGCATTGAGAGACGACACAGGGAGGTGACGGTGTGTTGAGAGATGTCGTGGAGGGTGATGGTGTGGCTGAAAGACGACGCAGCAGGGAAATGATGGTGTTCTGATTGTTGACGCAGGGGGGGGTGGTGACGGTGTGCTGAGAGACGATGCAGGGGGTGATAGTGTGGCTGAGAGACGACGCAGTAGGGAGATGATGGTGTGCTGAGAGACGATGCAGGGAGGGAGATGATGGTGTGGCTAAGAGACGATGCAGTGAGATGATGGTGTGGCTGAAAGACGCAGGGGGAAGGAAGTTACACAGGGGGCACGAGTCTGGTTGAACCGCTGTTGCATGATGATGACCTTATTAATATTCCTACACAAACAGGCATCCTCCGGACGATGTGACCTACATGAATATAAAATACTGACTGAAGACGTCGTCGTCCCAATGAGGATGTATTTCTTCAGAGGTTTCACATTGTAAGAAACCACCATATAGGTAAGGTGCATATGGAATAGAAAGGAATGTACCCAGAGTGACAAGGAATGGGTGGCGTTTCATGTTGGCACTCCCCATTTTCACTAGCCACGCCCCTTCCGGTATGTGACACGCCCATTTTTGCCCGCACGCCAGGGGCGCGCAAACTATACTCTTCTTCAGGTGGGGGGGGGGGGGGGCGGCGGGGGTTTGGGGCGCTAACCTAAAACATGCCCTGGGCTCCGAAGACCTTAGTTACGCCACTGGGCAGGGGTGTCACGAGAGGAGAAGAGGAGGTTGGGGGTGCTGCAGGGGTGCAGCGAGGGGGAGTAGTGGCAGACTGTCAGATGCACTAAGGTTAATAACGGGAGGAAGCCGATGGGAGAGGAGAGAAGCGGGATGGGTGAGAACTGATCAGCACCGCCCCCCTGCGTGTCACAGTGTGACAGCCGGTGTTTTACTTGGGGGGGGGGGGAGGGTGTCAGTGGGGGGGCTTCTGCTGGACGGCTGCAGCCTGTCATAGGGAAAAAAGATGTCCACAGGCGCAGCAAGCAGTGTAATAAGTATTAATACGTGCTGCAGCCCCGTTTTATCTGTCCATGATGCTCGGGCCCAGGGGGGAGTCGAGGAAGGCACGTGCCCTGGGCACCGTGGCAGGCCCGGAATAGGGGGGTACCAGCAGCCAGGGCAGCGTGCTCGGAAGTCCCGTTATAGAAGAAACATCCCTCGGCAATGTAGCTTCCTGCTCTGTGAGTCCCGATATCTCCTCTCTGCGTCTGATCACATCTCCTTCCCTTCAGTCATATTCATATTTCAGTCATAAGGCGGTATTCAATTAGTTTCGCACCCGTGATAAAGTTTCGCCCGCCGTACTTTTCGCCTACATCGCGTATTTTAGCGCGGGAACTTATCCTGCGCGCCCCCGCTATTCGCCGTATTCAATTTCAAAAGCCGCAAAAACGGAGACACGCGAAGACAGAACAGGCGAAAAGTGGTGTCAGAATCGGGGAAATCAGCCTGAACCCCCCAATAAGCTGCTGAAACATTGGGGATCAATGTAGTAGTGCCCGATTAGCCCTAGTAAAACTGTTTGGGGAACTTAAGTTCGCACAATTGCCACTAATTAGCGTAAAGCAGTGTTTTTTGGTGAAAATAAGTAGTCCTGTCAAATTTGGGATACATGAAAATGGGTGCAAGCATCTTTTAATGTCTGTAAAGTGAATTTTTAAATAAAGTGAAATTACACCCACAAAACTGTACCTGCAATCCCCAAAACACTTCACCCCTTCTTAGTACACCCCCAGAACCTTATTTTGCTAGTTTGCAAATTTATCCCCCCAATTTGCACTTTTTTGCCCCCAAATTAAAAGTAATTTTTTTTGGGGGTGTTAAGTTTTTTTTTTTAGGAATTTTTTGACGCAGTTGTCCATTGGGGGCCTGTCCCAAGGGTTCTCAGTGGTTTCCCCACCTTTGCACCCCCAAACTAAAACTTTGCATTCTTTTCTCCACCTATTCAGAGGCAAATCGTTTTCTCCTATTACATTGACTTTCCGCGTATGCGAAAAGAATACAGCAATACTTTTTCACGGCTCTCAGCTTCTCATTTCTAATTGAATACGGCCCATAGGTGGGAATTGAACCTGTCGCATCATGATTTGCAGTCAGGCAGCTTACCAATGGGGCCATCTGCTATTACGGGGGAAGGCTTTGAATTATAGCTATATCAAGCTAGTTCGCACTCTTTATTTTCATATTAATCTAAAACACAGTCATACCTAGGATTCAAACTTAGCACCTCATGCTTTGCAGTCAGTCACCTTACCAATGGGGCCACCTGCTACTACAGCGAAAGCCTGTGATTTCTAACTATATCAAACTACTTCACATTCTCCATAATCTAAAATGCAGTCCTACCTGGGATCCAAACTGGAATGGAAAGGAATATTCCCAGAGTGACGAGAAATGGTGGTGTGTCATGTTAACACGCCCCCATTTTCCAGTGGCCACACTCTTTGTGGCATGTGGCCACGACCATTTTTGCCGCACACAGTTGGGGGGTGCCATTTCTCATCTTTCCCTGGGCACCACATACCCTAGTTACGCCTCTGTCGGGGCCCCCCTGACCCTCGGGGCCTGGTACAGGTGTCCCCTTTGCCCCCCTGTCGCCGGGCTTGGACGCATACAACCAGCACACACGCACACACACACTACATACATACATACACACATGCATGATATATACTTGCCAGAGTTATTAAGAAAACACAGAGAACATCTGTGAGTTCCAGTCCCAGTAGGACAGATTTATTATATAGGGAACATATAGTATTATTAATGTAATATAACACAATTGCATGGTTCCTTTGTAGAGAATTAGACCCCAGTCACGTTCTATGAAGAGACATCTAAGTCTGGAAAACACCATCTCAAAGTCCACATTTTTGGCCTTCTATAGAAAATAAGTGCTGGGACAGATGTTGCACCAGGCCTGACATCTGAGGTCCCCAAGGAGATGTTCAGCATTGTTGGATCTTCTTTGGTCTAATAGATGTAACTGGATTAAGGTATCGGCAAAGATGAAGCTCGTGGTCAGTCGGTCCGGAATCTGGTACACGGGTATCACTGTAAGAGGCAGACAAGGGTGAGACAGAGGCAGGGTCCAAATACAAGTCCAGAGGTCGGGTTCACAGGTTATCAGGCAGGCTGACAGGGGTGAGACAGTCTCGAGAGTATTTAAACTCTGGTTATTTCTCAACCTGCTTTGAAGAGCAGCAGAAGGTGTTCCGAAGCCACTTGAGTACTCGCTTTCTGCGCTTTCCTTTCACTGGCCTGGCATCTATGTCACATGTTACACTGCTGGGTGTCACTGGCCTGGCATCTATGTCACAGGTTACACTGCTGGGTGTCACTGACCGGTCATTGGATGGTTCCTGCATTTCAATAGTAACAATAAAATTTTCCTCCTCCTTCACTGACTCGGTGTCATTGTCAAATATTATATCACTGGGTGTTACTGCCCGGTCACCTGATATTTCCTCCTCCGCCATGACTGGCCTGGTGTCTGTCTCAGATATTATATTATTAGGTGTTACTGCCGGCTCATCTGATGGTTCCATTGATGGCATTACAGGGTCCTGTGTCCAGCTGACAAAACGCCTTTCAGCGCAGGCCTCTGCCACAAGGATCACATTACCAGGAGTTTTCTCCTCCACGTCTGGTGTTTCAATTGATGGCATCACAGGGACATGTATCCAATTCATAAATTGCTTTTCAGCGCAGGCCTCCAAATCTAGTGTTTTCACCGATGGGATCCATGTGTGGTACCTTATCCACTTGGCATATGGTATTTTAGCCACGGGCTCTTGCACTAAGATGACATTGGCAGGAACTTCCTCCTCTGCATCTGGTGTTATCTTCGATGTTCTCACAGGGTTGTGTGTCCTGGTGATAAATCGATTTTTCGGGCTGGCCTCTTTCACTAGGATGACGTTAGGAGGAAGCTCCTCCTCCCAATCAGACATTCCAATCTTCTTTAGAGTTTTACTAGTTCTCCAAAACTGAAAACATCCACTCTCCAACAACTCGTACTGAGAAGTGAGGATTCCAAGGCAGCGTGTGATGTCATAATGCCTACTGAGTGACTGTGACATCATCTGCTCATGAGACATCATTGCAGGGCTTTATGCTAAGCAAAGGCTGTTATGAAATCTGTGTACATTAGACTACCTTCTCATGCTAGGAAGTATCCCCTCACAGACAAGGTTAGACAACAAAACAAAGGATTCCAACAAATTAACAGGACCACTTTTATTTAAAAATATGAAATAAAAAGTAATGCTTGATTCATAAGTACTGTACATATACTAAAACTAGCGACCCACCCCTGCTTCGCACGGGAGAAGATTCGAATTTACGGTGACAGACTTTTTTTAATCGAGGTCTTATAAGGTTGTTTAGACGACATTAGTTGTTTTTCCTCCTTTTATCAACACAAAAAGATTTAGTTTTGACGTGACGCGCAAAAGGGCCACGTAAAGTTGTCCTTGTTAAAAACAGTCTCCACTTAGGTCAACGCCAGCCACGTTAAGTGTCTGTCCTTGTGCTTTATTTATTGTCACGCCAAAGCCGGCTCTTACCGGGAATTGGACTCGTTTGAAATAAAAAAAAACGTTTTTCACATAAATATATAGGAACGGTAAAAAAAGAAAAAACTGACATTTTGTATCAGTACTTACATCAATTTTTCTGGAGAAACTGGATAATACGTATTAATCTCTACATGTTATAAAATAAAGTCCATCGTTGTGATATATCTAGGCAGCGTAAGCCAAGAAAGTGCTCATACATCCGTTTTTTCATTGACTGGCTTCACTAAAATCATCACTGCTCGGCTCCCTTTTGTCATACATTAATGTGCCATACACCTAAACCTTCCTCCACAAATGCTCTATAGAATAGTGACAACTGAATCAAAATCCGTCCAGTGCTTCTGGAGATTAGCCCAAACACACAGTCAGATGCCAACCAGGGACATTATTTTATACTACTGTATGTATAGCAGTGGCGTCTCTCCCCGCGGTGACACCCGGTGCGGGGAGAGACGCTATGCGCGCGGCACCTGACAAAAGGGGGCGTGGCCTTTGGGAGGGGCGTGACAATAGGCGAGGGGCGTGACATCACGGCCCTGGTCTTCAAGGAAGGGGCGTGACACTGAGCGAGGGGCGTGGTCCCGCGGCCCGGCCCGTGGCCGTGGTAACCAAAATCAATGAATGGCGTGGTGCCGGTGGGGGGATGCAGGAGGCGCGGGCATGTGCGGTGCTGGCTCCCTCACTGACAGGAACCGAGTGCTGCACTTAATACTAAAGTGCAGCACCCGGCTGCTGTCACTGAGGGGGAGCCTGCACCTTGGTGTCACCCCTCGGCGGGTGACACCCAGGTGCGGGCCGCACCCCCCGCACCCCCCTTGTGACGCCACTGATGTATAGATAGATTGTCCCCTGCGCAGTGATGGCACTTTATGAAATGTTCCATATTTAGCAGAAAAATAAATAAAAGTAAATATACATGTAAAGCAGAGCCGGATGGATTCTGTGTGGCATAATGTGACCAGGGGGCACTACGGTGTGTGGTGCTGGGAGTATTTACACATTATACTTTTTGATAACATCGCAAGAGAATCTTATTCACAATTTTATTGGTAGGGGCCCTCAAAAGTTAGTTGCCCTGGGGCCCCCACAAACCTTAATCCAGCCCTGATTTTAAAACAAATTCATATAACAAGTGTAATCATATTAAAACAAATGTTAAAACAGTTTTATTTTGATCTCTAAAAACAAATACCACTTGTGATTTTTGGGCCTGATTCAGAGTAGTTGGGAAACCCAAACGGTTTGCGTACTACTCCGATGCGTAGGATCTGTGCTGCGCATGCACTGGGCTTCCAAGCTACAACTTGATTGACAGGACGCTGCCATTTGGGGGCGGGGAGTGGGCGGCGCTGGTCTCCTTTCTAGAAAATGGGGCGCGTTGTCCTGTTTTCTAGGAGCGCTGAGGCCAGGATCTGCGTCTTCCAACGCGGACCTCCTAGCCTCAGCTACGGGGCTGCGAGGGGTAATCTGAGTAATCTCAGTGTTACTCAGATTGTCGATGGTGTCGCAGAAGATCTGATGCTGCGTGTTAGGGTGCAGCACTCGGATCTGCGAAGCTGTCATGAAGCTTCTATTTACACCAGGCACCTGCTGCTGCATTAGCATATTAGTTGTACAGTATTGCGCAGCCGCCTCCCTGCAGCTGTCCAATACTGTATAACTCTGAATGAGGCCCTTTGTGTCTCGGGAGAGAGGTCTGGTGTGCCGTGAGAGAGAGGTCAGGGCCAGTGGCGTAACTAGGGGGGGTTTCTAGCGGGGCTCGTGCCCTGGGCGCCACGGCAATCCCTGCAGAGGGGGGCGCCGCCGCCAGGGCATCAAACCCACACAAGCCCGCTCTCCCACTCCCTTCCCCGCCACCATTGTGTCCTGTCTCTCTTTTAACAAGCAGGCAAGTGTGCCTGCTAGCCTGATGCTGCCCGTAGGGGGAGCTGCAGCGGAAGTGCGCAGCCCCTCCTAGGCAGTGTTCTTCCCGGACTAGAGCTGCCTGCCGTCTGCGCCGGGTGAGGACTTGGAGTGAGTTTTCCTCCCCCGGCGCTCCCTCTCCCACAGGTGAGTTAGTTTTGGGGGGGGGGGGGGGTTCGGGTGGATAGCTAAGCTGCCGTGTGGGGGTGTTGGCGGTTGGATAGCTAAGCTGGCGCGGGGTTGATGTGTTGGCGGGTGGATGGCTGAATTGCCGCAGGGGGGGTGTTAATTGTGGTGGGTGAGGGGCTATGGGGGTGGGGGCTGCTTGGTGCATTTTGGTGAAATAAGTGCGTGTGTCTGTATAGTGTGTATGTGTCAGCGTGTGTATATATGTGTCAGGTTGTGTGTGTGTCAATGTATGTGTCAGTCTGTGTATATTTGTGTCAGTGTGTATATTTGTCAGTGTATGTGTCAGTCTGTGTATATAAGTGTCAGTGTGTGTATGTGTCAGTGTCTGTATGTGTCAGTGTGTATATGTGTCAGTGTGTGTATGTGTCAGTGTGTATATGTGTCAGTGTGTGTATATATGTGTCAGTGTGTGTATATGTGTCATTGTGTGTATGTGTGCATATATATGTGTCAGTGTGTGCGTGTGTGTATATATTTTAATATGTGTCAGTGTGTGTGTAGGTGTGTCAGTGTTTGTGTGTATGTGTATCTGGGTCAGTGTGTGTCTGTGTGCTGAGAGACAACGCAGGGGAGAGCTGATTGCGTGTCTGAGAGATGACACAGGAGGTGGAGGTGACGGTGCGCTGAGAGATGTTGCGGGGGGAGGTGATGGTGCATTGAGAGACGACACAGGGAGGTGACGGTGTGTTGAGAGATGTCGTGGAGGGTGATGGTGTGGCTGAAAGACGACGCAGCAGGGAGATGATGGTGTTCTGATTGTTGACGCAGGGGGGGGTGGTGACGGTGTGCTGAGAGACGATGCAGGGGGTGATAGTGTGGCTGAGAGACGACGCAGTAGGGAGATGATGGTGTGCTGAGAGACGATGCAGGGAGGGAGATGATGGTGTGGCTAAGAGACGATGCAGTGAGATGATGGTGTGGCTGAAAGACGCAGGGGGAAGGAAGTTACACAGGGGGCACGAGTCTGGTTGAACCGCTGTTGCATGATGATGACCTTATTAATATTCCTACACAAACAGGCATCCTCCGGACGATGTGACCTACATGAATATAAAATACTGACTGAAGACGTCGTCGTCCCAATGAGGATGTATTTCTTCAGAGGTTTCACATTGTAAGAAACCACCATATAGGTAAGGTGCATATGGAATAGAAAGGAATGTACCCAGAGTGACAAGGAATGGGTGGCGTTTCATGTTGGCACTCCCCATTTTCACTAGCCACGCCCCTTCCGGTATGTGACACGCCCATTTTTGCCCGCACGCCAGGGGCGCGCAAACTATACTCTTCTTCAGGTGGGGGGGGGGGGCGGCGGGGGTTTGGGGCGCTAACCTAAAACATGCCCTGGGCTCCGAAGACCTTAGTTACGCCACTGGGCAGGGGTGTCACGAGAGGAGAAGAGGAGGTTGGGGGTGCTGCAGGGGTGCAGCGAGGGGGAGTAGTGGCAGACTGTCAGATGCACTAAGGTTAATAACGGGAGGAAGCCGATGGGAGAGGAGAGAAGCGGGATGGGTGAGAACTGATCAGCACCGCCCCCCTGCGTGTCACAGTGTGACAGCCGGTGTTTTACTTGGGGGGGGGGGGGAGGGTGTCAGTGGGGGGGCTTCTGCTGGACGGCTGCAGCCTGTCATAGGGAAAAAAGATGTCCACAGGCGCAGCAAGCAGTGTAATAAGTATTAATACGTGCTGCAGCCCCATTTTATCTGTCCATGATGCTCGGGCCCAGGGGGGAGTCGAGGAAGGCACGTGCCCTGGGCACCGTGGCAGGCCCGGAATAGGGGGGTACCAGCAGCCAGGGCAGCGTGCTCGGAAGTCCCGTTATAGAAGAAACATCCCTCGGCAATGTAGCTTCCTGCTCTGTGAGTCCCGATATCTCCTCTCTGCGTCTGATCACATCTCCTTCCCTTCAGTCATATTCATATTTCAGTCATAAGGCGGTATTCAATTAGTTTCGCACCCGTGATAAAGTTTCGCCCGCCGTACTTTTCGCCTACATCGCGTATTTTAGCGCGGGAACTTATCCTGCGCGCCCCCGCTATTCGCCGTATTCAATTTCAAAAGCCGCAAAAACGGAGACACGCGAAGTCAGAACAGGCGAAAAGTGGTGTCAGAATCGGGGAAATCAGCCTGAACCCCCCAATAAGCTGCTGAAATATTGGGGATCAATGTAGTAGTGCCCGATTAGCCCTAGTAAAACTGTTTGGGGAACTTAAGTTCGCACAATTGCCACTAATTAGCGTAAAGCAGTGTTTTTTGGTGAAAATAAGTAGTCCTGTCAAATTTGGGATACATGAAAATGGGTGCAAGCATCTTTTAATGTCTGTAAAGTGAATTTTTAAATAAAGTGAAATTACACCCACAAAACTGTACCTGCAATCCCCAAAACACTTGACCCCTTCTTAGTACACCCCCAGAACCTTATTTTGCTAGTTTGCAAATTTATCCCCCCAATTTGCACTTTTTTGCCCCCAAATTAAAAGTAATTTTTTTGGGGGGTGTTAAGTTTTTTTTTTTAGGAATTTTTTGACGCAGTTGTCCATTGGGGGCCTGTCCCAAGGGTTCTCAGTGGTTTCCCCACCTTTGCACCCCCAAACTAAAACTTTGCATTCTTTTCTCCACCTATTCAGAGGCAAATCGTTTTCTCCTATTACATTGACTTTCCGCGTATGCGAAAAGAATACAGCAATACTTTTTCACGGCTCTCAGCTTCTCATTTCTAATTGAATACGGCCCATAGGTGGGAATTGAACCTGTCGCATCATGATTTGCAGTCAGGCAGCTTACCAATGGGGCCATCTGCTATTACGGGGGAAGGCTTTGAATTATAGCTATATCAAGCTAGTTCGCACTCTTTATTTTCATATTAATCTAAAACACAGTCATACCTAGGATTCAAACTTAGCACCTCATGCTTTGCAGTCAGTCACCTTACCAATGGGGCCACCTGCTACTACAGCGAAAGCCTGTGATTTCTAACTATATCAAACTACTTCACATTCTCCATAATCTAAAATGCAGTCCTACCTGGGATCCAAACTGGAATGGAAAGGAATATTCCCAGAGTGACGAGAAATGGTGGTGTGTCATGTTAACACGCCCCCATTTTCCAGTGGCCACACTCTTTGTGGCATGTGGCCACGACCATTTTTGCCGCACACAGTTGGGGGGTGCCATTTCTCATCTTTCCCTGGGCACCACATACCCTAGTTACGCCTCTGTCGGGGCCCCCCTGACCCTCGGGGCCTGGTACAGGTGTCCCCTTTGCCCCCCTGTCGCCGGGCTTGGACGCATACAACCAGCACACACGCACACACACACTACATACATACATACACACATGCATGATATATACTTGCCAGAGTTATTAAGAAAACACAGAGAACATCTGTGAGTTCCAGTCCCAGTAGGACAGATTTATTATATAGGGAACATATAGTATTATTAATGTAATATAACACAATTGCATGGTTCCTTTGTAGAGAATTAGACCCCAGTCACGTTCTATGAAGAGACATCTAAGTCTGGAAAACACCATCTCAAAGTCCACATTTTTGGCCTTCTATAGAAAATAAGTGCTGGGACAGATGTTGCACCAGGCCTGACATCTGAGGTCCCCAAGGAGATGTTCAGCATTGTTGGATCTTCTTTGGTCTAATAGATGTAACTGGATTAAGGTATCGGCAAAGATGAAGCTCGTGGTCAGTCGGTCCGGAATCTGGTACACGGGTATCACTGTAAGAGGCAGACAAGGGTGAGACAGAGGCAGGGTCCAAATACAAGTCCAGAGGTCGGGTTCACAGGTTATCAGGCAGGCTGACAGGGGTGAGACAGTCTCGAGAGTATTTAAACTCTGGTTATTTCTCAACCTGCTTTGAAGAGCAGCAGAAGGTGTTCCGAAGCCACTTGAGTACTCGCTTTCTGCGCTTTCCTTTCACTGGCCTGGCATCTATGTCACATGTTACACTGCTGGGTGTCACTGGCCTGGCATCTATGTCACAGGTTACACTGCTGGGTGTCACTGACCGGTCATTGGATGGTTCCTGCATTTCAATAGTAACAATAAAATTTTCCTCCTCCTTCACTGACTCGGTGTCATTGTCAAATATTATATCACTGGGTGTTACTGCCCGGTCACCTGATATTTCCTCCTCCGCCATGACTGGCCTGGTGTCTGTCTCAGATATTATATTATTAGGTGTTACTGCCGGCTCATCTGATGGTTCCATTGATGGCATTACAGGGTCCTGTGTCCAGCTGACAAAACGCCTTTCAGCGCAGGCCTCTGCCACAAGGATCACATTACCAGGAGTTTTCTCCTCCACGTCTGGTGTTTCAATTGATGGCATCACAGGGACATGTATCCAATTCATAAATTGCTTTTCAGCGCAGGCCTCCAAATCTAGTGTTTTCACCGATGGGATCCATGTGTGGTACCTTATCCACTTGGCATATGGTATTTTAGCCACGGGCTCTTGCACTAAGATGACATTGGCAGGAACTTCCTCCTCTGCATCTGGTGTTATCTTCGATGTTCTCACAGGGTTGTGTGTCCTGGTGATAAATCGATTTTTCGGGCTGGCCTCTTTCACTAGGATGACGTTAGGAGGAAGCTCCTCCTCCCAATCAGACATTCCAATCTTCTTTAGAGTTTTACTAGTTCTCCAAAACTGAAAACATCCACTCTCCAACAACTCGTACTGAGAAGTGAGGATTCCAAGGCAGCGTGTGATGTCATAATGCCTACTGAGTGACTGTGACATCATCTGCTCATGAGACATCATTGCAGGGCTTTATGCTAAGCAAAGGCTGTTATGAAATCTGTGTACATTAGACTACCTTCTCATGCTAGGAAGTATCCCCTCACAGACAAGGTTAGACAACAAAACAAAGGATTCCAACAAATTAACAGGACCACTTTTATTTAAAAATATGAAATAAAAAGTAATGCTTGATTCATAAGTACTGTACATATACTAAAACTAGCGACCCACCCCTGCTTCGCACGGGAGAAGATTCGAATTTACGGTGACAGACTTTTTTTAATCGAGGTCTTATAAGGTTGTTTAGACGACATTAGTTGTTTTTCCTCCTTTTATCAACACAAAAAGATTTAGTTTTGACGTGACGCGCAAAAGGGCCACGTAAAGTTGTCCTTGTTAAAAACAGTCTCCACTTAGGTCAACGCCAGCCACGTTAAGTGTCTGTCCTTGTGCTTTATTTATTGTCACGCCAAAGCCGGCTCTTACCGGGAATTGGACTCGTTTGAAATAAAAAAAAACGTTTTTCACATAAATATATAGGAACGGTAAAAAAAGAAAAAACTGACATTTTGTATCAGTACTTACATCAATTTTTCTGGAGAAACTGGATAATACGTATTAATCTCTACATGTTATAAAATAAAGTCCATCGTTGTGATATATCTAGGCAGCGTAAGCCAAGAAAGTGCTCATACATCCGTTTTTTCATTGACTGGCTTCACTAAAATCATCACTGCTCGGCTCCCTTTTGTCATACATTAATGTGCCATACACCTAAACCTTCCTCCACAAATGCTCTATAGAATAGTGACAACTGAATCAAAATCCGTCCAGTGCTTCTGGAGATTAGCCCAAACACACAGTCAGATGCCAACCAGGGACATTATTTTATACTACTGTATGTATAGCAGTGGCGTCTCTCCCGCGGTGACACCCGGTGCGGGGAGAGACGCTATGCGCGCGGCACCTGACAAAAGGGGGCGTGGCCTTTGGGAGGGGCGTGACAATAGGCGAGGGGCGTGACATCACGGCCCTGGTCTTCAAGGAAGGGGCGTGACACTGAGCGAGGGGCGTGGTCCCGCGGCCCGGCCCGTGGCCGTGGTAACCAAAATCAATGAATGGCGTGGTGCCGGTGGGGGGATGCAGGAGGCGCGGGCATGTGCGGTGCTGGCTCCCTCACTGACAGGAACCGAGTGCTGCACTTAATACTAAAGTGCAGCACCCGGCTGCTGTCACTGAGGGGGAGCCTGCACCTTGGTGTCACCCCTCGGCGGGTGACACCCAGGTGCGGGCCGCACCCCCCGCACCCCCCTTGTGACGCCACTGATGTATAGATAGATTGTCCCCTGCGCAGTGATGGCACTTTATGAAATGTTCCATATTTAGCAGAAAAATAAATAAAAGTAAATATACATGTAAAGCAGAGCCGGATGGATTCTGTGTGGCATAATGTGACCAGGGGGCACTACGGTGTGTGGTGCTGGGAGTATTTACACATTATACTTTTTGATAACATCGCAAGAGAATCTTATTCACAATTTTATTGGTAGGGGCCCTCAAAAGTTAGTTGCCCTGGGGCCCCCACAAACCTTAATCCAGCCCTGATTTTAAAACAAATTCATATAACAAGTGTAATCATATTAAAACAAATGTTAAAACAGTTTTATTTTGATCTCTAAAAACAAATACCACTTGTGATTTTTGGGCCTGATTCAGAGTAGTTGGGAAACCCAAACGGTTTGCGTACTACTCCGATGCGTAGGATCTGTGCTGCGCATGCACTGGGCTTCCAAGCTACAACTTGATTGACAGGACGCTGCCATTTGGGGGCGGGGAGTGGGCGGCGCTGGTCTCCTTTCTAGAAAATGGGGCGCGTTGTCCTGTTTTCTAGGAGCGCTGAGGCCAGGATCTGCGTCTTCCAACGCGGACCTCCTAGCCTCAGCTACGGGGCTGCGAGGGGTAATCTGAGTAATCTCAGTGTTACTCAGATTGTCGATGGTGTCGCAGAAGATCTGATGCTGCGTGTTAGGGTGCAGCACTCGGATCTGCGAAGCTGTCATGAAGCTTCTATTTACACCAGGCACCTGCTGCTGCATTAGCATATTAGTTGTACAGTATTGCGCAGCCGCCTCCCTGCAGCTGTCCAATACTGTATAACTCTGAATGAGGCCCTTTGTGTCTCGGGAGAGAGGTCTGGTGTGCCGTGAGAGAGAGGTCAGGGCCAGTGGCGTAACTAGGGGGGGTTTCTAGCGGGGCTCGTGCCCTGGGCGCCACGGCAATCCCTGCAGAGGGGGGCGCCGCCGCCAGGGCATCAAACCCACACAAGCCCGCTCTCCCACTCCCTTCCCCGCCACCATTGTGTCCTGTCTCTCTTTTAACAAGCAGGCAAGTGTGCCTGCTAGCCTGATGCTGCCCGTAGGGGGAGCTGCAGCGGAAGTGCGCAGCCCCTCCTAGGCAGTGTTCTTCCCGGACTAGAGCTGCCTGCCGTCTGCGCCGGGTGAGGACTTGGAGTGGGTTTTCCTCCCCCGGCGCTCCCTCTCCCACAGGTGAGTTAGTTTTGGGGGGGGGGGGGGTTCGGGTGGATAGCTAAGCTGCCGTGTGGGGGTGTTGGCGGTTGGATAGCTAAGCTGGCGCGGGGTTGATGTGTTGGCGGGTGGATGGCTGAATTGCCGCAGGGGGGGTGTTAATTGTGGTGGGTGAGGGGCTATGGGGGTGGGGGCTGCTTGGTGCATTTTGGTGAAATAAGTGCGTGTGTCTGTATAGTGTGTATGTGTCAGCGTGTGTATATATGTGTCAGGTTGTGTGTGTGTCAATGTATGTGTCAGTCTGTGTATATTTGTGTCAGTGTGTATATTTGTCAGTGTATGTGTCAGTCTGTGTATATAAGTGTCAGTGTGTGTATGTGTCAGTGTCTGTATGTGTCAGTGTGTATATGTGTCAGTGTGTGTATGTGTCAGTGTGTATATGTGTCAGTGTGTGTATATATGTGTCAGTGTGTGTATATGTGTCATTGTGTGTATGTGTGCATATATATGTGTCAGTGTGTGCGTGTGTGTATATATTTTAATATGTGTCAGTGTGTGTGTAGGTGTGTCAGTGTTTGTGTGTATGTGTATCTGGGTCAGTGTGTGTCTGTGTGCTGAGAGACAACGCAGGGGAGAGCTGATTGCGTGTCTGAGAGATGACACAGGAGGTGGAGGTGACGGTGCGCTGAGAGATGTTGCGGGGGGAGGTGATGGTGCATTGAGAGACGACACAGGGAGGTGACGGTGTGTTGAGAGATGTCGTGGAGGGTGATGGTGTGGCTGAAAGACGACGCAGCAGGGAGATGATGGTGTTCTGATTGTTGACGCAGGGGGGGGTGGTGACGGTGTGCTGAGAGACGATGCAGGGGGTGATAGTGTGGCTGAGAGACGACGCAGTAGGGAGATGATGGTGTGCTGAGAGACGATGCAGGGAGGGAGATGATGGTGTGGCTAAGAGACGATGCAGTGAGATGATGGTGTGGCTGAAAGACGCAGGGGGAAGGAAGTTACACAGGGGGCACGAGTCTGGTTGAACCGCTGTTGCATGATGATGACCTTATTAATATTCCTACACAAACAGGCATCCTCCGGACGATGTGACCTACATGAATATAAAATACTGACTGAAGACGTCGTCGTCCCAATGAGGATGTATTTCTTCAGAGGTTTCACATTGTAAGAAACCACCATATAGGTAAGGTGCATATGGAATAGAAAGGAATGTACCCAGAGTGACAAGGAATGGGTGGCGTTTCATGTTGGCACTCCCCATTTTCACTAGCCACGCCCCTTCCGGTATGTGACACGCCCATTTTTGCCCGCACGCCAGGGGCGCGCAAACTATACTCTTCAGGTGGGGGGGGGGGGCGGCGGGGGTTTGGGGCGCTAACCTAAAACATGCCCTGGGCTCCGAAGACCTTAGTTACGCCACTGGGCAGGGGTGTCACGAGAGGAGAAGAGGAGGTTGGGGGTGCTGCAGGGGTGCAGCGAGGGGGAGTAGTGGCAGACTGTCAGATGCACTAAGGTTAATAACGGGAGGAAGCCGATGGGAGAGGAGAGAAGCGGGATGGGTGAGAACTGATCAGCACCGCCCCCCTGCGTGTCACAGTGTGACAGCCGGTGTTTTACTTGGGGGGGGGGGGGAGGGTGTCAGTGGGGGGGCTTCTGCTGGACGGCTGCAGCCTGTCATAGGGAAAAAAGATGTCCACAGGCGCAGCAAGCAGTGTAATAAGTATTAATACGTGCTGCAGCCCCATTTTATCTGTCCATGATGCTCGGGCCCAGGGGGGAGTCGAGGAAGGCACGTGCCCTGGGCACCGTGGCAGGCCCGGAATAGGGGTGTACCAGCAGCCAGGGCAGCGTGCTCGGAAGTCCCGTTATAGAAGAAACATCCCTCGGCAATGTAGCTTCCTGCTCTGTGAGTCCCGATATCTCCTCTCTGCGTCTGATCACATCTCCTTCCCTTCAGTCATATTCATATTTCAGTCATAAGGCGGTATTCAATTAGTTTCGCACCCGTGATAAAGTTTCGCCCGCCGTACTTTTCGCCTACATCGCGTATTTTAGCGCGGGAACTTATCCTGCGCGCCCCCGCTATTCGCCGTATTCAATTTCAAAAGCCGCAAAAACGGAGACACGCGAAGTCAGAACAGGCGAAAAGTGGTGTCAGAATCGGGGAAATCAGCCTGAACCCCCCAATAAGCTGCTGAAATATTGGGGATCAATGTAGTAGTGCCCGATTAGCCCTAGTAAAACTGTTTGGGGAACTTAAGTTCGCACAATTGCCACTAATTAGCGTAAAGCAGTGTTTTTTGGTGAAAATAAGTAGTCCTGTCAAATTTGGGATACATGAAAATGGGTGCAAGCATCTTTTAATGTCTGTAAAGTGAATTTTTAAATAAAGTGAAATTACACCCACAAAACTGTACCTGCAATCCCCAAAACACTTGACCCCTTCTTAGTACACCCCCAGAACCTTATTTTGCTAGTTTGCAAATTTATCCCCCCAATTTGCACTTTTTTGCCCCCAAATTAAAAGTAATTTTTTTGGGGGGTGTTAAGTTTTTTTTTTTAGGAATTTTTTGACGCAGTTGTCCATTGGGGGCCTGTCCCAAGGGTTCTCAGTGGTTTCCCCACCTTTGCACCCCCAAACTAAAACTTTGCATTCTTTTCTCCACCTATTCAGAGGCAAATCGTTTTCTCCTATTACATTGACTTTCCGCGTATGCGAAAAGAATACAGCAATACTTTTTCACGGCTCTCAGCTTCTCATTTCTAATTGAATACGGCCCATAGGTGGGAATTGAACCTGTCGCATCATGATTTGCAGTCAGGCAGCTTACCAATGGGGCCATCTGCTATTACGGGGGAAGGCTTTGAATTATAGCTATATCAAGCTAGTTCGCACTCTTTATTTTCATATTAATCTAAAACACAGTCATACCTAGGATTCAAACTTAGCACCTCATGCTTTGCAGTCAGTCACCTTACCAATGGGGCCACCTGCTACTACAGCGAAAGCCTGTGATTTCTAACTATATCAAACTACTTCACATTCTCCATAATCTAAAATGCAGTCCTACCTGGGATCCAAACTGGAATGGAAAGGAATATTCCCAGAGTGACGAGAAATGGTGGTGTGTCATGTTAACACGCCCCCATTTTCCAGTGGCCACACTCTTTGTGGCATGTGGCCACGACCATTTTTGCCGCACACAGTTGGGGGGTGCCATTTCTCATCTTTCCCTGGGCACCACATACCCTAGTTACGCCTCTGTCGGGGCCCCCCTGACCCTCGGGGCCTGGTACAGGTGTCCCCTTTGCCCCCCTGTCGCCGGGCTTGGACGCATACAACCAGCACACACGCACACACACACTACATACATACATACACACATGCATGATATATACTTGCCAGAGTTATTAAGAAAACACAGAGAACATCTGTGAGTTCCAGTCCCAGTAGGACAGATTTATTATATAGGGAACATATAGTATTATTAATGTAATATAACACAATTGCATGGTTCCTTTGTAGAGAATTAGACCCCAGTCACGTTCTATGAAGAGACATCTAAGTCTGGAAAACACCATCTCAAAGTCCACATTTTTGGCCTTCTATAGAAAATAAGTGCTGGGACAGATGTTGCACCAGGCCTGACATCTGAGGTCCCCAAGGAGATGTTCAGCATTGTTGGATCTTCTTTGGTCTAATAGATGTAACTGGATTAAGGTATCGGCAAAGATGAAGCTCGTGGTCAGTCGGTCCGGAATCTGGTACACGGGTATCACTGTAAGAGGCAGACAAGGGTGAGACAGAGGCAGGGTCCAAATACAAGTCCAGAGGTCGGGTTCACAGGTTATCAGGCAGGCTGACAGGGGTGAGACAGTCTCGAGAGTATTTAAACTCTGGTTATTTCTCAACCTGCTTTGAAGAGCAGCAGAAGGTGTTCCGAAGCCACTTGAGTACTCGCTTTCTGCGCTTTCCTTTCACTGGCCTGGCATCTATGTCACATGTTACACTGCTGGGTGTCACTGGCCTGGCATCTATGTCACAGGTTACACTGCTGGGTGTCACTGACCGGTCATTGGATGGTTCCTGCATTTCAATAGTAACAATAAAATTTTCCTCCTCCTTCACTGACTCGGTGTCATTGTCAAATATTATATCACTGGGTGTTACTGCCCGGTCACCTGATATTTCCTCCTCCGCCATGACTGGCCTGGTGTCTGTCTCAGATATTATATTATTAGGTGTTACTGCCGGCTCATCTGATGGTTCCATTGATGGCATTACAGGGTCCTGTGTCCAGCTGACAAAACGCCTTTCAGCGCAGGCCTCTGCCACAAGGATCACATTACCAGGAGTTTTCTCCTCCACGTCTGGTGTTTCAATTGATGGCATCACAGGGACATGTATCCAATTCATAAATTGCTTTTCAGCGCAGGCCTCCAAATCTAGTGTTTTCACCGATGGGATCCATGTGTGGTACCTTATCCACTTGGCATATGGTATTTTAGCCACGGGCTCTTGCACTAAGATGACATTGGCAGGAACTTCCTCCTCTGCATCTGGTGTTATCTTCGATGTTCTCACAGGGTTGTGTGTCCTGGTGATAAATCGATTTTTCGGGCTGGCCTCTTTCACTAGGATGACGTTAGGAGGAAGCTCCTCCTCCCAATCAGACATTCCAATCTTCTTTAGAGTTTTACTAGTTCTCCAAAACTGAAAACATCCACTCTCCAACAACTCGTACTGAGAAGTGAGGATTCCAAGGCAGCGTGTGATGTCATAATGCCTACTGAGTGACTGTGACATCATCTGCTCATGAGACATCATTGCAGGGCTTTATGCTAAGCAAAGGCTGTTATGAAATCTGTGTACATTAGACTACCTTCTCATGCTAGGAAGTATCCCCTCACAGACAAGGTTAGACAACAAAACAAAGGATTCCAACAAATTAACAGGACCACTTTTATTTAAAAATATGAAATAAAAAGTAATGCTTGATTCATAAGTACTGTACATATACTAAAACTAGCGACCCACCCCTGCTTCGCACGGGAGAAGATTCGAATTTACGGTGACAGACTTTTTTTAATCGAGGTCTTATAAGGTTGTTTAGACGACATTAGTTGTTTTTCCTCCTTTTATCAACACAAAAAGATTTAGTTTTGACGTGACGCGCAAAAGGGCCACGTAAAGTTGTCCTTGTTAAAAACAGTCTCCACTTAGGTCAACGCCAGCCACGTTAAGTGTCTGTCCTTGTGCTTTATTTATTGTCACGCCAAAGCCGGCTCTTACCGGGAATTGGACTCGTTTGAAATAAAAAAAAACGTTTTTCACATAAATATATAGGAACGGTAAAAAAAGAAAAAACTGACATTTTGTATCAGTACTTACATCAATTTTTCTGGAGAAACTGGATAATACGTATTAATCTCTACATGTTATAAAATAAAGTCCATCGTTGTGATATATCTAGGCAGCGTAAGCCAAGAAAGTGCTCATACATCCGTTTTTTCATTGACTGGCTTCACTAAAATCATCACTGCTCGGCTCCCTTTTGTCATACATTAATGTGCCATACACCTAAACCTTCCTCCACAAATGCTCTATAGAATAGTGACAACTGAATCAAAATCCGTCCAGTGCTTCTGGAGATTAGCCCAAACACACAGTCAGATGCCAACCAGGGACATTATTTTATACTACTGTATGTATAGCAGTGGCGTCTCTCCCCGCGGTGACACCCGGTGCGGGGAGAGACGCTATGCGCGCGGCACCTGACAAAAGGGGGCGTGGCTTTTGGGAGGGGCGTGACAATAGGCGAGGGGCGTGACATCACGGCCCTGGTCTTCAAGGAAGGGGCGTGACACTGAGCGAGGGGCGTGGTCCCTCGGCCCGGCCCGTGGCCGTGGTAACCAAAATCAATGAATGGCGTGGTGCCGGTGGGGGGATGCAGGAGGCGCGGGCATGTGCGGTGCTGGCTCCCTCACTGACAGGAACCGAGTGCTGCACTTAATACTAAAGTGCAGCACCCGGCTGCTGTCACTGAGGGGGAGCCTGCACCTTGGTGTCACCCCTCGGCGGGTGACACCCAGGTGCGGGCCGCACCCCCCGCACCCCCCTTGTGACGCCACTGATGTATAGATAGATTGTCCCCTGCGCAGTGATGGCACTTTATGAAATGTTCCATATTTAGCAGAAAAATAAATAAAAGTAAATATACATGTAAAGCAGAGCCGGATGGATTCTGTGTGGCATAATGTGACCAGGGGGCACTACGGTGTGTGGTGCTGGGAGTATTTACACATTATACTTTTTGATAACATCGCAAGAGAATCTTATTCACAATTTTATTGGTAGGGGCCCTCAAAAGTTAGTTGCCCTGGGGCCCCCACAAACCTTAATCCAGCCCTGATTTTAAAACAAATTCATATAACAAGTGTAATCATATTAAAACAAATGTTAAAACAGTTTTATTTTGATCTCTAAAAACAAATACCACTTGTGATTTTTGGGCCTGATTCAGAGTAGTTGGGAAACCCAAACGGTTTGCGTACTACTCCGATGCGTAGGATCTGTGCTGCGCATGCACTGGGCTTCCAAGCTACAACTTGATTGACAGGACGCTGCCATTTGGGGGCGGGGAGTGGGCGGCGCTGGTCTCCTTTCTAGAAAATGGGGCGCGTTGTCCTGTTTTCTAGGAGCGCTGAGGCCAGGATCTGCGTCTTCCAACGCGGACCTCCTAGCCTCAGCTACGGGGCTGCGAGGGGTAATCTGAGTAATCTCAGTGTTACTCAGATTGTCGATGGTGTCGCAGAAGATCTGATGCTGCGTGTTAGGGTGCAGCACTCGGATCTGCGAAGCTGTCATGAAGCTTCTATTTACACCAGGCACCTGCTGCTGCATTAGCATATTAGTTGTACAGTATTGCGCAGCCGCCTCCCTGCAGCTGTCCAATACTGTATAACTCTGAATGAGGCCCTTTGTGTCTCGGGAGAGAGGTCTGGTGTGCCGTGAGAGAGAGGTCAGGGCCAGTGGCGTAACTAGGGGGGGTTTCTAGCGGGGCTCGTGCCCTGGGCGCCACGGCAATCCCTGCAGAGGGGGGCGCCGCCGCCAGGGCATCAAACCCACACAAGCCCGCTCTCCCACTCCCTTCCCCGCCACCATTGTGTCCTGTCTCTCTTTTAACAAGCAGGCAAGTGTGCCTGCTAGCCTGATGCTGCCCGTAGGGGGAGCTGCAGCGGAAGTGCGCAGCCCCTCCTAGGCAGTGTTCTTCCCGGACTAGAGCTGCCTGCCGTCTGCGCCGGGTGAGGACTTGGAGTGAGTTTTCCTCCCCCGGCGCTCCCTCTCCCACAGGTGAGTTAGTTTTGGGGGGGGGGGGGGGTTCGGGTGGATAGCTAAGCTGCCGTGTGGGGGTGTTGGCGGTTGGATAGCTAAGCTGGCGCGGGGTTGATGTGTTGGCGGGTGGATGGCTGAATTGCCGCAGGGGGGGTGTTAATTGTGGTGGGTGAGGGGCTATGGGGGTGTGGGCTGCTTGGTGCATTTTGGTGAAATAAGTGCGTGTGTCTGTATAGTGTGTATGTGTCAGCGTGTGTATATATGTGTCAGGTTGTGTGTGTGTCAATGTATGTGTCAGTCTGTGTATATTTGTGTCAGTGTGTATATTTGTCAGTGTATGTGTCAGTCTGTGTATATAAGTGTCAGTGTGTGTATGTGTCAGTGTCTGTATGTGTCAGTGTGTATATGTGTCAGTGTGTGTATGTGTCAGTGTGTATATGTGTCAGTGTGTGTATATATGTGTCAGTGTGTGTATATGTGTCATTGTGTGTATGTGTGCATATATATGTGTCAGTGTGTGCGTGTGTGTATATATTTTAATATGTGTCAGTGTGTGTGTAGGTGTGTCAGTGTTTGTGTGTATGTGTATCTGGGTCAGTGTGTGTCTGTGTGCTGAGAGACAACGCAGGGGAGAGCTGATTGCGTGTCTGAGAGATGACACAGGAGGTGGAGGTGACGGTGCGCTGAGAGATGTTGCGGGGGGAGGTGATGGTGCATTGAGAGACGACACAGGGAGGTGACGGTGTGTTGAGAGATGTCGTGGAGGGTGATGGTGTGGCTGAAAGACGACGCAGCAGGGAGATGATGGTGTTCTGATTGTTGACGCAGGGGGGGGTGGTGACGGTGTGCTGAGAGACGATGCAGGGGGTGATAGTGTGGCTGAGAGACGACGCAGTAGGGAGATGATGGTGTGCTGAGAGACGATGCAGGGAGGGAGATGATGGTGTGGCTAAGAGACGATGCAGTGAGATGATGGTGTGGCTGAAAGACGCAGGGGGAAGGAAGTTACACAGGGGGCACGAGTCTGGCTGAACCGCTGTTGCATGATGATGACCTTATTAATATTCCTACACAAACAGGCATCCTCCGGACGATGTGACCTACATGAATATTAAATACTGACTGAAGACGTCGTCGTCCCAATGAGGATGTATTTCTTCAGAGGTTTCACATTGTAAGAAACCACCATATAGGTAAGGTGCATATGGAATAGAAAGGAATGTACCCAGAGTGACAAGGAATGGGTGGCGTTTCATGTTGGCACTCCCCATTTTCACTAGCCACGCCCCTTCCGGTATGCGACACGCCCATTTTTGCCCGCGCGCCAGGGGCGCGCAAACTATACTCTTCTTCAGGTGGGGGGGGGGGCGGCGGGGGTTTGGGGCGCTAACCTAAAACATGCCCTGGGCTCCGAAGACCTTAGTTACGCCACTGGGCAGGGGTGTCACGAGAGGAGAAGAGGAGGTTGGGGGTGCTGCAGGGGTGCAGCGAGGGGGAGTAGTGGCAGACTGTCAGATGCACTAAGGTTAATAACGGGAGGAAGCCGATGGGAGAGGAGAGAAGCGGGATGGGTGAGAACTGATCAGCACCGCCCCCCTGCGTGTCACAGTGTGACAGCCGGTGTTTTACTTGGGGGGGGGGGGGGAGGGTGTCAGTGGGGGGGCTTCTGCTGGACGGCTGCAGCCTGTCATAGGGAAAAAAGATGTCCACAGGCGCAGCAAGCAGTGTAATAAGTATTAATACGTGCTGCAGCCCCGTTTTATCTGTCCATGATGCTCGGGCCCAGGGGGGAGTCGAGGAAGGCACGTGCCCTGGGCACCGTGGCAGGCCCGGAATAGGGGGGCACCAGCAGCCAGGGCAGCGTGCTCGGAAGTCCCGTTATAGAAGAAACATCCCTCGGCAATGTAGCTTCCTGCTCTGTGAGTCCCGATATCTCCTCTCTGCGTCTGATCACATCTCCTTCCCTTCAGTCATATTCATATTTCAGTCATAAGGCGGTATTCAATTAGTTTCGCACCTGTGATAAAGTTTCGCCCGCCGTACTTTTCGCCTACATCGCGTATTTTAGCGCGGGAACTTATCGTGCGCGCCCCCGCTATTCGCCGTATTCAATTTCAAAAGCCGCAAAAACGGAGACACGCGAAGTCAGAACAGGCGAAAAGTGGTGTCAGAATCGGGGAAATCAGCCTGAACCCCCCCCAATAAGCTGCAGAAACATTGGGGATCAATGTAGTAGTGCCCGATTAGCCCTAGTAAAACTGTTTGGGGAACTTAAGTTCGCACAATTGCCACTAATTAGCGTAAAGCAGTGTTTTTTTGTGAAAATAAGTAGTCCTGTCAAATTTGGGATACATGAAAATGGGTGCAAACATCTTTTAATGTCTGTAAAGTGAACTTTTAAATAAAGTGAAATTACACCCACAAAACTGTACCTGCAATCCCCAAAACACTTGACCCCTTCTTAGTGCACCCCCAGAACCTTATTTTGCTAGTTTGCAAATTTATCCCCCCAATTTGCACTTTTTTGCCCCCAAATTAAAAGCAATTTTTTTTGGGGGTGTTAAGTTTTTTTTTTTAGGAATTTTTTGACGCAGTTGTCCATTGGGGGCCTGTCCCAAGGGTTCTCAGTGGTTTCCCCACCTTTGCACCCCCAAACTAAAACTTTGCATTCTTTTCTCCACCTATTCAGAGGCAAATCGTTTTCTCCTATTACATTGACTTTCCGCATATGCGAAAAGAATACAGCAATACTTTTTCACAGCTCTCAGCTTCTCATTTCTAATTGAATACGGCCCATAGGTGGGAATTGAACCTGTCGCATCATGATTTGCAGTCAGGCAGCTTACCAATGGGGCCACCTGCTACTACAGCGAAAGCCTGTGATTTCTAACTATATCAAACTACTTCACATTCTCCATAATCTAAAATGCAGTCCTACCTGGGATTCAAACTGGAATGGAAAGGAATATTCCCAGAGTGACGAGAAATGGTGGTGTGTCATGTTGACACGCCCCCATTTTCCAGTGGCCACACTCTTTGTGGCATGTGGCCACGACCATTTTTGCCGCACACAGTTGGGGGGTGCCATTTCTCATCTTTCCCTGGGCACCACATACCCTAGTTACGCCTCTGTCGGGGCCCCCCTGACCCTCGGGGCCTGGTACAGGTGTCCCCTTTGCCCCCCTGTCGCCGGGCTTGGACGCATACAACCAGCACACACGCACACACACACTACATACATACATACACACATGCATGATATATACTTGCCAGAGTTATTAAGTAAACACAGAGAACATCTGTGAGTTCCAGTCCCAGTAGGACAGATTTATTATATAGGGAACATATAGTATTATTAATGTAATATAACACAATTGCATGGTTACTTTGTAGAGAATTAGACCCCAGTCACGTTCTATGAAGAGACATCTAAGTCTGGAAAACACCATCTCAAAGTCCACATTTTTGGCCTTCTATAGAAAATAAGTGCTGGGACAGATGTTGCACCAGGCCTGACATCTGAGGTCCCCAAGGAGATGTTCAGCATTGTTGGATCTTCTTTGGTCTAATAGATGTAACTGGATTAAGGTATCGGCAAAAATGAAGCTCGTGGTCAGTGGGTCCGGAATCTGGTACACGGGTATCACTGTAAGAGGCAGACAAGGGTGAGACAGAGGCAGGGTCCAAATACAAGTCCAGAGGTCGGGTTCACAGGTTATCAGGCAGGCTGACAGGGGTGAGACAGTCTCGAGAGTATTTAAACTCTGGTTATTTCTCAACCTGCTTTGAAGAGCAGCAGAAGGTGTTCCGAAGCCACTTGAGTACTCGCTTTCTGCGCTTTCCTTTCACTGGCCTGGCATCTATGTCACATGTTACACTGCTGGGTGTCACTGGCCTGGCATCTATGTCACAGGTTACACTGCTGGGTGTCACTGACCGGTCATTGGATGGTTCCTGCATTTCAATAGTAACAATAAAATTTTCCTCCTCCTTCACTGACTCGGTGTCATTGTCAAATATTATATCACTGGGTGTTACTGCCCGGTCACCTGATATTTCCTCCTCCGCCATGACTGGCCTGGTGTCTGTCTCAGATATTATATTATTAGGTGTTACTGCCGGCTCATCTGATGGTTCCATTGATGGCATTACAGGGTCCTGTGTCCAGCTGACAAAACGCCTTTCAGCGCAGGCCTCTGCCACAAGGATCACATTACCAGGAGTTTTCTCCTCCACGTCTGGTGTTTCAATTGATGGCATCACAGGGACATGTATCCAATTCATAAATTGCTTTTCAGCGCAGGCCTCCAAATCTAGTGTTTTCACCGATGGGATCCATGTGTGGTACCTTATCCACTTGGCATATGGTATTTTAGCCACGGGCTCTTGCACTAAGATGACATTGGCAGGAACTTCCTCCTCTGCATCTGGTGTTATCTTCGATGTTCTCACAGGGTTGTGTGTCCTGGTGATAAATCGATTTTTCGGGCTGGCCTCTTTCACTAGGATGACGTTAGGAGGAAGCTCCTCCTCCCAATCAGACATTCCAATCTTCTTTAGAGTTTTACTAGTTCTCCAAAACTGAAAACATCCACTCTCCAACAACTCGTACTGAGAAGTGAGGATTCCAAGACAGCGTGTGATGTCATAATGCCTACTGAGTGACTGTGACATCATCTGCTCATGAGACATCATTGCAGGGCTTTATGCTAAGCAAAGGCTGTTATGAAATCTGTGTACATTAGACTACCTTCTCATGCTAGCAAGTATCCCCTCACAGACAAGGTTAGACAACAAAACAAAGGATTCCAACAAATTAACAGGACCACTTTTATTTAAAAATATGAAATAAAAAGTAATGCTTGATTCATAAGTACTGTACATATACTAAAACTAGCGACCCACCCCTGCTTCGCACGGGAGAAGATTCGAATTTACGGTGACAGACTTTTTTTAATCGAGGTCTTATAAGGTTGTTTAGACGACATTAGTTGTTTTTCCTCCTTTTATCAACACAAAAAGATTTAGTTTTGACGTGACGCGCAAAAGGGCCACGTAAAGTTGTCCTTGTTAAAAACAGTCTCCACTTAGGTCAACGCCAGCCACGTTAAGTGTCTGTCCTTGTGCTTTATTTATTGTCACGCCAAAGCCGGCTCTTACCGGGAATTGGACTCGTTTGAAATAAAAAAAAACGTTTTTCACATAAATATATAGGAACGGTAAAAAAAGAAAAAACTGACATTTTGTATCAGTACTTACATCAATTTTTCTGGAGAAACTGGATAATACGTATTAATCTCTACATGTTATAAAATAAAGTCCATCGTTGTGATATATCTAGGCAGCGTAAGCCAAGAAAGTGCTCATACATCCGTTTTTTCATTGACTGGCTTCACTAAAATCATCACTGCCCGGCTCCCTTTTGTCATACATTAATGTGCCATACACCTAAACCTTCCTCCACAAATGCTCTATAGAATAGTGACAACTGAATCAAAATCCGTCCAGTGCTTCTGGAGATTAGCCCAAACACACAGTCAGATGCCAACCAGGGACATTATTTTATACTACTGTATGTATAGCAGTGGCGTCTCTCCCCGCGGTGACACCCGGTGCGGGGAGAGACGCTATGCGCGCGGCACCTGACAAAAGGGGGCGTGGCTTTTGGGAGGGGCGTGACAATAGGCGAGGGGCGTGACATCACGGCCCTGGTCTTCAAGGAAGGGGCGTGACACTGAGCGAGGGGCGTGGTCCCGCGGCCCGGCCCGTGGCCGTGGTAACCAAAATCAATGAATGGCGTGGTGCCGGTGGGGGGATGCAGGAGGCGCGGGCATGTGCGGTGCTGGCTCCCTCACTGACAGGAACCGAGTGCTGCACTTAATACTAAAGTGCAGCACCCGGCTGCTGTCACTGAGGGGGAGCCTGCACCTTGGTGTCACCCCTCGGCGGGTGACACCCAGGTGCGGGCCGCACCCCACGCACCCCCCTTGTGACGCCACTGATGTATAGATAGATTGTCCCCTGCGCAGTGATGGCACTTTATGAAATGTTCCATATTTAGCAGAAAAATAAATAAAAGTAAATATACATGTATAGCAGAGCCGGATGGATTCTGTGTGGCATAATGTGACCAGGGGGCACTACGGTGTGTGGTGCTGGGAGTATTTACACATTATACTTTTTGATAACATCGCAAGAGAATCTTATTCACAATTTTATTGGTAGGGGCCCTCAAAAGTTAGTTGCCCTGGGGCCCCCACAAACCTTAATCCAGCCCTGATTTTAAAACAAATTCATATAACAAGTGTAATCATATTAAAACAAATGTTAAAACAGTTTTATTTTGATCTCTAAAAACAAATACCACTTGTGATTTTTGGGCCTGATTCAGAGTAGTTGGGAAACCCAAACGGTTTGCGTACTACTCCGATGCGTAGGATCTGTGCTGCGCATGCACTGGGCTTCCAAGCTACAACTTGATTGACAGGACGCTGCCATTTGGGGGCGGGGAGTGGGCGGCGCTGGTCTCCTTTCTAGAAAATGGGGCGCGTTGTCCTGTTTTCTAGGAGCGCTGAGGCCAGGATCTGCGTCTTCCAACGCGGACCTCCTAGCCTCAGCTACGGGGCTGCGAGGGGTAATCTGAGTAATCTCAGTGTTACTCAGATTGTCGATGGTGTCGCAGAAGATCTGATGCTGCGTGTTAGGGTGCAGCACTCGGATCTGCGAAGCTGTCATGAAGCTTCTATTTACACCAGGCACCTGCTGCTGCATTAGCATATTAGTTGTACAGTATTGTGCAGCCGCCTCCTTGCAGCTGTCCAATACTGTATAACTCTGAATGAGGCCCTTTGTGTCTCGGGAGAGAGGTCTGGTGTGCCGTGAGAGAGAGGTCAGGGCCAGTGGCGTAACTAGGGGGGGTTTCTAGCGGGGCTCGTGCCCTGGGCGCCACGGCAATCCCTGCAGAGGGGGGCGCCGCCGCCAGGGCATCAAACCCACACAAGCCCGCTCTCCCACTCCCTTCCCCGCCACCATTGTGTCCTGTCTCTTTTAACAAGCAGTCAAGTGTGCCTGCTAGCCTGATGCTGCCCGTAGGGGGAGCTGCAGCGGAAGTGCGCAGCCCCTCCTAGGCAGTGTTCTTCCCGGACTAGAGCTGCCTGCCGTCTGCGCCGGGTGAGGACTTGGAGTGAGTTTTCCTCCCCCGGCGCTCCCTCTCCCACAGGTGAGTTAGTTTTGGGGGGGGGGGGGGTTCGGGTGGATAGCTAAGCTGCCGTGTGGGGGTGTTGGCGGTTGGATAGCTAAGCTGGCGCGGGGTTGATGTGTTGGCGGGTGGATGGCTGAATTGCCGCAGGGGGGGTGTTAATTGTGGTGGGTGAGGGGCTATGGGGGTGGGGGCTGCTTGGTGCATTTTGGTGAAATAAGTGCGTGTGGTCTGTATAGTGTGTATGTGTCAGCGTGTGTATATATGTGTCAGGTTGTGTGTGTGTCAATGTATGTGTCAGTCTGTGTATATTTGTGTCAGTGTGTATATTTGTCAGTGTATGTGTCAGTCTGTGTATATAAGTGTCAGTGTGTGTATGTGTCAGTGTCTGTATGTGTCAGTGTGTATATGTGTCAGTGTGTGTATGTGTCAGTGTGTATATGTGTCAGTGTGTGTATATATGTGTCAGTGTGTGTATATGTGTCATTGTGTGTATGTGTGCATATATATGTGTCAGTGTGTGCGTGTGTGTATATATTTTAATATGTGTCAGTGTGTGTGTAGGTGTGTCAGTGTTTGTGTGTATGTGTATCTGGGTCAGTGTGTGTCTGTGTGCTGAGAGACAACGCAGGGGAGAGCTGATTGCGTGTCTGAGAGATGACACAGGAGGTGGAGGTGACGGTGCGCTGAGAGATGTTGCGGGGGGAGGTGATGGTGCATTGAGAGACGACACAGGGAGGTGACGGTGTGTTGAGAGATGTCGTGGAGGGTGATGGTGTGGCTGAAAGACGACGCAGCAGGGAGATGATGGTGTTCTGATTGTTGACGCAGGGGGGGGTGGTGACGGTGTGCTGAGAGACGATGCAGGGGGTGATAGTGTGGCTGAGAGACGACGCAGTAGGGAGATGATGGTGTGCTGAGAGACGATGCAGGGAGGGAGATGATGGTGTGGCTAAGAGACGATGCAGTGAGATGATGGTGTGGCTGAAAGACGCAGGGGGAAGGAAGTTACACAGGGGGCACGAGTCTGGTTGAACCGCTGTTGCATGATGATGACCTTATTAATATTCCTACACAAACAGGCATCCTCCGGACGATGTGACCTACATGAATATAAAATACTGACTGAAGACGTCGTCGTCCCAATGAGGATGTATTTCTTCAGAGGTTTCACATTGTAAGAAACCACCATATAGGTAAGGTGCATATGGAATAGAAAGGAATGTACCCAGAGTGACAAGGAATGGGTGGCGTTTCATGTTGGCACTCCCCATTTTCACTAGCCACGCCCCTTCCGGTATGTGACACGCCCATTTTTGCCCGCACGCCAGGGGCGCGCAAACTATACTCTTCTTCAGGTGGGGGGGGGGGGGGCGGCGGGGGTTTGGGGCGCTAACCTAAAACATGCCCTGGGCTCCGAAGACCTTAGTTACGCCACTGGGCAGGGGTGTCACGAGAGGAGAAGAGGAGGTTGGGGGTGCTGCAGGGGTGCAGCGAGGGGGAGTAGTGGCAGACTGTCAGATGCACTAAGGTTAATAACGGGAGGAAGCCGATGGGAGAGGAGAGAAGCGGGATGGGTGAGAACTGATCAGCACCGCCCCCCTGCGTGTCACAGTGTGACAGCCGGTGTTTTACTTGGGGGGGGGGGGAGGGTGTCAGTGGGGGGGCTTCTGCTGGACGGCTGCAGCCTGTCATAGGGAAAAAAGATGTCCACAGGCGCAGCAAGCAGTGTAATAAGTATTAATACGTGCTGCAGCCCCGTTTTATCTGTCCATGATGCTCGGGCCCAGGGGGGAGTCGAGGAAGGCACGTGCCCTGGGCACCGTGGCAGGCCCGGAATAGGGGGGTACCAGCAGCCAGGGCAGCGTGCTCGGAAGTCCCGTTATAGAAGAAACATCCCTCGGCAATGTAGCTTCCTGCTCTGTGAGTCCCGATATCTCCTCTCTGCGTCTGATCACATCTCCTTCCCTTCAGTCATATTCATATTTCAGTCATAAGGCGGTATTCAATTAGTTTCGCACCCGTGATAAAGTTTCGCCCGCCGTACTTTTCGCCTACATCGCGTATTTTAGCGCGGGAACTTATCCTGCGCGCCCCCGCTATTCGCCGTATTCAATTTCAAAAGCCGCAAAAACGGAGACACGCGAAGTCAGAACAGGCGAAAAGTGGTGTCAGAATCGGGGAAATCAGCCTGAACCCCCCAATAAGCTGCTGAAACATTGGGGATCAATGTAGTAGTGCCCGATTAGCCCTAGTAAAACTGTTTGGGGAACTTAAGTTCGCACAATTGCCACTAATTAGCGTAAAGCAGTGTTTTTTGGTGAAAATAAGTAGTCCTGTCAAATTTGGGATACATGAAAATGGGTGCAAGCATCTTTTAATGTCTGTAAAGTGAATTTTTAAATAAAGTGAAATTACACCCACAAAACTGTACCTGCAATCCCCAAAACACTTGACCCCTTCTTAGTACACCCCCAGAACCTTATTTTGCTAGTTTGCAAATTTATCCCCCCAATTTGCACTTTTTTGCCCCCAAATTAAAAGTAATTTTTTTGGGGGGTGTTAAGTTTTTTTTTTTAGGAATTTTTTGACGCAGTTGTCCATTGGGGGCCTGTCCCAAGGGTTCTCAGTGGTTTCCCCACCTTTGCACCCCCAAACTAAAACTTTGCATTCTTTTCTCCACCTATTCAGAGGCAAATCGTTTTCTCCTATTACATTGACTTTCCGCGTATGCGAAAAGAATACAGCAATACTTTTTCACGGCTCTCAGCTTCTCATTTCTAATTGAATACGGCCCATAGGTGGGAATTGAACCTGTCGCATCATGATTTGTAGTCAGGCAGCTTACCAATGGGGCCATCTGCTATTACGGGGAAAGGCTTTGAATTATAGCTATATCAAGCTAGTTCGCACTCTTTATTTTCATATTAATCTAAAACACAGTCATACCTAGGATTCAAACTTAGCACCTCATGCTTTGCAGTCAGTCACCTTACCAATGGGGCCACCTGCTACTACAGCGAAAGCCTGTGATTTCTAACTATATCAAACTACTTCACATTCTCCATAATCTAAAATGCAGTCCTACCTGGGATCCAAACTGGAATGGAAAGGAATATTCCCAGAGTGACGAGAAATGGTGGTGTGTCATGTTAACACGCCCCCATTTTCCAGTGGCCACACTCTTTGTGGCATGTGGCCACGACCATTTTTGCCGCACACAGTTGGGGGGTGCCATTTCTCATCTTTCCCTGGGCACCACATACCCTAGTTACGCCTCTGTCGGGGCCCCCCTGACCCTCGGGGCCTGGTACAGGTGTCCCCTTTGCCCCCCTGTCGCCGGGCTTGGACGCATACAACCAGCACACACGCACACACACACTACATACATACATACACACATGCATGATATATACTTGCCAGAGTTATTAAGAAAACACAGAGAACATCTGTGAGTTCCAGTCCCAGTAGGACAGATTTATTATATAGGGAACATATAGTATTATTAATGTAATATAACACAATTGCATGGTTCCTTTGTAGAGAATTAGACCCCAGTCACGTTCTATGAAGAGACATCTAAGTCTGGAAAACACCATCTCAAAGTCCACATTTTTGGCCTTCTATAGAAAATAAGTGCTGGGACAGATGTTGCACCAGGCCTGACATCTGAGGTCCCCAAGGAGATGTTCAGCATTGTTGGATCTTCTTTGGTCTAATAGATGTAACTGGATTAAGGTATCGGCAAAGATGAAGCTCGTGGTCAGTCGGTCCGGAATCTGGTACACGGGTATCACTGTAAGAGGCAGACAAGGGTGAGACAGAGGCAGGGTCCAAATACAAGTCCAGAGGTCGGGTTCACAGGTTATCAGGCAGGCTGACAGGGGTGAGACAGTCTCGAGAGTATTTAAACTCTGGTTATTTCTCAACCTGCTTTGAAGAGCAGCAGAAGGTGTTCCGAAGCCACTTCAGTACTCGCTTTCTGCGCTTTCCTTTCACTGGCCTGGCATCTATGTCACATGTTACACTGCTGGGTGTCACTGGCCTGGCATCTATGTCACAGGTTACACTGCTGGGTGTCACTGACCGGTCATTGGATGGTTCCTGCATTTCAATAGTAACAATAAAATTTTCCTCCTCCTTCACTGACTCGGTGTCATTGTCAAATATTATATCACTGGGTGTTACTGCCCGGTCACCTGATATTTCCTCCTCCGCCATGACTGGCCTGGTGTCTGTCTCAGATATTATATTATTAGGTGTTACTGCCGGCTCATCTGATGGTTCCATTGATGGCATTACAGGGTCCTGTGTCCAGCTGACAAAACGCCTTTCAGCGCAGGCCTCTGCCACAAGGATCACATTACCAGGAGTTTTCTCCTCCACGTCTGGTGTTTCAATTGATGGCATCACAGGGACATGTATCCAATTCATAAATTGCTTTTCAGCGCAGGCCTCCAAATCTAGTGTTTTCACCGATGGGATCCATGTGTGGTACCTTATCCACTTGGCATAAGGTATTTTAGCCACGGGCTCTTGCACTAAGATGACATTGGCAGGAACTTCCTCCTCTGCATCTGGTGTTATCTTCGATGTTCTCACAGGGTTGTGTGTCCTGGTGATAAATCGATTTTTCGGGCTGGCCTCTTTCACTAGGATGACGTTAGGAGGAAGCTCCTCCTCCCAATCAGACATTCCAATCTTCTTTAGAGTTTTACTAGTTCTCCAAAACTGAAAACATCCACTCTCCAACAACTCGTACTGAGAAGTGAGGATTCCAAGACAGCGTGTGATGTCATAATGCCTACTGAGTGACTGTGACATCATCTGCTCATGAGACATCATTGCAGGGCTTTATGCTAAGCAAAGGCTGTTATGAAATCTGTGTACATTAGACTACCTTCTCATGCTAGGAAGTATCCCCTCACAGACAAGGTTAGACAACAAAACAAAGGATTCCAACAAATTAACAGGACCACTTTTATTTAAAAATATGAAATAAAAAGTAATGCTTGATTCATAAGTACTGTACATATACTAAAACTAGCGACCCACCCCTGCTTCGCACGGGAGAAGATTCGAATTTACGGTGACAGACTTTTTTTAATCGAGGTCTTATAAGGTTGTTTAGACGACATTAGTTGTTTTTCCTCCTTTTATCAACACAAAAAGATTTAGTTTTGACGTGACGCGCAAAAGGGCCACGTAAAGTTGTCCTTGTTAAAAACAGTCTCCACTTAGGTCAACGCCAGCCACGTTAAGTGTCTGTCCTTGTGCTTTATTTATTGTCACGCCAAAGCCGGCTCTTACCGGGAATTGGACTCGTTTGAAATAAAAAAAAACGTTTTTCACATAAATATATAGGAACGGTAAAAAAAGAAAAAACTGACATTTTGTATCAGTACTTACATCAATTTTTCTGGAGAAACTGGATAATACGTATTAATCTCTACATGTTATAAAATAAAGTCCATCGTTGTGATATATCTAGGCAGCGTAAGCCAAGAAAGTGCTCATACATCCGTTTTTTCATTGACTGGCTTCACTAAAATCATCACTGCCCGGCTCCCTTTTGTCATACATTAATGTGCTATACACCTAAACCTTCCTCCACAAATGCTCTATAGAATAGTGACAACTGAATCAAAATCCGTCCAGTGCTTCTGGAGATTAGCCCAAACACACAGTCAGATGCCAACCAGGGACATTATTTTATACTACTGTATGTATAGCAGTGGCGTCTCTCCCCGCGGTGACACCCGGTGCGGGGAGAGACGCTATGCGCGCGGCACCTGACAAAAGGGGGCGTGGCATTTGGGAGGGGCGTGACAATAGGCGAGGGGCGTGACATCACGGCCCTGGTCTTCAAGGAAGGGGCGTGACACTGAGCGAGGGGCGTGGTCCCGCGGCCCGGCCCGTGGCCGTGGTAACCAAAATCAATGAATGGCGTGGTGCCGGTGGGGGGATGCAGGAGGCGCGGGCATGTGCGGTGCTGGCTCCCTCACTGACAGGAACCGAGTGCTGCACTTAATACTAAAGTGCAGCACCCGGCTGCTGTCACTGAGGGGGAGCCTGCACCTTGGTGTCACCCCTTGGCGGGTGACACCCAGGTGCGGGCCGCACCCCACGCACCCCCCTTGTGACGCCACTGATGTATAGATAGATTGTCCCCTGCGCAGTGATGGCACTTTATGAAATGTTCCATATTTAGCAGAAAAATAAATAAAAGTAAATATACATGTATAGCAGAGCCGGATGGATTCTGTGTGGCATAATGTGACCAGGGGGCACTACGGTGTGTGGTGCTGGGAGTATTTACACATTATACTTTTTGATAACATCGCAAGAGAATCTTATTCACAATTTTATTGGTAGGGGCCCTCAAAAGTTAGTTGCCCTGGGGCCCCCACAAACCTTAATCCAGCCCTGATTTTAAAACAAATTCATATAACAAGTGTAATCATATTAAAACAAATGTTAAAACAGTTTTATTTTGATCTCTAAAAACAAATACCACTTGTGATTTTTGGGCCTGATTCAGAGTAGTTGGGAAACCCAAACGGTTTGCGTACTACTCCGATGCGTAGGATCTGTGCTGCGCATGCACTGGGCTTCCAAGCTACAACTTGATTGACAGGACGCTGCCATTTGGGGGCGGGGAGTGGGCGGCGCTGGTCTCCTTTCTAGAAAATGGGGCGCGTTGTCCTGTTTTCTAGGAGCGCTGAGGCCAGGATCTGCGTCTTCCAACGCGGACCTCCTAGCCTCAGCTACGGGGCTGCGAGGGGTAATCTGAGTAATCTCAGTGTTACTCAGATTGTCGATGGTGTCGCAGAAGATCTGATGCTGCGTGTTAGGGTGCAGCACTCGGATCTGCGAAGCTGTCATGAAGCTTCTATTTACACCAGGCACCTGCTGCTGCATTAGCATATTAGTTGTACAGTATTGCGCAGCCGCCTCCTTGCAGCTGTCCAATACTGTATAACTCTGAATGAGGCCCTTTGTGTCTCGGGAGAGAGGTCTGGTGTGCCGTGAGAGAGAGGTCAGGGCCAGTGGCGTAACTAGGGGGGGTTTCTAGCGGGGCTCGTGCCCTGGGCGCCACGGCAATCCCTGCAGAGGGGGGCGCCGCCGCCAGGGCATCAAACCCACACAAGCCCGCTCTCCCACTCCCTTCCCCGCCACCATTGTGTCCTGTCTCTTTTAACAAGCAGTCAAGTGTGCCTGCTAGCCTGATGCTGCCCGTAGGGGGAGCTGCAGCGGAAGTGCGCAGCCCCTCCTAGGCAGTGTTCTTCCCGGACTAGAGCTGCCTGCCGTCTGCGCCGGGTGAGGACTTGGAGTGAGTTTTCCTCCCCCGGCGCTCCCTCTCCCACAGGTGAGTTAGTTTTGGGGGGGGGGGGGGGTTCGGGTGGATAGCTAAGCTGCCGTGTGGGGGTGTTGGCGGTTGGATAGCTAAGCTGGCGCGGGGTTGATGTGTTGGCGGGTGGATGGCTGAATTGCCGCAGGGGGGGGTGTTAATTGTGGTGGGTGAGGGGCTATGGGGGTGGGGGCTGCTTGGTGCATTTTGGTGAAATAAGTGCGTGTGTCTGTATAGTGTGTATGTGTCAGCGTGTGTATATATGTGTCAGGTTGTGTGTGTGTCAATGTATGTGTCAGTCTGTGTATATTTGTGTCAGTGTGTATATTTGTCAGTGTATGTGTCAGTCTGTGTATATAAGTGTCAGTGTGTGTATGTGTCAGTGTCTGTATGTGTCAGTGTGTATATGTGTCAGTGTGTGTATGTGTCAGTGTGTATATGTGTCAGTGTGTGTATATATGTGTCAGTGTGTGTATATGTGTCATTGTGTGTATGTGTGCATATATATGTGTCAGTGTGTGCGTGTGTGTATATATTTTAATATGTGTCAGTGTGTGTGTAGGTGTGTCAGTGTTTGTGTGTATGTGTATCTGGGTCAGTGTGTGTCTGTGTGCTGAGAGACAACGCAGGGGAGAGCTGATTGCGTGTCTGAGAGATGACACAGGAGGTGGAGGTGACGGTGCGCTGAGAGATGTTGCGGGGGGAGGTGATGGTGCATTGAGAGACGACACAGGGAGGTGACGGTGTGTTGAGAGATGTCGTGGAGGGTGATGGTGTGGCTGAAAGACGACGCAGCAGGGAGATGATGGTGTTCTGATTGTTGACGCAGGGGGGGGTGGTGACGGTGTGCTGAGAGACGATGCAGGGGGTGATAGTGTGGCTGAGAGACGACGCAGTAGGGAGATGATGGTGTGCTGAGAGACGATGCAGGGAGGGAGATGATGGTGTGGCTAAGAGACGATGCAGCGAGATGATGGTGTGGCTGAAAGACGCAGGGGGAAGGAAGTTACACAGGGGGCACGAGTCTGGTTGAACCGCTGTTGCATGATGATGACCTTATTAATATTCCTACACAAACAGGCATCCTCCGGACGATGTGACCTACATGAATATAAAATACTGACTGAAGACGTCGTCGTCCCAATGAGGATGTATTTCTTCAGAGGTTTCACATTGTAAGAAACCACCATATAGGTAAGGTGCATATGGAATAGAAAGGAATGTACCCAGAGTGACAAGGAATGGGTGGCGTTTCATGTTGGCACTCCCCATTTTCACTAGCCACGCCCCTTCCGGTATGTGACACGCCCATTTTTGCCCGCACGCCAGGGGCGCGCAAACTATACTCTTCTTCAGGTGGGGGGGGGGGGGGGGCGGCGGGGGTTTGGGGCGCTAACCTAAAACATGCCCTGGGCTCCGAAGACCTTAGTTACGCCACTGGGCAGGGGTGTCACGAGAGGAGAAGAGGAGGTTGGGGGTGCTGCAGGGGTGCAGCGAGGGGGAGTAGTGGCAGACTGTCAGATGCACTAAGGTTAATAACGGGAGGAAGCCGATGGGAGAGGAGAGAAGCGGGATGGGTGAGAACTGATCAGCACCGCCCCCCTGCGTGTCACAGTGTGACAGCCGGTGTTTTACTTGGGGGGGGGGGGAGGGTGTCAGTGGGGGGGCTTCTGCTGGACGGCTGCAGCCTGTCATAGGGAAAAAAGATGTCCACAGGCGCAGCAAGCAGTGTAATAAGTATTAATACGTGCTGCAGCCCCGTTTTATCTGTCCATGATGCTCGGGCCCAGGGGGGAGTCGAGGAAGGCACGTGCCCTGGGCACCGTGGCAGGCCCGGAATAGGGGGGTACCAGCAGCCAGGGCAGCGTGCTCGGAAGTCCCGTTATAGAAGAAACATCCCTCGGCAATGTAGCTTCCTGCTCTGTGAGTCCCGATATCTCCTCTCTGCGTCTGATCACATCTCCTTCCCTTCAGTCATATTCATATTTCAGTCATAAGGCGGTATTCAATTAGTTTCGCACCCGTGATAAAGTTTCGCCCGCCGTACTTTTCGCCTACATCGCGTATTTTAGCGCGGGAACTTATCCTGCGCGCCCCCGCTATTCGCCGTATTCAATTTCAAAAGCCGCAAAAACGGAGACACGCGAAGTCAGAACAGGCGAAAAGTGGTGTCAGAATCGGGGAAATCAGCCTGAACCCCCCAATAAGCTGCTGAAACATTGGGGATCAATGTAGTAGTGCCCGATTAGCCCTAGTAAAACTGTTTGGGGAACTTAAGTTCGCACAATTGCCACTAATTAGCGTAAAGCAGTGTTTTTTGGTGAAAATAAGTAGTCCTGTCAAATTTGGGATACATGAAAATGGGTGCAAGCATCTTTTAATGTCTGTAAAGTGAATTTTTAAATAAAGTGAAATTACACCCACAAAACTGTACCTGCAATCCCCAAAACACTTGACCCCTTCTTAGTACACCCCCAGAACCTTATTTTGCTAGTTTGCAAATTTATCCCCCCAATTTGCACTTTTTTGCCCCCAAATTAAAAGTAATTTTTTTGGGGGGTGTTAAGTTTTTTTTTTTAGGAATTTTTTGACGCAGTTGTCCATTGGGGGCCTGTCCCAAGGGTTCTCAGTGGTTTCCCCACCTTTGCACCCCCAAACTAAAACTTTGCATTCTTTTCTCCACCTATTCAGAGGCAAATCGTTTTCTCCTATTACATTGACTTTCCGCGTATGCGAAAAGAATACAGCAATACTTTTTCACGGCTCTCAGCTTCTCATTTCTAATTGAATACGGCCCATAGGTGGGAATTGAACCTGTCGCATCATGATTTGTAGTCAGGCAGCTTACCAATGGGGCCATCTGCTATTACGGGGAAAGGCTTTGAATTATAGCTATATCAAGCTAGTTCGCACTCTTTATTTTCATATTAATCTAAAACACAGTCATACCTAGGATTCAAACTTAGCACCTCATGCTTTGCAGTCAGTCACCTTACCAATGGGGCCACCTGCTACTACAGCGAAAGCCTGTGATTTCTAACTATATCAAACTACTTCACATTCTCCATAATCTAAAATGCAGTCCTACCTGGGATCCAAACTGGAATGGAAAGGAATATTCCCAGAGTGACGAGAAATGGTGGTGTGTCATGTTAACACGCCCCCATTTTCCAGTGGCCACACTCTTTGTGGCATGTGGCCACGACCATTTTTGCCGCACACAGTTGGGGGGTGCCATTTCTCATCTTTCCCTGGGCACCACATACCCTAGTTACACCTCTGTCGGGGCCCCCCTGACCCTCGGGGCCTGGTACAGGTGTCCCCTTTGCCCCCCTGTCGCCGGGCTTGGACGCATACAACCAGCACACACGCACACACACACTACATACATACATACACACATGCATGATATATACTTGCCAGAGTTATTAAGAAAACACAGAGAACATCTGTGAGTTCCAGTCCCAGTAGGACAGATTTATTATATAGGGAACATATAGTATTATTAATGTAATATAACACAATTGCATGGTTCCTTTGTAGAGAATTAGACCCCAGTCACGTTCTATGAAGAGACATCTAAGTCTGGAAAACACCATCTCAAAGTCCACATTTTTGGCCTTCTATAGAAAATAAGTGCTGGGACAGATGTTGCACCAGGCCTGACATCTGAGGTCCCCAAGGAGATGTTCAGCATTGTTGGATCTTCTTTGGTCTAATAGATGTAACTGGATTAAGGTATCGGCAAAGATGAAGCTCGTGGTCAGTCGGTCCGGAATCTGGTACACGGGTATCACTGTAAGAGGCAGACAAGGGTGAGACAGAGGCAGGGTCCAAATACAAGTCCAGAGGTCGGGTTCACAGGTTATCAGGCAGGCTGACAGGGGTGAGACAGTCTCGAGAGTATTTAAACTCTGGTTATTTCTCAACCTGCTTTGAAGAGCAGCAGAAGGTGTTCCGAAGCCACTTGAGTACTCGCTTTCTGCGCTTTCCTTTCACTGGCCTGGCATCTATGTCACATGTTACACTGCTGGGTGTCACTGGCCTGGCATCTATGTCACAGGTTACACTGCTGGGTGTCACTGACCGGTCATTGGATGGTTCCTGCATTTCAATAGTAACAATAAAATTTTCCTCCTCCTTCACTGACTCGGTGTCATTGTCAAATATTATATCACTGGGTGTTACTGCCCGGTCACCTGATATTTCCTCCTCCGCCATGACTGGCCTGGTGTCTGTCTCAGATATTATATTATTAGGTGTTACTGCCGGCTCATCTGATGGTTCCATTGATGGCATTACAGGGTCCTGTGTCCAGCTGACAAAACGCCTTTCAGCGCAGGCCTCTGCCACAAGGATCACATTACCAGGAGTTTTCTCCTCCACGTCTGGTGTTTCAATTGATGGCATCACAGGGACATGTATCCAATTCATAAATTGCTTTTCAGCGCAGGCCTCCAAATCTAGTGTTTTCACCGATGGGATCCATGTGTGGTACCTTATCCACTTGGCATAAGGTATTTTAGCCACGGGCTCTTGCACTAAGATGACATTGGCAGGAACTTCCTCCTCTGCATCTGGTGTTATCTTCGATGTTCTCACAGGGTTGTGTGTCCTGGTGATAAATCGATTTTTAGGGCTGGCCTCTTTCACTAGGATGACGTTGGGAGGAAGCTCCTCCTCCCAATCAGACATTCCAATCTTCTTTAGAGTTTTACTAGTTCTCCAAAACTGAAAACATCCACTCTCCAACAACTCGTACTGAGAAGTGAGGATTCCAAGGCAGCGTGTGATGTCATAATGCCTACTGAGTGACTGTGACATCATCTGCTCATGAGACATCATTGCAGGGCTTTATGCTAAGCAAAGGCTGTTATGAAATCTGTGTACATTAGACTACCTTCTCATGCTAGGAAGTATCCCCTCACAGACAAGGTTAGACAACAAAACAAAGGATTCCAACAAATTAACAGGACCACTTTTATTTAAAAATATGAAATAAAAAGTAATGCTTGATTCATAAGTACTGTACATATACTAAAACTAGCGACCCACCCCTGCTTCGCACGGGAGAAGATTCGAATTTACGGTGACAGACTTTTTTTAATCGAGGTCTTATAAGGTTGTTTAGACGACATTAGTTGTTTTTCCTCCTTTTATCAACACAAAAAGATTTAGTTTTGACGTGACGCGCAAAAGGGCCACGTAAAGTTGTCCTTGTTAAAAACAGTCTCCACTTAGGTCAACGCCAGCCACGTTAAGTGTCTGTCCTTGTGCTTTATTTATTGTCACGCCAAAGCCGGCTCTTACCGGGAATTGGACTCGTTTGAAATAAAAAAAACGTTTTTCACATAAATATATAGGAACGGTAAAAAAAGAAAAAACTGACATTTTGTATCAGTACTTACATCAATTTTTCTGGAGAAACTGGATAATACGTATTAATCTCTACATGTTATAAAATAAAGTCCATCGTTGTGATATATCTAGGCAGCGTAAGCCAAGAAAGTGCTCATACATCCGTTTTTTCATTGACTGGCTTCACTAAAATCATCACTGCTCGGCTCCCTTTTGTCATACATTAATGTGCCATACACCTAAACCTTCCTCCACAAATGCTCTATAGAATAGTGACAACTGAATCAAAATCCGTCCAGTGCTTCTGGAGATTAGCCCAAACACACAGTCAGATGCCTACCAGGGACATTATTTTATACTACTGTATGTATAGATAGATTGTCCCCTGCGCAGTGATGGCACTTTATGAAATGTTCCATATTTAGCAGAAAAATAAATAAAAGTAAATATACATGTAAAGCAGAGCCGGATGGATTCTGTGTGGCATAATGTGACCAGGGGGCACTACGGTGTGTGGTGCTGGGAGTATTTACACATTATACTTTTTGATAACATCGCAAGAGAATCTTATTCACAATTTTATTGGTAGGGGCCCTCAAAAGTTAGTTGCCCTGGGGCCCCCACAAACCTTAATCCAGCCCTGATTTTAAAACAAATTCATAAAACAAGTGTAATCATATTAAAACAAATGTTAAAACAGTTTTATTTTGATCTCTAAAAACAAATACCACTTGTGATTTTTGGGCCTGATTCAGAGTAGTTGGGAAACCCAACGGTTTGCGTTGTACTCCGATGTTAAAAGATCGGCGCGTGCGTGGGATATGTGCTGCGCATTCACCGGGCTTCAAAGCTACAGCCTGATTGACAGGACGCTGCCATTTGGGGGCGGGGAGTGGGCGTCGCTGGTCTTTCTTGAAAATGGGGCGCATTGCTCAGCTACGGAGCTGCGAGGGGTAATCTGAGTAATCTCAGTGTTACTCAGATTGGCGATGGTGTCGCAGAAGATCTGATGCTGCGTGTTAGGGTGCAGCACTCGGATCTACGAAGTTGTCATGAAGCTTCTATTTACACCAGGCACCTGCTGCTGCATTAGCATATTAGTTGTACAGTATTGCCCAGCCGCCTCCCTGCAGCTGTCCAATACTGTAACTCTGAATGAGGCCCTTTGTGGGCTGCTGCATGGCTGTAGAAGATAAATTCCTTCTGAAAATCTCATGTAGATTGATCCATCTGTCGCCAGATCACACTTTCAATGAAATGGGCATTTCCAGGCAGTGCCCATACAATCGCATTCTGCAGGAGTGTTGTAGGCGTTTCGGTTGACTTCCTTGCTCAATCGCAGCGTGCGGACGGAGATGGGATGTCTGTTTCAACCAGATCTTTTGCACCAAGCACGGGACTCCCAATACTAATGACGACTGCGGACATAAGAACCGTGGGCGGGATAGGGACAGATTTTTACTATACAACGGAGAGAGTTCCTGTGGTTGGAAGAAACAACGTGCAAAATCTTGGAGGTGGTAGTGGGAGGAAGTAATCAGTTGGGAGAAGAGGCTGCATTAATTTGTGGATTGGGTGGGAATGTGAAATGAGATAAGGGGAAGGGGAGCCAGTGTAGGGCTTGTCGGAGAGGGGAGGCAGATGTAGAACAGTTGGAGAGGAAGATGAGCCAGGCAGTAGCATTGAGGACAGATTGGAGTGGAGAGAGGTTGGAGTCAGGGAGCCCTGATAAGAGGAGGTTACAGATAGTGGTGCTGTCAATAGTTAATTAAATTGAGGGAGATGAGGTTATTCAGGAAATTGGGAAGATTATAAGCTCAGCCTTAGACATGTTAAGTTTAAGAAAGCGCTGGGACATCCAGGAGGAAATCAAAGAGAGACAGTTGGATATATGAGTGAGGAAAGAGGGGAGAGGTCAGGGGATGAGAGGTAGAGTTAAGTGTCATCAGCATAAAGATGATATTGGGGAACACCTACTGGTAGAGAAAGTGGGGGAGAAGTGGAATCATGAGATTAGACAGAGAAGGAACGGTCAGAGAGGTAGGACAGCAGCCAGGAGAAGGCAATATCACACAGTCCAAGGGAGTGAAGGATTTGCAAGAGGAGAGGGTGGTCCCCAGTGTCAATAGCAGCAGAGAGATGAAGAAGAGTGAGCATAAAGTAGGGACTTATTAGTTGATTTGGAAGCAAGGAGGTCATTGCTGACTAGTGAGGGCACACAATTCCACCTAGTTCTGGACATGCCCCTGGGTTGCACTAGCTATGCCCATGGATGGTATTAGACACCCCCTTTTGTGAAGCTGGACACCCTCCCTTCATAGGTTCAACAATCTCAACAATGTTGATAAAGAATTTGCACAATGGTGTTTAGGGGATAGGATATGTGGAGTGTTAGGAATAAAGAATGAAATAGGGTATATAGTATGTGTGGTTCAAGATCCTGGAGGTCAGAAACCTGACACCGGCATCCCGACAGGGTTAGGATACAGACACTTGTTGTCGGTCGATATCCTAACCCTCCGCCTCTCCCTATCCTAACCATAACCCTCCCTCCCCTTGTGCCTAAACCTAACCCTCCCCCCTCAGTGCCTAACCCTCCACTTAGTGCCTAACACCTAACCCTCCCCTTAAATCCGCTACTTACCTTCGGGATGCTGGCAGTTGGGATGCCGGAACATGGATTCTGACAGGTGTGGAAATTCCAGTGCCGGCATTCTGACCACCAGAATCCACTACGTTGGTATTATGACCGCATCCCAAATAAGATATGGCTATAGAGAGTGATGTAGACAGGTCTATTCTCAACGAATTGCATCATATTTGCCCCCGCCCTCTCCACAATTTGCGGTATTACGCTCCCCATCGAAATGCGGTGGGACCATCTTCTATTCTGGGGGGCTAAGGAAACTCCGTGAAAATTCGCTAGTCTTATTGTTCCTGGAGACTAGAGACTAGAGTTTGGTCAAGGAGCGTCATACAGGTCCCCTGGTCTTCACCAAGAGCTGCCACAAGGTGGAATGAGTTTACTTGCCGGGATCGCACAAGTTGCAGCTCTTTAACTGCTCCCTTCACATGACAACCTGGGAGGTACAGTGGTAAGGTACAATGTGAGGTACAGAATCGTAAGCTGGATTGGTCAGACCAATCAATAGGTCAGGGGCACGGACTGGTATATAAAGGTAAGTACAGTTAGTAATGATAAACCCATTTGGAACACAGGTATGTACACACAGAAACAACAACATGTACTCTTTAGAGCCACAGCCACACCTGTCAGATGTTTAGCACTTTAAATACTGCACCAATCCAAGTGGATTCTTTCAGCAGTGCGGCCCATCTGGCAGAGAGGTGAGACTGCACTGAGCCAACCAATCAAAACTAAATTTTACGGGTGGGGCGTGGCCACGGAGAGCATGAGCTAACACGCGTCTTGGTGTGCTCTCTGGACCCATATATCCGGCTGTACAATCCTGACGACTCCCCCGGGATCATATAGCGGTGTCTGGCTGGCGGAGGATACAGTGACCGCGGTGACCGGCTTGGTTGCGGGGCTGTCTTGCCCGGCAAGAGGAGGTAGAAGGAGACGGGGCCTGCTCGAGTGTCACGCCAGTGCCATCTTCCCTGCATGTGTAGAGTCCCAGCAGCGGCTGGTAACTGGCTGGAGGCGCTCCTTCCCGGTGGCTAGCGGCAGAGCGGTGCTTCATCAAGTGGTCTCCCTGAAGTGTGCAGATGGTGAGATTAACCCCCTCTGTTCTTTAAAGTGGCCCCAGCCCTTGGAGCTTCTACTGCAGTGCAGTGTTGTAGTGCATGCACAGTTATACAGGAGGGACCAGCCTCTTCCCCACCATACCTCCTGACACTGCTAGTATTACAGTTTTCATCTGTATCATATATTTAAAAAAGGGGACGCTTTCTACATACTCCTCTACACTACTATTTCTCAGCTCTGTACAGTAATATACGACTGGACCCTCTCATGATGGGGAAAAATTCTGCTGCTGCGGCAAAGTTGGAGAAATTCTCCAGAGTGCCTCCTGCTCAATCCACTTCTACTGCACGGTGAGAAAATTCCCCTCCTACATCTCCAGCAGAGTTGGCGACCTCGGTTGAGCCATCAGACGCTGCGCTTCAACGCGTTCTTGAGGCAGTGACAGCTTGTGAGACTAGGTTGTTAGAAAAAAGTGGAAAGATGCAGTCAAATCTATCAATTATACACCATGACCTGCAGTGTGTGCGTGAGAGAGTCGGCGAGGTGGAAACCCGCACTTCAACCCTGGAAGATAAGATAACACCTTTAGGTGTCCGAGTCGATTCTATGGATTCACAGCTTCTTTCCATACAGAGGAAAATGTCTGACACGGAGGGTCACTTGAGGCGCAACAATGTCCGATTCGTGGGGCTACTTGAGAAGGAGGAGGGTCCCAACCCTGAAAAATTCCTGGACAAATGGCTGTCTGACACGTTTGGTTCTACTTCTTTTTCATCATATTTTACAATTGAGAGAGCTCACAGGGTGCCTTTTAGACCCTTGTCACCTGGGGCGCCAACGCGTACTTTAATAGCAATGTTCCTGCACTGTCGTGACCGGGACTCTGTCCTTAAACTGGCCCGCACTAGTGGTCCATTACAATGAAACGGGACTCGGGTCTCAGTGTTCCCGGATTTTGCTATGGAAATACAAAAAGACAGGGCCCAATTTCTCCCAATCAAAAGGCGCCTACGGGACCTCAATATTTCATATGCCATGTTATACCCATCTAAACTCCGAGTAGTTGCTGATGGTGAAACCAAATTTTTCACGACTCCGCGGGAGGCTGCGCTCTGGTTGGATCGCCGCAGACCCGCCAGGGATGCAACGGCTATTGATTGACATCATGATATCTTGCGCTACATCAGTCATTTGTTGATACACGGCTAATGTTTACTCTTTTAATGCTATAGTATATATAATTTGTGTGTCAATGCTCCTAGTACTTGAATAGACAAAATATATATAAAGGTCACCTGCTGCTGACATCATATATGTACGGATATTTTTCTAATATCTGTTATCCCATATTCTCTGGGTATTATATTCATTTACACCATTTATGTTTTGAGATTTTTAATCTCTTATAGGTAAATTACCAAGTGTGTTCCGCTGGTTAGGTACCGACTCAATTTACACTGGAATTTTCAAAGATGTGTGTTTATTCCCGGGGGTTAACTCCGTGTCTGGGGACCTCCATGTGCTATGTTCTATTGCCATTATATATTTTGCTCTAGTTACTTGTTAGTAGTAAAATAGTAAGGTAATATATTCTAATTGTATTGCCTAGTTCAGTTTAATAGTGTGGGGTAGGGTGCTCAGGTACAAGGTATGCCTAGGTTGGGTTTGGTATACAGGGTGGGGGAGGTTTTAAGGGATGGGCTCATATCAGTTGGTATGAAATATTTTATTCATTTGTGTGAAGTGGTTTTTTTCTGCTATGTGTGGTATTGTATACATTTCCTCTGTATGTTTCCAAGGCCGTTTAAATATTTTTTCAAATATATCAAATGACGGCATTGCCAAAGGTTAATATTCTCACTTGGAATGTGAGGGGTTTAAATGATAAAGTCAAAAGATCATTAGTGTTCAGACAGGTGAAACAGTATGCTTCAGATATAATTTGTCTGATGGAGCCTCATTTGATTGGAGGGAAATTGATGTCTTTGAAAAAGCCGTGGATTGGCTGGACATATCATTCTACACACACTTCTGCATCCAGGCGTGTGTCCATACTAGTGTGGAAATCTGTCCAATTTTCTATGGAGCAGGTGCAATGTGATGCCTGGGGTAGATATGTGTTCCTAAAATGCAAAATTAACTCTATATCTGTACTATTATTGGCGGTATACATTCCACCACCATACTCACATGAGGTTCTCAGAAAGGTGGCTGAGTTTATGGCCATATTCCCGGACACACCTGCCTTGTGCCTGGGGGATTTTAATAATATCCTAGACCCATTGTTAGACAGACATAGAGTGTCTGTTCCAGGTACACAGGGGAGGGGATCTGGTTTTTCAAATATGGGCCTGGTCGATGCCAGGAGGAGGAATCCTACTGTGAGACAATATTCTTGTTTCTCCTATACACATTAATCGTTTTCCACGATAGATATGGCATTTGTTACATCAGGTTTATTACCGAGAGTACATAAGATCATTTATGAGACTAGGGGTATATCCGACCATTCCCCATTAACAATCAGTCTGGACATGGAGGGACAACGGGGTCAACAATTCTGGAAATGTAACCAGTTCTGGTTGTCACGTATGGGATCTGGGGCAGAATTAGAGGCCACATGGAAAGAATTTTTTTAACTAAATAATGGCACTGCATCTGTTGCAATTATCTGGGATACCTTTAAGTCATTTCTAAGAGGTTCTTTAATTCAGAAAGTTGCTAATTTAAAATCTTCCTATAAAAAAATTGAAGTGGATCTGGAAGCTTCCTGCAAATCTATAGAGTTAGCCTATATTTCTGACGGATCATAAGCGAATAAAAGAGCATGGTATGATGCACAAATATTATGGAAGGATTGCTTAATGGACAAGGCCCAATATAAAATTCTTTTTAATTCACATTTACAATATGCAACAGGTGATAGACATGGATCATATTTAGCTAACTTAGCTCGAATAGAACAGAAGTCATCCAATACAGTGGTTAAATTAGTTGGGTCAGATAATGTTACATATGTGTGTACCCCAGAGATAGCAGAGGAATTTGTAAGATATTATCATCAATTATGCAAATCTAGGCTGGTCTATACTCAACCAGAAGTGAGAGAATTCCTATCTGTTATTTCCCTTCCAACACTATCTCCGGAGGCGAGGGATTTGCTGGATTCTCCCTTGACAGAAGAAATCGAGGTGGCCTTAAACTTGTTTCCCAATGGTAAGGCCCCAGGGTTAGATGGGAATACAAAAAACATAATAAAATACTTGTACCCCAATTATTTGAGCTTTTTAATCAAATGTACATAAATAATATATTACCTAAATATATATCTGAGGCATTAATAATTGTATTACCTAAGCCAGACAAAGACACTACTCGGCCAGATTCATGTAGACCCATATCACTACTTCCCACAGATATAAAAATCCTAGCAAAAGTATTGGCCTCCAGGATTAATCAGGTTATAACCCAACTGATCCATTCTGATCAAACAGGCTTTATGCCTGGTAAGTCCACGGCAGTCAATTTACGCCGTTTATTCACATACAGCTAAAACGGGAAGATGCACAAACCTCTGTTGTCTCATTGGATGCCGCCAAGGCATTCGATTCAGTTGAGTGGTTGTTTCTTTGGGAAACCATGGAACGCTTTGGTATTGGCCCGGGATACATTAAGTGGGTAAAACTACTATATATGAATCCTGTGGCGAGGGTGTCAGTGAACGGTTTTGTGTCTACATCATTTTCACTTTATAGGGGAACAAGGCAGGGGTGTCCCCTGTCACCCATTTTATTTGCTATGGCTATTGAGTCTCTGGCCTGTATGATTAGAGATCAATCAAATATTCATGGGTTTCGGCTAGGTTCAAGGATAGATAAAATTGCACTTTATGTTGACGACATACTATTTATCTCGCAATATCAGATCTATGCCTAAGGCCCTTGAAATTATTGATTTATTTGGGAAATACTCAGGATTATTAATTAATTGGGACAAATCCTGTATCCTTCCATTCAGGGGGTCTCGCCCCAATGATCCTATTATAAATCTTCCCCTACAGTGGGTAGATTCATTTAAATACCTGGGAATCTGGATCTCTAATACACCTCAAAAGTATATATTGCTGAACGTACAACCACAGATTGAGTATCTCAAGTCCCGTGTCCCGATATGGAGTAAATTGCTTTAAACTTTAACGGGCAGAGTAAATTTGGTTAAAATGGTTCTCCAACCCAAAATCCTATACATTTTGAATAATTCCCCGGTATATATCTCTCAGAAATTTTTCAAACAAATTGATGGTCTGTTGTCCTCACTACTCTGGGTTAACAAAAGAGTTAGGATTAAATTGGACACTTTGACAAGACCTCGTGATTGTGGTGGTCTGGTGCTACCCCTTTTCAAACTATATTATTATGCCGCACAATTATCACATATGGGAATGGATAAATGATAAAACGGCTGAATCCCTACCTGCCCTAATACTGGCTGAGTCTAGGACGGGTTTGTCACCATTGCGTCTTCTCTTGAGTGATAATATACACATAGTTAGTATGCCCTTAATTAAGCAGGCCATCAATATTTGGAGATTTACCTCGCGTATACTGCATGCAGAAGGCATAGATCCAGATACTCCGCTAGCTCATTCCAATAACCTTAAGGAGCTATCTGCCCTTCAGGTCGGAGAAACATGGGGTCAGTGGGACGTAGTGTCCTTGGGACAGATATTTCAGGCGGGAGTTCTAAAGTCCTTTCATCAATTGCAACTTGAGTTTGATGTCCCCAATCATTTTTTGTTTCGGTATCTTCGGCTTAGACATGCCCTTAATGCCCAATTCTCTGATGCGCCTTTGACCTTACAGAAATCTATTAAAACTCTATTACAATCTGTTGGTACTAGTCACTTGGTATCTGATTTATACCAATTTATTGAACAAGCATCATAAGTCTGATCTAATATATATAAAACAACAATGGGAAAATTACGTTGGGGTATTGGCGGAGGATGACTGGAATGTAGCTCTTGCTAGTCCACGCCTCGCCACTATGTCTGTAAGATATCAGCAGATACAGTATTTCATATTACATAGAGTATATATGATACCTGTCCGATTACTGAGAATAGGAGGCAGGACAGATTCAAACGGGTATTCAGTATGGAGCGAAAAGTAATTTTTTGCGATAATTTCGTACTGATGACGTCATTTTCGCTGGTTTTGGTTTTACACCATATTCAATTTCAAAGACTTTTCGCAGGTTCGAAAAGTCTTTGAAAAAAAACGGGGATAACTTTTCACCACTGAATAGGTGGCGAAAAAAAGTGCAGATTTGGGGTTTAGGGGTGCAGGCTTAAAAAAAATAGCCTGCATCCCTGGGAATGACATTTTAAAATAAACTGTCAAAAAAAGTTTTACAAAAAAATAGGGACACCACAAAAAAATTATTTTCAATTTGGGGTGAAAAAAAAAAGGGAAAAAAAGTGTTTAAAAATAGGGAATTAGGTTCAGGGCTATTCTGCAAATATGCGGCAGGTGTATTCTAGAATAGACTATTAGCGGCAGGTGCATATTTGCAGAATTTTTAAATAAAGACTTTAGGGACTTAAAAATATGCTAGTACCCATTTTCATGTACCCCAAATTTGATGGGACCACTAAAAAAAACAAAAATAATAACCTAAGTGTTCTTCTGCAACACTTCTTCAATGTCGGGAAAAAAACACCTGCTGCGGCTATTTAAATCCCCGACTTTCATTCGCAGGCTAAAACGGGGGTACCCATAGTGATCCCCCATGTTTTTACAGTTTTAGGGGGTCCTACAATTTATTCCAGATACATTTCATTTTTGTTTGCAGATCCCACTTCGCAGGCTCCCGTTTTCATTGGTTTTATATTGAATATGGGGATAAAGCGGGCGCGCGCCCGATACTTTATCCCAGGAAAATCTCCGATGTGGAGATTTTGAATACACCTGTAAGTGTCCTAAATGCAATTCGTCCGAGGGTAATTTTTGGCATCTGGTATGGTTATGTCCTATTGTAGATTCCTTTTGGCAAAGCTTACTCAGGGTGACTGTTTCTATGGGCATACCTCAGGATATTCTTACCCCTGCAGCATGTATTTTGGCTGTAATAAATGCGGATGCATTTGACAAACCTGCTATATGTTTTACTAATAATCTGTGTGCGCTTGCCAAAGTATGTATAGCAAGGGATTGGATGGCAAATGCTGGGCCAAATCTGGAAACCTGGATATCTCTAGTTGGAGCGGTTGCAGCACATGAAAAATATGGCTATACTGCTAGAGATATATCTCAGAAGTATTATACTTTATGGGAAAGATGGCTAGACTCCCCATATAACCGTTCGGGGACTACATTATTGAGTAATCCCTTAGAATAAGATTACACTACTACATGTGGGATGCTGTAATTAATGTCATTATTTTGATTATATATACCAGATTAACATTCATTACTTGTTATATATGCAGAGGAAAGATTGTATTGTATTGTACAGAGATTTAAATAGCAAGAAGTGAAACCACACATGCCTGTATTTTTTTTTTTTCTTTGTTATTTTATTGTTTCTATTTTTGCATTGTAATGTTTACAATGTTTTATTGTTTTTTAATGTACATTTATTTGTATTTACAAAACAAAATTTAATAAAAAACGATTGGATTTTAAAAAAACACAAAATTTTACTGTGCCAATTACCAAGGGTTTTATGCTTGTGTATAGTAGGGATATCCATTGGATGGGTGTCCATGGCACAAAAACAATCTATGGTGAACCATCGATGGTTCGCACCCCTCGATGGCCACCACTGCTGGGGGCACGGCGGGCGGCGGTCCAATCAAAAACAGGGGTGGGGCCATCGGTTCCCACTTGTCCATTTATGGCGGAGAACCATTGGCTCTCTGCCATCGATGGCAAAACCATCAACAGTTAATCATCGATTATAGCTAACTATTGATGGTCGACGGCCATCCCTAGTGTACAGTTCATATCTTCCCTGGGTTTGCGAGATGACAGACTTTTCCTCATTAAAACCAGAAGAGCTCTCAGCATATAGTTATCCCATATTAAATGGTTAGCATCAGGTAATAGCTCTAGGAGCAGGACGCAAGCAGCTAACATCTATAATTTGGGGCCTAAACACAATTTAAGGAATTGGGGAATGGAGAAGGATATCCCCTCAACCTCCATAAATTCAGGGGCACCCACATTTATTTTGTAAAGGGGGGGAGTCGATTCTTTCAAATTATGGGACCCCTGAGTACTAAATTATTCCTATATGTTGTAAGCGTTTAAATTGAGACAGTAAAAAATATCCAAAAAATTTAAATGCATTATCATTTTCAAGTGCAGATTTTGTTATAAAATGCTACATGTACTGTAGAAACTAGAGCTAAGCGGTTTGGTTTTTGATTCGCCCCTTTTCGTCAAATTAGCGTAATTTCAGATTTATCGTATTGGTTATCCAAAACACCTGAGAGCCGGATAGCCAAAAAGATGTTTTTGAGATCCGAACCTAACCGAGTAAAACTGAACTGTTCATCTCTAGTAAAAACTAGAAACATGTTGTTTACAATTTTGGAAATGTGGATTAATGCTGAAGCAAGGACCACAAAGTATTTTGTTGTGTAATTTAAAAATCAAATAAATAATAAAAAAAATATCACATTTGCCTTTTGTTCACTTTCTTGAAATTCCACTAAAATAAAAAAAATGCCCATTTTGGTTACATTTTATTTGACAGAGCAAAAAAACATACTGTATTTTCTGAAATTACGATTTCTTCTGAAAAAAAAAAGAAACCAAGGTATTTGCGATATTGATGTTTTTAATGTGACCAGTGCAAAAAGTGGGCTCAGCAAAGGGGTGTTAACGCCATCAGATGGAATAGGTTAAAAAAAGAAAAACAATGAACTACGTTAATTACAGGTGAACTCTGTGAGAAATACAGTAGATGAGCTATATAAGGCAACTGCTAGCAGTATAAATATATAATAGTGAGAAAATGTCTCACACACTTCAAAATAATGAAGATAGTCATATGTAGGTTTTAATTTAATTTTAAGAACAGCTTGAGTAAAATGTTCACACTTTGGACACAAGATGGTGCTGTCATACCACACGTAATTTACAACAGCTATAGAATAAGCGAGAAAAGTGTGTGTCTGTTTGTCCTTTATGCATGGCCAGAGTATTGTACCTATTTACAACAAATTTGGCATGGTGATGTAGTTTGACCAGGATTAGGTTTTTGGCTATGTTTGAAGTTCATCGGGGCCACATGGTGCCCACCAAGTAGGCCGTAGATTCTCTGCTTTGAAAATTTGGATTTAGCTCGCCCAGGATGTCTTCCAGTGCATAAAACTACACTGATATGTACCAGTGGGGGGCAGGCAGAGCTCCAACGGAAGAGCAGTGAGTCGGAGGATCAACTGTCACACTGCACCTGCACTGACTGTTACTGATTTCCCCCAAGTACATTTTTTTTTTTAAATATCTTTTTATTGAACAGCAATAAAACAATTATACATTGCACAATCCAAGAATTAAATAAAATAAAATTATCTGATAAACGACTAGTCTGTTTCTTGGAACAAACAATATACAAACTACTGTTAATCTTTTCAAACTTTCTTGGAAAATAGTACAAATATAGATTGAAATTATGTCAAAGTACAAAGAAACAGAGTACTTGAATATAATATAATGTAGAAAATTACAAAATTACAAATACTGTATAAAAAAAGTCGATATAGTATACCGTATAGAAATGCAAGTAAATATACAATCAATGTCACTCAAACCATGCAACTTATAGAGCCAGTATAAGCAGCGATTGAATTTTGAGTTAACCAATTACACATCAAATTCGGTATATCAGACAATCGTTGTGTCAATATAATTACAGCAATGCAGAATTATATTAGAAAAAGGGGGAGAGCTAGAATAAAGTGATAAAAGAAACAGAAGAAAGAAAGGTGAAATAGAGGGGGAATCACTGACAAAAGGTGAGAGATACCTTGTCTGGGGGGATTCACAGAGAGAGACATATAAATAGCGACAATAGGGGTATTCTAAGTGATATTTCTTAGCATAAACCATTCAGTGTGATCAAAGACTTTCCATATGTTATTCTGAATCTGGACCGGTAAACATTGTATGTATGGTTCCCACTTTTTGGAGAAAATCCGTACCCCTCTTTCGATGTTAAAGATAGCCATACGTCTCTCCGCATAAATGACCTCCAGCAGCGCAGTTTTCCATTCCATTAGTGTAGGTGCTGATTTCGAGATCCCGTAATTAAGGATAAGTTGTTTAGCTACTGTAACCATGACTCTCAGAGCAGGTTTCCATGAGTCCAAAGAGGACTCAGACTCCCATATTGAAAATTCTGCGAAAATAAGAGCTGCCGCAATTTTGGATAATTTAAAATGCATTGTATTATTTAGATAACACAAAATTTTATTCCAAAATCTATGGATCTTTCTGCAGTACCAGAGGTTATGCGAGAGAGAGACAGAGCAGTCACATTTCACACAATTTCCCTCCTCCAGTGGTACAAAATGCCTCCGTTGGGCCGGGGACATATATGTACGATTTAAAATTCTAGGATGAATTTCTTGAAGTCTCGCTGACTTAAGGCAGGGTAAAACACAATCCAGATTCGCAATAAATGGCTCCAAGTCACATAATTCGGGTATCTCTGTGTGCCAAGCTTCCGCAACTGTTGCCCAAGCATGTATAGGAATTTCAATCAGGTATTTATATAAATGAGCTATTCTGAATTTGGTTGAGCGATATAGGAGTAGAATGCGACCCATTGTATCTGTGTTAACTGAGATCCATAAAGGATTATCTAAGGATTGAATGAAATGACGTACTTGTAGAAACATAAAAAATTGTGTACGAGGGATGTCATATTTATCCTGTAATTGTACAAAGGAGAACAAATTGCCACCCGGATCGAATACATCTTTGATGGACATGATTCCCTTTTGATTCCACATTTTAAAAAGAGGAATGGCAAGTGAAGGGGGAAAACATGGGTTACCCCATAAGGGGATGTACGGGGATGAAAAAGGATTTTTCCCCAAATGTGTATTAACCTTCAGCCACGTAGTGTAAGTGTCCCAGAATAAAATATTAGAGCGAAATATCTTAGGAATGTGTATTTTAGGGGTGTGTAACAAGGCTGCTGGGGTATATGGGTAAAATAATGCTTCCTCCAAGTCAGGATTAGTATAGTGGTCGGTATGTAATAACCAATCAGTTATATACCGGAATATGGCAGCCTTTGCAAAGGCAGAGATGCTTGGGACGCTCAGCCCTCCATTTTTTTTCAGTAAATAAGCTCGGGAGCGCGGCATTCTGGGTTTCTTGTACTGCCAAATGAATTTAAAGAAGATCTGTGTAAACTTCAATATATCCGCCTTTGTTAAAGTAATGGGTAAAGTTTGTAAAAGATAGGCTAGTTTCGGGAACACCACACTCTTTATTACAGTTACTCGTCCGAGTAGAGAGAGTTTAAGATCTTTCCAATTCTGGAGTTGGGAATTTAATCTATTTAGCAATGGAGAGAAATTAAAAGCATATAGAGAGGATAATTGGGCTGGTATAAATATACCTAAATATTTTAATTTATGTGTTGCAATTGTGAAAAGAGAGGCTATGTGGGGATGTGTAGCTAAAAGAGTAGCTGCATCAATAGGGAGCAACTCAGACTTACTCACATTGATGCGATAACCTGCAAATGATCCAAATGTGGTAATTAGATCCAGAAGTGTAGGGATGGATCGTAGGGGATCAGATATAAAAAGCATCATATCGTCTGCAAATAAAGACAATTTACATGTTTGGTTTCTGATAGTAATACCTTTTACCTCCGTTTCCTGTCTTATTGCTATCGCCAATGGCTCTAGCGCAATTGCAAACAAAAGTGGAGAAAGCGGGCAACCCTGTCTCGTCCCTCTCTGTGTACAGAATACAGGTGACAAATATCTATTAGTGAGAATCTGAGTAAGGGGAGAAGTATATAAGGATCGTATGATCTCAACAAAAAGGGTGGGCATACCAAACCGACGCAGAGATTCAAACAGGTGATCCCAGGTTACCAGATCAAACGCTTTTTCTGCGTCTAAAGACAGCAAGAACCTGGGATCACCCGTCTCGCCCATATGCAGAGACTGCAGCACCGTAAGGACTTTCCTAATGTTTGTGACAGAGTTTCTGCCACAAATAAACCCGGTTTGGTCCGGGTGTATGATGGACGGGAGAATCAACTTCAACCGCTCTGCTAAAATTTTTGTCAATAATTTATAGTCTACGTTAAGTAGAGAAATGGGTCTGTATGACGAAGGCAAAAGGGGGTCCCTGCCCGACTTCGGCAGAACTTTTATAATGGCCGAATTAAAATAGTGAGGGATTATTTTACTATCCATTATGGAGTTAAATACATTGGTTAAAGTCTCTGTGATTTGGGGACGTAATATTTTGAAAAACTCCCCACTCAGACCATCTGGGCCTGGGGCCTTGAACGTCTTGAGAGATTTAACAGCTTGGTCTACCTCTTCATGTGTAATTTTGCCAATCAATATATCAGCCTGTACAGATGAAATCTGTGGCAGGGTGTGTGATTCCCAAAAAGCCTCTTTTTTAGTGATATCTATTGGGTCTTGGGAATAGAGGTTTTGGTAGTAACGGAAAAAGATATTCTCTCTTTGCCATTGAATTGTATGGCAGAGCTTTCATCTTTGAGAGCTGCAATATTATTATGTGGCTTGGTACCTCTCAGCATGTTTGATAGGAGTCGGCTAGGTTTGTTGCCGTATCTAAAGAAATGTAATTTACCTGAATATACATATTTATCATCCATTTGAGTGAGGATTTGATCAAAGTGTAACTTGCACTCACCATATGCGGCTCTAGTGAGGGTGAAGCTCTTAGAGCTTGAAATGCAGATGTTAAGGCCGTCTGTGCAGATCTATAAGTGGCGTCCTGTTCAGCCTTATATTTTGTCATAAAGGAGATAATTTCCCCCCTAATCACCGCCTTAGCGGTTTGCCAATATAAACCTGGGTTATCTTTATGTATTTGGTTCGTTTCGTAACTGGCCCAGGCAGACTCTAGCATTGACTTAAATTTAAGAGATGAGGCTAATTTTGCCGGAAATCGCCACTGGGAGTATGAACCCAAAAGGAATTTCCCCTGTATATCCACCCACACCGGCGCATGATCCGAAATAGCTATAGTTTCAATCGATGTATCAATAATCATTGGGGATATTGAGTTAGATAAGTAAAAATAATCAAGTCTAGAAAAGGCGTTATGGGTGGCTGAGTAGTACGTGTATTCCAGATCAGTGGGATGTCTCATTCTCCACACATCTAATAAATTCAATTCTTTGGCCATATAGTTTAAACCTATTTTTGGTTGTTTGGGGGAGGAATGAGAGAAAGTTTTCCTATCTAAAGTTGGGGAAGCGACCAGATTGAAATCACCCCCTAATATAATCTTAGAATCTGCAAAAGAATATAATTTGTTAATCAATCCTAGGAAAAAAGATTTATCATATATATTGGGACCATAGACATTACACAAACAATATCTAGTGCCGTCTAGCGTGACATCCATAAGAATGTATCGGCCCCCTTGGTCTACATCAGAAGAATGAATATCAAATTGAATACCCCTGCGAATTAGGATTACCACTCCACGTGACTTAGAACCAAATGATGATGACGCCAATACCTGGTGGTGTAGTGTGTTTAGCTTGGCGTGTTCTGTGGGAGTTAAATGAGTCTCCTGCAAATAAGTGATATCAGATTTAAGCTTATTAAGATATGTCAATATGCGCTTTCTTTTCACTGGTGAGTGAATCCCCCTGACGTTCCAGGTGCAAAACCTAAGGTGGGAAGGCATCGCAAGATGTGGAAATTAGATAATGCAGATAGTAAAAAAGTGTAGTATAAATGTTAATGAACTCCCCATAATACCGGTTGGTGCTAGGCATGTTCATGATAATATGAATGTCGGCTCTAGTATGAATCATAAATAAGCTATGAAGGTAATGAGCTTCGTGATTCATACAGTATAAAAAAACAAATAAACAAATGGACATAGACATAAAAAGAAAATAAAGATAGACACTTATATGTAGAAATTGCGAGTCAAATGCAAACATATAACCAAAACTATAGTCGTTGATCTCAGCCTATTGAAAAAACAATAATATTAATAATAACTGTAAAGCAACGTCACAAGTATATATGTAATTATAATCCTAAATCAGACCATAAACATATTTTGAAGAATAGGGTAAAACCTGGTAAAGACATCAAAATAGGTATGGGACACCTTCCTTGAATCAGTCATTATGATCCATCGTGGAGGGGTCTGAGGACTCTTTTACTTCATTAAGGAAAGCCTGGGCGTCAGCAACTTCTGTGAAATCTTTAGGGCCTTGAGGTGAGAAAATGCGAAGTCTAGCTGGGAATAAGAGCGCGAAGCGAATCCCTGATTGGATGAGCTGAGAACAGACAGGGGACATATTTCTGCGTGCTCTGGCAACCTCCGCGGAGTAGTCCTGGAACAAGAGGATACGTTGGCCATCCCACTGAAGAGGGCCCTTCTGTCGAGCAGTTGACCATATCAGATCCTTGTGACGAAAATTTAAGCACTTGAAGATAACAGCTCTAGGGCGTGAGGTGTTAGAATCGCGAAAAGGACCCAATCTATGTGCTCGTTCTATCTCAAAATTATTCAGTTCAGCCGAGATGCCGAGTAGCTCAGGGAGATCGGTTTGAAGAAATTTAGTGAGATCATTGCCTTTAATCGTTTCCTTAAGACCCAGAAGTCGCAGGTTGTTGCGTCTGGACCTATTTTCCAGATCGTCTACCTTGGATAGTAATTGTTGTTGAGTGGTCGACATGGTAGCAACTTGTTGTTTTAGTTCCGAAAGTTCATGAAAATTGACTCCAATCCTGTTTTCATTCTCACGCACTTGTTGTGAGACAGAAGACATTTGCGTCTTAATATCCGCCAGTGCTCCCATGAATTTATCCGCTTGGTTTTGCAGTAGTGGTTCCACTGTTTCTTTAATGGCTCTAACTATCTCTGCGTATGAGAGAGGAGCAGGGACCGGGCCCATTGTGTTATGAGTAGTAGCGGGTTCGGAACTATGTGTATGTGGCATGTTTTCCACAGAGTCTGTAGGTTGATCTGTACGTTTGTTACTACCCCAGGCTCGATTTGCTTTGGGGGTGGGTTGCGGAGCCATGAACTTATCCATGTAGAGATTGGACCTAATTTTCACCAGGTTATGATAATACTGAGGAGTGTGTTGCTTAGTAATGGCTGTGATCACAGACAGGAGATCCTTTACATTTCAAATAATTGTGAAGTAACTTGAAGAATAGGGCTGGAGCACCATCTGGTGGTAGAAGCTGGCACTGTAACTATTCCCCAGAGTTAAGGATATGTATATAAATATTGCCAAATTTATCATCAGCTATAGCTGGGGTTTCAAAAGAAATATAGAGTTGCAGGACTTCTGTTTATAAGCAGCTGCACATTCTCCAGTATAGGGTTTTAACTGGTAATACACAGTACCTTGTCTCCTGTACATGCAGTGTCTGCAAAATGGCGCCGTCTGTAAGAGGACCTTGAAGGGAGCCAGCGTCTGCCTTCTGTTATTGTATTATGCGGTCGCGGGGACCCGTCCAGCGGCATCCCCGTGTGTTCCCCTCGCTGCTCGCGCCCACCAGCTGACTTTTTGTGAGCCAGCGTCGCGGGGTTTGGCAGTGGACCAGGCGCGATGCAAGAGCCAGGAGGTGAGGGCCGGAACCCAGCACCACGCACCGCGTCTTCAGTAGGCCGCGAGATCCGGCAGCCCGAATCCGGGAACCAGGGTCTCGCTAGGCAACAGGAACACCCGCCTTGGGGGCAGAGATGGTTTGTGGCGGTAGGAGAGCCAAGAAGCACTGCGCACGGCCGGAGGGACTGGTTCAGCAGACTCAATCGTAGCGGAGCCCCGACGCCATGCAGCTTTCCTCTTTGGCTTCCAGGCCACGCCCCCCCCAAGTACATTTTGATATGCCACGGACTCCCTGGGCAACACCGAGTATCCCAGCTAGTAGATTATATTTGCCTATCTCCCTCCTTTTACATATTGTGATTATACTCTGTTTTCCAGGTTTTTTTAAGTTAAAGTAATGATATACAAAATGCATCCAGTTAATTCAGTTCAAATTATCGCAGTTGGAAAATATTATCATCAAACCATAAATCTAAATCATTGCAGGTACTCAGTAGTTGTACGTGTGCAAAGTCATTTGCCCTGAGGGGATCCAGCAATGCACCTCTGGCTTTGTGGGACCCTAATTGCCAGATATAGGTAACGTCATTGCAAGGTGGTGATAACTAGCGGTTTAGCAGGCATGAACAGACATCGCAGTCCCTATATCAGGCTATAGAGATTTGGTCATTTGCCAAAAATAGAGGGACCGCAAGAGAAATCGGTGATTTCTGTGGGGAAATCCCTTAGGAAGAGCCCCAGATTCATAAATTGGATACAAAAGCACAAATTGAAATTGCATGAATATGCGGCAATATGGAATGGTCATTTTTGTGGGAACATCGCAAAGTATCCATAAATAGATGGACTCTTGTGTATAAAGTATGCTGACAGCCTGACTGACAAGCTAAGAGCAAAGTATACGGCATTGTCAATTAAAAAGAAAATTTAGAAGTAAAATCTGATGAAAGAGGCTTTCATGGCTTCATAAATAGACCCTAAAGCGCTCTCATCTCTGGGCTGACTTCCGCTATACTCCACTGCTATGCTGTTGTGCCATCTTCGAAAGAAATGGACATCATGGTATCTACACTCAACATTATTAAGACAAAAACAAAACATTGGTTGCCGGCTTTCGGCTGTCATGGCTACGTGCCGCAAATTGTTTCTTAGCAAAGTCAGCCTTTGCTATCACTGCTTTATATATTCTGTATAATTTTATTAGACACCATTGCTAAAGCTACACTGTACGTCATTTTAGCTGAGGGCCAGTGTCTATGACAACGGATGATTGGTTCCCAGTGTTCTGGACACAAAGGGCCTAGATTTATCAACGAGTGATATTTTTTTTATCACTCGTTAGTATTTACGAATCTTAAATGGTGCTCTAACCAATCAGCTCCTAACTGTCATTTTTCAAACACATGGCAGTTAGCAGGTGATTAGTTTGAGCACCATTTAAGATTCGTAACAAATGATTACAAGAATATCACTCGTCGATAAATCTGGCCCCAAGTGAAAGCGCTGAATGAACAGTCACACCCAGCACTGGAGGATAACTACAGTATACTCTATTTGTGAGCAGTGGTGGATTTTGCCTAGGGGGTGCGAGACTGCAGCCCCCCCTGTAAAATCCACCACCTCTGTGTAGTCAGTGCAGTCCGTGACTGCACTCTCTACACTGTGTGACTGGCAGTGGCTTCCTATTGGAAACGCTTCCTGCCAGTCACATACACCACAGGCAGCCCCAGGGGGCGGTGTCTCCTACCCCTGGGATTGCCAGTCTGGGCTGCTATTAGTAGAGAGCGTCTTCCAGGAAGAAGCCACTACTCTGCCTTTTCTCCAGCCCTAACCGGCTCCTAAGGGCAACAGACGATGCAGCCCTTTGGATGCCAGTGGCATGCGAATGCGCGGCTCCCGGCCGCTAGTGCGCATGCACCGGTGCCTGAGAGATCGATTGCGCAGGAGGCAGGACCCGGCCAGGAGGAGCGGCGGCAGGTAAGTGATGGCACCGTCCCTCTTGTTTTCTGCAGCGACAGCCCCCCTCATCTAAGACTGTATGAGCCAGCGCTGTTTGTGAGTGTGACCTGATGAAAGAAGTTGGGGAACTTAGAGTTTAGGATAAGTCCAGTCAAAGGGGGTGATTCAGTACTGGACGGAATTGCAAAGCTGCACGCAAGCAGCTATGCAATTCCGTCCTTGCAAACATGCAAATGCAGCAGGAGGTGTATGACACCCCCTGCTCATACTTACTAAAAGAAAAAGCATTTCAGGGAGAATGTGAAAGCAGAACCTATGAGCGCGGTGGTAAAGTGGGCGTGTCCTGCTACATCTGAGGGGCGTGTCATAATATAGACTTACATCCAAATGTAAACCAGCGCAAAAGCAGTCAGTAAGATCTTCTTGTTGATGAAAACACTCTGATACTTTCCAGTTAACGCATGTAGCCATAGGGATCATTGTGCCTTATACCCAATAAAGGGAATTAATACTAATGATCCAATTTGAATTAGGGGTGTGCACCGGCCACTTTTCGTGTTTTGTGTTTTGGTTTTGGATCTGGATCTTTCTTCGTGTTTTGGATCTGGATTGGTTTTGCCAAAACCACCCTTCCGTGTTTTGGGTTCTGGGTTTTGTGTTTTGGATCTGTATTTTTTTGAAAAAAAGCATAAAAACAGCTAAAATCACAGAATTTGTAGGTTTTTCTGCTCCTATGCTATTATTAACCTCAATAACCTTAATTTCCACTCATTTCCAGTCTATTCTGAACACCTCACACCTCACAATAGTGTTTTTATGTCCAAAAGGTTGCACCGAGGTAGCTGGATGACTATGCTAAGCGACACGAGTGGGCGGCACAAACACGTGACCCATCTAGGAGTGACACTGCAGTGGCAGGCAGGATGGCAGTTAGAAAAACTAGGCCCCAAACTGTACATAATGCAAAGAAAAAAAGAGGTGCAAGATGGAATTGTCCTTGGGCCCTCCCACCCACCCTTATGTTGTATAAACAGGACATGCACACTTTAACAAATCAATCATTTCAGCGCCAGGGTCTGCCACACAACTGTGGCTGAAATGATTGGTTCGTTTGGGCCCCCACAAAACAAGCTGGCAATTAATGTGTCCCTGCACAAACTGGCTCTACGGAGGCAAGATGTCATCCTCATCCTCCTCATCCACCGATTCCTCACCCTCTTCAGTGTGTACATCCTCATCCTCACAAAGTATTAACTCGTCCCCACTTGAATCCACCACCACAGGTCCCTCTGTACCTTCTGGAGGCTGGTCTCCCTGGAAGAGCTGATAATTCATTTTGATGAACATCATCTTCTCCACATTCTGTGGAAGCAACCTCCTACGCCTTTCGCTGACAAGGTTCCCGGCTGCACTAAACACTCTTTCGGAGTACACACTGGAGGGGGGGCAACTCAGGTAAAATAGAGCCAGTTTGTACAGGGGCCTCCAAATTGCCTCTTTTTCCTGCCAGTACAGGTATGGACTGTCTGACATGCCTACTTGGATGCTGTCACCGATGTAATCCTCCACCATTCTGTCAATGGTGACAGTATCATATGCAGTGACAGTAGACATGTCAGAAATTGTTGCCAGGTCCTTCAGTCCGGACCAGATGTCCAAACTTGGTCCTGCCTGCCCTGCATCACCGCCAGCGGGTTGCTTAGGATACCTAAGTTTTTTCCTGGCAGCCCCAGTTGCGGGAGAAAATGAAGAAGGAGCCGTTGACGTGTCACGTTCCGCTTCAGCTGACAGTGTGTTCACCAGCAGGTCTTTGCACCTCTGCAGGCTTGTGTCGGCCGGAAAGAGAGACACCACATAGGCTTTAAACCTAGGATCGAGCACGGTGGCCAAAATGTAGTGGTCTGATTTCAACAGATTGACCACCCTGGAATCCTGGCAAAGCGAATGAAGGGCTTCATCCACAAGTCCCACATGCCGAGCGGAATCGCTCCGTCTTAGCTCCTCCTTCACTTTCTCCAGCTGCTTCTGCAAAAGCCTGATGAGGGGAATGACCTGACTCAAGCTGGCAGTGTCTGAACTGACTTCACGTGTGGCAAGTTCGAAGGGCTGAAGAACCTTGCACAACACGGAAATCATTCTCCACTGCGCTTGAGTCAGGTGCATACCCCCTCCTTTGCCTATGTCATAGGTGGATGTATAGGCTTGTATGGCCTTTTGCTGCTCCTCCATCCTCTGAAGCATATAGAGGGTTGAGTTCCACCGCGTCACAACCTCTTGCTTCAGGTGATGGCGGGGCAGGTTCAAGAGTGTTTGCTGGCGCTCCAGTCTTCGGCACGCAGTCGCTGAATGGCGAAAGTGGCCAGAAATTTTTCGGGCCACCCAAAGCGTCTCCTGCACGCCCCTGTCGCTTTTCAGAAAATTCTGCACCACCAAGTTTATTGTGTGAGCAAAACATGGGACGTGCTGGAATTTGCCCAGATGTAATGCCCGCACAATATTGGTGGCGTTGTCAGATATCACAAATCCCCAGGAGAGTCTAAGTGGGGTAAGCCACTGGGCGATGATTTCCCTCAGTTTCTCTAAGAGGTTGTCGGCGGTGTGCCTCTTACTGAAACCGGTGATACACAGCGTAGCCTGCCTTGTAACGAGCTGGCGTTTCTGAGATGCTGCTACTGGTGACGCTGCTGCTGTTGCTGCGTAAGGTGATACATCTACCCAGTGGGCTGTCACAGTCATATAGTCCTTAGTCTGCCCTGTTCCACTTGTCCACATGTCCGTGGTTAAGTGGACATTGTGTACAACGGCATTTTTCAGGACACTGAGGACACTTTTTCTGACGTTTCTGTACAGTCTCGGTATCGCCTGCCTAGTGAAGTGGAATCTAGACGGGATTTGGAACCGGGGACACACTACCTCCATCAATTGTCTAAATCCCACTGCACTAATGGCGGATACCGGACGCACGTCTAACACCAACATAGCAGTCAAGGCCTCAGTTATACGTTTTGCTTCAGGATGACTGCTGTCGTACTTCATCCTCCTCGCTAAGGACTGTTGGAGGGTCAATTGTTTAGTAAAAGTAGTGGTGTTCCTACTTCCTCTCTGGGATGATGAACGACTCCCAGCAGCAGCAGCAACAGCAGCAGCGGCAGCAGTAGGCGTAGCAATGCAGGATCCTCCGGAGGAATCCCGGATAGGAGAGTCAGTCATGCCAGTGATATGGCCTGCAGGACTACTTCCGATCCTGACTAAGGAGGAAATTGACGAGGAGGGAGTTGACGGTGTGGTTTGCAGGCGCTTGGATACAACAGGACAACGGGATTTAGGTGTCCCTGGACTGCTTACGGTCTGAGCCAAAGTTTCTGAACTTGACAGTAACTTTTTATGAACGCGCTGCAGGTGCCGTATAAGGGAGGATGTTCCTAGGTGGTTGACGTCCCTACCCCTACTTATTTCACCTTTACATATGGTACATATGGCAAGACAGTTGTTGTCCGGATTTGGATAGAAATATTGCCAGACCAAAGAGGTGGAATGTTTGGTCTTCTGCCCAGGCATGACCGTGATGGGCTTTTTCATCCCACGGACAACAACTGTCTCCCCCGGAGCCTGATTTAAACAAACCACATCACCATCAGAATCCTCCTCGCCAACTTCCTCCTCAGCGCCAGCTACACCAGTATCCTCATCCTGTTGTACTTCAACAGTGACATCTTCAATTTGCATATCAGCAAGTGGACTGTGGGTGCTCCTTTCAGCACTTGCAGGGGGCGTGCAAATGGTGGAAAGAGCCACCTCTTCCCGTCCAGTGCTGGGAAGGTCAGGCATCGCAACCACCACCACACTTGGACTCTCTTTGGGGATTTGTGATATCTTCTTAGAAAGCACAGTTCTTCGCTGTGCTTTTGCCAGCTTAACTCTTTTGATTTTTTTAGTGGGAGGAGTGCTTCCATCGTCATGTGAAGCTGAACCACTAGTCATGAACATACTAGGGATCGACCTTAGCCGTTCCTTGCCACTCCGTGTCGTAAATGGCATATTGGCAAGTTTACGTTTCTCTTCAGCTGATTTAAATGTCTTTTTCAAGGTCATTTTCCTGAACTTTGCCATTTGGGATTGTATGTGCCCTCTACTATGACATTGGGCATCGGCCTTGGCAGACGACGTTGATGGCATGTTATCGTCTATGTCATGACTAGTGGCAGCAGCTTCAGCACTAGGAGGAAGTGGTTCTTGATCTTTCTCTATTTTATTTTTATCGGAGAAAGTTTGGTCCTCCATTTATGTTATATCGATTTGATATATACGTGCGGCTAAACACAGAAAATAAATTTTTTTTTGGTTCGGACTGGAGTGTACTTTGTGGGTTACAGCACCCTTTAACGGTCAAGCCAGCCGGCCCTTTACTTATGACACAGGCGCACTCTTGGCACTACTTTGTTGATGCACGTGCGGCTACTGCGCACACAATTCACAAACACAGAAAATAATTTTTTTTTGGTTTGGACTGGAGTGTACTTTGGGGGTTACAGCACCCTTTAACGGTCAAGCCAGCCGGCCCTTTACTTATGACACAGGCGCACGCTTGGCACTACTTTGTTGATGCACGTGCGGCTACTGCGCACACAATTCACAAACACAGAAAATAATTTTTTTTTGGTTTGGACTGGAGTGTACTTTCGGGGGTTACAGCACCCTTAACGGTCAAGCCAGCCGGCCCTTTACTTATGACACAGGCGCACGCTTGGCACTACTTTGTTGATGCACGTGCGGCTACTGCGCACACAATTCACAAACACAGAAAATAATTTTTTTTTTGGTTTGGACTGGAGTGTACTTTCGGGGGTTACAGCACCCTTAACGGTCAAGCCAGCCGGCCCTTTACTTATGACACAGGCGCACGCTTGACACTACTTTGTTGATGCACGTGCGGCTACTGCGCACACAATTCACAAACACAGAAAATAATTTTTTTTTGGTTTGGACTGGAGTGTACTTTCAGGGGTTACAGCACCCTTTAACGGTCAAGCCAGCCGGCCCTTTACTTATGACACAGGCGCACGCTTGGCACTACTTTGTTGATGCACGTGCGGCTACTGCGCACACAATTCACAAACACAGAAAATAATTTTTTTTTGGTTTGGACTGGAGTGTACTTTCGGGGGTTACAGCACCCTTTAACGGTCAAGCCAGCCGGCCCTTTACTTATGACACAGGGGCACTCTTGGCACTACTTTGTTGATGCACGTGCGGCTACTGCGCACACAATTCACAAACACAGAAAATAATTTTTTTTTAGGTTTGGACTGGAGTGTACTTTCGGGGGTTACAGCACCCTTAACGGTCAAGCCAGCCGGCCCTTTACTTATGACACAGGCGCACGCTTGGCACTACTTTGTTGATGCACGTGCGGCTACTGCGCACACAATTCACAAACACAGAAAATAATTTTTTTTTGGTTTGGACTGGAGTGTACTTTCGGGGGTTACAGCACCCTTTAACGGTCAAGCCAGCCGGCCCTTTACTTATGACACAGGCGCACGCTTGGCACTACTTTGTTGATGCACGTGCGGCTACTGCGCACACAATTCACAAACACAGAAAATAATTTTTTTTTTGGTTTGGACTGGAGTGTACTTTCGGGGGTTACAGCACCCTTAACGGTCAAGCCAGCCGGCCCTTTACTTATGACACAGGCGCACGCTTGACACTACTTTGTTGATGCACGTGCGGCTACTGCGCACACAATTCACAAACACAGAAAATAATTTTTTTTTGGTTTGGACTGGAGTGTACTTTCAGGGGTTACAGCACCCTTTAACGGTCAAGCCAGCCGGCCCTTTACTTATGACACAGGCGCACGCTTGGCACTACTTTGTTGATGCACGTGCGGCTACTGCGCACACAATTCACAAACACAGAAAATAATTTTTTTTTGGTTTGGACTGGAGTGTACTTTGGGGGTTACAGCACCCTTTAACGGTCAAGCCAGCCGGCCCTTTACTTATGACACAGGCGCACGCTTGGCACTACTTTGTTGATGCACGTGCGGCTACTGCGCACACAATTCACAAACACAGAAAATAATTTTTTTTTGGTTTGGACTGGAGTGTACTTTCGGGGGTTACAGCACCCTTAACGGTCAAGCCAGCCGGCCCTTTACTTATGACACAGGCGCACGCTTGGCACTACTTTGTTGATGCACGTGCGGCTACTGCGCACACAATTCACAAACACAGAAAATAATTTTTTTTTGGTTTGGACTGGAGTGTACTTTCGGGGGTTACAGCACCCTTTAACGGTCAAGCCAGCCGGCCCTTTACTTATGACACAGGCGCACGCTTGGCACTACTTTGTTGATGCACGTGCGGCTACTGCGCACACAATTCACAAACACAGAAAATAATTTTTTTTTAGGTTTGGACTGGAGTGTACTTTCGGGGGTTACAGCACCCTTAACGGTCAAGCCAGCCGGCCCTTTACTTATGACACAGGCGCACGCTTGGCACTACTTTGTTGATGCACGTGCGGCTACTGCGCACACAATTCACAAACACAGAAAATAATTTTTTTTTTGGTTTGGACTGGAGTGTACTTTCGGGGGTTACAGCACCCTTAACGGTCAAGCCAGCCGGCCCTTTACTTATGACACAGGCGCACGCTTGGCACTACTTTGTTGATGCACGTGCGGCTACTGCGCACACAATTCACAAACACAGAAAATAATTTTTTTTTTGGTTTGGACTGGAGTGTACTTTCGGGGGTTACAGCACCCTTAACGGTCAAGCCAGCCGGCCCTTTACTTATGACACAGGCGCACGCTTGGCACTACTTTGTTGATGCACGTGCGGCTACTGCGCACACAATTCACAAACACAGAAAATATATTATTTTTTTAGCACTTGGGGGGAGCACCCCTGATGGACAGAGCACCCCCTGGACAACACTACAGCACCCCTTTAGGACTGGGACACTGCACAGGACTTTGGAGTGGACACAGCCCCTATGGAGAACTGACTGCACAACACAGTCCAGCCAGCCCCTATGGACTTTGAAGTAGTGGACACAGCCCCTATTAACAACAGCAGCACAGCACAACACAGCCAGCCCCTATGGACTTTGAAGTAGTGGACAACAGCAGCACTACACTACACTACACTACACAGCACTAACTCCCACCCTCCCTCTTCACTGTCCACAGCCGAGTGAGAAAATGGCGCCGACGCGGGTACCTTATATAGGATCCAAAACCCGCGAGACTCGGAAGGCGGGATGATGACGTTTTGCCTCGATGTCAGATCCGAGTCAGGCGGGAAAAGTCGAGCCTGACTCGGATCGGACTCGGATCGGGGGGGCTCGGGGGGGTTCGGATTTCAGAAATCCGAACCCGCTCACCCCTAATTTGAATGTATATATCTCTGTATCTGCTTGATAATGGGGGTAAGGTGCAATCAGGGATTTTGCTAGGCTCTTCAGGGAGACAGGGAGAATGCTACTATTTCAGGGAGTCTCCCTGACAATGAGGGAGTGTTGGCAAGTATGCCCCTGCTGCATTGCAATCGAGGTTGCAGGCTGGGATAACCATCGCGACCAGCTTACTCAGGCTGGATGGTTAACGAGGCCATGAAACTGCAGATTCCCTATAATCTGGAATCTTGCGTGCAATGCTGAGTTAGCCCCAAAATCCAGGTTTAAAGTTAAAAAAAAGTCTAAGCACAGAGGAGTGGGCTCATATCCCTCCAGAGCACCGTGAGGAAAAGATAAATAATTACAGGAAACATCTTGTTGCAGTTATTGTTGTTGCACTTTGTAAGTTCAAGGAGCAATGCACTTTTTCACACCGGACATTGGCTGTTGCAGAACTCAATTAACAAAAGTATAAACATTATGTGCTATGTGTCTGTTCAATATAGTATTAGATTACAGTTAAACATCTGATAACATTTACTGTGAAGAAAATATCTAATAATGTAGAAAGTGAGACCAGGGGCAAATGCTTTTCCATATAGAAAGGAGATATAAAAATCAAAGTATTGAATCAATGGAAGTGTAGTAAGGTAACTAAAGCCACATGTAAAGTCATGGTTCACTTCCACTAGCCATCAGGGATTTTCAGGACCTGCATGAGCTGCTCACCTTTCGCCCATATATTACCTGCCACATTCTCCTGCTGCAAGAGTAAGATTTTCAGACTTCTATAAGTGGGGTGCTCTGAGATAGGTCATCATATTAAATCATTTTATTTATTTTTTTCTTTCTAAATTGACTGGATTGATATGAAGATCATTAAAGTGATGAAATATATCTATATTAGAGATGTGCACTGATCCCTGTGTTTTGGTTTTGGCAAAACCAACCTCAAATGGTTTTGGATTTCTTTTAAATTGATAAAAACTGCTAAAATGATGAAATTGGGACCAGTTTACATGCAATCCAAAAGCAGAGACTTTGTTTTTAAATCTGAGTTCCGAACTTACAGCAGACCAAGCCGGGACTCGATTTTACTCGGAACCCCAAAAACGATCCGTGCTAGCACTCGATTTGGCTCAGAACCCCTAAGTACAGGTGTGTTTAGCTTTCTGCAAACCAAACTGCACATCTCTAATCTATATATATATATTGTTTTTTAAATAAAGAGTAATATTTGAAAATTAAAAAAAGTCGTGTATTGAAACCTGGGGTTGGGCAGCGTGTGCCTAGTGTCTATGTTGGGTGCAGCACTATGCGTGTGGCAACATTTTTAAACTGTTTTTCTTTTAGTAAGACTTTTGTAGTACTCCCATATACTGTAACTACTAAGTAATTGACACCCAAATCTACCTGTCCTTCCCTGACCTCTCTCACGTTTCTAAAGGGGCCTATACATCTGTGACCGATTGCTGCAATTGGTGAGACAGGGATCCACTATCTCCTCTTGGATGCCTCAATGCTTTCTCAAGTTAATATGTCTAAAGCTGGGTACACACTGGCAGATATATTGACCGATCAATAGATTGTCCAATATATGGTCTGCCTGTCGGCCAGTGTGTTCCAGCGATATATGTCTGTGAACATCGTCGTTCACATATTCTTAATATTGTTTGGTGCCCTTAAACTAGTGATCCCTATAATTAAAAAGATAAAGTAGTGCCCATTGGTAATGAAAGGAAATAAAATATTGCTAGCATATTGGTAACAGAAAAAGTATTGCCCCCATTTGTTAAAAGGAAAAAAAATTGCCACCACAAAAAAGAAGAATGATAATGATCCCCTAGCTTAATGATTATTTTTTGCCTAGTTCCTGCTTTGATTCAATGTAGTTCAATTGGAATTGAAAAAAAAACACACGTCCCAGGATGCAATTTGTTCAAAAGTACCCTGGTAGTGTAATTAGTTACCATTACGTTACTGTAATAGCCGGCAGGTAATCAATAACTTGTCTTATCTTCAAGATCAGGGCTGCACCATAATGGGCCCGATCCTATGCTATTCAGCATTGGGCTGGTAATCTTCAAATGGAGGAGGGGGGGCATTATGTACTCCCCTAAAAGCCCAGACCTGATGCTAAATTTCATGGGCCTATTAGAGAAGGGAACAGAGGCTGCTCTTCTCCCCCACGATGTATTTATATATTTATTTAATTGTATTTTTGCCAGTATGACAGGCCATATAGCAACGACTGCAGCTGTCACACCTTTCTCAACTACCTCTGTGTTATTCCAATTTTTCTGGCTTGTTTGCAGCAATTTTTGTTCCCATTACTTATTACACCTGGCGACATGTAATTCTAACATTATAGAAACTGGCACAGCAATTTGCGGCGTGTATTGGAGACTATTACATTCCCTCCAAGTCACTTCTCTCACTTGAAATCGCATATACATCACACCACAGGTTGCCACAAATGTGGATGATGTAAGAGGTTTCTATAGTGGAAATCCAAAGAATCAAGAGACTTTAGGATGAAGAAGATACAACAGTGAATTAGAGGAGGAGACCTTGACCGAACCATTTCGAAGAAAGAGACATTTGTCATATTTCTCATGGGAAGTTTCCCCTCCAACAGTGTGAATGAGACAATGACAATTTACATTTTTTTTTTGAATGAAGGGGAAATATTTCTCCCAAACAAGCAATATTAGGGTAGTAACAGCATCTTCTGAAATAAGCACACTAGATCCAGTTCTAGGGATAGCGTCGCTGAAAACAAAAAAGCAAAAGGGCCTTGTGTATTCTATCATGTAGGGGGAGACGTAGCAAATTTTCTAAAGAATGGAGAAATTACCCATATCAACCAATCAGCTTCTACCTATCATGTTATAGAATGTACTTGATAAATGCTAGCCAGTAGCTGATTGGTTGAGCGGAAACTGTTCCACTTGTTAACTTTACCACTCTTTAGTAGCTCTGATATATTTGTGACACATTTCCCCCATAATCTCCTAGAGTGTCAGTCTAGCACAGACTCAGTAAAAAGCTGCAATACAGCCCCGCCCCTTAACTCATCTCACAGCTCTCACTGGATGCCTGACAGCCTTTCTTGCAAGCTGTCCCCTGAGAAGAGCTGTAATTCTCCTACAGCAGAGAAGATATACAGTATTGGGATTCAATTAAGTGGAAGCCGTCTGATGGCTGATTCTGCCTGCACCCTATGGATATCCAAGCAGAATCAGCCTTCTGTATATGGCAGAAAAATGCACAAGTGCAAGCTGTCGGAGATGGAATAAGGGAGGAGGCAGAGTGCATGAGGCCTGGGGGGAGAGAGATGGGAAGGCATAGAAAAAATATAGCACAACAGCTACAGTACCAATTTTTAAAATGCATTTTGCGTGCTCGCAACTGAAAATACTAGTGAACTATAAAAATATGAAAATTATAAAAATACACATTAGTATAACATTATTAGAATTACAACGTAATGAAAAAAAACATTGTTCATTGTTAATTAAATATAGACTATAATAATAACATAAATGTCTTGATATGAATACACAAGCAATCTAGGGCAGCACAGACGGTGTAATGGTTAGCGTTACTGCCTCGCAGCACTGAGGCTGTGGGTTTGATTCCCGCTACAGCCCTGTGTGGAGATTGTATATTCTCCCTGTGCTTGTGTGGGTTTCCTCCGGGTACTCAGGTTTCCTCACAATCCAAAAATATACTGGTAAGTTAATTGACTCTCACCAAAAGGGGAACATAGACTGTAAGCTCCACTGGGGCAGGGACCAAGTGCTGTGGAATATGTGTGCACTATATAAATAATTGGTAATAAACACATAAATAAACAATCATACAGTGGCAATAATTGAAATTAGTTATCATTATATGGAATTGTTTTTGGCACAATGAAGTGACTCACTAGAGGATAAATCTGTTCTCTTTTTGTATTTGGTTTGTACAAATAGTTACCAGTATAGCACCGCAAAATATTCAGTTTAAGAACAGTGAAAAAACATAAGTACGCTTGTCCACCTAAAATCATGCTTACCTACTCTCCCGATTCGGCTGGGAGCCTCCCAAAAATCGGGTACCTCTCCCAGCCCCCTGGAAAAGTAGGGAAGCATCCCTGCAGGCCGCTGACCCACTGGACCTCCCCGCAATTTCTAGACAACCCGTACAGAGGGGGCAATTACACAATTTGCGCTAAATCTCGTACTCATGACCCCGCCACCATCTTCACAATGCCGATAATCTTGGCATTGTGCAGCGGGGCCAAAATTACGCAATTCCGTAGCCACGCCCCCTCCTCTGCCCCATTACTAGATAATATGCCCGGCCACGCCCCCCTATGCAGCACCACGCCCCCCCTGGTTGGCCGTCCTGGCTGCTCCCTCCTGGAGGGGGCTGATAGAATGTCGGCAAGCATGCCTAAAATGTGACTTCTCACTCCGCATACAAACGCAATAGAGAATAGGTTACTATTCATTGGTACGCTGACTGATTAATGAATTCAAACTTAATAACTTTTATTGGTACATAGTAAAATCTTTTAGACGACTAGTTTATATAGCAAAATCTAACAAAAAATGTCAAACTCTACATGAAAGTAGCTGACGTCTGTGTTTTGCAGTTGAGTGTATCTTATACTTGTGACCCTGTTCTAGGAGAGGTGGATCAGCGGCATTGACCTTAATGATCATTACAGGGAGGCTGTAACTTTGGTGATATATTTTTAGCTGATCAAATTCACTAGGTAAAGACCACGGATGTCATCCCTGTACGACAGGAGTGACATAAACCTCTGGTCTGTCACTGGCACGCTTTGCAATACAGAATGGGTTTAGCAGTCCTGCAGATTAAAGGGTGGTTTTAGGGTCTGTTATCTTAGCCAATAGGCACAGGTTATGAGGGGGTGGAGTTCTAAATTGGAGATATATGGGTAAATTAGATTCCATTCTCCCTCTTTTTCTTCAGGAGATTGCCCACCCACCCTCCCTAAGTTTTGGTAAGGTTTTTAGATGATGTCAGCTTATGTTAGGGCGGTCGGTCTTGTACGGCCTTATAGTTTAAGTGAATGCTTTTTGGGTATGTTTAGTTGACTTCTGGGGGGTTGCCCGTGCGGCTCGGGCGGACATTAGGGCGCCGTGAGTACCACCGGTCCAGGTGTGTACGGTCCCCCTCACTGGCATGGGGGTCCCCCAAGTTGCAATCCCCGCGGGGTCTGGTAGGAGGCCGACACCCTGCGAGTTGTAGGGAAAAGGGGGCAGTTGGTCCCGATGTTTGATTTGGCGGGCTGTTCAGGCCCGCTATTTTGTTATTTTTCTTACATTGCTTATTTTATATGTCGCTCTTTTTGCTAGGCCATCCAAGCCCCCGCCACCATTTTGTCTTAACACATTATTAAAATGAAGAGTTAAATAAATAGGTTTATTAAATAGTTTCTATGTAGCATTAATAAAAAGCGGACCCATTTCACCCAACGCAATGACTCTGTCTTTTATTTTAGTTAAGGCGTTATATGTTTAAGTTGCGTGAGCGTGTGAGGTGATCTGACCATAGAGCGTTTAAGTTTGTGTAACACAGACACTGTAACAACATTTTATATATTTGGTTTTAATTATTGAAGATATATATATCTGGTTCTTTGACTTCTTGGATTAATTTGAACATTATTCCCACCTGATAGCAGGTGTTGGCATATTTCCATAAAGACATACTCATTTATCAACGAGTTTTATCTTACGCAATAAACTCGTTACGTATGATAAGAGATGCACCATCCAATCAGCTTCTCTCATCTGTTTGAAAAATGACAGTTGGGAGAAGATTGGCTGGAGCATCATTTATCATAAGCAACGAGTTTTAAAACCCGTTGCGTATGATAAAACATGTTGATAAATGGGCCCCTTGGTGTGATATTTCTAGTATAGCCAGTGTATTGTTCCGTCTAGGTAGTGTCTCCTCATTCGTAGGTGACCCCCTGAGACCTGCGTACTCCCTGTGTTAGAGCATGGTTGGAAAGAAATCCGTAACGTCATCAGAAGGCAGCTAAAAGTATCCAACCATTACTTGCTGGCATAATTAATAGAAGACAGGGCTGTCACTATGCTCATGTCCTCTAGAGGGAGACACTGTTGCACAGATAAAGAACCATATATAATGATGCATCTCCATAAAAGGAATGTATGAGGTCATCCCATCGTGGGAAAAAGGGCGCTTTTATAAAGTAGCTGGAAACCGGCACAAAGTCTGTGTAAATGTTCTCAGCAGGTCGCCATTATATCACGTTGTGTCCTGTGACTGACAGAACCACAGGACTCATGTGACACTCAACAATACACAATGAAATTGCACGGACATAGATCATATAGACATATGTGTGTCACGTGTGACGTAATGTATTACTCTCACATGTCCTTAGCTGAAATCAGCAGTGACTAGATGCATAGGGCCGTATTCACTTAGTTTTGCGTACGCGATAAAGTTACGCATGCCGGACTTTTCGCTTACATCGCATATTTTAGCCGAAGAAACTTATCGTCCGCTTACCCGCTATTCGCCCTATTCAATTCCAAAAGACACGAAAACGGCGACACACGAAGTCAGAACAGGTAAAAAGTGTCAAATTCGGGGAAATCAGCCTGAACACCCCAGTAAGATGCAGAAACATTGGGGATGAATGTAGTAGTGCCCGATTAGCCGTAATAAAACTGTTTGGGGAACTTAAGTTCGCACAATTGCTACTAATTAGCGTCTTTGCACAAGTGGTGAAGAATGGCATAAAGCATTATTTTTTGGTGAAAATAAGTAGTCCTGTCACATTTGGGGTACCTGAAAATGGGTGCTAGCATCTTTTAATGTCTCTAAAGTGAAGTTTTAATAAAAGTGAAATTCCTCCCCCATAAAAGCATCTGCAATCCCAAAAACACTTGACCCCTTCTTAGAGCACCCCCAGAACCTTATTTCGCTAGTTTGCGAAGTTGTTCCCCACTTTGTGCTTTTTCTCCCCCAAATTCAAAGTACTCTTTTGGGGTGTTCTTTAGTTTTTTCCTGGAATTTTTGGACGCAGTTATCCTTTGGGGGCTGTTATAAGGGTTCTGGGTGGTTTCCCACCTTTGCACCCCAAAATAAAAATGTTGCACTTCTTTCCCCTGTTATTCAGAGGCGGATCTTTCTCGCCTATTACATTGCATTGATTTTCCACGTACATGAAAAGCGGATGGAATTGAATACGGAGATAAGTTCCCGACAGGCGCAAAGTAGCAATCGGCGATACTTTTTCGTGGATCTCAGCTTTTCGCTTCAAATTGAATGCGGCCCATAGTGTGAGATGCAAATAGGTAATTTAATAGTAAATATCTATTCAAAATATATAGATTGCTATAGGCTTTACGTCTCATTGCAGCATGTCCCTTATTTGGAGAAAGTGTCAGGGAGTGATAGGTCCGGTACGTGGGACAGTTGTGGTTTGGAGACAATATTAATTTTACTAGGGATAAACAAAGTTCAGTTTGGTGAAAAAAAAAGCATTAATAATAAGTAATATGAGCGGACTAGATGGGCCCATTGGAGCTGATTCCGGGTTTCCTGGCAATCCGGGTGCATTGCTGTGCGGAACTGAATGCGGATAGTCACCTGTATACTGAGTTGTATGCCCCTACTCATACGCTTGGTTACATAGCCACCACCATTATCTGTGCGCATTTCAATATGCACGCTGCGCTGCAGAGCATGCGCACAGCTAAAAAACACTGCGAGATATGTCAACAAAACAGTAGGCAAGTTTTTTGTTTTATTACTATAACAGCTACATAATGGAGGTAAGGTGCAATCAGGGAGATTGATAGACTCTTCAGGGAGTCAGGGAGATTGCTGCTATTTCAGGAAGCCTCCCTGACAATGAGGGAGAGTTGGCCAGTATGGGACACAGGCAAGTTACAGGTTTGTCTTCCCTTTCTTTGATGGGCCATGCCCAAAATATTCTCCCATGACAGTCACCTGCACTTATCTATTTAGTCATCCTGGTGGATCTTTATATCGCTAAGGAGAGCTCTCTAGCTGTTGGGGAATGACAGGCTTTTGAGGCTTAATACTGATGTTCTGACAGCTCCGAATATACAAATCCCCCTCACCATCATGTATCATTATAGCTTCTCCTTTCACTCTCATCTGAGTTTCCATTAATGATAACTAATTGTCCATGAAGCTCCGCTCACTCTGAGCCACGTGTGTTAGTGAATGAAGGACAAGTCCTGGTTGGAGGAACTTAACACACTGTATGGGCCTGATTCAGCATTGCATACCAAGGGCCTGACTCAGCATTGCATACCAAGGGCCTGATTCAGCATTGCATACCAAGGGCCTGACTCAGCATTGCATACCAAGGGCCTGATTCAGCATTGCATACCAAGGGCCTGACTCAGCATTGTATACCAAGGGCCTGATTCAGCATTGCATACCAAGGAACTGAATCAGCATTGCATACCAAGGGCCTGATTCAGCATTGCATACCGAGGGCCTGATTCAGCATTGCGTGCCGAGGGCCTGATTCAGCATTGCGTGCCGAGGGCCTGATTCAGCATTGCATACCAAGGGCCTGAATCAGCATTGCATACCAAGGGCCTGAATCAGCATTGCATACCAAGGGCCTGAATCAGCATTGCATGCCAAGGGCCTGATTCAGCATTGCATGCCAAGGACCTGAGTCAGCATTGCATGCCAAGGGCCTGAATCAGCATTACATGCCAAGGGCCTGATTCAGAATTGCATGCCAAGGGTCTGAATAAGCATTGCATACCAAGGGCCTGAGTCAGCATTGCATACCAAGGGCCTGATTCAGCATTGCATACCAAGGGCCTGTTTCAGCATTGCATACCAAGGGCCTGATTCAGCATTACATGCCAAGGGCCTGATTCAGCATTGCATGCCAAGGGTCTGAATAAGCATTGCATACCAAGGGCCTGAGTCAGCATTGCATACCAAGGGCCTGATTCAGCATTGCATACCAAGGGCCTGTTTCAGCATTGCATACCAAGGGCCTGATTCAGCATTGCATACCAAGGGCCAGATTCAGCATTGCATACCAAGGGCCTGACTCAGCATTGCATACCAAGGGCCTGATTCAGCATTGCATACCAAGGGCCTGACTCAGCATTGTATACCAAGGGCCTGATTCAGCATTGCATACCAAGGAACTGAATCAGCATTGCATACCAAGGGCCTGATTCAGCATTGCATACCGAGGGCCTGATTCAGCATTGCGTGCCGAGGGCCTGATTCAGCATTGCGTGCCGAGGGCCTGATTCAGCATTGCATACCAAGGGCCTGAATCAGCATTGCATACCAAGGGCCTGAATCAGCATTGCATACCAAGGGCCTGAATCAGCATTGCATGCCAAGGGCCTGATTCAGCATTGCATGCCAAGGACCTGAGTCAGCATTGCATGCCAAGGGCCTGAATCAGCATTACATGCCAAGGGCCTGATTCAGAATTGCATGCCAAGGGTCTGAATAAGCATTGCATACCAAGGGCCTGAGTCAGCATTGCATACCAAGGGCCTGATTCAGCATTGCATACCAAGGGCCTGTTTCAGCATTGCATACCAAGGGCCTGATTCAGCATTACATGCCAAGGGCCTGATTCAGCATTGCATGCCAAGGGTCTGAATAAGCATTGCATACCAAGGGCCTGAGTCAGCATTGCATACCAAGGGCCTGATTCAGCATTGCATACCAAGGGCCTGTTTCAGCATTGCATACCAAGGGCCTGATTCAGCATTGCATACCAAGGGCCAGATTCAGCATTGCATACCAAGGGCCTGATCCAGCATTGCATATAAAGGGCCTGATTCAGCATTGCATACCAAGGGCCTGATTCAACATTGCATACCAAGGGCCTGAATCAGCATTGCATGCCAAGGGCCTGATTCAGCATTGCATGCCAAGGACCTGAGTCAGCAATGCATACCAAGGGCCTCATTCAGCATTGCATACCAAGGGCCTGAATCAGCATTGCATACCAAGGCCTGATTCAACATTGCATACCAAGGGCCTGAATCAGCATTGCATGCCAAGGGCCTGATTCAGCATTGCATGCCAAGGACCTGAGTCAGCATTGCATGCCAAGGGCCTGAATCAGCATTACATGCCAAGGGCCTGATTCAGCATTGCATGCCAAGGGTCTGAATCAGCTTTGCATACCAAGGGCCTGATTCAGCATTGCATGCCAAGGGCCTGATTCAGCATTGTATACCAAGGGCCTGATGCCTGATTCAACCTTGTATACCAAGGGCCTGATTCAGCATTGCATACCAAGGGCCTGATTCAGCATTGCATACCAAGGGCCTGATCCAGCATTGCATATAAAGTGCCTGATTCAGCATTGCATACCAAGGGCCTGAGTCAGCATTGCATGCCAAGGCCCTGATTCAGCATTGCATACCAAGGGCCTGATTCAGCATTGCATACCAAGGGCCTGATTCAGCATTGCATACCAAGGACCTGATTCAGCATTGCATACCAAGGACCGGATTCAGCATTGCATATAAAGGGCCTGATTCAGCATTGCATACCAAGGACCTGACTCAGCATTGTATACCAAGGGCCTGATTCAGCATTGCATACCAAGGGCCTGATTCAGCATTGCATACCGAGGGCCTGATTCAGCATTGCATACCAAGGCATTGAATCAGCATTGCATGCCAAGGGCCTGAGTCAGCATTGCATGCCAAGGGCCTGATTCAGCATTGCATACCAATGGCCTGATTCAGCATTGCGTACCAAGGGCCTGATTCAGCAATGCGTGCCATGGGCCTGAATCAGCATTGCGTGCCAAGGGCCTGGTTCGGCATTGCGTGCCAAGGGCCTGGTTTGGCATTGCGTGCCGAGGACCTGATTCAGCATTGCGTGCCGAGGGCCTGATTCAGCATTGCGTACCAAGGGCCTGATTCAGCATTGCGTACCAAGGGCCTGAATCAGCATTGCATACCAAGGGCCTGAATCAGCATTGCATACCAAGGGCCTGAGTCAGCAATGCATACCAAGGGCCTCATTCAGCATTGCATACCAAGGGCCTGAATCAGCATTGCATACCAAGGCCTGATTCAACATTGCATACCAAGGGCCTGAATCAGCATTGCATGCCAAGGGCCTGATTCAGCATTGCATGCCAAGGACCTGAGTCAGCATTGCATGCCAAGGGCCTGAATCAGCATTACATGCCAAGGGCCTGATTCAGCATTGCATGCCAAGGGTCTGAATCAGCTTTGCATACCAAGGGCCTGATTCAGCATTGCATGCCAAGGGCCTGATTCAGCATTGTATACCAAGGGCCTGATGCCTGATTCAACCTTGTATACCAAGGGCCTGATTCAGCATTGCATACCAAGGGCCTGATTCAGCATTGCATACCAAGGGCCTGATCCAGCATTGCATATAAAGTGCCTGATTCAGCATTGCATACCAAGGGCCTGAGTCAGCATTGCATGCCAAGGCCCTGATTCAGCATTGCATACCAAGGGCCTGATTCAGCATTGCATACCAAGGGCCTGATTCAGCATTGCATACCAAGGGCCTGATTCAGCATTGCATACCAAGGGCCGGATTCAGCATTGCATATAAAGGGCCTGATTCAGCATTGCATACCAAGGGCCTGATTCAGCATTGCATTCCAAGGGCATGAATCAGCATTGCATACCAAGGGCCTGATTCAGCATTGTATACCAAGGGCCTGATTCAGCATTGCATACCAAGGGCCTGATTCAGCATTGCATATAAAGGGCCTGATTCAGCATTGCATACCAAGGGCCTGATTCAGCATTGTATACCAAGGGCCTAATTCAGCATTGTTTACCAAGGGCCTGATTCAGCATTGTATACCAAGGGCCTAATTCAGCATTGTATACCAAGGGCCTGATTCAGCATTGCATACTAAGGGCCTGATTCAGAGCTGTACGCTATTGCTGCCGCAGCTGTGATTGTTGCATCTGAGGATTTGTGAAAATATGCAAATGGAAGAGCCGCCAGGACTTGTACTGAGACATGCACCGGAGCCATCACAGCTGTCCGCAACTGGGTACACATACGCAACATCGGACGCAGATCAGGCAAAACATCGACTCCTCCAATAAGTCTATGGTCACTCAGAATGGGCACCGTAACTGAGACGACATAGTCATGTTTCCAAAATACGGAATCGCAAATGCAGAATGTGACACGCCCCTGAAACGGTCAAGGCGCGCCGTCATGTGTAGCCGCCACTCCCTGTTGCCACCCCCAAATGCTCCCTGACTGTCAGTCACACTGCAAATAGTCACCGCGAGCGACTACAGTAATGCAACTTGGCGCATGCGCCGTGTGACTTAGATTAACAATTTTTTTCTCAACTGCGAAAACTTTGGCATAGCGTACAACTCTGAATCAGGCCCCCTAGTTGTTCCCAAACTCCACCATAACAGTGTGGCTCAAGTCGAGTACACGCTAGGCGATAAATTGAAAGATATGACCGATATAGTTAACGTTCATCGCGTTCAATATCGTCCAGTGTGTATGCAAGATATCGTTAACGATACACACTCACGCGGATCATTAATGATGTCTTTCATCGCCCATACTTGCAGGGCAACCTGACGATATTGTCAGGTTCTGCAAGTTCGGGGATGAGGGAGGGTGCAGTCACTGAACGATAGCGTTCAGTGTGTATGCTCAATGACATTGATCCCGGCAGTGCAGGGGAAACACTTAACGATAACGCTCATGGCGCATATCATTAAGTGTGTATGAGCCTTTAATGTGTGCTACAAAGCTTATTAGCTGGTCCTACCCTTTAAAATATAGAGGTCCAGGCATGGCCGTACACTCAGGAGGCCACGTTTGCTTCCCTCCTATGGTTTGTAATTCAGACTCTGCTGGTAAAAAAAAGGGTTAAGTTAATTTGAAGCTTTAAATACCTTAGTACTATGCTCTCTGTTTTCTAGCTTAAGTCAGCATGTGGGGACTCTCTAAGACAGTGGTTCCCAAACTGTGCGCCGCCGCACCCTGGGGTGCCTTGGGACACTTGCAGGGGTGCCTCAAATTGGTGGTCCAGCACCAAATCAAATTCTCTATGGTCAATGTAATGTAAATATGTGGACAAACAGAAGTGCAAACCTGTCCACCACCACATAACTGAGCCTAAGGATAACTGGTAAGCACAATTTACTTTGCATTACTACTTTACTAAATATATTTATGTATTTCTCAATAACAAACTTTTGAGTTAGGGGTGCCATAAAAACAATGCTGACTAGGGCGCCGTGATTCATAAAAGTTTGGGAACCACTGCTCTAAGGGGATTTAGTTACTATACCAACGCATGGGATACCGGCGGTCGAAATCCCAGCGCCGGAATGCCAACCCGAGACCAGAACACCGGTGCCAGAATCCCAACATCAATTGAGATGCCGATGCTGGAATTCTGACAGCTGGCATCCCAAACGTAAGTATAGCGGGCCAGGTTAGCTGTTAGCCATAGGGGGGGTTAAGTTTAGGTACCACGTGGGGAAGTTAGGGTTTAGCTGTGGGAGGGGGGAGGGTATGGTTAGGCTGTGGACGAGGGGGGTTAGGGTTAGGCACCACCAGGGGGGGTGGGGGGTGTTAGGACTAGGCACTAAGGGGGGGAGGGTTAGGTTTAGGCACTAAGGGGAGAGGGTTAGGTTTAAGCACCACGTGGGGGTTAGGGTTAGGAAGTGGGAGGGGGGAGGTTATAGTAAGGCTGCAGACAGGGGGGGTTAGGTTAAGGCACCACCAGGGGGGGTTAGGGCTAGGCACTAAGGGGGGAGAGGGTTAGTTTTCAGCACTAAGGGGAGATGGTTAGGTTTAGGCACTAACGGGGAGGGTTAGGGTGTGGAGAGAAGCACAAAAGGAGGGTTAGGGGTAGAGATGATTGGGTTCGGTTCCCTGAGAACCGAACCCACCCGAACTTTGGCGTAGCTGCGCAGGGGTGCTATGCTGCAGTCTGTCAAGGGCTGCTGGCCCAAACATAAAAAAAAAACATTTTTTTTGTGTGCGTGTTAGCCACACCTGTCATCGGCGTAGCTGCGCAGGGGTGCTGTGCTGCTGTCTGTCAAGGGGCTGCTGCCTCTTTCAAGGGTTCACCCCAGTGTGAAAAAAATAAACAATTTGGGCATGTTAGCCACACCATCAGTGAAAAAATAAAAACTATTTTTTTTATTTATTTTTTTAATTTTGATAAATATTTTTATTGCATTTTGTAAACAAAACCAGTAATAGAAAAAAATCTATTTTTTTAAAAAACAAACAAACATGAATATTGCAATGAAAGTTTTTTTTTTAATCTTAAACACAGAAATGTTATCCTAACAGCTTATAAAGTTATATGCTCTAAAAAACTAAAGCCTATATTTAATAACATGTGAATGAAACCTTTCCACACTGCAGAACATGATGGAGAAATCCCTTGAAGTTCAGCACCTAGAGCATCTTTTTCATGTTCTCTGAGGCCTCTCCTGACTGTGAATAAAGATTCTCCACACTGTAGTCTTCCATTGTGACTTTTAATGGTGATTTCAATGTTGTCCACTGGCTGAGATTAATCTCATCTGAGGGTTGGGTTTTCCCCATGTAAATGAGACAATTCACATCCAGAAGGTGACTCTTATGTTTAGTCGTGGTGTCCAGTGGCATAACTACAGCCCCCGCAGACTCTGCAGTGGCTTGGGGGTGCGGAGGCTTGTGGGGCACAGTGGCTTGGGGGCTGCAGATTCCATGAGGACTAGCCGTCTGCATGAAATTTGCTGAAAATGGTCCTCTAAAAATGGCGTTGCATAGGAGGAGACATACACTAGAGCATCTGTTAGGCACCCAGGGGCTCCCCGATGTACTGTGCTAGGGAGACAGAGGGGTACAGGCAGGCAGGGCCAGACGGGCCAGATGCGGAGCATGCGCACAGCTAAAAAACACTGTGAACAAAACAGACCAGCGTGCAGCTCTGAATTGTCTTTATCTACCGTATTAAGGCCCCATGAGTCCACAGCATACTTGCCTACTTTTGAAAAAGCATTTCAGGGAGAATGTGAAAGCAACACCTATGAGCGCGGTGGTAAAGTGGGCGTGTCCTGCTAAAGCTGAGAGGCGTGTCATAATACTGACTTACATCCAAATGTAAATTAACCCAAAGCAGTTAGTAAGATCTACTTATTGATGAAATTCTGCATTTTATACCCAATGCAGGGAAATTATACTAATGATCCCATTTGAATGTATATATCTTGTTTTTTGTTTTTTTTACTATAACAGCTACATAATGGGGGTAAGGTGTAATCATGGAGATTGCTAGACTCTTCAGGGAGTCAGGGAGATTGCTGCTATTTCAGGGAGCCTCCCTGACAATGAGGGAGAGTTGGCAAGTATGGAACACAGGCAAGTTATGATAACTAATTGTCCATGAAGCTCCGCTCACTCTGAGCCACGTGTGTTAGAGAAAGAAGGACATGTCCTGGTTGGAGGAACTTAACACACTATATGGACCTGATTCAGCATTGCATACCAAGGGCCTGACTCAGCATTGCATACCAAGGGCCTGACTCAGCATTGTATACCAAGGGCCTGACTCAGCATTGCATACCAATGGCCTGACTCAGCATTACATACCAAGGGCATGACTCAGCATTGTATACCAAGGGCCTGATTCAGCATTGCATACCAAGGAACTGAATCAGCATTGTATACTGAGGGCCTGTTTCAGCATTGCATACCAAGGGCCTGAATCAGCATTGCATGCCAAGGGTCTGAGTCAGCATTGCATGCCAAGGGCCTGATTCAGCATTGCATACCAAGGGCCTGATTCAGCATTGCATACCAAGGGCCTGATTCAGCATTGCATACCAAGGGCCTGACTCAGCATTGCGTACCAAGGGCCTGATTCAGCATTGCGTGCCATGGGCCTGAATCAGCATTGCTCGCCAAGGGCCTGATTCAGTATTGCGCGCCAAGGGCCTGACTCAGCATTGCGTGCCAAAGGCCTGGTTCAGCATTGTATGCCAAGGGCCTGGTTCGGCATTGCGTGCCAAGGGCCTGGTTCGGCATTGCGTGCCAAGGGCCTGGTTCGGCATTTCGTGCCAAGGGCCTGATTCAGCATTGCGTACCAAGGGCCTGATTCAGCATTGCATTCCAAGGGCCTTAATCCGCATTGCATACCAAGGGCCTGATTCAGCATTGCATACCAAGGGCCTGAGTCAGTATTGCATACCAAGGGCCTGATTCAGCATTGCATACCAAGGGTCTGAATCAGCATTGCGTACCAAGGGCCTGAATCAGCATTGCATGCCAAGGGCCTGATTCAGCATTGCATGCCAAGGGCCTGAATCAGCATTGCATGCCAAGGGCCTGATTCAGCATTGCATACCAAGGGTCTGAATCAGCATTGCATACCAAGGGCCTGAGTCAGCATTGCATGCCAAGGGCCTGATTCAGCATTGTATACCAAGGGCCTGATGCCTGATTCAACATTGTATACCAAGGCAGGGCCGCAACTAGGGGGGGGGGGCTAGAGGTGCACGTGCACCGGGTGCCAGATTGCAGGGGGTGAAAAAAGCTGACTCAAGGTGGCTTGGCGGCTGCAGACTCAGAAAACGGCCATCCAAAAATTGCCGCCGCCAAAGAGGAGACAATTGCTAGAGGTCCTTACTGGCCAGGGGGGTTTATGCTCATTGCCAGGGGATTTATGCCAGCCGTCCGCATGGACGAGCAAGGACAAACTTCAGGTACAGGAAGGGAGGGGGTGCAAAATTGCTGCCTTGCACCGGGTGACAGTTATCTTAGTTTCGGCCCTGACCAAGGGCCTGATTCAGCATTGCATACCAAGGGCCTGAATCAGCATTGCATACCAAGGAGATAAAAAAGATGTGAAAGCGCAATGAGATATAACAATTAAATAATAGATAATTTAATAATAAGGATGTGATGTATGGAAAATTGGTAAAAAATAGTACTATATCACAAAGAATTAATAAAAACACAGAATATACAATGAAAAGACACTAATAGCATCAAATATATACATAAATAGAATACACATGAAATACTGAATGAACAGATGAGTAGTTGGTAATGATTGTATTTCTGTCTGTGAGACAGAATTAAGTAATTAACCCAATTAATAAAATAGAACCCATGGAAATATTCTTATGGGACAAAATGAAATAATAGTCTCGGATGATATAGAAAAAGACAATAAGAATGCTCCTGTAAAAGGTAAATTAGCGTTGGTATTGTGCACAATACAGGCTAACCTTAGAGATGTGGCTCCCGGTTAGACTTCACTGAAACACAGAGGGCAGTGTCCGGAATGCCTCTCTGGTATATATCTCACCCACCAAGGAATGTTGAGTGCGGTGGCAGGGAAAGTTGGATGCGGAGTAACCGCTGGTGTGAGGCCGCTATGAAAAGATCTGAGGACTGGTCTCTGCCCGTCCTGTGAGCAGCAATGGCTATTCGTAGCTTCTGCTGTCGGCTGTCGGGACTCTGTGTGCAGGAGAACCAGGGGGTCAATGCGCCCAGTCTCAGCTGATGAACGGCCGTGATGGAAAAGGGCCGTGCTGACACACTCCGACCTCCGTCAGATGGCTGGATCGGGATAGTTCAAAGTCACCATATGAATGCTCTAATAGATGCCGTATGGTACTGTGTAGGTGGTCGTGTGGAATCAATAAATGGGTGTGGAACAGAAGTGGTCTAACGCGTTTCTCAGCCTTTAAACGTCCGGCCGTTTCCTCAGAGACAATGATCTCTGTTCCACAAGCAGTGGGAATATATACCTCCAGTCATTAGGTAAAAAGGAGACAGGTGAAGTGCTTTTCCCTTTTTTATATTATATGCCTCTTTTGTATTCAGGAAAGGTCTTCAGTTAAACCTCTCACATATTTAGGATTATAAACTCATATGACAAATGTGCATTTTTTACAAAAATCATACAAAAAAGAAAGAATAATACAATAAACTATATATAACACCTAATTTAATTCATTAAATCAAGACTCCAATATAAGTAAATAAATAAATGAATATTAATTGATAAATAAATAATATTGAACTCTACATGCGAAATCCAAAGATTGTAACAGTATTATTTGAAATTAATATACCGTATTATAGCTATCATATGATTTATCAGAAAAAAGAAGACAAAATCAATAATAGAATTTTGATGAATTGAATCAAATCAGTGTTACTATCCAAAATAGAGTGCACATTGAATAGGTTTAATGTCCGATATTATGTATACGATATATCGATTCTTAACCTAAATATATCGATTAATCGATTAGAAATAACATTAAGGAAATTTTTTTTAGAATAAATAAACAGTATGAATAAAATAAAATAAATCAACAATGATAAGGGAAGTGCAAAGAAGAATGCGCCATCCATCCGAGATATATTTAGACTCAGGGTGGAGAGCACGCCATCGATGCACTGCCACAAACCACCGCAAATCTAACTCAGACTATAACCCCAACATGTTAGAGTAAAATGGACTAATACTGTAGTCTGTGCGATTAACTAGATGGATCAGAAAAAGAAAAAGAGATATAAAAATTGTTGTATTAATAGCTAGAAAGGACAATTAATGCCCATAAATTATTTGTAGATGATGATAATAAGTTCGATGGTGTCAATAGAATATATACTGAATTAGTTTAAATAGTGAGCATACGGAATAGGAAATATTATGACGATAGAATATTAGGATGAATGAGAGTGGACAAGGGAGAACAAGTGTGGTTTGAGTGGAAAATGCGTCTCACCATCCGAGATATATTTAAACTCAGGATAGACGACGCACCATCCACTCACTCTACATATGTGCAAAAGGGTTTGTGAGAAGATGATCATACTCCTCTCATAGACCTGTCTCAACCTCCAGGGACCTGGAGTGTTGGGGGGTATCGGAGGGAAAGATGTAGAGCGTTAGATGTTATTTAATTCTACTGTGTCGTTCAGACCCATTGGGGTCATGGTGTTTAATCTGAAAATCCAAAATGCTTCTCGTCTACATAAAGTTTTGAATCTATCTCTACATCTTGGAGTAGCATCTATTTGCTCAATGGCCATCACTGTCATATCTTTCGAGATGTTCATGGAACAATTGTTAATGTGCTCTGAAAGGCTATGTGATTTAAGACCCTTTTGGACATTACATCTATGCTCTAAGAATCTAATGTTTAGACTGCGTGTCGTTCTGCCGACATATTGTATGCCACATTTGCATTGTATCAAATAAATAATATATTGTGATCTACAATTAAGGAAACTGGTGACACTAAAACTTTCTTTGGTGCAAAAAGAAGTGAAAGTTATGCCGTTTTTCTCCATATGTTGACAAGTTTGGCACTTGTTACGGCCACATTTATAACAGCCCTTAGGTTTGGGAGGCAACCAACTAGTGTTTGTGGAGATTTCTCTGCTGGAAAAAAGACTCTGTGCCAATCTATGTTTAAGAGTTTTAGCTCTCCTATAGATAACTTTATTCTTAATTGGTAATGATGATTTCAAATACTTATCATGTCGTAAGATACTAGAATTTTTGTTAATAATTTCTGTTATTTTCTTTGCTGCAGCATTATATTGGGTAATGAATAGTGGAGAATTATCTCTCAATTCGAAGGATGATTTAGCATCTCTATCTGGTTTGTTCAGTCTTTTCTTGTTAATGATTTTTGTGTCTAAAAGTGTTGACCTAGAACAAGATTGAACTTCTTTTAAAGCTCTATCTAAAATGTATGTTGGATAGCCCTGAGTTCTAAAGGCTTTGTACATATCACTACTTTATTTCAGGAAAGTGTGTTCTGAGGAACAGTTCCTTCTTAGCTGAATGAACTGACCTTTGGGTATATTATTAATCCATGGTTTGAAGTGACTACTATTGTAATGCAAATAATTTTGGCAGTCCACTTCTTTAAAATAAGTAGCTGATTCTAATTTTCCAGCAGAGACATTCACAGTGATATCTAGATAATTTATTTGTTCGTTGCTGTGCGTATAAGTGAATTTCAATCCAAAATAATTATTGTTCAAATGTGCAACAAACTGAATAAGAGTGTCTAAAGTGCCATCCCAAATAATAAAACTATCATCAATGTAACGTAAACGTTACACGGCCGTTCATCAGCTGAGACTGGGCGCATTGACCCCCTTGTTCTCCTGCACACAGAGTCCCGACAGCCGACAGCAGAAGCTACGAATAGCCATTGCCGCTCACAGTACCGCCAGAGACCAGTCCTCAGATCTTTTCATAGCGGCCTCACACCAGCGGTTACTCTGCATCCAACTTTCCCTGCCACCGCACTCAACATTCATTCCCCTACATTGGTAGGAGGCCGGATCATTCCTTGGTGGGTGAGATATATACCAGAGAGGCATTCCGGACACTGCCCTCTGTGTTTCAGTGAAGTCTAACCGGGAGCCACATCTCTAAGGTTAGCCTGTATTGTGCACAATACCAACGCTAATTTACCTTTTACAGGAGCATTCTTATTGTCTTTTTCTATATCATCCGAGACTATTATTTCATTTTGTCCCATAAGAATATTTCCATTGGTTCTATTTTATTAATTGGGTTAATTACTTCATTCTGTCTCACAGACAGAAATACAATCATTACCAACTACTCATCTGTACAATCAGTATTTCATGTGTATTCTATTTATGTATATATTTGATGCTATTAGTGTCTTTTCATTGTATATTCTGTGTTTTTATTAATTCTTTGTGATATAGTACTATTTTTTACCAATTTTCCATACATCACATCCTTATTATTAAATTATCTATTATTTAATTGTTATATCTCATTGCGCTTTCACATCTTTTTTATCTTTTTGGGTTACCCACTAAAGTGACTAGTCATCACTTTTTTAGAGAGCAGCAGGTAGATTGACAACATCATACATCATTTAACCACAGCGCCTTCATTTCCGATTATTGTTTTCTTTCTGATTTAGACTTAGTAAGGCAGTATATGGTTTACGTTTTTTACATAATTTATTGCCATCAGATTAAAATGACTTCTTTGAGAAATCTGTCAGAACGCCTAGAGCATAGACAAAAATATATATCAGAGGAATTTTTAGATCAGTGTCCCACAGGTGGAGAATCCACCCATTTAGATATGAATCAACTTTTTAATAAATTAGAGGATTTATTGATGTTAGAAACGAGACATTGGTGGGACGAAGTCACATTAAGTAAATATTTAGAAAAAGACATGATTCCCAGGGGTCTTAGGATTCTCAAGTCATGTTCATTTAAGGATGACCCCGTGTTTACTAAGGATTGGAATACAGCATTAGATCAATGTTCAAAAACTTTAATGCGATTACTTATAAAATATAGAGAAGAAAAAATTAATAACATTCAAAAAGAAATTGAGGAATCGCAATCAATCCTATCCAAATATACAAAACATCCAGAGTTTGATAGTAAAGATATGAGATTAAATAGAAGATTAGAGGATTTTGAGAAATCTATAATACAAATTAAAGATAAAAAATTGTATAGAGATAGAGGAGATTACTCTAATGATAGAGTACGCTCTTTTAATAGATCACAAAGAACCCCTATACAGAAATCCTCTATTAGGATGAAGTATAATGAACACCCAGTGAGAACATTAAGATTTCAGAAAGATAGATATGAAACACGAGTCTCACACAGGGACCAGTCGACAGAACACACTAATTATGAGAGAGATTGGGATCCTGTCCCCCGGCACAAGACCACCCACAAACTTCCCCAGCAATATAGAGATACATCCAGATGGGATCAGAAGAGAGATATGAAAGATGACTATTCACATCCCAATAGATTTGAGATACTTAGACATAGAGAATCAAAATCTCCTGTATATTCTCCTAGAAATAGAGGTGATCATCAGAGAAATACATATGTTAATAGAATGAGAGATACTTCTGACCCTTCTTTTTTAGAGAAAGGCCAATTATCGCCCAGAGAATCCATACAACCTCCTCCAAGAGAGAACAAAAATTTAGAACAGACATTAAAAAGAAGAAAAAGAGAGGAAGTAGAGGTAGAGGAGGAAGGAGCACAGAAAAACAGAAAAAGTGTGAGATGGGATTAAAACCCACTAATATATTTAACCTGTCTAAGAAAGAATTGACAGTGGCGGAGGAAAATCTCCTAACTAAAGGACTAAAATTTGCCCCCCAAGCAAAACCAAATTTATTTCAATTATTTGTAGATCTGAATAAATATATACGCACTTTGAGCAGGAAACGATATTTTTGTATTAAGTCATTAAACAAACAAAATATCGAAGGAACACCCATTTTATTAGATGAGGGAGATCTACCCACATTAGAATTGTTGGAATCCCTCTTGAGTGAGAGTGGACATGAAGTAGAGAAAGAAACCTCTATCTATGATATCCAGAGATCAGGAGACATTAAGACTTTCAGAAGAGCGTCGGAATTCTATCCCCTTCAATATAAGGGACCATTTATAGAAAGTTTTTATACAACCACCATGCACGACTTTAATAAACAGGACAAATACCAACTTAGAGATAATTTGACCAGAGCTGAAAGAATAGCACTATCTAATTTGATAAAAAATAAAGAAATAATTATTAAACAAGCCGAAAAAGGCGGAGGCCTTGTAATACAAAATTTGGAGGATTATGTGTTTGAAGCATACAGACAATTAAACAATACATATTTTTATTCTAAACTAAATATGAATCCTATGAATAGATTCAAAGAAGAATTAAGTTGCATTTTGGATTTAGCCTTCAGCTCTGGGACAATCTCCAAAGAGGTATTTAGGTTCCTGAGTGTAGAACATCCGATAACCCCAATATATTACCATTTGCCTAAAGTACATATGTCTATTGTATCTCCACCCGGACGTCCAATCATTTCGGGGATTGGATCTCTCACAGCAAATCTGTCGGCATTTGTGGATGCGCATTTGCAGAAATATGTGGTTTCTCTTCCATCTTATGTTAGGGATACCACAGATTTCTTACAAACACTAGACACAATTGTTTGGAAAGACACATATACTTTACTCACTTGTGATGTTGAATCACTATACACTAATATTCCACACAAATTTGGTTTAGTTGCTGTTAATCACTATTTGAATTCAGATATAGAATTGGGCCATAATTTGCGCACTTTTTTGTTATCATCTATTCGGTTCATATTAGAACATAATTATTTCACGTTCGATTCACAGTTTTACCTCCAAACACGTGGCACAGCTATGGGGACAAAGTTTGCCCTGAGTTACGCCAATCTATACATGGGCTCATTTGAAGAGAGGCATGTGTGGACGGGCCCTTTCGGGGCGAACTTGGTCCTTTATTTACGTTACATTGATGATATTTTTATTATTTGGGATGGCACTTTAGACACTCTTATTCAGTTTGTTGCACATTTGAACAATAATTATTTTGGATTGAAATTCACTTATACGCACAGCAACGAACAAATAAATTATCTAGATATCACTGTGAATGTCTCTGCTGGAAAATTAGAATCAGCTACTTATTTTAAAGAAGTGGACTGCCAAAATTATTTGCATTACAATAGTAGTCACTTCAAACCATGGATTAATAATATACCCAAAGGTCAGTTCCTTCAGCTAAGAAGGAACTGTTCCTCAGAACACACTTTTCTGAAACAAAGTAGTGATATGTACAAAGCCTTTAGAACTCAGGGCTATCCAACATACATTTTAGATAGAGCTTTAAAAGAAGTTCAATCTTGTTCTAGGTCAACACTTTTAGACACGAAAATCATTAACAAGAAAAGACTGAACAAACCAGATAGAGATGCTAAATCATCCTTCGAATTGAGAGATAATTCTCCACTATTCATTACCCAATATAATGCTGCAGCAAAGAAAATAACAGAAATTATTAACAAAAATTCTAGTATCTTACGACATGATAAGTATTTGAAATCATCATTACCAATTAAGAATAAAGTTATCTATAGGAGAGCTAAAACTCTTAAACATAGATTGGCACAGAGTCTTTTTTCCAGCAGAGAAATCTCCACAAACACTAGTTGGTTGCCTCCCAAACCTAAGGGCTGTTATAAATGTGGCCGTAACAAGTGCCAAACTTGTCAACATATGGAGAAAAACGGCATAACTTTCACTTCTTTTTGCACCAAAGAAAGTTTTAGTGTCACCAGTTTCCTTAATTGTAGATCACAATATATTATTTATTTGATACAATGCAAATGTGGCATACAATATGTCGGCAGAACGACACGCAGTCTAAACATTAGATTCTTAGAGCATAGATGTAATGTCCAAAAGGGTCTTAAATCACATAGCCTTTCAGAGCACATTAACAATTGTTCCATGAACATCTCGAAAGATATGACAGTGATGGCCATTGAGCAAATAGATGCTACTCCAAGATGTGGAGATAGATTCAAAACTTTATGTAGACGAGAAGCATTTTGGATTTTCAAATTAAACACCATGACCCCAATGGGTCTGAACGACACAGTAGAATTAAATAACATCTAACGCTCTACATCTTTCCCTCCGATGACCCCCCAACACTCCAGGTCCCTGGAGGTTGAGACAGGTCTAAGAGAGGAGTATGATCATCTTCTCACAAACCCTTTTGCACATATGTGGAGTGAGTGGATGGTGCGTCATCTATCCTGAGTTTAAATATATCTCGGATGGTGAGACGCATTTTCCACTCAAACCACACTTGTTCTCCCTTGTCCACTCTCATTCATCCTAATATTCTATCGTCATAATATTTCCTATTCCGTATGCTCACTATTTAAACTAATTCAGTATATATTCTATTGACACCATCAAACTTATTATCATCATCTACAAATAATTTATGGGGATTAATTGTCCTTTCTAGCTATTAATACAACAATTTTTATATCTCTTTTTCTTTTTCTGATCCATCTAATTAATCGCACAGACTACAGTATTAGTCCATTTTACTCTTACATGTTGGGATTATAGTCTGAGTTAGATTTGCGGTGGTTTGTGGCAGTGCATCGATGGCATGCTCTCCACCCTGAGTCTAAATATATCTCGGATGGATGGCGCGTTCTTCTTTGCACTTCCCTTATCATTGTTGATTTATTTTATTTTATTCATACTATTTATTTATTCTAAAAATTTTTTCCTTAATGTTATTTCTAATCGATTAATCTATATATTTAGGTTAAGAATCGATATATCATATACATAATATCGGACATTAAACCTATTCAATGTGCACTCTATTTTGGATAGTAACACTGATTTGATTCAATTCAACAAAATTCTATTATTGATTTTTTCTTCTTTTTTCTGATAAATCATATGATAGCTATAATACGGTATATTAATTTCAAATAATACTGTTACAATCTTTGGATTTCGCATGCAGAGTTCAATATTATTTATTTATTTATCAATTAATATTCATTTATTTATTTGCTTATATTGGAGTCTTGATTTAATGAATTAAATTAGGTGCTATATATAGTTTATTGTATTGTTATTCTTTTTTATTTGATTTTTGTAAAAAATGCACATTTGTCATATGAGTTTATAATCCTAAATATGTGAGAGGTTTAACTGAAGACCTTTCCTGAATACAAAAGAGGCATATAATATAAAAAAGGGAAAAGCACTTCACCTGTCTCCTTTTTACCTAATGACTGGAGGTATATATTCCCACTGCTTGTGGAACAGAGATCATTGTCTCTGAGGAAATGGCCGGACGTTTAAAGGCTGAGAAACGCATTAGACCACTTCTGTTCCACACCTATTTATTGATTCCACATGACCACCTACACAGTACCATACGGCATCTATTAGAGCATTCATATGATGACTTTGAACTATCCCAATCCAGCCATCAGACGGAGGTCGGAGTGTATCAGCACGGCCCTTTCCATCACGGCCGTTCATCAGCTGAGACTGGGCGCATTGACCCCCTGGTTCTCCTGCACACAGAGTCCCGACAGCTGACAGCAGAAGCTACGAATAGCCATTGCCGCTCACAGGACCGCCAGAGACCAGTCCTCAGATCTTTTCATAGCAGCCTCACACCAGCGGTTACTCCGCATCCAACTTTCCCTGCCACCGCACTCAACATTCATTCCCCTACATTGGTAGGAGGCCGGATCATTCCTTGGTCGGTGAGATATATACCAGAGAGGCATTCCGGACACTGCCCTCTGTGTTTCAGTGAAGTCTAACCGGGAGCCACATCTCTAAGGTTAGCCTGTATTGTGCACAATACCAACGCTAATTTACCTTTTACAGGAGCATTCTTATTGTCTTTTTCTATATCATCCGAGACTATTATTTCATTTTGTCCCATAAGAATATTTCCATTGGTTCTATTTTATTAATTGGGTTAATTACTTCATTCTGTCTCACAGACAGAAATACAATCATTACCAACTACTCATCTGTACATTCAGTATTTCATGTGTATTCTATTTATGTATATATTTGATGCTATTAGTGTCTTTTCATTGTATATTCTGTGTTATTATTAATTCTTTGTGATATAATACTATTTTTTACCAATTTTCCATACATCACATCCTTATTATTAAATTATCTATTATTTAATTGTTATATCTCATTGCGCTTTCACATCTTTTTTATCTTTTTGGGTTACCCACTAAAGTGACTAGTCATCACTTTTTTAGAGAGCAGCAGGTAGATTGACAATATTATACATCATTTAACCACAGCGCCTTCATTTCCGATTATTGTTTTCTTGCATACCAAGGGCCTGATTCAGCATTGCATATAATTGCCTGATTCAGCATTGCATACCAAGGGCCTGAATCAGCATTGCATACCAATGGCCTGATTCAGCATTGCATACCAAGGGCCTGAATCAGCATTGCATACCAAGGGCCTGCTTCAGCATTGTATACCAATGGCCTGATTCAGCATTGCATACCAAGGGTCTGATTCAGCATTGCATACCAAGGGCCTGATTCAGCATTGTATACCAAGGGCCTGATTCAGCATTGCATACTAAGGGCCTGATTCAAAGCTGTACGCTATTGCTGCCGCAGCTGTGATTGTTTCATCTGAGTATTTGTGAAAATATGCAAATGGAAGAGCCGCCAGGACTTGTACTGAGACATGCACCGGAGCCATCACAGCTGTCCGCAACTGGGTACACATACGCAACATCGGATGCAGATCAGGCAAAACATCGACTCCTCCAATAAGTCTATGGTCACTCAGAATGGCACCGTAACTGAGACGACATAGTCATGTTTTCAAAATACGGAATCGCAAATGCAGAATGTGATACGCCCCTGAAACGGTCAAGGCGCACCGTCATGTATAGCCGCCACTCCCCGTTGCCACCCCCAAATGCTCCCTGACTGTCAGTCACACTGCGAATAGTCACCGCGAGCGACTACAGTAATGCACCTTGACGCATGCGCCGTGTGACTTAGATTAACGATTTTTTTCTCAACTGCGAAAACTTTGGCATAGCGTACAACTCTGAATCAGGCCCCCTAGTTGTTCCCAAACTCCGCCATAACAGTGTGGCTCAAGCCGAGTACACACTAGGCGATAAATTGAAAGATATGACCGATATAGTTAACGTTCATCGCGTTCAATATCGTCCAGTGTGTATGCAAGATATCGTTAACGATGCACACTCACGCGGATCATTAACAATGTCTTTCATCGCCCATACTTGCAGGGCAACCTGACGATATTGTCAGGTTCTGCAAGTTCGGGGATGAGGGAGGGTGCAGTCACTGAACGATAGCGTTCAGTGTGTATGCTCAATGACATTGATCCCGGCAGTGCAGGGGAAACACTTAACGATAACGCTCATGGCGCATATCATTAAGTGTGTATGAGCCTTTAATGTGTGCTACAAAGTTTATTAGCTGGTCCTACCCTTTAAAATATAGAGGTCCAGGCATGGCCGTACACTCAGGAGGCTACGTTTGCTTCACTCCTATGGTTTGTAATCCAGACCCTGCTGGTAAAAAAAAGGGTTAAGTTAATTTGAAGCTTTAAATACCTTAGTACTATGCTCTCTGTTTTCTAGCTTAAGTCAGCATGTGGGGACTCTCTAAGGCAGTGGTTCCCAAACTGTGCGCCGCCGCACCCTGGGGTGCCTTGGGACGCTTGCAGGGGTGCCTCAAATTGGTGGTCCAGCAAGAAAATCAAATTCTCTATGGTCAATGTAATGTAAATATGTGGACAAACAGAAGTGCAAACCTGTCCACCACCACATAACTGAGCCTAAGGATAACTGGTAAGCACAATTTACTTTGCATTACTACTTTACTAAATATATTTATGTATTTCTCAATAACAAACTTTTGAGTTAGGGGTGCCGTGAAAACAATGCTGACTAGGGCGCCGTGATTCAAAAAAGTTTGGGAATCACTGCTCTAAGGGGATGTAGTTACTATACCAACGCATGGGATACCGGCGGTCGAAATCCCAGCGCCGGAATGCGAACCCGAGACCAGAACACCGGTGCCAGAATCCCAACATCAATTGGGATGCCGATGCTGGAATTCTGACAGCTGGCATCCCAAACGTAAGTATAGCGGGCCAGGTTAGCTGTTAGCCATAGGGGGGGTTAAGTTTAGGCACCACGTGGGGAAGTTAGGGTTAGGCTGCGGGAGGGGGGAGGGTATGGTTAGGCTGTGGACAAGGGGGGTTAGGGTTAGGCACCACCAGGGGGGGTGTTAGGACTAGGCACTAAGGGGGGGAGGGTTAGGTTTAGGCACTAAGGGGAGAGGGTTAGGTTTAAGCACCACATGGGGGTTAGGGTTAGGATGTGGGAGGGGGGAGGTTATAGTAAGGCTGCGACAGGGGGGGTTAGGGTAAGGCACCACCAGGGGGGGGTTAGGGTTAGGCACTAAGGGGGGAGAGGGTTAGTTTTCAGCACTAAGGGGAGATGATTAGGTTTAGTCACTAACGGGGAGGGTTAGGGTGTGGAGAGAAGCACAAAAGGAGGGTTAGGGGTAGAGATGATTGGGTTCGGTTCCCTGAGAACCGAACCCACCCGAACTTTGGCGTAGCTGCGCAGGGGTGCTATGCTGCAGTCTGTCAAGGGCTGCTGGCCCAAACATAAAACCCCCCCTTTTTTTTGTGTGCGTGTTAGCCACACCTGTCATCGGCGTAGCTGCGCAAGGGTGCTGTGCTGCTGTCTGTCAAGGGGCTGCTGCCTCTTTCAAGGGTTCACCCCCAGTGTGAAAAAAATAAACAATTTGGGCGTGTTAGCCATACCATCAGTGAAAAAATAAAAACTATTTTTTTTATTTATTTTTTTAATTTTGATAAATATTTTTATTGCATTTTGTAAACAAAACCAGTAATAGAAAAAAAAACTATTTTTTTAAAAAAACAAATAAACATGAATACTGCAATGAAAGTTTTTTTTTTAATCTTAAACACAGAAATGTTATCCTAACAGCTTATAAAGTTATATGCTCTAAAAAACTAAAGCCTATATTTAATAACATGTGAATGAAACCTTTCCACACTGCAGAACATGATGGAGAAATCCCTTTAAGTTCAGCACCTAGAGCATCTTTTTTCATGTTCTCTGAGGCCTCTCCTGACTGTGAATAAAGATTCTCCACACTGTAGTCTTCCATTGTGACTTTTAATGGTGATTTCAATGTTGTCCACTGGCTGAGATTAATCTCATCTGAGGGTTGGGTTTTCCCCATGTAAATGAGACAATTCACATCCAGAAGGTGACTCTTATGTTTAGTCGTGGTGTCCAGTGGCATAACTACAGCCCCCGCAGACTCTGCAGTGGCTTGGGGGTGCGGAGTCTTGTGGGGCATGGTGGCTTGGGGGCTGCAGATTCCATGAGGACTAGCCGTCTGCATGAAATCTGCTGAAAACGGCCCTCTAAAAATGGCGTTGCATAGGAGGAGACATATACTAGAGCATCTGTTAGGCACCCAGGGGCTCCCCGCTGTACTGTGCTGGGGAGACAGAGGGGTACAGACAGGCAGGGCCAGACTGGCCAGATGGGCCGGTCTGGATTCTGCAGCGAAGCCTCCCTCCCGGCAAACTGTCCGCTGCTCTACCTTCTTACGACGCTGTCCTCAGCATCGCCTCCCTCCTGTCAGTTTCATCAGCTCTGCCTCCCTGCTGTCAATGTGTGTGTTTGCACGCTCGGGGAGGGGAACGTTGAGGCAGCTCAGGTGTGTGCTGATGAGGACGCCACGTGGGAACCATCCTCAGAAGCCAGCTCAAAAGAAACAACAAATGTTTTCTCTATCTGCAGGGCTGGCCCGAGCTCAATGTGGTCCTGCAGCCAATCAGAAGCAGTTGTGTGGCTGCTTCTGATTGGCTGCTGGTATGCGCCTTGATTAGTTCATGGCCGGCTCAAAGTTTAAGCTGCCACTGTATTTTGCCTTCATACCCTGGCACTGGGGACTCGATTCACTATCCCAGTGCTGCAGATGTGTGTGTGTTCCTGCTTGGTGCTGAGCCGCGGCGGCGTCTGAAACTTTTTTGGCAGGGGGGAGCAAAATTTATAGTTATGCCACTGGTGGTGTCAGTCTCTCTTTTGGCAGAATTTGTGCAATCTTGGGGGCACCATGATGAATCAGACAGATCCTCCAGGGTAAACATCTGATCTGGTGTTGTAACTATTTCTATTAAACCTTAGTGTGTGAGTTTAGTCATCAGCCGCTTGTGGTGGAGCTCTATTTCTGCTGTCTCACTGATCTCCAGACACAAGGTAAAACTTAAACCTTAAACTGAAATGTTGCATTTAATGCTCTGTTCCGCTTGTTCACATACTGTATCTAAGTAATATGGTTAAGTGGACAGTGGGAACAATGGCAATTTAAAGGACACTAACTAACTGTTTGTTTTTTTTAATGTCCCTGTACAGGTTGGGAAATTCCTTTGTAGAAGGTTTGCAAATGATTATTTAAGTCAATTGTTTATTTATTTTTGGAAAGCACACTTCCTGTTCCTGGTCCCCTTCTGTGATGAAAAAAATCCACTCCCAGCAAGCAGGCAAGGCACTGAAGAATTCCCAAGAAAGACACAACATAAGACTTAAGGTGCCCACACACATAGCGACATTTTACACGATTTGGCCGATTTCGACGAATCGTGACGACAAATCGGGTAAAAAAAGTACAAATCGTGAGTTTATACTCACGAGCACGATGCCGATGCGCGGCCCCGCTCGTCGTATATCGCATCTTCTGATCTGCCGTGCTGTAGGGCAGATTAGCCAACCATGAACCCGTTGGACGCCGATCGTGAGTGTTTTTTTCCTCACGATGAATCGTACGATTCATCACACAATGCAGAATTTGACTGACAGAAGCCTGGACACGCCCCATCGCCATCTTGTGCAGCATCGTGTATGGAGCAAGTCAGTCGCACTTTGGGAGCCTGCACACTGGATTTTTGTTTTGTTGGATATTTGGTGAGTATTTGTACAGTTTGCAACCACACTGACCACCAATATGTGCTCCCCACTGCCCACCAATGTATGCCCCCAGGCAATAAATGCATGACCCAGCCACCGCCCGCCGTATTGAGGCGGGCGGTGGCTGGGTCATGCATTAAACTCCCCCACTGCCCACCAATGTGTGCCCACAGGCAATAAATGCATGACCCAGCCACCGCCCGCCGTATTGAGGTGGGCGGTGGCTGGGTCATGCATTAAGCTCCCCCACTGCCCACCAATGTGTGCCCCCAGGCAATAAATGCATGACCTAGCCACCGCCCGCCGTACTGAGGTGGGCGGTGGCTGGGTCATGCATTAAGCTCCCCCACTGCCCACCAATGTGTGTAATACCTCAAATAAATAAATAAACACGTTTTTTCCCAAAAAACACCATACATTACATTTAAAAACACACATTATTTCAAGCTGGGGGTCTTCTACCTTTCGGTCTCCAGCTGTTGTGGAACTACAGATCCCAGGATGACCTGCCACCCACCTTTGAAACTATTTTTAGGGCATCCTGGGATCTGTAGTTCTACCACAACGACAGGCCCAAAGGTGGAAAACCCATACTGTCAAAGAAAAACATTATATTACCAAGCAATAAACACATAACATTCCTGTAAAAGAAAACATGATTAGAATACCATAACAAACCTTTAAAAACCTGTAAAAAAGAAAATATTAAAACATTAAAAATGTGAACTATAACAACATTACATTTTACAAAACTATATACACATATATTTAAATGTCCTTTTTTTTCTTATTCATAGATAATGTCCATGGATTCAGAACGTGAATTCGTTACAGGATTCATTGAAATCCTGCACTCGAAAGACTATCTGTGGAAGATCAGTTCTCGGAAGTACCACAATAAGTCGCAGAAGTTGGCCGCACTCGAGGAACTGTTGGTGTATACAAAAAAATACATATCTGATGCAGACCTGAAAACTGTACGGCAAAAGATACAAAATCTCAGGACAGTATACATCAAAGAAAAAAAGAAGGTGGATGACTCCAAAAAATCAGGAGCGGCTACAGATGAAATATATACTCCTGCGCTGTGGTACTACCAAATGATGTCATTCATCAGTGAACAAGAGCCTCAAAGGGAATCAATCATCTTGATGTCTGAGCGTGAGGGAGATGAGGAGGTTGCAGAAGTCTTGGTAAGTAGTGACACAGTTTAAACCAAAATCCTTAATGTTTTTGTTGTTAAATCCCAAATGTCCAATTTAGTCAGTAGTTCACAGATAGTCCTCCTGCCATGGTACAGCACCTGGTCCATTGAAATAGGTCATGTACTCCTCCCTCACTTCTTTGGCACGTGCAGTGGATGTTGTTGTAGTTGTTGGTGCAGACACAGATGTCAAATGTTCAATGTCCTCCAGGGGTCCTACATCTTCTGGTCTAGCTGGGACTGGTCCTCGTTGAGTAGATTTTCTTTGCAGAAAGTTGTGCAGCACACAGGACGCCATCACGACCCAGTCTATCTTCTCCACATGTAGATTGATGGTGGTGTGGAAAATGCGGAAGCAGTTGCTCATTATTCCAAATGCATTTTCCACAATGCGCCGTGCCCGGGATAGACGGTAGTTGTATATCCTTTTCTCTCTGGTCAGGCCCCTGTGTGCAAATGGCTTCATCACATGTTCATGTAATGCAAAAGCCTCGTCTGCAACGAAAACGTAATTTAGGCCGTGCTTTGTCTGGTCCAGTGAGGGCAGGTTGAGGGTTTTGTTGGCGAGTCTCTGGTAGAAAGACGTCTTTTTGAAGGATCCACCATCTGAAGCACGCCCATTCTTGCCGACATCCACAAACAGAAATTTGTAGTTGGCATTCACCACTGCCATGAGAACGATGCTGAAGAATCCTTTGTAGTTGTAGTAATATGATCCGGTGTTGGCAGGTGGGTTGATGCGGATGTGTTTCCCATCGATGGCTCCTCCGCAGTTAGGGAAATTCCAACGTTGTTCAAAATCTTCCGCGATGCTAGTCCACTCCTCCACGGTGTTAGGAAACTGTAAAAATAGGAAAAAAGATGTTAAAACATGACTATAATATTTTTTATATCTTTTTTCCCTATATAGACTCCCACCCAAGACCCTGATTTAACATCCACACCGGACCTCAGTCTGCTCGGTGGCGACAGTGATCCGGAGAATAGCACACAAGTGGAAACTCCACTTCCACCTGGACCCTCATCTTCGCAACAACCCCAAAAAAAAAAAAAAAGGCAGAAAGGAGAATTTTACAGAACGAGAGGACCATTTTTTACAAAACGCAGAACGGCTGCTGCAGAAACCCCCAGATGCAATTGATGATTTCACAGCTCATGTGAACAGCACATTGAGAAATCTGGATGCAGATATCCCAAAAATTTTTTTACGGTTAAACTACGACCTCTTGAGTCGCTGTATGAGCAAAAATATCTCAAATTCGACATACATTGCAGATCCAATGCTATTTTCCCCTGCCCCAAATAGGTATGTCCGCCCCCTCCCTGCCCAGTTAGATATTACTCCCCCACCAAGCACCCCAAGCACCAGCACCACCTTGTATAATGCTCTGCTGGATGCAGCAGATGAGTCGCCCCAATATACAGAGATGTAAATTTGTTCTATATTGTAATATCACCAAATTTTATGAATTCCAATCGGTGCTGCTGCATGGGATAGGGTGGTGATGACGCCATTTGAACAAGGTCACTACGCACATGGCACAAGTACACATAGCTGGAAGCCAGGGCCACAATGTGTACTTGTGCCATGTGTGTATTGGCCTGTTCAAACTGGCGTCTGACCCACCCTATCACATACAGCCGGCTACCTATTGGGATTCATTAAATTTGGTGATATTTAATTTGGTTGTTTTCTTGTCTTGATTTTAATGTCACCAAATTTTATGAATTCCAATTGGTGCTTGCTGCATGGGATAGGGTGGTGATGACGCCATTTGAACAAGGTCACTACGCACATGCACAAGTACACATAGCTGGAAGCCGGGGCCACAATGTGTACTTGTGCCATGTGTGTATTGGCCTGTTCAAACTGGCGTCTGACCCACCCTATCACATACAGCCGGCTACCTATTGAGATTCATAAAATTTGGTGATAATGTTCTTTTGTAAAGTTGTAATAAAAAAGTATTTTGCACACAGTTTAGTGCACACTTTCAGTTGCCTGCAGGTCAGTGCACATTGTATTAAAATAAGGCAATTTCTTGCTTTATATGTTGAGTAAAAAATAAATATAAAAATTTTTCTTTGCACAAGAAACCAATGTGTGGTGTTTTTTTTTTAACTTACCTTGCAATACTGGTACTGTAGCACTTTTACGATGGCTTTGCAGGTCTCCGGAATGATGACGCCCAAAGACTGAGGTGAGATGAGTGTCCCAAACTTTAGGTCTTCCAGTGACCTTCCTGTAGCCAGGTATCTCAGGGTAGCCACCAGTCTGTCTTCAGCAGGGATTGCCCTCCGCCACCTTGTGTCCTGTCTCTTGATGTGGGGGGTCACCAGATGCAGCAATTCTTGGAAGCTGGCGTCATCCATGCGCAGGTAGTTCCGATAGTCCTCCGGGTTGTCCTCCTTGATCTCTATCAGCAGGGACATGTGAGAGCGGGTATCCCTTTGTAGCAGCCACTCCTTGGTCCAGCATGCTCTCGTCCTTCTTCGCTGGGCCCTCTTCCTAATCTCCCGGACCCCGGCTTCAGCGACCAACACTTTATACTGATAGGGACGCATCAGTACAGAATTCAGGAACAGGATAGAATGCAGGTAGGTAGCACACACTTGCAGGTAGAATAAACTTTGTATAAGGCAAGCCAAATACAAAGAGCACAGTAGCAATGTACAGGATTCAGCAGGAATACACCTAGCCTCATCTAGTAGCAGAGCAGAATGTACACAGAGTTTAAAGGGTTCCTGCTGTTTACACTCCCTAGATAGCCCCTCCCATTGTTATGGCTATTTAAATTTCCCACCAATAGTCAAGAGCCTGTTTTTTTTTTTTTTTAAACTCACGATTTGTTATGTCCAATCTCACGATGCGTACGATCCGATAGATCGTGAGATCGTAAGACAGATTGGGTGTCTTTTTTCCCAAATCGTGATCACGACGGCAAGGGAGCTCCCGTGAAAGTTCATGAGGAAATTGGCCATAAAATCGTATCGTGAGCACATCGGTATATGTGTGGGCACCTTTAAACCTTTTTCACATATCTGATATGGTTAAGTGGACAGTGGGAACAACGGCAGTTTGAACTAAGGCCACTAAAACTACAGTAACTGTTTTTTTTAATGTCCCTGTACAGGTTGGGAAATGCCTTTACAGAAGATAATCCAAAGGATTATTTCAGTCAATTGTTTTTGGAAGCACTCTTCCTGGTCCCATTCTGGGATGAAAATCCACTCATAGCTGCAGAAGTAGGCGCAGGATTCTCAAGAAAGACACATCGTAAGGCCTTGAATCAGTAGCCAACCTCAGACCTCGAGAGCTCACGTTTTTCAGATAACCTAGCTGGTGCACAGGTGTATTCATTACTCACCAACACATTTAGAAAGATCCACAGGTGGAGTTAATTATTATAGTTGTGATTCTGTGAGAAGACCTGGAAAACATGCACTGTTGGTAGCTCTTGAGGACCAGGGTTGACTACGCCTGCCTTAAATCATAGATCTTACGCTTGAGGCCACTAACTAACTATGTTTTTTTTTTATGTCCCTGTACAGGTTGGGAAATGCATTTTCATGTGGAAAGCACTACTAGAAGTCTTTCTGGACCCTTCTGGGATGAGAAAATCAACTCCCAGCAGCAGCAGCCATGCTCAAGCATTCTTTTGTGGCAAGGACTGATGTGAATGTATACCATTTTTTTTTGCAAATGCCCCCTCCCCTTCTCCTTCATAAATTTTCTTCGGAATCAAAAAATTTAATTACATTTACTACCAATCAAATCAACCCTTCCTGTCTCTGCACTGCCTTCATCTACATACACACTCCAACTCCCTCAGGAGTGTTTCCTGATGTGCCATGTTGGAAGTTGAACTGCCACGTGTTTGTGCCGCCCACTGCTGCCGCTTAGCTTAATCAGCCAGCTAGCTTGGTGCAAATTTTGGGCCTAAACTGGATGGAAACTAGTGGAAATAAATGTGATTGAGGTTAATAATACTGTAGGAACAAAAACTGGCCCATTTTATGTGATTTTAGCTGTTTTTTATGATTTTTTAAGAAAAAAATCCAGATCCAAAACCAAAAACCAAAAACAAAACACGGAGGTGAGGTTTTGGCAAAACCCATCCAGATCCAAAACCGAAACACGGGGGTCAGTGCACATCTCTAGTTAGGGGGTGAATGGGGAAGGGGGTGACAATACTTACTCAGCCCCTGTCAGGATTCTGAGCATTGGGATGCCGCTGTCGGTCTTTTGACAGCTGGCATCCTGACTGTCGGTCTCCCATACCCAACTCCTCTCTAAGTTGTAATGGCAGGCCTAGCATGAAGCTGGTGCTATCAATTCATACCCAGTTTTTCCTGAATCTCACTGCTGATTCCCTCTGTTAACTGTTTCTTGTGGTGCCTTTCCCCATTTTTCCTAATCACACTGATTATCACATGTCAGCAATCACCAGAGGTGTAACTAGACTTTTTGGTGCCCTGTGCCAGAAAGAGCATTGGCCCCCCCGTCATTTTTAAAAGGGACATAATGCACCAAAAAAAGGGTCATGGCTTCATGGGGAAGGGCCAGGGAAGAGATAGGAGAGGCCAGGAGATGCTGGGGATGAAATAAGAGGCAGCTACCAACAAGAATGGTAATAAACAGAAATTTGACAGGCCCAAACAGCGCCTCCTGCCCTGTGGTGCCCTGTGCGATGGCACCGGCCGCACTACCCTAGCTACGGCCCTGGCAATCACCTTCCCCCTCTAATTTTCACTTTACCCTGCTCGCCAGTGCAGCAGCCATGTCTCCCCCGTTCCATCTGTATTGTGTTGTTCTCCTCTGGTTAACTCTCTAAGGACGGGATGTACTAAAGTGAAAAATGCTGTAAAACCCCCGAAAATGCAGTTTTCAGGGGTTTTACCGCATTTTCCATATATACTAAGCCCCGGGAATGCCATGTGTATAAGCTGCTTTAGGATCATACATTTCGCAATATACAATAAAAAGGATCAGAGGAGGTTTGAAGGGCTTGAAATGTCTGGAAATAAATATATACAGTAAATAAAAGCAATGTGTAATAAATGAAAAACTAAAACTGATGTGTGATATAAAACAATGCGTGATAACAACCAAACTAAACAATACAAAAAAAAAACAATATTGAACCTGAGGCTTTCAGTCCTTTTAGAATCAATATTACTCTGAGCTGATATCTTAATTAAGTGAATCATCTTTTAATCATATGTCATGAATGTAATGAATTGTGCGGGATACTCAATATAGTTTTAAATTTGCTGATTTTTTACGTTTTTTAATTGATCATAATAAATTGTGATATAAAATATATCTGATCTTGAAGTTTACATTTAAGCGCTTCCATAAGGTGAACCATGTGTTGAGTCACCTTTTCCATTTTCATATATAATTCTATTAGCTTAGTTAGAATATTGTATATTGGGTAGCAACTGTGATATATATTTCATACTTTCTTATTGTTATTTATTGATTTTATTATATAGTGCCCGGTTGTGCCATTTTGCAGTATTGTAAACTAATGCTGGACATACTATACAGGAAGCTCCTATGAGCCACAGAGACAAAGGAGCCAAGGATAAAGAAAAGTACTTAGGGCCTGTTTCATGCGCATGACGGAGGGAGCTCCGTCGTGCACATGCGCGAGACCCGGCGAGCGACGGGCTCTCCATCGATCCGGGTCTCGCACCAAAGGGGGCGTGTTGTCGATGTTGATTGACAGCACGCCCCCTTTGGTGGGCGTGCCTGCCAGATGGAGGCGTTCCCATGGGAACGCCTACCGTCTCAAGCCGGCCCCACTGACATCACTAGTGATGTCAGTGGGAGTGATTTTGGCTCTGACAGAGCAAAAATCACTCCAGGGCTTGCGGCAGCGAGACCCTACCGCAGGGTCTCCGTCGCAAGCCCGATGGTCGCGATGGTCTTGACCATCGCGACCATCATCATGGACGCTCGCATATGCTGTGGATGGTCACCCACAGCTATGCGAGTGTCCATGAGGACGCTCCAAAAAAAGGTAGGAGGGCCCTGATTCAGAGCGAGCGCTCTGGTCAGAGCGTTCAGCTCTGAATCAGGCCCAGAGAGAGAGATAGCACTTAACTGTGTACCTGGGCAATCCATGTTGCAATGCAAGGGGTGTAAATACATATTTTTTTTTTTGCATGTAGGTAAATACTGGCTGTTTTTACATGTAGCCCACAAATACTGCACAGCTTTATTATTACTCTACAATTTAGATTCATTTTGGACACCTCCCTCCCAAATATAAATCTCTCTGCACATTTAAATCTGCCCCACCTGCAGTGCAGCATGGCTTCACCAAGATGATCAGTTGAGAGAGATATCTCTCTCTATTCCCAACTCTGAATCAGGCCCTTAGATCTTCTCCTAAGACTTACCTGATAGGTCACAAACGTGAATGTTTATTGTTGTACCTTCCTCCATTTTGAATTCTCTCCTATTGGCTTTTTCATTGCAATGAAATGCAATGAAATGTGGGAGTGAAGTGCAAGTTCGGTGGTCGTCAAGTGTCAAAGTTTGCTCTGTGAAACCAACGCGTTTCGTCCTCGGCGGGCATAATTTTTATTACATATTTTTTTTATTACACATTGTCACATTATATTCATTTCCACAAATTTCATCTGCCCAATTGTGTTTGCTTTGGCTCTTTATAGGGATGGGGCTATAACTGTGGCCTTCCCACTGCTCTGAGCTCTGCTCAGTCATCCCATCCGGTGGTATATTACTTCCTGGAGATGACGTACGCTAGTGGGCGGCTAAAGACAGGCTGGTGGATGTCTATAAGCACAAAGTGATCGCTTGCCAAGACAGTGGGCGTGCTTATTCTTTGCCGTGCTAGCGGCTGCCTTGACGTCACTTAGCTGAATTTCCATATGTTGGGAGCGAGCGGCCGCATCTAGCGAGCGGGTCTGAATCAGGCCCTGTGTTTGGAAGAGTATCTATGGGAAATATCTACAACATTTGTAATCGGTAGGAGGTATGAATGGAGAGACGAGTGAATGCTGGAGTTTGTGAGCAACTACTGTATGGAAGAGTTTCTTTAATGGCAGAGCAAGATGGGCCCCTAACCATCCTGACATAAATTCATTGTGGATAAATGTAATGCTCTGGCTGTTTCCATTTACCATCACATGTCAGCTTGCCTGACCCACACACCTGGTTTCAGACTGTAACCTAATGTTCGGTGAAATAGTGAAATTGCAGTGTTGCTAACTTGAAATGTGAAACAAAAAGCCATATAGGTCACAGGAGTTACACAATTACCAGAAATGTAGAGGTGGGTGTAATTTCCAGGAATGTAAAAAAATAAAAAAAAATTATATCACGTTGTGCAATCTTAATATATAAAAACAAATGTCCTGACTCACTGACTCGTCCTCACCCAGTCCAAACCCCTGGACCTGGAAACATGAGCTTGGGGAGTATATTTATTCCTTTCATGACCTAAGCACCCACTAAGCAGGGGCTGAAATGGGGTAAAATGTCATGATCCCAAAATAAAACTTTGTGGATTTATTATCAACAGTACAAACAATTTTTGAGAGGTTTTTTTTTTAAATTTAAAAAATATTTGAGAAAATAAAAATGTTAATTTAGAAAATGTAACATTATTAATCTTTATTGAAACATAACTGATTTTATATCATATGAAAGCCCATAAAAAGAAGTTTAAAATGAGACATTGCCTAACTCTCTAGCTCAATTAGGTGAGCTGCAAAAACAATTGAAAAAAAATTTAGTAGCAATTTTTTTGTTAAAGAATTACAGCTTCAAACCAGTGTACTTATGAGTCTAAGATTTTGAAGGTGTAAATGATGTTGGACATGTATGCAGAGGTGTAAATGATGTGGGACAGGTATGTGAAGGTGTAAATGATGTGGGACAGGTATGTTGAGGTGTAAATTATATGGGACAGGTGTGTGGAGGTGTAAATGATGTAGGACAGGTATGTGGAGGTGTAAATGATGTGGTACAGGTGTGTGGAGGTGTAAATATGGGACAGGTATGTTGAGGTGTAAATGATATGGGACAGGTATGTGGAGGTGTAGATGATGTGGGACAGGTATGTGGAGGTGTAAATGATGTGGGACAGGTATGTGGAGGTGTAAATGATATGGGACAGGTATGTGGAGGTGTAAATGATATGGGACAGGTATGTGGAGGTGTAAATGATGTAGGACAGGTATGTGGAGGTATAAATGATGTGGTACAGGTGTGTGGAGGTATAAATGATGTGGGACAGGTATGTGGAGGTGTAAATGATAGGGACAGGTATGTGGAGGTGTAAATTATGTGGGACAGGTATGTGGAGGTGTAAATGATGTGGGACAGCTGTGTGGAGGTGTAAATGATGTGGGACAGGTATGTGGAGGTGTAAATGATATGGGACAGGTATGTGGAGGTGTAAATGATGTGGGACAGGTATGTCGAGGTGTAAATGATGTGGGACAGGTGTGTGGAGGTGTAAATGATGTGGGACAGGTATGTTGAGGTGTAAATAATGTGAGACAGGTATGTGGAGGCATAAATTATATGGTACAGGTATATGGAGGTGTAAATGATGTGGTACAGGTATGTGAAGGTGTAAATGATGTGGTACAGGTACAGTATGTGTAGGTGTAAATTATGTGGGAGAGGTATGTATAGGTATAAATTATGTGGTATGAGTAGTTTGAGGTTTAAATGATGTAGGACAGGTATATGGAGGTATAAATTATGTAGTACAGGTATGTGGAGGTGTAAATGATGTGGGACAGGTATGTGGAGGTGTAAATGATGTGGGACAGGTATGTGGAGGTGTAAATGATGTGGAACAGGTATGTAGAGGTGTAAATTATGTTGGATAGGTATTTGGAGGTGTAAATAATGTGGGACAGGTACGTGGAGGTGGAAATGATGTAGGATAGTTATGCGGAGCTGTAAATGATGTAGGACAGGTATATGGAGGTATATATGATGTAGGACAGGTATGAGGAGGTGTAAATGATGTGGGACAGGTATGTGGATGTGTAAATGATGTAGTACTTGTACTGTATGTGGAGGTATAAATGATGTAGGACAGGTATGTGGAGGTATAAATTATGTGGGACAGGTGTGTGGAGGTGTAAATGATATGGAACAGGTATGTTGAGGTGTAAATGATATGGGACAGGTATGTGGAGGTGTAAATGATGTGGGACAGGTATGTCGAGGTGTAAATGATCTGGGACAGCTGTGTGGAGGTGTAAATGATGTGGGACAGGTATGTGGAGGTGTAAATGATATGGGACAGGTATGTGGAGGTGTAAATGATATGGGACAGGTATGTGGAGGTGTAAATGATGTGGGACAGGGATGTGGAGGTGTAAACAGTGGTCGAAGTGGGGCGGTATACGGCGGTATGATATACCGCCACTTCCCACCGCCACTTTGTTTTTGTGGCAGAAAGTGTACCAGCACTGGGATCTAGTATGGGATCCCAGCGCTGGAACAGCAAAGTGTGGAGATGTGTCCCGCTGGGGACACATCTCTTTATCGGTGACGGCGCTGGCATGGAACCAGGAGCCTCGAGTGATGGATGGCTGCGCTGCACTAGTAAGCAGCGGCACTGACAGCCAGAGCCAGCCAATCGTGGCTCACAGAGTGCTATCCAATGAGAAGCTGCCAAGGGGCAGCTTCTCATTGGCTCACAGATCCGGCCAGCCGGTGAGCTGGTCCGCGAGCCGGGATTGGATGCCAGCTCGTGTGGACGTTAAACTGCATTTCATCAGGGACCTAATGCTCCAGGCCCCGGCTCCGTTCCAGCTGCAGTGTAGCTAGAGGTAAGAGGGGAGATTGTAGGAGGGAATATGTTAATGAGAGAGATGAATAGGCAGTTAGTGGTGTAGAAGGAGTTTAGAGAGGAGGAACCAGTTAGAGAAAGGGACAGGGGGTGAGAGAGAGGGAAGCTGGCAAGAAGAAGTGCAGTAAGTGAAAGGTGCAGTGGCTGAGATAAAAGCAGGGGCTAAAAGGATAGCCACGCTCACTATTCTGTGGTGACCGCACCGGGTGTCATACAGTGCAGGACAGCCAGTGGAGTGAGGGTTGGGGGGGTCTGGATTCAAATCTCCATACCCCCACCTCAAAATTCCCACTTCGAGCACTGGGTGTAAATGATGTAGGACAGGTATGTGGAGGTGTAAATGATGTAGGACAGGTATGAGGATGTGTAAATTATGTGGGACAGGTATGTGGAGGTATAAGTGATGTAGGACAGGTATGAGGAGGTGTAAATGATGTGGGACAGGTATGTGGAGGTGTAAATGATGTAGGACAGGTATGAGGAGGTGTAAATGATGTGGGACAGGTATGTGGAGGTATAAGTGATGTAGGACAGGTATGAGGAGGTGTAAATGATGTGGGACAGGTACGTGGAGGTGTAAATGATGTGGGACAGGTGTGTGGAGGTATAAATGATGTAGGATAGGTATGTGGAGGTGTAAATGAGGTGGGACAGGTATGTTGAGGTGTAAATGATGTATGACAGGTATGTGGAGGTATAAGTGATGTAGGACAGGTATGAGGAGGTGTAAATGATGTGGGACAGGTATGTGGAGGTGTAAATGATGTGGGACAGGTGTGTGGAGGTGTAAATGATGTAGGATAGGTATGTGGAGGTGTAAATGAGGTGGGACAGGTATGTTGAGGTGTAAATGATGTATGACAGGTATGTGGAGGTATAAGTGATGTGGGACAGGTATGTGGAGATGTAAATGATGTGGGACAGGTATGTGGAGGTGTAAATGATGTGGGACAGGTATATGGAGGTATATATGATGTAGGACAGGTATGAGGAGGTGTAAATGATGTGGGACAGGTATGTGGATGTGTAAATGATGTAGTACATGTACTGTATGTGGAGGTATAAATGATGTAGGACAGGTATGTGGAGGTATAAATTATGTGGGACAGGTGTGTGGAGGTGTAAATGATATGGAACAGGTATGTTGAGGTGTAAATGATATGGGACAGGTATGTGGAGGTGTAAATGATGTGGGACAGGTATGTCGAGGTGTAAATGATCTGGGACAGCTGTGTGGAGGTGTAAATGATGTGGGACAGGTATGTGGAGGTGTAAATGATATGGGACAGGTATGTGGAGGTGTAAATGATATGGGACAGGTATGTGGAGGTGTAAATGATGTGGGACAGGGATGTGGAGGTGTAAACAGTGGTCGAAGTGGGGCGGTATACGGCGGTATGATATACCGCCACTTTGTTTTTGTGGCAGAAAGTGTACCAGCACTGGGATCTAGTATGGGATCCCAGCACTGGAACAGCAAAGTGTGGAGATGTGTCCCGCTGGGGACACATCTCTTTATCGGTGACGGCGCTGGCATGGAACCAGGAGCCTCGAGTGATGGATGGCTGCGCTGCACTAGTAAGCAGCGGCACTGACAGCCAGAGCCAGCCAATCGCGGCTCACAGAGTGCTATCCAATGAGAAGCTGCCAAGGGGCAGCTTCTCATTGGCTCACAGATCCGGCCAGCCGGTGAGCTGGTCCGCGAGCCGGGATTGGATGCCAGCTCGTGTGGACGTTAAACTGCATTTCATCAGGGACCTAATGCTCCAGGCCCCGGCTCCGTTCCAGCTGCAGTGTAGCTAGAGGTAAGAGGGGAGATTGTAGGAGGGAATATGTTAATGAGAGAGATGAATAGGCAGTTAGTGGTGTAGAAGGAGTTTAGAGAGGAGGAACCAGTTAGAGAAAGGGACAGGGGGTGAGAGAGAGGGAAGCTGGCAAGAAGAAGTGCAGTAAGTGAAAGGTGCAGTGGCTGAGATAAAAGCAGGGGCTAAAAGGATAGCCGCGCTCACTATTCTGTGGTGACCGCACCGGGTGTCATACAGTGCAGGACAGCCAGTGGAGTGAGGGTTGGGGGGGTCTGGATTCAAATCTCCATACCCCCACTTCAAAATTCCCACTTCGAGCACTGGGTGTAAATGATGTAGGACAGGTATGTGGAGGTGTAAATGATGTAGGACAGGTATGAGGATGTGTAAATTATGTGGGACAGGTATGTGGAGGTATAAGTGATGTAGGACAGGTATGAGGAGGTGTAAATGATGTGGGACAGGTATGTGGAGGTGTAAATTATGTAGGACAGGTATGAGGAGGTGTAAATGATGTGGGACAGGTATGTGGAGGTATAAGTGATGTAGGACAGGTATGAGGAGGTGTAAATGATGTGGGACAGGTATGTGGAGGTGTAAATGATGTGGGACAGGTGTGTGGAGGTGTAAATGATGTAGGATAGGTATGTGGAGGTGTAAATGAGGTGGGACAGGTATGTTGAGGTGTAAATGATGTATGACAGGTATGTGGAGGTATAAGTGATGTGGGACAGGTATGTGGAGATGTAAATGATGTGGGACAGGTATGTGGAGGTGTAAATGATGTGGGACAGGTATGTGGAGGTGTAAGTGATGTGGGACATGTATGTGGAGGTGTAAATGATGTGGGACAGGTATGTGGATGTGTAAATAATGTAAGACAAGTATGTGGAGGTGTAAATGATGTAAGACAGGTATATGGAGGTGTAAATGATGTGGGACAGGTATGTGGAGGTGTAAATGATGTAGGACAGGTATGTGGCTGTGTAAATGATGTGGGACAGGTATATGGAGGTATAAATGATATGGGACAGGTATGTGGAGGTGTAAATGATGTGGGACAGGTGTGTGGAGGTGTAAATGATGTAGGACAGGTATGTGGCTGTGTAATTGATGTGGGACAGGTATATGGAGGTATAAATTATATGGGACAGGTATGTGGAGGTGTAAATGATGTGGGACAGGTGTGTGGAGGTGTAAATGATGTGGGACAGGTATGTGGAGGTGTAAATGACGTGGGACAGGTATGTGGAGGTATAAGTGATGTGGGACAGGTATGTGGAGGTGTAAATGATGTAGGACATGTATGTGGAGGTATAAATGATGTGGGACATGTATGTGGAGGTATAAATAATGTGGGACAGGTTTGTGGAGGTGTAAATAATGTGGGACAGGCATGTGGAGGTGCAAATGATGTAAGACAGGTATGTGGAGGTATAAATGATGTAAGACAGGTATATGGAGGTGTAAATGATGTGGGACAGGTATGTGGAGGTGTAAATGATGTGGAACAGGTATATGGAGGTATAAATGATATGGGACAGGTATATGGAGGTGTAAATGATGTGGGACAGGTGTGTGGAGGGGTAAATGATGTAGGACAGGTATGTGGAGGTATAAATGATGTGGGACAGGCATGTGGAGGTGTAAATGATGTGGGACAGGTATGTGGAGGTGTAAATGATGTGGAACAGGTGTGTAGAGGTGTAAATGATGTAGGGCAGGTATATGGAGGTATAAATGATGTGGGGACAGGTATGTAGGAGGTGTAAATGATGTGGGACAGATATATGGAGGTGTAAATGATGCAGGACAGCTGTGTGGAGGTGTAAATGATGTGGGACAGCTGTGTGGAGGTGTAAATGATGTGGGACAGGTGTGTGGAGGTGTAAATGATGTAGGTCAGGTACGTGGAGGTGTAACAAACTCGCTTTCGCAAATTCACTCCTAAGATTTCTTTTTAAAGAGGTCTAAATGTTCCTACTCAATTTGCAACTCTTAACACTTTTATAACCACGACTGTCAAACAAGATTATTTTTTGGAATTCTAGAAATTTGTAATTGTAACAAATAAACTAAAATCAAGGTTTTATATACAGCCCAACTCTGATGTAGCTGTATACTTTTGATTTAGACATCAAAACTAATAGTAACAACTAGCGACCCTCAGGAGCAATTTCATGGCGATAAGCAATGTCCTCTTTCCACGGTGTACCCTGTATTTCCTGGGCTTCCTGTTGAGCTTGCTTGCTGTGGTGCCCCCGTTTTAGAACAGCACTGACTTCCATGGGAGGTGCCTCCTGTTTATCGAGGGAGTGTGGCTGAGCGGAAACATCACGCCGGAGAGGGAGCACTTCACGGTGCAGGAGTAGTGACTGGAGTCCACCTTCAGCGTAGAAATGAACATGGGAATATGATTACTAACCATCAATGTTTTTGTTCCGATGGTAATGTTGTTACCAATTGATGGTGGCAGCCCGATGTTTGCCACCATCAAATGGAAATCATTCAATGGCATTCTGATGGTTGTTGTTTTTCTTTTTAATTCCTGATAGCTATGCCTCCCCTGGCTCCTTCCTGGCTACTGTTTCTGCATCAGGGCATCTTCATGGGTTTCTTTGGAGGCTGTCTCTCACTCTTTCTGCCTCAGATGTGACCCTGCTCAGTCCCCCGACTCCCTCCCCTCTCTAAGCTGCTGCTAATCAACAGGACACATTGCTATCTCTGATTGACTCTCACTGTCTCTTGCTGTTTCTGCACCCTGGACAACAGCTTGGTGCAAAAATTTTTTCTGTGCTTTGCTTCGCTAAAATTATCACTTCTCAGCTCCCTTTTGTCACAGATGAATGGTTCATGGAGCTAAACCTTCCGCTACCAATGCTGTATAGAATAGTGAAAACCCAATCAAAATCCATCCAGTGGTTCAAGAAATTAGCCAGAACTAACAGGTAGACCCCTAAACATATATATATATATAGAGAGAGAGACAGAGAGAGAGAGAGAGAGAGAGAGAGATATGATCTGACCATGTGTCCTTAGTGATGCACGGCGAAAAAATGTGAACGCCAGAGGTGAGGAGAGGAACATCCATAGTTACACAAGTTTAATACAATATATGTGAGGAGATTTATCAAAGGTGGTAAAATGACAGTTACTGTAGAAGCTGATTGGTTGGAACTTTACCTCCACTCCAAAAAAAAATAAAAAAATCTTCTTTTCTGTGTTTGTGTGTGCCTTAGCTGCACGTATATATAAATACAACATGCTGGCGGGCTCAGCATTATGGGAGAGACGTCATGACGTCTCTCCCATTACCCACTGCATGAGCCGGAAGGCGGAGCTCATGAGTGAGCTCCAGCCCGACTCTTGCAGTGGGCGCTGCAGCAGCCAATGAGAGTCTGTCTGACTCTCATTAGCTGCTGATTCATACACACATCGCTGCCGCTCGGCGGTGATGTGTGTGCAGCAGCAGCCAATGAGAGTCGTCTGGTAAACAAACACATTGCTGCCGGGCTGGCGGCGATGTGTATGTTAGCACAGCCTGAGCCCGCCTCCCACCCTCCTCCTGGTGCTATTGGGCAAGCGCTCAGGGGGAGGGAAGGGGCTCGGCTGTGCAGCACAGGACCGGCGCAGGGAAGCCTAGCGCCTGTCCTGTGTAAATGTGTAGTGCTGACTGCACACACTTCGGTCAGTGCTTACTGCCTAACTAAGGCGGGCAGGTAACGTGGCTGACGGCGCCCCCCGCGCCTCCGGTCCTACGGCGCCCAGGGCACACACCCTGCTCGACTCCCCTTAGTTACACCACTGTTCCATGGACCAGGTCAGACTTTTACTATAATGCAGAGGTTCCCAAACTCGGTCCTCATGGCACCCTAACAGTCTAGGTTTTAAGGATAGCCATGCTTGACCAGAGGTGACTTAATTAGTACCTCAGTCAATTTGACTTAACCACCTGTGCTCAACCATGGATATCTGTAACATCTGAGCTTGTTGGGGATCCCTGAGGATTGCGTTTGGAAACCTCTGCTATAAAGCGATATGTGGATTTATAATAAGACCTAAAGCTTATGTCCATAACTAGTGGCAGAGAAGAACCCATAGCAACACCAAGCACTGTTTTGTCAGACCCACTCTTAGAAAGTTGATAATAACGAAACTAATATATTGTATGGTTTGATTAAATATATAATTGATTAAAGAAAAATATGATGCATACATAATCAATTTTATATGATGCATACATAATCAATTTTATATGATGCATACATAATCAATTTTATATGATGCATACATAATCGCAATTGCAACAACAGAACCTCTTCCCCAGTCTTCATTGTTCAATCATTTAGTATTTATACAATATTCTCCACATTTTTCATCTGCCTTCCTATTGTTGGTTGGACCATTTTAGACCTGCAGGCATTTTAGCGGAGTATTGTGAAAATTGCGCCCTCTTATGGTTACTGATAGCAGTGAATAAGGTTTTGATGATATGACCAGTGGGTGGCTGAGAAAAATTTGCCCACTTGCTCCAGGAGGTGTTGTGTACCAGAGATCTGAGCAAGACATTCCTTTAGACAAGTGAGTTAAGTATGAATTATTAAACTGTTAGGAATCCTATGTGTTAGCTATGAAGAAACCCTTTTGGTTTAAACTTACAATATATATTTTGATGTCATTATAGGGTGAAATAAATGATAATGTAAAGTTTGTGGGGTAGATGTAGTTTGGAGAGTGATAAAGTTGATGGAGATAAAGTACCAACCAATCAGCTCCTAACTGTCATTTTTCAAACACAGGGCCTGATCCACTACGGATCACTATATAGCGTACGCACGCAGTTAAACTGCGATAGTATGCTAATCCATAGCGATCGCAATGTCGCCGCATCACTACATAAGGACGCCCACTTCATCTACACGTACATCCGTAATGGTTAGCAAGGCTGCGAAAACATCGGTACAATTGAGTAACATCGGACACATACGCACAGTTAAGGCAGGTCAGGCCCCACTCAGGAATGGCTCACTTCAGCGCACGCTATGAGGCCTCAGGCTGTGTATGGTATCACAGTGGATAATTTATGCATGCCCATGCAATGTCATTCAAAAGCGCTGGCACACCTGCGTTCGGCCAAACCCCCCCGTCACCACCCACAAACGGCACTTCCTGTCAATCACTCTGCAATGGGTCTGCAAAGCTGCTGTGATCACAGTCCAGATCGCAGTGGCCGGCATGCGCAGTACGCAACAATCGGCCGATTGCGTGCAGCTTAGCAACTGCGATCCTTGCTGAATTAGGCCCACAGTCTGTAAAGTGACAGGAGCTGTTCGGTTGGTACTTTATCTCTCGCCACTTTCCAAAGCATAGTACGTCTCCCCCCCCGTGTGAGATGATTAAGTCAACAACACGATGAGAACAGATTTGTATGTTTTGTGAAAAAAATTTAGTGGACACATCAAAAAGGAGTTGTTTGTTGCATTTGCCTTTTCAGTAAGCCTATTATTTTAATGTGTAGCTTAAGATATTTTACTCAGCGGGGTTATAATGTTTGTGACTGCTTCCTGCCCCCCCGCAGGTTCTGTCAACAGCCTCTTTTTGCTGGCGTGTTTTATTGATGCTCCTTTTGTGTGTTTTCTGTATATGTCATGCTGTTTTTGATCACTGTCTTCTATAAATAAAGAGTTTTAAAAAAGGAGTGTCTTGTAAAATACTTTAGAGACACCTGGACAATTGCGATAGTTAAACAGTGCCAGAAACCATAAAATGTTTGCAGTGGCATCTGTATAAAGTCGCAAACAAGCGATCGCCCACCTCTGAACCAGGTGCATAGTGTATAAAATAGGAGTACACCTTCTTGATGCATAAATAATTATAATAATAAAAAAGTCAAACATTTGATTTAAAAAATTGTATACCTTCTAAGCATCTTTAAATAAGAATATTTTTAGTTGCAATCAATAAACAAACATACATACTTTAGGGGTGTGCACTGGCCACTTTTCGTGTTTTGTGTTTTGGTTTTGGATCTGGATTGGTTTTGCCAAAACCACCCTTCCGTGTTTTGGGTTCTGGGTTTTGTGTTTTGGATCTGTATTTTTTTTTAAAAAAAGCATAAAAACAGCTAAAATCACAGAATTTGTGTGTTTTTCTGCTCCTATGCTATTATTAACCTCAATAACCTTAATTTCCACTCATTTCCAGTCTATTCTGAACACCTCACACCTCACAATAGTGTTTTTACATCCAAAAGGTTGCACCGAGGTAGCTGGATGACTATGCTAAGAGATACGAGTGGGCGGAACAAACACGTGGTCCATCTAGGAGTGACACTGCAGTGGCAGACAGGATGGCAGTTTGAAAAACTAGGCCCCAAACAGTACATAATTCAATGAAAAAAAAGAGGTGCAAGATGGAATTGTCCTTGGGCCCTCCCACCCACCCTTATGTTGTATAAACAGGACATGCACACTTTAATAAACCAAACATTTCAGCGCCAGGGTCTGCCAGACGACTGTGGCTGAAATGATTGGTTCGTTTGGGCCCCCACAAAACAAGCTGGCAATTAATCTGTCCCTGCACAAACTGGCTCTACAGAGGCAAGATGTCGTCCTCATCCTCCTCATCCACCGATTCCTCACCCTCTTCAGTGTTGTGTACATCCTCATCCTCACAGAGTATTAATTCGTCCCCGCTGGAATCCACAACCACAGGTCCCTCTGTACGTTCTGGAGGCTGGTCTCCCTGGAAGAGTTGATAATTCATTTTATGAACATCATCTTCTCCACATTTTGTGGAAGCAACCTCCTACGCCTTTCGCTGACAAGGTTCCCAGCTGCACTAAACACTCTTTCGGAGTACACACTGGAGGGGGGGCAACTCAGGCAAAATAGAGCAAGTTTGTACAGGGACTTCCAAATTGCTTCTTTTTCCTGCCAGTACAGGTACGTACTGTCTGACATGCCTACTTGGATGCTGTCACCGATGTAACCCTTACAGCCCACACAATTCACAAAGACAGAAAAAAAAGAAGAATTTTTTTTATTGTTTGTGGAGCGCACTTTGAGGGTTACACCACCCTTTAACAGACAGACGCACGCTTGTCGCTGCTGCTTTAAGGATGCAGGTGCGGCTACAGCCCACACATTTCACAAAGACAGAAAAAAAAAGAAGAATTTTTTTATTGTTTGTGGAGCGCACTTTGAGGGTTACACCACCCTTTAACAGACAGACGCACGCTTGTCGCTGCTGCTTTGAGGACAGTATCATATGCAGTGACAGTAGACTTGTCAGAAATTGTTGGCACGTCCATCATTCCGGAACAGATGTCCAAACCGGCCCTTGACTTATGACACAGGCGCACGCTTGGCGCTGCTACTGTGTTGATGCACGTGCGGCTACATCGCACACAAGTCACAAACACATAAAAAAATAGTTTTTTATTTCTTGGAGCACTTTGAGGGTTACACCACCCTTTAACAGACAGGTGCACGCTTGTCGCTGCTGCTTTGAGGATGCAAGTGCGGCTACAGCCCACACAATTCACAAAGACAGAAAAAAAAAGAAGAATTTTTTTATTGTTTGTGGAGCGCACTTTGAGGGTTACACCACCCTTTAACAGACAGACGTACACTTGTCGCTGCTGCTTTAAGGATGCAGGTGCGGCTACAGCCCACACATTTCACAAAGACAGAAAAAAAAGAAGAATATTTTTATTGTTTGTGGAGCGCACTTTGAGGGTTACACCACCCTTTAACAGACAGACGCACGCTTGTCGCTGCTGCTTTGAGGACAGTATCATATGCAGTGACAGTAGACTTGTCAGATATTGTTGGCACGTCTTTCAGTCCGGACCAGATGTCCGAACCCGCCCTTGACTTATGACACAGGCGCACGCTTGGCGCTGCTACTATGTTGATGCACATGCGGCTACATCGCACACAAGTCACAAACACATAAAAAAAATAGTTTTTTATTGTTTGTGGAGCGCACTTTGAGGGTGTCACCACCCTTTAACAGACAGACGTACGCTTGTCATTGCTGCTTTGAGGATGCAAGTGCGGCTACAGCCCACACAATTCACAAAGACAGAAAAAAAAGAAGAATTTTTTTATTGTTTGTGGAGCGCACTTTGAGGGTTACACCACCCTTTAACAGACAGATGCACGCTTGTCGCTGCTGCTTTAAGGATGCAGGTGCGGCTACAGCCCACACATTTCACAAAGACAGAAAAAAAAAGAAGAATTTTTTTATTGTTTGTGGAGCGCACTTTGAGGGTGTCACCACCCTTTAACAGACAGACGTACGCTTGTCACTGCTGCTTTGAGGATGCAAGTGTGGCTACAGCCCACACAATTCACAAAGACAGAAAAAAAAAGAAGAATTTTTTTATTGTTTGTGGAGCGCACTTTGAGGGTTACACCACCCTTTAACAGACAGACGCACGCTTGTCGCTGCTGCTTTGAGGACAGTATCATATGCAGTGACAGTAGACTTGTCAGAAATTGTTGACACGTCCTTCAGTCCGGACCAGATGTCCAAACCGGCCCTTGACTTATGACACAGGCGCACGCTTGGCGCTGCTACTGTGTTGATGCAGGTGCGGTTACAGCCCACACATTTCACAAAGACAGAAAAAAAAGAAGAATTTGTTTATTGTTTGTGGAGCGCACTTTGAGGGTTACACCACCCTTTAACAGACAGACGCACGCTTGTCGCTGCTGCTTTAAGGATGCAGGTGCGGCTACAGCCCACACATTTCACAAAGAGAAAAAAAAAGAAGAATGTTTTTATTGTTTGTGAAGCGCACTTTGAGGGTTACACCACCCTTTAATAGACAGACGCACGCTTGTCGCTGCTGCTTTGAGGATGCAGATGGAATCTAGACGGGATTTGGAACCGGGGACACACTACCTCCATCAATTGTCTAAATCCCACTGCACTAATGGCGGATACCGGACGCACATCTAACACCAACATAGCAGTCAAGGCCTCAGTTATACGTTTTGCTTCAGGATGACTGCTGTCGTACTTCATCCTCATCGCTAGGGACTGTTGGAGGGTCAATTGTTTAGTAAAAGTAGTGGTGTTCCTTCTTCCTCTCTGGGATGATGAACAACTCCCAGCAGCAGCAACAGCACTAGGAGGAAGTGGTTCTTGATCTTTCCCTATTTTATTTTTATCGGAGAAAGTTTGGTCCTCCATTTATGTTATATTGATATATACGTGCGGCTAAGGCGCACACAAACACAGAAAATATTTTTTTATTTTTGTGGAAAGTAGTGCACTTTGTGGGTTACACCACCCTTTAAGAAATGAGCCAGCCGGCTCTTTACTTATGGGACACAGGCGCACGCTTGGCGCTGCTCCTTTGTTGATGCACGTGCAGCCACAGAGCACACAATTCACAAACACAGAAAATATTTTTTTATTTTGTTTGGAGTGTACTTTGGGGGTTACAGCACCCTTTAACGGACAAGCCAGCCGGCCCTTTACTTATGACACAGGCGCACGCTTGGCACTACTTTGTTGATGCACGTGCGGCTTCTGCGCACACAATTCACAAACACGGAAAATATTTTTTTATTTTGTTTGGAGTGCACTTTGTGGGTTACACCACCCTTTAAGAAATGAGCCAGCCGGCTCTTTACTTATGGGACACAGGCGCACGCTTGGCGCTGCTCCTTTGTTGATGCACGTGCAGCCACAGAGCACACAATTCACAAACACAGAATTTTTTTTTTATTTTGTTTGGAGTGCCCTTTGGGGGGTTACTGCACCCTTTAGCGGTCAATCCAGCCGGTCCTTTATTTATGGGACACAGGCGCATGCTTGGCACTACTTTGTTGATGCACGTGCGGCTACCGCGCACACAATTCACAAACACAGAAAATATTTTTTTATTTTGTTTGGAGTGTACTTTGGGGGTTACAGCACCCTTTAACGGACAAGCCAGCCGGCCCTTTACTTATGACACAGGCGCACGCTTGGCACTACTTTGTTGATGCACTTGCGGCTTCAGCGCACACAATTCACAAACACGGAAAATATTTTTTTATTTTGTTTGGAGTGTACTTTGTGGGTTACAGCACCCTTTAACGGTCAAGCCAGCTGGCCCTTTACTTATGACACAGGCGCACGCTTGGCACTACTTTGTTGATGCACGTGCGGCTACTGTGCACACAATTCACAAACACAGAAAATATTTTTTTATTTTGTTTGGAGTGTACTTTGGGGGTTACAGCACCCTTTAACGGACAAGCCAGCCGGCCTTTTACTTATGACACAGGCGCACGCTTGGCACTACTTTGTTGATGCATGTGCGGCTACTGCGCACACAATTCACAAACACAGAAAATATTTTATTTTTTTTTGCACTTGGGGGGAGCACCCCTGATGGACAGAGCACCCCCTGGACAACACTACAGCACCCCTTTAGGACTGGGACTCTGCACAGGACTTTGGAGTGGACACAGCCCCTATGGACAACTGACTGCACAACACAGTCCAGCCAGCCCCTATGGACTTTGGATGAGTGGACACAGCCCCTATGGACAACAGCAGCACAACACAACACAGCTAGCCCCTATGGACTTTGGAGGAGTGGACACAGCCCCTATGGACAACAGCAGCACAGCACAACACAGCCAGCCCCTATGGACTTTGGAGGAGTGGACACAGCCCTCATGGACAACAGCAGTACAGCGCAGCACAGCACAGCACAGCACAGCACAGCACAACACTACACTGCACTACACTACACTACACTACACAGCCCAGCCAGCCCTAACTTCCACCCTCACTCTTCACTGTCCACAGCCGAGTGAGAAAATGGCGCCGACGCGGGTACCTTATATAGGATCCAAAACCCGCGAGACCCGGAAGGCGGGATGATGATGTTTTGCCTCGATTTCAGATCCGAGTCAGGCGGGAAAAGTCGAGCCTGACTCGGATCTGCCTCGGATCGGGGGGGCTCGGGGGGGTTCGGATTTCAGAAATCCGAACCCGCTCACCCCTAGTCATAACGCTTCTTAGTGAATTTATTTTTTAATTCCTGTGCTTGTGTCTCAAACACATTTGTCTCTGTACAATTTCTGCGTGAACGTTGTATCTGACCTTTAGGAATATTCCTCAACCAATTAGGGTGATGATGACTATTATAATTAATATAGGAATTACTATCGGTAGGTTTGGTATAGTTCCTGGTAGCAATCTTGTCCTGAATTTTATAAATAGTAAGGTCTAAAAAATTAATCTCTTGTTTATGTTTAAAAAACATTAATACAATATTAAAAGTATTACTATTCAATTTTTCACAAAAATCTTCTAAAATATCCTCTGGCCCAGTCCTTCACTATGTGGCGCCTTACACAATTGTGTACCATGCGTAACGGGAGAACCGGCCCTGGACCCAGGTCGGATAACCCAGGTTGCGCTGTTTACACTGCACCATTACCCAGGTCCATCCTGGGTCCGACCCTGGTAGCTACCTGGGTTGGATTGCTGGTCACTTGATTATTGATTATGGGTTATTTTTCAGGGACCCTTTTACATTGAGTTATGACCTGGGTAGACCCAGCAATAACCCAGGTTTTTGCTCTGGTGTAAAAGGGGTATAAGTTACTCTTGAAAAAACTGTGCGCAAATTGAGTTCTAGCGGGGATCAAGATGTGCTGTACTCTGCAACTGCTGCAGACTCGCCCACTTTACGACAGGAAGAACTCATGTGCCCATTTTTCAGTCCGCTTCCCTTACATGCAGCAAAAGTCCATTGATATTTGGAATCATTATACATACATACATAATATATACATACATGCATACACACATACATATATACATACATAATATATACATACATGCATACACACATACATATATACATACATAATATATACATACATGCATACACACATACATATATACATACATAATATATACATACATGCATACACACATACATATATACATACATACATACATACATACATACACAGGAACAAATTAGAAGGTAAGCAGACATATGACTTATGATATAGATGTTACAGTATGGCTTCCGGGAGGAAGGAGGGTAGGATCTGTGTCGAAGGACGCAGATTCCTGGCCTCTTACATGACCAGCACCCGGTGAGACTGCGGGAAGCTTCAGCTCCAGCAGCCTGATCGAAGGAGCAACCAGTCGCGATGGAGATCCCAGCCTGTGACGTTGGTCGCAGTGCTGGGAATGCAAATGTCGCAAGGAGTTGTCTGACATTTGCACCTGAGATGGACGGATTTGCACAGCTGCTTGTGTGCAGCTCTGCACATCCGTCCATTTGTGAATCAGGCCCTATGTCTGCCGCCTCTAATGACCATTTATGTTACCTTGTAGCCTTACTAGCCAAGTATGCAAGTTCAAGCATTGCTCTGCTGCAAGACAGAAAAGCCCTACAAGGGATGGAGTCATTATCCCGGCTGTTGGGATGCCGGCGTTCAGAATACCGTCAACACCCAGCACCATTCTGAATCTTGACGACGGCATCTCGACGTATGCATCCCGAAAGTAAGTATTGGGGTTAGGGGGTTAGGCACTATGTGGAGAGTTAGGCATTATGGGGAGAGTTAGGGTTAGGCCCTGAATGGGAGAGTTAGGGTTAGGCACTGGATGGGAGAGTTAGGGCTAGGCACTAGGGGGAGGGTTAGGCACTAGGGGGAGGGTTAGGCACTAGAAGGAGAGTTAGGGTTAGGCAGGAGGGGGGGAGAGGTAGGGTTAGGCACTGGGTGGGAGGGTTACGCACTAGGGGGAGGGTTAGGGTTAGGCAGGAGGGGGGAGAGTAAGGGTTAGGCAGGAGGGGGGGAGAGTTAGGGTTAGGCAATAGGGGGAGAGTTAGGGTTAGGCACTGGGCTGGGAGGGTTAGGCACTAGGGGGAGGGTTAGGCACTAGGGGGAGATTTAAGGTTAGGCACTGGGTTGGGAGGGTTAGGCACTAGGGGGAGGGTTAGGGTTAGGCACTAGGGGGAGGGTTAGGGTTAGGAACTAGGGGGAGAGTTAAGGTTAGGCACTGGGTTGGGAGGGTTAGGCACTAGGTGGGAGGGTTAGGCACTAGGGGGAGAGTTAGGGTTAGGTACTAGGGGGAGAGTTAGGGTTAGGCACTAGGGGTAGAGTTAGGGTTAGGCACTGGGAGGGTTAGGCACTGGGGAGAGAGGGTAAGTTTAGGCTGTGGGGGGGTTAGGTTTAGGCTTCGGGGAGGGAGGGTTAGGGGCAGGGGTAGGAGAAAGGTAAAATACTTACTTTCATCTGTCTGCATTGTGACCCAGTCGGGATGCCAACGTCGGGATTCTGACCGTTGGGATCTCGAGTGCCGGCATCCCGTACCCAACCCCTTTAAAGCAGTTGTTGCTAACGGATAGAACAGACAGGATACTGTACAGTTTTAATTTAGTAGACAGTTATTTAAGTTAATTATTTAACTCCGTAATACATAAATCTTCATATATATTATTGTAACCAAGTAGCTTTACTGTTACTTTTTAAAATTAACTTGCTTTAATACATTAGGGGGCTGATTCTTAGTCGGCGTAATAGAGTTCATGCATGGAATTAGCATTTTGTTTCCTACTGAGCATGTCTTTCTCCAATATTTAGCTTTGGTGTCAAAATAGTGCGCATTTGCGAGCTGTAACAGGATAGCATGAAATGGCGGCATGTGGTCAGGGGGTACTGAGTCGCACTGTACAGCTCCTTTCAATAGGAATTTCATGTGAGTGTCAAGGACATCTCCTGCGCATGTCTTAACACTTTGTAACTGTTGCATGGTAATCCGACTACTTTTCAGACAGATAATCGCACCAATAATGGGGCTAGCAGACTCCAGATACTAGTGACGATGACTGCGTACACAGACGCTAACACAGTGGGTGGGATAGGCTTAGTGCATTCAGTCGCACGGACTGCCGACGTAGCGAGGAAGATTGTCGCATTTTAATATAGTACAAAAAAGTACAGTGGCATGAAAAATTAGTCAAGCGCGTCACTTCCAGCAAGCAACTTGCTTACAAAAAAATCTGTACAATTTTATATTCAATCTATATATATATTTTTATTGAAAATACACCTACAAAGTACAGTTCTTCAGTCCACACTGGGTACATGAAAACAGAACCAGTAAATGTGGAAAGAAGCTTCTATCGTACCCCATATTCATGTAAAAGTTAGTTAAATCACATACAACAGATTTAAAAAAAAAAAAAAAAAAACTTTCAACAAGTAAAAGAAAAAAAACTTTGACATTAGGACCTTGCCATTGTTTTTACAGATGTCAAGAAAAATACACAGTTACTGGCTAAAGTTAACTTTTGTACACAGATAAACATTTTATCTATTATAAAAATATTTCTACTTACATTTCATAAGATCTGTTTTTCTCTATTCATATTAGCAAAATAAAACATTTATGTCGTACTGTAGATCTCGGACTTGTGTAATGCCTGTATTTCTTTTGAACGGTTCCCAGTTAAACATTCTAGAATATAGAGATATTTCTGCGATAGAACCCACTTTAAAAAAAAAAACAAAAAAAACAAAACAAAAACCTCTCCTTTCTCTCACACTTTATATACAGAACAGGTATTACATATCGTTAAAAAAAAAAAAAAAAAAACAATCTGAAAATACATTTGGATTCGATGTCTGGTGAGTATATAGCATTTCAAATAATAAATGTTAGGTTTCTACTTCGTTTTATGGTCATGAGTTGGTTGAAAGACGCTTCTGCTCTGTCTCTGAAGTCAGAATGAACAAGAAACTAAAACATTAAAGTGGACACTCATTGTTATAACGTATATGTTCCAATAATATTGCATTTGTGTTAATTTTTCTGCTGTTTTAGGAATAAAAACGTAACTGCGTTTCTGCAATGCTAATATTTAACTGTTTAGTAGAGAACAGTCACATTGTAGCCCTGCTCTATTGAAGTGAATAGGTGAGCTAGCAGCTATGGGAGATCTGTATTAAAAAAAACCTTGGAGAGAGATTAAATACCAACCAATCAGCATTTAACTGTCCTTTACAGGCTGAGTTTCATAAATTGCAGTTAGGAGCTGATTGCTGGTACTTTATCTCTCTCCACTTTCTCTCTCTCCAAGGCTTGATACATCTCCCCATATATTTCCAAACTCACTTGATACAGGTCAGTTGAAATCTCCAGCTCACATGTAGATAGGCTACAAATCTCTAAAACCTCCATACTGTGATAAAAAAATTTTTAATAATCCAATGGGGATATGATTTTCGCAAATGTGTAAATTCTACATTATCTTTATTTATAATTTAGCAAGGAGTACATAAATTTTGGATGGCAATTTAGGCTTTGGTTGACACCATTGATGCAATAGCCTACTGCAGTGGTGGAAACATGATGTATGTCCGATTTTAGGGATCGAGAACTGTTGCACATTATCAGATAATACCAGAGATTTGTTCATACAGAAGTTGTTCCACAAATGGCTGGTCATAATGTTCCATGGTCTACAGGTCACCTGTAAGACATCTTTCAGCCATCCATCTGTTACTAAAGCACAACTGCAAGTCACAAATTAGTCTAGAGCAGGGATAGGCAACACTTGGCTCTAGAGCCACAAGGTGGAACTCTAGGATCTTTTGAATGGCATTCATGAGGTTAGTTCCTCTCCTACTCCCCTTCTCTTCCACCTCCTTCCCTCACATCCTTTTGGCCTACTATACCCTCTCAAAACCGAAGAACCCAAGCCTGGCCTGCACACTCAGCGAAGCCTGGCCTCTGGTGAGGGAACCCTGACACAGTTAATCCTGCTCACACTCTCATAACAGTACAAAATTTTGAAGCATGCCTTCATCTCCAGACTACAAATGAATCATCTAACCTGAGTAATCTAGCTTCAAAAAAAAAGGAAGGACAGGGAAGCCACTTACATTTTTATTACCCTTCTATTAGTTTGTAAACTTTTGAATATGTTGTAGTCGTGGTGGCACAAAATGTTTTTGACTTCCGATGTCGAACATCTGGCACCCAAAGAGTAAAATGTTGCCTACCCCTGGTCTAGAGGATGAGTGTTCTAATTTAGTAATAGATGGATTTACCAAATTCTCAAGCAAGATGAGCCTGCATAAACCTGTGGGCCAACAGTGAGATAAGCCAATGTACTGTTTTCATTTTGAAAACTTGTGGAGAAAGTAAAAGTTATTGTGTTGTGTCTAACAGAGCTACGGTCAAAGCACCTTTTTGTTTCCAATACTTATCTTCTAGTCATATGTGTGTATCCTGTTTGAAAGTGGACAGGGATAAAACATTTTGTAGTAGAGATGTGCTTGACTGGATTTCTGAAATCTAAACGCACCCAAAATTTAGGGGTTCCAAGTAAAACCGGGTCAAGGTTAGGATTCACTTTTGTGACCCGGTTCGAACAGAGTCCTGGTTCGGATCTGTTGCAACTCGATTTTTGGATTCAGTCATTTTAGCTGTTTTATCAATTTTTATTGATTTTTATAGAATGTTTAATAGATTTTATTATAAATTTTGATCTGAATCTAAAACCAAAACACTTGAGGGTGGTTTTGCAATTCCAAAACCAAAACAGGAAGATGAATCCAGATCCAAAACCAAAACACGGGGGTTCGTGCACATCTCTAATTTGTAGCCAATCAGATCATTTGAATGTTAACGGTAGCCAGAGAAATTCAGGATAGGAGTGTGCTGATCTTGTGGCGGGGGGTGGTGGAGGAGGGAGTGGTCTGTCCACTCGTGTTTGGGCGAGGACGCGGCTGGCTGGGACAATAGCAAAGTTCTGATGCGAGGAGGGGAAAAAGTCGCAAGTCGTACAATCTTATTACTAATTTTCAATGTCACTATTTTGTATGCAGTATTGTAGACAAAAAAAAAAGTAATGTGTAAATTGTCCCTGGTAAGGTAATGGGCCAAATATAATGTTCCAAGGGGTAAGAGAAAAACTACAAGAGACCTTCCGTAAAAATGTAGATCATTTAACTGTGGCCCCTGCAAATAGCCATTTTTTTTCCCATTCTCTGCCCCCTGCAATTATTTCATAACATTTTTATAAACAAAACTATAAATTTGATCACTTCCAGCGATCATCAAGACCCTCTCAGCTACCATGGTTCCCAGTTCTTTAAAATGAAAGAGAGAAAACCACACAAACCCAAAAAATATACAAACATGGCAGTGCTGTCACCTGGTTATCACAAACCGGGCAGGGCCACGTTAGCAGAATATTACTTTTTATTTTTTTAATATTGTACAGAAATGGATATTGTGGCGCCTGCAAATTGTTTACTTCCCCGATGATCCATCACCAAACCAGATGTTTGTATGCAATGGAAAAAAAATGGAATGAGTGTGATTCTGGTCAGTAAATGGAGGCACCTAGGGCTGTCTACATCTTGGTTTCGCTGTCTAAGGGTTTATCGGTTTCGTTTTCCTGGGAGATCAGCTGGTATGGTTTCTTCTCGTTTTCCTCGATCACTGAGTTCCCCATCTCTGCATCGCCTCGTTTCAGCTCGTGTCTTGACAGATGCTCCACTATACCAGCTCCAAGAGAATCTCCAAGCACGTTGGTGGTGGTACGGAGGCGGTCCCTGGAAGAACGCAGACAAGGAGATGGTATAAGTTAAACTCACTATCACATCTGATGATTAATCAACACAAGTGGGAGACAAGTGATAGTTGATTACCGATAGCCAGTACAAGTAGACAGTCAGGTGTATATGGTAAAGGCAACACATCGGAAAGGTGTTTCTACCTCACAGGTCATTGGCGATATCACTACTTTCCTAAACTCCCTCTTTCATCATTAAACTTTGTTATTAAACAGGTGATCTGAAGTTGGGAATCGATACAGGCAAAGACAGTTTGAGCAGGGGATCAAAGGGACATCTACAGTATCCATCAGGCCAGTACAATTTAGGGGCTTGCCTATCCAGGGCTGTATAGTTCATGGCTGTGTCAGGGGATGCTTCTCAGCCATTTTGTACAGATACGCCCAGCTGCATTCATGGCAGCACCTCATGCCATGCGTGACGGACTCCTGTGTTCGGAGACGCGCATTCGCGTCTCCATAGGTTTCAATGGAGACGCACTCCTGCGATCGGGGACGCGCTATAGCATCTCCATAGGTTTCAATGTAGACGCACTCCCGCGATCGGGGACGCGCTATAGCATAGTGTGGCGCTTACCGCGATTCGAGGGAACGTTTGTGGTGCGATCAGCCACAATGAACTAGGGGCGTATCTGTATGTTTAATCACAAAATCCGCTTTCTTGGCATGCTGATTGGTGGATGTTCCACGGACAGCAAAACATTTTCTTTAGCGCCCCGAGAGAGGCAGCACAGGACTAATGGATGTGAAAGCAATTTATTGGGATCACAAGATTTCACAAGGGTTCTCATGTTGCCAAAAACAGAAACTTGTGGGACGGGATGTACTGCCACTATAGGTTTGGCATCTGTATGTTAAAGCCATTAGAGATTTGGAGTGTTTTGCATTATAAAACCACCATCAATTTTAGGGTTCTCTACTGTGACACCACCAGAGATCTGAGGGCCTACATTGTAAAGCCACCAGAGATATGAGGATCTGCATTTTAATAGTCTCCAGAACAGGACTGACATTGAATAGTAGCCACTAGTATTCACTGTATTCTGACAAGTGTTCACACAAATTCTCTTTATGTTGTGTAGAGGTCACTAAAATGTTCTCTGTATGTAAATAATTTATTAAAATGATCTTTGTGTGTAGGTCTGTCACTAGGATCCTCTCTGTTACTAGAATACTCTGAATTCTGTATCAGTGACTAGAACACTGTCAATATTGTACAATGCTCTGTGTATTGTATATCGCTCACTAGGATGCTCTGTGCATTGCACAGATAGAAACTGTCCATATTGTAAATTGGTCACTAGAATACCTTGTATTTTATAGACACTGTATTACAAGAATGTTCTTTGTATTGTACAGAGGTCACTAGAATGCACTCTGTATTGTATATCAGTCACTAGAATTTTCTATTTATTGTATAGAGACACTGGAATAGTTATTGACTAGTAGACTATTGGAACTAGTAGGTGTTGTACCTGATTATAACCCTTTGCGAAGTGGAACAGTATACGGCACTATTATATACCCCCAGTTAATTTTGCTGTAATTATGGAGAATCGTCTGGTGCTGGGACCGAGAATGGGATCCCAGCGCAGGAACAGCAGCAACAGCAGTGGCATTATGTGATGTGTCCTGCTTGGGGCACATCTCTAAACGGCGCTGGAACAGAGCATTGTGTCCCGGCACCAGGGCAGTTGTGGCCACAGTTTAAACTTGGCACCGGCCGCGAGCCAATCCCAGTTCATGGACCAGCGACCAATCAAAAGAAGCGGCGGCCTTTTGAATTTGGTGCTGGCTGTGAGCCTATCCTGTCTCATGGACCAGTAGCCAATCAGAAGCAGCCAGGGCGAGCTAGTCCACATGCCGCGACTGGCTCTCGGCAAGCACCAAATTCAAAAGGCTGCCGCCACTGCTTGTGATTGGGAAGCAGGCAGTGAGAGGTGCAGGGAGTGAGATGGAAGCAGGGGCTGAAGGGGTAGCAGGGGGTGAGAGGTGTATGGAGTAAGTAGCGAAGAAAAAAACGCAGGTGGTCAGATACAAAAGAGAGCATGTGGGGTGCACATAAGGAGAGTGACAGACAAAGGAAACATGTAAGAGAAAGCAAAAGTGACACATTGGAGACATGATAGAAGAGCAAAGTTTGTTCTTCATATCCTACTATATAGTACTAAAAGTATCTAAAATTAATCTCAGATGATTAAATTCCCTAAAGTTTTGAGGGGGTTTTGAGTCAAATTTCCATACCTCCACTTCTAAATTCCCATATCGAGCACTGACCATTTGGCATAACCATATTTTATTTTATTTTATCGCTTTTATAAAATCACACCAACATTGGATAAACCACATCACCATGGACTTCCTCCCAACCATATTTCCTTTCGGTGCTCTGGTAGAAGGATGTTAACCACTTGTTTGTGTTTGCCCCCCCCCATCCCTCCCCCAGTCCAAAAGTGTCCATATCTTCCCTGCATCTGGAATGTTCTCTGGTTACATGTGGTCCTTCTGTGCTAGAAGATCATGAACCTTACTGGACCATCCTGAGTTTTAGCACAAGAGTGATAGGGGAAGAAGTATCGAGCCTTCTAAAGATTGCAGAAGTGGACAGATGAAGGAGTCACTTAAAGCAACCAATCAGCTTCTACCTATCATTTTATAAATGTATTTGATACAGTAAATGCTAGTTTTAAGCTGTTTGGTTGCTATGGACAACGTCTCCACTTGTCCATTGTTACACTCTTGATGCATTTCCTCCATAATTTAGAAAAGTGTCCCATACTGGAGACCAGACTGGAATCTCAGTGTTACCGTTTATGACCAGCCTATGGGAATCTTCTGGCAAACAATTTACCAGATGTATTTGTTGCAGATACTTACAAAAACCAGTCAACTGCAATAATCAATGTGATGTCCTCTGTGGGCAATCCGACCGATGTCAACACGATAACCATGGTGACGAGGCCAGCTTGTGGGATCCCCGCAGCTCCGATACTTGCAGCTGTAGCTGTGATACTACATGGAGAGAAGAACAGGTCTTTTGAATATTGAAATCATCTACATATTTGGGATACGCATATGTATTAATGTCAGAGCAGAGGGCAGACAATTACCAGACTCATGGCCTAATTCAGTAAGGATCGCTATTGCAATGGCGATTACGCATGCAGTCTCACTGCGAAGATATTCTAATGCTTGCAATCGCAATGCCATACGCAGCCTAACATAAGGACACACACTTTGCCTCCGTACACGTCCGTAATTCTTAGTAAGACTGCAAAACCATCGGTAACATTGAGTACCATCGCAGCCTCACGCACACTTGCACAAGCTCTGACCTTACTCAGGAATTGCTAACCTCATCGCGCGCAGTGAAAGCCCAAACCGCATATGGCATTGCAGTGGCTAATTTATACACGCCCCTATAACGGTGTTCAAATGCACTGGCACACCTGCGTTTCGCTGACCACTCCCCCGTCACCCCCCCAAACTGGAACTTCCTGTCAATCATTCTGCGATGGATCTGCATAGTCACTGCTATCGCAGTCCCGATCGCAGTGGAGTCTTCACGCACACACACTGCAATGTATACGCATGCGCAGAACATAACAATCGGTGTAATCGCCATAATCACAGTTGCAATCCTTGCTGAATCATGCCCCCAAGGGCCTGATTCGGATGTGGGCACAATGTCCATCGCTGCTGCGATTCCATGCGCAGCAGACCTGAGAAGTTATGCAAATATCACAGCCTCCATTTTCTGTACAGACCACTGCCGCCCCCTCTCAGATCCATGGCTTACATGCAAAGACAGACCTCTGAGCAACTGTGTGGTTACTCAGGGTTGGGTATGAAATCCCAGCTGTCGGGATGCCACTGGCCAGAATCCCGACACTCATAGGAAGTAACGGTAAGTAGTTTTCTAATACCCTAACCCTAACCACCCTCCCCAGTGCCTAACCCTAACCTCCCCCCTTAGTGCCTAAACCTAACCTCCCCCTCCCTAAACCAAACACCCCCTCCCCGGTGCCTAAACCTAACCCCCCCCCCTAGTGCCTAAACCTAACCTCCCCACACCCTAATCCTAACACTCCCTACCTGGTGCCTAACTCTAACCCTCCCCTGATGCCTAACCCTAACCTCCCCCTAACACCCCGATACTTACCTTCGGGATGCCTGCGGTCGGGATACTGGTGCCGGGATCCCGACCTGTTGGGATTTCGGCGCTGGTATTCAGACCGTCGGCATCCCACATACCGGAATAACGTTTACATCCTGGTTACTCAGAATGTCTGTCGCAATAGAAGACAACGGAGTCAGAACCACTATGTAAGAAGATGCAGTTGCCCAGAACCCAGTAGTGTCTCTAATTGTCTTTGCACGCGGCGCAGGCAGCGGCGGGGAGCTTGTACTGGGCACGGCGGAGCCGCAACCTGGCAAATAAGGGGGAATGGCCTAGCAGTGGGGGCGTGGCATCACGTGTGGGGCGTGGACTCGCGGCTCGAACACCGGAGGTGCAGGCTGCCCCCGGGAACCAGCCTGTGTGAAGTGCCAGCTCCCTCACTGTTAGGAACCAAGTGCTGCATGTAGGGGGGGCCAGCACTTTGGTGTCACCCCTCACACCCGGGTGCGGCCCGCATCCCCGTTGTGACGCCAGTGCCAAACCCCCCCTCAGCTCAGTGGATCAAATCATGACCACAATAGTTACATTATATAATAAGTTTGTAGTAGAGCTGCAGCCAGAGCATGCAGTACAAGGAACTGTTTAGAACTGAGCACTCCTTTAGCGCACCAGACCAGATTATAGGGTCTACTAAGCAGTGTTAGGAGACAAAGTGAAAAATGATAAGGTGCCAGCCAATCAGCTCCCAACTGCCATCTCACAGGCTGTGTTTGAAAAATGACAGTTGGGAGCTGATTGGCTGGCACCTTATCACTTTCTTATCACTTTTCACTCTGTCTCCTAACACTGCTTAGTAAATAGACCCCTATGTCTGCTAGTGGATGTGCCCCTTAACTAAGGGTGTGCACCGGCCACTTTTCGTGTTTTGTGTTTTGGTTTTGGATCTGGATCTTTCTTCGTGTTTTGGATCTGGATTGGTTTTGCCAAAACCACCCTTCCGTGTTTTGGGTTCTGGGTTTTGTGTTTTGGATCTGTATTTTTTTTTTAAAAAGCATAAAAACAGCTAAAATCACAGAATTTGTTGGTTTCTCTGCTCCTATGCTATTATTAACCTCAATAACCTTAATTTCCACTCATTTCCAGTCTATTCTGAACACCTCACACCTCACAATAGTGTTTTCATGTCCAAAAGGTTGCACCGAGGTAGCTGGATGACTATGCTAAGCGACACGAGTGGGCGGCACAAACACGTGACCCATCTAGGAGTGACACTGCAGTGGCAGACAGGATGGCAGTTAGAAAAACTAGGCCCCAAACTGTACATAATGCAAAGAAAAAAAAGAAGTGCAAGATGGAATTGTCCTTGGGCCCTCCCACCCACCCTTATGTTGTATAAACAGGACATGCACACTTTAACAAATCAATCATTTCAGCGCCAGGGTCTGCCACACAACTGTGGCTGAAATGATTGGTTCGTTTGGGCCCCCACAAAACAAGCTGGCAATTAATGTGTCCCTGCACAAACTGGCTCTACGGAGGCAAGATGTCATCCTCATCCTCCTCATCCACCGATTCCTCACCCTCTTCAGTGTGTACATCCTCATCCTCACAAAGTATTAACTCGTCCCCACTTGAATCCACCACCACAGGTCCCTCTGTACCTTCTGGAGGCTGGTCTCCCTGGAAGAGCTGATAATTCATTTTGATGAACATCATCTTCTCCACATTCTGTGGAAGCAACCTCCTACGCCTTTCGCTGACAAGGTTCCCGGCTGCACTAAACACTCTTTCGGAGTACACACTGGAGGGGGGGCAACTCAGGTAAAATAGAGCCAGCTTGTACAGGGGCCTCCAAATTGCCTCTTTTTCCTGCCAGTACAGGTATGGACTGTCTGACATGCCTACTTGGATGCGGTCACCGATGTAATCCTCCACCATTCTGTCAATGGTGACAGTATCATATGCAGTGACAGTAGACATGTCAGAAATTGTTGCCAGGTCCTTCAGTCCGGACCAGATGTCCAAACTTGGTCCTGCCTGCCCTGCATCACCGCCAGCGGGTTGCTTAGGATACCTAAGTTTTTTCCTGGCAGCCCCAGTTGCGGGAGAAAATGAAGAAGGAGCCGTTGACGTGTCACGTTCCGCTTCAGCTGACAGTGTGTTCACCAGCAGGTCTTTGCACCTCTGCAGGCTTGTGTCGGCCGGAAAGAGAGACACCACATAGGCTTTAAACCTTTAAACAAGCACGGTGGCCAAAATGTAGTGGTCTGATTTCAACAGATTGACCACCCTGGAATCCTGGCAAAGCGAATGAAGGGCTTCATCCACAAGTCCCACATGCCGAGCGGAATCGCTCCGTCTTAGCTCCTCCTTCACTTTCTCCAGCTGCTTCTGCAAAAGCCTGATGAGGGGAATGACCTGACTCAAGCTGGCTGTGTCTGAACTGACTTCACGTGTGGCAAGTTCGAAGGGCTGGAGAACCTTGCACAACACGGAAATCATTCTCCACTGCGCTTGAGTCAGGTGCATACCCCCTCCTTTGCCTATGTCATAGGTGGATGTATAGGCTTGTATGGCCTTTTGCTGCTCCTCCATCCTCTGAAGCATATAGAGGGTTGAGTTCCACCGCGTCACAACCTCTTGCTTCAGGTGATGGCGGGGCAGGTTCAAGAGTGTTTGCTGGCGCTCCAGTCTTCGGCACGCAGTCGCTGAATGGCGAAAGTGGCCAGAAATTTTTCGGGCCACCCAAAGCGTCTCCTGCATGCCCCTGTCGCTTTTCAGAAAATTCTGCACCACCAAGTTTATTGTGTGAGCAAAACATGGGACGTGCTGGAATTTGCCCAGATGTAATGCCCGCACAATATTGGTGGCGTTGTCAGATATCACAAATCCCCAGGAGAGTCTAAGTGGGGTAAGCCACTGGGCGATGATTTCCCTCAGTTTCTCTAAGAGGTTGTCGGCGGTGTGCCTCTTACTGAAACCGGTGATACACAGCGTAGCCTGCCTTGTAACGAGCTGGCGTTTCTGAGATGCTGCTACTGGTGACGCTGCTGCTGTTGCTGCGTAAGGTGATACATCTATCCAGTGGGCTGTCACAGTCATATAGTCCTTAGTCTGCCCTGTTCCACTTGTCCACATGTCCGTGGTTAAGTGGACATTGTGTACAACGGCATTTTTCAGGACACTGAGGACACTTTTTCTGACGTTTCTGTACAGTCTCGGTATCGCCTGCCTAGTGAAGTGGAATCTAGACGGGATTTGGAACCGGGGACACACTACCTCCATCAATTGTCTAAATCCCACTGCACTAATGGCGGATACCGGACGCACGTCTAACACCAACATAGCAGTCAAGGCCTCAGTTATACGTTTTGCTTCAGGATGACTGCTGTCGTACTTCATCCTCCTCGCTAAGGACTGTTGGAGGGTCAATTGTTTAGTAAAAGTAGTGGTGTTCCTACTTCCTCTCTGGGATGATGAACGACTCCCAGCAGCAGCAACAGCAGCAGCGGCAGCAGTAGGCGTAGCAATGCAGGATCCTCCAGAGGAATCCCGGATAGGAGAGTCAGTCATGCCAGTGACATGGCCTGCAGGACTACTTCCGATCCTGACTAAGGAGGAAATTGACGAGGAGGGAGTTGACGGTGTGGTTTGCAGGCGCTTGGATACAACAGGACAACGGGATTTAGGTGTCCCTGGACTGCTTACGGTCTTAGCCAAAGTTTCTGAACTTGACAGTAACTTTTTATGAACGCGCTGCAGGTGCCGTATAAGGGAGGATGTTCCTAGGTGGTTGACGTCCCTACCCCTACTTATTTCACCTTTACATATGGTACATATGGCAAGACAGTTGTTGTCCGGATTTGGATAGAAATATTGCCAGACCAAAGAGGTGGAATGTTTGGTCTTCTGCCCAGGCATGACCGTGATGGGCTTTTTCATCCCACGGACAACAACTGTCTCCCCCGGAGCCTGATTTAAACAAACCACATCACCATCAGAATCCTCCTCGCCAACTTCCTCCTCAGCGCCAGCTACACCAGTATCCTCATCCTGTTGTACTTCAACAGTGACATCTTCAATTTGCATATCAGCAAGTGGACTGTGGGTGCTCCTTTCAGCACTTGCAGGGGGCGTGCAAATGGTGGAAAGAGCCACCTCTTCCCGTCCAGTGCTGGGAAGGTCAGGCATCGCAACCACCACCACACTTGGACTCTCCTTGGGGATTTGTGATATCTTCTTAGAAAGCACAGTTCTTCGCTGTGCTTTTGCCAGCTTAACTCTTTTGATTTTTTTAGTGGGAGGAGGGCTTCCATCGTCATGTGAAGCTGAACCACTAGTCATGAACATACTAGGGATCGACCTTAGCCGTTCCTTGCCACTCCGTGTCGTAAATGGCATATTGGCAAGTTTACGTTTCTCTTCAGCTGATTTAAATGTCTTTTTCAAGGTCATTTTCCTGAACTTTGCCATTTGGGATTGTATGTGCCCTCTACTATGACATTGGGCATCGGCCTTGGCAGACGACGTTGATGGCATGTTATCGTCTATGTCATGACTAGTGGCAGCAGCTTCAGCACTAGGAGGAAGTGGTTCTTGATCTTTCTCTATTTTATTTTTATCGGAGAAAGTTTGGTCCTCCATTTATGTTATATCGATTTGATATATACGTGCGGCTAAACCCAGAAAATAATTTTTTTTTTGGTTTGGACTGGAGTGTACTTTGGGGGTTACAGCACCCTTTAACGGTCAAGCCAGCCGGCCCTTTACTTATGACACAGGCGCACTCTTGGCACTACTTTGTTGATGCACGTGCGGCTACTGCGCACACAATTCACAAACACAGAAAATAATTTTTTTTTTGGTTTGGACTGGAGTGTACTTTCGGGGGTTACAGCACCCTTAACGGTCAAGCCAGCCGGCCCTTTACTTATGACACAGGCGCACGCTTGGCACTACTTTGTTGATGCACGTGCGGCTACTGCGCACACAATTCACAAACACAGAAAATAATTTTTTTTTTGGTTTGGACTGGAGTGTACTTTGGGGGTTACAGCACCCTTTAACGGTCAAGCCAGCCGGCCCTTTACTTATGACACAGGCGCACTCTTGGCACTACTTTGTTGATGCACGTGCGGCTACTGCGCACACAATTCACAAACACAGAAAATAATTTGTTTTTGGTTTGGACTGGAGTGTACTTTCGGGGGTTACAGCACCCTTTAACGGTCAAGCCAGCCGGCCCTTTACTTATGACACAGGCGCACGCTTGGCACTACTTTGTTGATGCACGTGCGGCTACTGCGCACACAATTCACAAACACAGAAAATAATTTTTTTTTTGGTTTGGACTGGAGTGTACTTTGGGGGTTACAGCACCCTTTAACGGTCAAGCCAGCCGGCCCTTTACTTATGACACAGGCGCACGCTTGGCACTACTTTGTTGATGCACGTGCGGCTACTGCGCACACAATTCACAAACACAGAAAATAATTTTTTTTTTGGTTTGGACTGGAGTGTACTTTCGGGGGTTACAGCACCCTTAACGGTCAAGCCAGCCGGCCCTTTACTTATGACACAGGCGCACGCTTGGCACTACTTTGTTGATGCACGTGCGGCTACTGCGCACACAATTCACAAACACAGAAAATAATTTTTTTTTTGGTTTGGACTGGAGTGTACTTTCGGGGGTTACAGCACCCTTAACGGTCAAGCCAGCCGGCCCTTTACTTATGACACAGGCGCACGCTTGGCACTACTTTGTTGATGCACGTGCGGCTACTGCGCACACAATTCACAAACACAGAAAATAATTTTTTTTTTGGTTTGGACTGGAGTGTACTTTCGGGGGTTACAGCACCCTTAACGGTCAAGCCAGCCGGCCCTTTACTTATGACACAGGCGCACGCTTGGCACTACTTTGTTGATGCACGTGCGGCTACTGTGCACACAATTCACAAACACAGAAAATAATTTTTTTTTTGGTTTGGACTGGAGTGTACTTTCGGGGGTTACAGCACCCTTAACGGTCAAGCCAGCCGGCCCTTTACTTATGACACAGGCGCACGCTTGGCACTACTTTGTTGATGCACGTGCGGCTACTGCGCACACAATTCACAAACACAGAAAATAATTTTTTTTTTGGTTTGGACTGGAGTGTACTTTCGGGGGTTACAGCACCCTTAACGGTCAAGCCAGCCGGCCCTTTACTTATGACACAGGCGCACGCTTGGCACTACTTTGTTGATGCACGTGCGGCTACTGCGCACACAATTCACAAACACAGAAAATAATTTTTTTTTTGGTTTGGACTGGAGTGTACTTTCGGGGGTTACAGCACCCTTAACGGTCAAGCCAGCCGGCCCTTTACTTATGACACAGGCGCACGCTTGGCACTACTTTGTTGATGCACGTGCGGCTACTGCGCACACAATTCACAAACACAGAAAATAATTTTTTTTTTGGTTTGGACTGGAGTGTACTTTCGGGGGTTACAGCACCCTTAACGGTCAAGCCAGCCGGCCCTTTACTTATGACACAGGCGCACGCTTGGCACTACTTTGTTGATGCACGTGCGGCTACTGCGCACACAATTCACAAACACAGAAAATAATTTTTTTTTTGGTTTGGACTGGAGTGTACTTTCGGGGGTTACAGCACCCTTAACGGTCAAGCCAGCTGGCCCTTTACTTATGACACAGGCGCACGCTTGGCACTACTTTGTTGATGCACGTGCGGCTACTGCGCACACAATTCACAAACACAGAAAATAATTTTTTTTTTGGTTTGGACTGGAGTGTACTTTCGGGGGTTACAGCACCCTTAACGGTCAAGCCAGCCGGCCCTTTACTTATGACACAGGCGCACGCTTGGCACTACTTTGTTGATGCACGTGCGGCTACTGCGCACACAATTCACAAACACAGAAAATAATTTTTTTTTTGGTTTGGACTGGAGTGTACTTTCGGGGGTTACAGCACCCTTAACGGTCAAGCCAGCCGGCCCTTTACTTATGACACAGGCGCACGCTTGGCACTACTTTGTTGATGCACGTGCGGCTACTGCGCACACAATTCACAAACACAGAAAATAATTTTTTTTTTGGTTTGGACTGGAGTGTACTTTCGGGGGTTACAGCACCCTTAACGGTCAAGCCAGCCGGCCCTTTACTTATGATACAGGCGCACGCTTGGCACTACTTTGTTGATGCACGTGCGGCTACTGCGCACACAATTCACAAACACAGAAAATAATTTTTTTTTTGGTTTGGACTGGAGTGTACTTTCGGGGGTTACAGCACCCTTAACGGTCAAGCCAGCCGGCCCTTTACTTATGACACAGGCGCACGCTTGGCACTACTTTGTTGATGCACGTGCGGCTACTGCGCACACAATTCACAAACACAGAAAATAATTTTTTTTTTGGTTTGGACTGGAGTGTACTTTCGGGGGTTACAGCACCCTTAACGGTCAAGCCAGCCGGCCCTTTACTTATGACACAGGCGCACGCTTGGCACTACTTTGTTGATGCACGTGCGGCTACTGCGCACACAATTCACAAACACAGAAAATAATTTTTTTTTTGGTTTGGACTGGAGTGTACTTTCGGGGGTTACAGCACCCTTAACGGTCAAGCCAGCCGGCCCTTTACTTATGACACAGGCGCACGCTTGGCACTACTTTGTTGATGCACGTGCGGCTACTGCGCACACAATTCACAAACACAGAAAATATATTTTTTTTTAGCACTTGGGGGGAGCACCCCTGATGGACAGAGCACCCCCTGGACAACACTGCAGCACTCCTTTAGGACTGGGACACTGCACAGGACTTTGGAGTGGACACAGCCCCTATGGAGAACTGACTGCACAACACAGTCCAGCCAGCCCCTATGGACTTTGAAGTAGTGGACACAGCCCCTATTAACAACAGCAGCACAGCACAACACAGCCAGCCCCTATGGACTTTGAAGTAGTGGACAACAGCAGCACTACACTACACTACACTACACAGCCCTAACTCCCACCCTCCCTCTTCACTGTCCACAGCCGAGTGAGAAAATGGCGCCGACGTGGGTACCTTATATAGGATCCAAAACCCGCGAGACTCGGAAGGCGGGATGATGACGTTTTGCCTCGATTTCAGATCCGAGTCAGGCGGGAAAAGTCGAGCCTGATTCGGATCGGACTCGGATCGGGGGGGCTCGGGGGGGTTCGGATTTCAGAAATCCGAACCCGCTCACCCCTACCCTTAACACAGTAAACACACTAAGGGGTCTATTTACTAAGCTGTGTTAGGAGACAGAGTGAAAAGTGATAAGGTGCCAGCCAATCAGCTCCCAACTGTCATTTTTCAAACACAGCCTGTGACCAGGGGCGCCGAGAGGGGGGGGAGCGGGTTCAGATTACCGGGGCCCGGGCTTCCTGAGGGGCAAGGCGGGGGCCCGGGTCCAGCGCCGCTCCCCCTCCCTCATAGCAGCCCAGCACTCAGCGTGAGCAGCAGCCACAGCAGTCTCCTGTGCCTGTGGGGAGGAGCGATCACACTGATCGCGCCCCCCTGCTTTGAGCAGGGCTGAGGGGGCCCAGAGCGCCTTTTTTCAGGAAGGGGGCGTGGCCACACCTCCCGCAATTAGGCCATGCCCCCTATTACCCGGGCCCGCCGCGGCTCTCAGCGGGCCTGCCTCAGCGGGCCTGCCACGGCTCTCAGCGGGCCTGCTGATTGGCTGGCACCTTATCACTTTTCACTCTGTCTCCTAACACTGCTTAGTAAATAGACCCCTATATCTTGTTAAGTGCTAATTATGCCCCCTCCATGGGTTGGCCACACTCTAAAATTAAACCTATGGAAATACCTCTCTAGAAATCCTGCATTTGCCCCTGTTGCTGGGTGCGGCGCGCCATCAAAATGCTCACAAACGACAGTGTTTGAGTCGCCACACCCCTGTTACCTCCCCCAAATGGTTGCTGTCTGTCAATCACTGTGTCTTAATCCGCAGTATGACCGCCAGCGCAAAACCATCGCAGCACCTGTGCAGGGCGGGTCAGATGCATGCGCCATATAGAAAACCGGCTAATTGCAGAAAAAAAGATCGAAATTGCGTCCTTCTCTGCATAAGGTCCTAATTAACAGAACAATCAGTATTAGACTTGAATTAAAGGGATAATAATTCCATAGGTAAAATGGCCAAAATAGTAGGCAGATTTATAATATGAATATATACAGTTAATTAAAAAAAATCTACTTTTAACTTGCAGTATAGGCAAAGATATTATTTTTTTATTGAGAAATGTCTGAATAGATGGCCAAATGCTATCAGCTACTATTACCATTATGCCTAATTGGCCCTTCATATGCTTTTATATTGGGTCTACGTGTTTGTGCATTTACACTTGTTACTCTGTATCATCTGTCTTTTACGTTGCTTCAATACAAATATATTTAAGAAAAAAAAAAGGAAATGTCTGAATTAACATATAACAGCATAATATGGTGGATTTATATAAGATTCAGCAAAGATATTGCTATTGCCTTTGTAGGTTACTGCAGCGCTCAATGGGTTTCATGAGTCAGAGTTAAAAATAAAATGCATATTCTAAATGTAATACTCTGTTTTTGTTTTCTTACCTGATTGTAATAATCTGTCCAAAGTTGAGGTCGTAATTATTGACCTGAGCAATGAAAATGGCTGCCAGGGCTTCATAGAGAGCTGTGCCGTCCATGTTGATTGTCGCTCCCACTGGTAGGACAAACCGCGTCACCCTCTTGTCCACTTTATTGTTCTCTTCCAGGCATTTAAAGGTGATCGGCAAAGTTGCAGAGCTAGAAATAGTGACACGGGAGTAGGCATCTGTAGATTACTGAGGTGTTGTTAATTCGTAATTAGTAGAATAAAAAACATTTTTGTGCTGAAATAAAATAAAAAGACACATTACAATCTAATTTTCCAGGTGACAGGAACGGGTACTGAAGGGGGAGGGGGAGCGGGCACAAATTACCCGGGCCTGGGCCTGCTGGTGGGGCCTGAGGCAGCTGCTGAGGGGGCGTGGCCAGACCTCATGAATTTGGCCACACCTCCTTATAACCCGGGTCCCGTGGATGCCTCAACGGCCCTGAACAGAAACCCTGCCACCTGCTAAAATGTTATTCCAGTCCCGCTTTTTACCCAGCACTCTGACCTTTCCTGTGCTGCATTAGAGTATCTAATCTGTCAGTGCAATGTCATTTGTACAGCTTCTCTGCTGCCCCATCAACAGTGGTGCCCCAGGCGTGTGACTAGGTTACTTATATGGTAAATGGAGCCCTGTCTGCTTAGTTTCCTTTTTACTGTATGTCCTTAAAGCAAGGGCGTATCTATAATGGGTGCAGGGTGTACGGGGCACACCGGCTCCTCGGTCCACGGGGGCCCACACAGCACACCCTGCACCCATATATAGTTATAATCAGAGCCGTAACTAGACATTTTGGTGCCCTGTGCCAGAAAGAGCATTGGTGCCCCCCTCATTTTGCAAAGGGACATAATGCACCCAAAAAAGGTGAATGGCCTCATGGGGAAGAGCCAGGTAAGAGATAGTAGAGGACAGGAGATGCTGGGGATGAAATAAGAGGAAGCTACAAGTGAGAATGATAATAAACAGAAATTTGAGAGCCCCAAACAGAGCCCCCTGACCTGTGGTGCCCTGTGCGATGGCACCGGCCGCACTACCCTAGCTACGGCCCTGGTTATAATTACCTTTCCACAGTCTCCAGAGTGCTGCTCTGCAGCAGCAGAGGTCACAGGGAAAATGGCGGCAACCATTTTCCTGGTTACTTGCGCTTGCGCAGTAGAGATGTCCCCAAGAATGAGGTGCAGGCGCCATTTTCCTGGAGACCCGCACATGCGCAGTAGATTCTGGCACCAAGCCAGATTCTACTGCACTGCCAAAGAAGAGGAGGCCCGCACTGCAAACGGCCCTGTCTTAAAGTTTGTATAAAAATATAATTTATGTTTCATAATGTCAATAAAAGGTAGCGTAGCGGGTCTCGATCCAAAGGGGGCGAGCTGTCAATGTTGATTGACAGCTCGCCCCGTTTGGAAGGCGGGCCGGGGGGGTGGCAGCCCAAACGGAGGCATTCCCATGGGAACGCCTACCGTTTGGGGGAGGCCCACATCACTAGTGATGTCAGTGGAGAGCTTCCGGCTCAGACAGAGCCAGAAGCTCTCCGGGGCTTACGACAAGGGAGACCCTACCCTAGGGTCTCGTCGTAAGCTCCGATGGTCGCGATGGTCATAGACCATCACCGGAGCGGTCGTTAGAGCTGTGGGTGTTAACCCACAGCATAACGACCGCAACAGAGGCGGGCGGTCAGGATGCAAGCGGCCGCCCAGTTTCTGAGCGACCGCTTGCATCCTCCGACCGCCTCTGAATGAGGCCCATAGACTGTAAGTGAATTATGCCATATTCTCTGTACTGTGCTACGTAATACGATTGGCGCTATAAAGGTGACACTTTCTTTGTGCGTGAATCGGTGCAGATACAGGCTGATCTATCCTCAGCCATTACAAAGGCAAACAACGTGTACTGTACACTTGAAACCTCAGTAATACCGTAATGAAGAGGATTTTATTAAAGTACGCATACCTTGAGGAGGTGCCCAGGGCCGTTATTAAGGCTTGCAGCAGCCCTCCGATGAACACCCAGGGGTTTTTACGAGTAACCAGAAAGTAAAGCATTGGCAGAACAAAGACGGCATGGATGAGTAACCCAATAATGACTGTGATTGTATACATGCCAAGCTGTCCACCGACCACCCCCATGTCCTCCATCTCTGCGATCTTCCCAGCAATTAGGAAGAGGATTCCAATAGGGGCATACCTGAAAACAGAAGAATCATTGATTATGTGCACAACTCGGAAACATACAATGATACGATTTGGATATTCTAGCAGATGTTACTGCAGAGGTGATCTGGTGCCAGGGGCCATGCTTAGGAGCCTGAGAGTATGATAACTCAACTTTAGGACTACGGAGAATGAATATTAAAATGAAGTGGCAGGAATATGGTTATAATACATTTAACAACATCAGAACCACATGTGTTTTGCCCTTTGAAAGACCAAGGTTCACATTTCCTCTTAAAGGGTCGAATCAATTAGCCACGATAGCCATATACCACAGGGCTGTGTTCCAAAATCCGCCAGTCCGGGGCGAGGTTGGTCCATAAGGGGGGATAGCTGATTATTCTGAAATTTGTAGTCTCAACAAGTGAATTTTACTTTGTGTTTTTAAAGAACAAATTGTACTGTCTTTTAGTACCATACTGGGAACAATATTGTTTTATTTATTTTGGATATTATATGGAGAAATTAGCAAATATAGGAAAAATAACCCTGGTTTCACCCCTTTTATATGAAGTTAGTATATCTCAGACTTGCAGTATTGCTAAATTATTCTATGATTTCTTTATGTTCTTTATTTCAGAGTATGCTCCCATAAAATTGTTTAGACTTTTATTAATATATATATATATATATATATATATATTTTTTTTTAAATCTTTACAATTATTCTTTCCTATACTTTTGAACTTTTAAGACTTTTAAGACAAACAACATGTATTTGCATGCAATAACAACCGCTGAGATGCCAGCAGGGGCGGATTGGGCCGCCGGGAAACCGGGACAGTTCCCGCTGGGCCGGCACATGGCTTCCCTCAGTGGATTACACAGTCAGTCTCCCCCCCCTCCCCTTCCGGGCTGGTCCACGCCGCGCACTACACAGACAGCCCGCCCCCCTACCCCTTCCGGGCCGCGCACTACACAGTCTCCCCCCCGACCGTGCTGTGCACTCCCCTCAGTGACTTACACAGAGTCAGCCAGCCGGCCCCCTACACCTTCCGGGCCGCGCCGCGCACTACACAGGCAGCCTTCCCCCGACCGTGCTGTGCACTCACCTCAGTGGCTACAGACAGCCTCGATCGGAGCACAGAGAGTACTGGGGCACAGAGACAAGGAGCCTGTGTTAGAAGAAGAGAACTGCGTGGGCTGCACGGACAGAAGCTCCAAGTGCAGCTACAGTAATGTGAGGAGGTAAGGAGCTCAGGGGACTGGCTGCAGTGTTACCAGGGTGAATCATTAAACTCACAGAACAATGCTGTATACAGCTCAGTATCAAACCTTTGTTAGCTATTCCTGAGCAAAAAGGCCCCCTAACACTTAAAATGTTCCTGTATTACCCAAATTGGCACTGTCCCTCCCTGCATACCCCTGAGACAGAACTAATTTGTTAGCTTTAGCAGTGTGTGCCAGTCATGGTTCGGTCCCAGGACTCCGCAGATGCTCTGCGGGGAAGTGGCTTTCTAGGGATGATGGGGAAAAAAGTGCTGCACAGATGGAGGGCAGTAGCTCTGGACTAAAAGGCAAATACAATCCCCCTACATACCCTGCCCAAGTGAGAAACTACTCAAACTGTGAGGCATGATTCATATAATGGTTAGATTTACTGCCTAACAGCACTGAAGTAATGGGTGCAATTCCTGCCAAAGCCATATCCGTGTGGAGTTTGTATATTCTTCCTGTATGTGCTTGGGTGTACTTCAGGCACTCTAGTATAATCCCACTAACCAAACATATACTGGTAGGTGAATTGGTTACTGACAAAATGTAACCCTAGTGTGTATGTGGTAGGGAACATAGGCTGTAAGCTACACTTGGGCAGGGAATTATGTGAATGGCCAAATAGTCTCTGTAAGTGCTGCATAGTATGTTTGTGCTATATAATATAATCACCCAGGTGATCTGTGCAGGATTGTCTAATATTCTGTATATTGCAATGTATGAGGAGGGTGGAAACAAACCACACATACATGGAGAATATGCTGGATGAAGCCACAATCAGAGGGCTGCAAGTTAACCAAATAACTATAAAACAAGCAAAAGCTTATGGCAAGAAAAGCAGCCAAAAAAAAAACCACCCTATATTACCCAAGTCACTGCACACTAAGGGCCTGATTCATGGTCGCTCGCTAGATGCGGTCGCTCGCTCCCAGCGTATGCAAATCCAGTGCACGCCCAGCAAGGCAGGCGATCGCACGGCAAGGCATTAGCACACCCACTATGTCTTGGCGAGCGATCACTTTGTGTATGCAGATGCCCACCAGCCATTCCTAAGATGCCCACTTGTGCACGTCATCTGGAAGAGCAGCTAACCATTGGTACATCGAGCACCATCAGATGTGCTCGCAGCGCTTGAGGTTGACTATACCTGGCTGCAAGCACTGCAATTACTTCAGTGTGAAATACAACCAGGTGACATGTACTATGGCGCTGCATGGTAATTATGCACGCCTATGAAACGGCGTTGAAACACTCAGGCACACCTGCGTTCGTACTCCACTGCCCCATTTCTAGTGGACTGCCCCTGTTACCACCCACAAACAGCCTCTCCCGTTACTCATTCAACTGGGCTGTCTATGCTGGGCAAGCGAGCTCTTCCCGGTCTGTCGCAGTGGTTTGCGCACGCACATTGTGATGCATACGCATGCACAGAATGCAAATATCGGCCAGCAACGAGCGATCATATCCTAGCGAGCAGGTCTGCATCAGGTCCTAAATTATTTCATGGACTGCACTGGATGCTATGGAAATGAGCTATGGCTCCTTTATAATTGACTGTCCTGCATGCACCTATCCCCCCTACTCTCCCCTGTGTTCTATCCAACAGTCTGTAAGGGAAATGCTACGCTGCTACATGTCATGTTTTAAAGCTATGCAAAAGATGTCCATATGGGATGTAGTTATGATCCCGGCGGTCAAGATGCTAGCGCTCAGAATGCCATCATCTGAATCCCGACACCTGTCAGAATCCTGACGCCAGCATCCTGACTGTTGACATCCCAATGGTAAGTATTGGGGTTAGGGTTAGACACTAGGGAGAGGGTTAGGTTTAGTCTGCGGGGAATGGGGGGATGGTTAGGGTTAGGCTGTGGGGAGGGTTGGGTTTAGGGGCAGGGCTAGGGTTAACCTACTTACTGATAGGTGACAGAACATTCAGGGGCATATTTATCACATTCCGCAGTTTTGATGTAGTTGTGATGTGATAATCAGCCCCAAAATTGCAAAGCAAAAATTAATATATGTCAATCTTTAGGTGCCAGGACAGAGCTTGCGAGAACTCTTATCCCGGAAGAGAGTTAAAGGTAAATTATTAAGGTTGTATAGTACGAATATTAATGTAATGTGTAAGTGACGGGGGATAATATAAAACACAGGGCTAGTTGGAGTAAGGTGGCCAATTTTTAAAGCAAGTTGCAACTGAATAATGTTGGGGCTAGATTATAGACCCCCCCCCCCCTTCAATAGACTCCTCGGCTTCCCCACCACCACCCATTTAGGGCTGTTTCCAAAAATTTCCCGGGCTGGTTTTCCATCCCAATCCGCCCCTGGATGCCAGTGACATGTACAGAAGTTTCCTCATACATCTAGCCTTTATAAGCCATGGGGCGCGAGTGAGTCGCCAGATCCCAGCTGCCTATTAGTCTTAGTTGTAATGTATTGCGACTTGGACGCAACAGACGATTGTGCTGATTAATTTGATATACGACACTTGGAAAAAAGCCGCAGCTGCTGCATCGTAGCATTTCCTATACAGATTCAGACCTAGGGCCTAATTCAGCAAGGATCTCTTATGGTGCAGGCAGTCATACAACCGGGAGCTCATTAAGGGGGTCATTCAGACCCACTCGCGAGCGGCAGTCCGCTTGCAAGTTGCGACCACAGGGTTTCTCTCGCAAGTCCGATGGTCGTGATGGTCAAGACCATCGCGACCATCTTGTTGGACGCTCGTATATGCTGTGGGTGGTGACCCACAGCTATACGAGCGTCCAGGAGGACGCTCCATTTTAATGGAGGTGGACCCTGATTCAGAGCGAGCGCTCTGGTCAGAGCGTCCGGCTCTGAATCAGGGCCTAAATCCCCTATTGACCGCGGAGGGGAGCAAGGCCCAGAGTAGCTTAACAGGCTCCCACGGATACCGGCCCCCTAGCAACTGCTACATCCCTGGTTCTTCCTACTGATAAGAGTAGTTTTAAATGAAGGGGCATTATTAGAGTGGGTGCTGTTGCTATTGGGCCCGGAGCTTTAGGGTATCTGCCTCTGGGGCCTGACTTCTCAGCACCCAGCACACATTCGGGATGGCCATCGACCATTGATGGTTTCGCAACCATTAGTGATCTTTTACCAAATGGCAAGTGTTTTGCAACCATCAATGATCTATTGCCAATGGCAAGAGTGTTTTCTCCCCATCAATGGAACATCACCGATGCTGCATCATCCATGGCAGTGCCCCAATGGTCCTTCAATGGTTTTCTGCCGATTGTTTAAAACCATCACCCCATTGATGATAGAGCCATCGATGGCTATCCTAGCACACATTGCTTAAAGATTGATTTGCAGTTGATCTGCAAATACATGGTGTTTGGTCCCTCCCCCAGAGCCATCCACCAATACTGCGCATCAAATATTAGGCCCTCCCTTCACATCAATCCACCGCCCTCATTTTTTTTTCTTCCCCACCTCTACAACTGCCTTTGGTCTGAATGGAATGGCAACTTCCTTTCGCAAGTTGCACTGCTGCTCCTCAACTGGCAGCCTGGGGAGCAGTGACCAGAGATGACTGAAAAAATAACACAGCAGGATCATCCACAGTGTGTGCAGATAATGGACTGGGGAGTTGAACTGTAAGTGCCCTGTGATGTCTACTCCCCCTTTCCCTCCCCTACCCCCTGTGAAAAGATTAGTGGCTGTATACCAGTGAGATGGGCAAATCTCTCCTGTCCTCTAGCTTGTAATTTATCATGTGAGTTTATAAGTTAAGCAGGCCATACATCAGCGCTGCGATTTCCTGCTCTGCCGATCTGCGGATTGGTGGCCATCGATGATCGGCGATCCATTGGCAGATTGGGGGAAAAAATGCATGTTAAAAGTCCCCAACTCACCCATCCAGACTCACTGATCAAGCATTTCCAACATGTTCAATTTCCCCGATTTCCTGACCCCGCTGTTGGCAGAATGGGGAATTGCCGCAATAGCGTGTACATGTATAGGCCCCTTAAGCAGACATGTTACTGAACAGGGGTGAGACTGACATTTTGCTACTGGAATGTTGCTGATCATACCTTGTAAACCAGATAACGTAGGTGCCTCACACCCCCAACTCCCAGTATGTCACCTATATCCATTAAGCATGAATTAACTATTACTGCTTATTGTGTAATAACTAATATAGGGCTTATTATGGACTGGCACCAGGACACAGCTGTGGGGCATTTATATTATGGGGCATACAATCATCTAGAGTACTAATATGGGGCATAAAATAAACTAGGGCACTTCTATTGGGCATAAAATTAAGTAGAGCACTACTATGGGGCATAATATGAATTAGGTTTCTACTATGGGATATATAAAATTAACTAGGGTGCTACTATGGGGCATAACATGAACTAGGGTGCTACAATGGGGCATACAATTAACTAGGGTGCTACTATGGAGCATAAAATGAACTAGGGTGCTACTATGGAGTATAAAATGAAATAGGGTGCTACTATGGAGCATAAAATGAACTAGGGTGCTACAATGTGGCATACAATGAACTAGGGTGCTACAATGGGGCATACAATGAACTAGGGTGCTACTATGGAGTATAAAATGAACTAGGGTGCTACTATGGAGCATAAAATGAACTAGGGTGCTACAATGTGGCATACAATTAACTAAGGTGCTACAATGGGGCATACAATGAACTAGGGTGCTACTATGGAGTATAAAATGAACTAGGATGCTACTATGGAGCATAAAATGAACTAGGGTGCTACAATGGGGCATAAAATTAACAACTATGGGATGAAAGAAAATGTTGGTGATATGAGAGTATTTGAAGACGATGTAGAAACTTGAGGATGTTAATGCATTAAAGCACACCCCCTGCGCAGACCTAAACACGCCCACTCCAACAGAGAGCTGCGGAGAGAGGTGTCTATACAGAAGCATTGTGGAACCCTTCACAATGTTTCCATGGGGCTCACAAAGTTCTGGTTACTCCCTGGTTTAAAGTGTTACATTTGCTAATTAACATGTCACAGTGTATAGTACAATTTTATACTTACCACATAATTACTGCAACTAATCTCATAATAGCCTCGTTGAGGCAGTCAAAGAACTCTTTTAAGGGTTTCCCTTGTTCCTTCATGTTTCCTATCACCAGACCAAAGCACATCGAGAAGACCACAAGTCCTAATGCATTAACCCCATTCACTGCCCCCGGGATGGGCACGACCTCCTCACGAAATTTGTATAGAGACTCCATAGCATCTGACACATTGTTCATGACCGCTGACAGCATTGTTTCATTTTCTGGAATGGGGACCTTAAATTGTTTCTTCTCATAGTTTGTCTTGAACTAAGTGAGAAAAAGACAAAACAAAACAAAAAACAGTCAAGAACAGTAATTCTGTAAAGTTTAGTTATTCACAATTGTACGCTATGCCGATATTTTGGCAGTTGAGCGATTATCAGCCGTCTGCGCAAGCATCGGAGTCACACTGCAAATACATCAAGGTACATTACCGTAGTCGCTCGCTGTGAATATTTATTTGCAGTGTGATTGACAGGCAGGGAGCGGTAACGGGAGTGTCGGCTAAAAACGCAGGCCGACACTGCGCGACTGTTTCGTGGGTGTGTGATACATCATGCTTCTGCAGTAAACATGGCTCCGGCATCTCAGTTCCTGCGGCCATTTTGTGCTACTATAGAGTTACTCATTGCTGCTAACATCGAATGATCTGTGACCAATGCTTGTATTTGCAAAAACGCCAGTGGGCGCCTCGATGCATATCCCGCCGGTTGCGACATTCGCATATTTTCTCACAGCAGCTGCAAACAGGATCGCATCCGCTGTGGAAATAGCGTACAACTATGAATAAGGCCCATAATACATTAGCTGCATAGCTGCTCCGAAGCAGAAATATTTTGTGTAATTACATTTTATTTATATGGTATAAAAGAAAATACTACAATATCTGAGTAAAGGAAAATCAATCCTGAAGATATACAGATGTGTCCTGCTACATCTTTGCTGTGTATGCAGCAAATCGCTCCACGCATGTGCCCGAGAGCGGATACGCCCACTGCGATCACACATGCGCCGCCATAGGAATGCATGGTGAGATCGCAGTGCATGCCATAGCGTAACGTAACGTATGCTCTTGCGGGTAATCGCATGGCGCGATGCGTGCGCACGTTTGTGGCGAGATCACCAAAGATTTAGCAGGACACGTCTGTAATCTCAAAATATTAATTATCATAATGTTTTATCAAGTTGTTATTGGTTCTTAGTGATCCTAAGCGCTTTCCCTCGTGGATTTAAGGTGCATTTTAAAAATATGGAAGGGCAAATGCTTCAATCCTTTTTAAAAAAAAAAACTATGCAAAGCAATATTTACATTACATTGCACAGAGGTGAATTAAACTTACTAACCAACCAACCAACCAACCAACCAACCTGTGTTACAGTTTCAATTTCAGGCCACTGTTCCGGGAAACAGGATGTTTGTCCCGAGTATTCCCCTGCAAATATCTTTTTTCTTTCTTAAAACGGTGATTGTGTGTGTGGTTACACCCACTTATGACTGGCCATGCCCCCAACGTGCTTGACTATAAACAAACAAATGCGTTTCTAAGAGAAAACGTTTTATAAGCCTTCCATTTTTCAATTTAGAAAATCCAGGTGGTATGTTGGAAATTTAAGATTGAAGATAAATATGAGTGAAGTTGCTGTGGAATTTCATGTGTATAGAACTTTGCTGAGGACCAGATCCATAGAGTTCCAGAGAAACCATCTTCGAGTTCCGTTTTTCACTGAGATTCCGAACTGTGATTGTAAATTCCATGGAATTTGTAGTCTATAAATAGAGACAGGATGATGACAGGGTCAATTCATTACGCTCAGTCGTGTGGTTGGTGACGGGGTCAATTCATTACGCTCAGTCGTGTGGTTGGTGACGGGGTCAATTCATTACGCTCAGTCGTGTGGTTGGTGTCGGAGTGGGGAAATTTTAGAAGTGAAAGCCTGTACCTAAGTGTGGAATGAGGCAAATATTTCACAGACCCCTTTTTAAAACCTTTACTTGAAGGCCATGTTACTTTTGGAGAGCAGAAGTTTTCTCCATGGTGGTCCACCATGTACAACTAATTTCAATGTCTTCTGTATGGCGGACTCATGGACACGGGCATGAGGGAATACGTTAGAGGCCTCATATGGCAGACCCTTAGCTATTACCCAATGGGCTCATTCTCACCTTTTGTATTTTAGAACTGGGTAAATACATTGAAAGTGTTGAATTTCCACCATTTGCGGGTGGGCCCGATCGTTGGTTAGTGGAGAACAAAGTCGTTGTTACCAGTTTTGGTGTCCTCAGAAATCTCCATTGTGTAGCAAGTAGCAACATGTTCAAAAAGGACATGACCATGTCCAGCTGTCCAGTGTTACTTCTTAATCTGGTTCTTTTGTTTTTTTTTTAAATTCAGATGCACTGGGACCCCAGGTTCCCCATGGCTACTCTGCTAGTAACCGCTTCTGCAGTGACTTGTCTAACATTTACATAATCACAGTTGAACATAGAACATCCCACAAAACAAATTTATTTTGCAACACAATACTGTACCTGTTTAAAGCAGGCTTCCACCATGTTTGGAGGGAACATATTTCTGCCAGAAAAAAGATAAGACGCTCAAATATTATAATACACTTGCAAAAATTTGTCAAAATCAATGCATAAATCATAATACAATCTTTTTATTGCAAACAATCCTGCATGTCATCAACAGGTGGATTTTACCAAACTGGAGGGGGGGGGGGTCCAGAGACTTAAACAGGCCCTTGCATAATTTGCAAAATTCCTTGAAAAAAAAGTTTAAAATGTTTTATTGCAATTTATTTGACTGACTCCGACACATATTTTCTTCTATTATTAGTGTCAACCAGTTTCAAATAGGGGAGCCACACCAACTGCCAGTGAGTCCAGGTCGGCGATGTTTGGCAGCGTTTGGGGTGGCAGTTGGTGAGGTTCCCCTTATACCGTAGGTTTGTGTATGGTAAAAATATGGGGACAATGGATCTAGTTGGAGTCCTTCATTTTATTTAACTCCTCTCAATGCCTGGAATACTAGTTGTTTTTTTTAATTCAGTACTATTTACTATGGAGTTGTTTTCTTCCAAGTTACAAAAACACCTCTCCATGCTGGTGTGACTGGTGGTACTGAATTTGACAAATCCCTGTGAGCCTGTGGTTATAGGAGATAAAGAGGGGAATGCAATTAGGGGTGTTAACTTTTCATGGCTGAAAAAGGTTGGTAACCTCGGGGTTTATCGGCTGAGGCTATTCAATAAGAATCCCTTTTTCCGCCGAACTCCTTTTTAACGAGAGCTGTTAAAGGGCATTTACGCATACAGTCTGTGAAAAGTTCATGGACCTATGCATAGCTGGGTGTTTCCAACTGTTAACTGCATACTCATCGGGGATTTCTTTTCGGGACTCATGAGATCCGAAAAGAAATCCCTGTTAAGTCGGGCTAATTGATCGCTGCCAGCGATCAATTAAGCCGATTTAACTTAACGGGACCGATTGAATTCCGCCCTAAATTTAGCAGTGTTTTGTATAAAGATCGTGCAACCTAGAAATGAAAGTGATGCATTAAAAATGTAACGACATATTATTGGGTGCGTGTATTGAAATGATGCATTAAATAGTTGACTGTCATTATTTAATTACATTAAACATTAAGTCTTAGCACACCTTATTAAGTCTAGGAAAGCGTCAGCGGCAGTGACCGGCTCAATCTTCCCTTCCCGGTGCATCTTCTCCTTGCTGCCCTTTCCAGGGTGGATGATGATGACGATGATAATTCCGATGAAGACAGCAATGATGGTCGTTGTCATATAGTACACAACAGCTCTTATCCCCATCTTCCCTGATGCCTTACTGTCCAAAGCCGCCATACCTAGGGAGACAGAACAACCAGGTCTTACAGAGCCCACATGGTAGATCCAGAGAAAACAATGGCAGCACTGGGTAACGCATATATTGGTCACATTATTTCTGTTATTGACCTTAGAAACTCAGGCGATGGGAACCCTAAACCCTATTTATGCATTTAGTGCCTTAGCTGTAGGGAGAACTGTATAATCTTGTGCGTGATGATACAGGACAGGGTTGTACAGAGAATATCCTGCTATTTATTAAGGAGAGAGAAATGCATACTGTATATTTGTCTCCAATTTCTTTTAGGGCATACAAATCAGTTTGGACCATTCTCTGGGGTACATTTATTATAGGGACCTATTGGGGACACCAAAAGATCAGTTTAGCATTACTGCCTGATATCAGCATTACATCCTCACAGCACTGAGGTCTTGGGTTCAGTTTACGCCAAGGCCCTAACTGTGTGGACTATGGGCCTGATTCAGAGTTGGGAATAGAGAGAGATATCTCTCTCAACTGATCATCTTGGTGAAACCATGCTGCACTGCAGGTGGGGCAGATTTAAAATGTGCAGTATTTGTGGGTTACATGTAAAAACAGCCAGTATTTACCCTACATGCAAAAAAAAAAATTATGTATTTACACCCCTTGCATTGCAACATGGTTTGTCCAGGTACACAGTTATGTGCTATCTCTCTCTCTATTCCCAACTCTGAATCAGGCCCTTTGTACGTTCTCCCTTCTGGGTGCTCCAGTTTCCTCCCACAATCCAAAAACATACTGGTAGGTTAATTGGCTTCTGAGAAAAAGTGAACCCTAGTGCAGTGGTTCCCAAACTTTTTCAAATCACGGCGACCTAGAGTATCAGCATTTTTTCCCACGGCACCCCTGGGCCAAAAGTGTCTTATTGAGAAATTCAGTAAAAATTAAATTAAGTAAATTGTATTTATATGTCACCCTTAGGTTCACTTGTAGTTCTCTAGGGTATGCGTACACACGCGCTACAGTGTTTCCCACTATTTTCTCGGAAGCTGCTGGGCACACGAGTTGTCCAGACTCGGAGGGTAGGTATTATATTAAATTGGGTTTTGTGACCAGCGCTAATCTTATTTGTATGTGTATTTAAAATGGTGTATTACAAAAATACATGATAAGTTGTATATATAAAATAAGATATTTAATCTGATATATTAAGTAGGGAGTCACAATGATCCTTAAATGGAAAGTATAATGTCCAGGACAAAGTACTCCTGTCACCTGAATTGGCTCCTATTAGGTGAAGTAAGAAGGCTCCTTTATGGTGACTCTTTCTGTATGTCATAATAAGCCTATGTAACCCTATGGCCAGATATCATGCTGCACATAGGTGTAAACGATCAGCCCAGATACTGTATGTCAGTTTTAATCGTTGCACCTTGGTTGCAGGTAACATAAGAAGACTGCTTTAGAGTGTCTCTTTCCGTATAGCACTCAGGACTTCATTCAGACCCGGTCGCAAGCGCTGAGCGCTCGCAACCGGGTCGATGTTTAGGCCCTGCGCACACATTGCGCAAGCCCTGGAGAGAGAGAGAAATTTTCTCGCTCCGGAGCTCACTACAAAAGGGGCGGCTGTCAATGTTGATCGACTGCTCGACCCGTTTTGTAGGCGTGGCGGGGGGGGTGGTTTCACAAACTGAGGCGTTCATTAAGGAACGCCTGCCGTTTTGTGGGCGGCCGCACTGTCATCAGCAGTGATGTCAGTTGGGAGTTTCCTGCTCGATCAGAGCAGGAAGCTCCTTGGGGTTGCGGTTGCCGAGACCCAACCTTTGGGTCTCGTCGCAAGCCTCGGTGGTCACGATGGTCTTGACCATCGCGACGATCAACCTGGTCGGTTGCTAAAGCTGTGGGTGGTAACCCACAGCTTAGCTAGCGACCAGGAGGCCGCACTTGAAAAGTCAAGTGGCCGCCCTCATTCAGAGCGAGCACTCGCTTCTTGCGGCCGCCTCTGAAAGAGGGCCTCATTGCCTACGTTTCCCTTTTAACATGACACAGTTACTCGTACGGTAGGTCACCTCTTAATAAGGGCAGACCAAAACCCTACACATCACCAATAACAGGTTAACTCTCCTTTTCGGAGCGTCTCATTAAAGACCAACTGATATTTACACTTACACCAATCAGGTTGTCACTCAGAGTGTTAAAAGGGAAACGTAGGCACTGATGGCTGCACGGCGCTGGGCCATCCTTTCCTTGAATTGGCGCTCTGTCTTGCCCACATAGTGCAAACCATATGGGCAAGACAGAATATACGCCACAAAGCGCGAACTACAAGATAAGGACCAGTTAATACTACATTTTCTCCCTGAATACGGATGTGCAACAAAATTACCTACCTGCATATAGCTGCAGGTAGTACAGTATTGCGACAGTTCGTTACAAGGTAATCGATCATGTGCCAGTTTCATTGAGGGGTGGCAATAGAGCCAAAAAGCTCTTACAACTTGAATCATCTTGGATTCATAGGCTGGACACTTTGTCGCCGCGAGGGCTCAATGAGTCATTAGGTCTAAATTGTTTTCTCTAGTCTGCCATAAGACAGCCATATTTTTGAGTGAGTATTAAACTTCTCCCTTTTATGTCATTACTTGGATTTTCCAGCATCAGCTCGGTGTGGCATCTTTCTCTTGTGCTCATGGTTTGGCATATGCTTATACGTTCATATATAATAGCTCTTTGGCAGATTATAAATTGTTTGATTTTTTTCTACCCATGCTGCTATAAGGAATCTATTTTGATTTATCTGAATGTTTTTTCATTTACATATATAGATATTTAGTTATTTACACAGTTTGCCCATTCAAGACAACCGCAGGTTTTTGTGTCATGCATTCTAACGGTGATACTGAATTTTGTATTATATGTACATATATTTTAGTACAAATTTTTTCTGTTTTTTGTTTAGTGTTTTCAGCAATCAGTTATTTCCATTTATTAGATTTGATATCGACACATTTATTATTTATTCATCATTCCTTTGTTTCGTGCACTTTTTTATGCCCGGGCGCACCACGTTGTATTATTCATTTAAATGCGCTATTTTTTTCACTTATGCCGACACATAACCATTTATGCTTGTTCACATTCAATATACGAGCTGTTTTATGATGTTTTTCTTATCTCATGACTTCTAGTAGGATATTGTAATTTTTATTCACAGGTGTTTGTGTTTTACTATGAAATGTGTGACTAACAGTCTCTGTATCTGTTTGTTTAGCAGGTTGTTATGGCAACTGTTGGGCTATGTGTTACCTCCGTCAGCCGCTGTGCCGATGGAGACCACGTGGGGGCTTGACACGCAAGGTATTTCCGGTGGATATTGTCGCCCTAGTTCCGGTCTTTTCCCTGGCGCGACGAGCGGAAGGAGCAACACGCGTCCTGTATGGTAAGCTGTATAATCTTGTTGTTTGTCTATTGCAATTTTTATTCTGTATTGTGCATCCTGAAGAAGGGACGTGTAGTCCCGAAACGTTGATGTATTTGCATTAAATTTTCGTCATCCTTGTGCATTCATCCAAAGTTCTCTGTGTGACATATATATATATATATATATATATATATATATATACACACACACTGGTGTAAGTTCATCCCAGACGCCCAGAGGCAAGTTATAATTTGTTGTCTCTCCCCCCCCCCCGGTCACAGTCGCTGACACTGTAATGTAGCAATTCGCATGCAGACAGACTATACATAGACGATGGCAGCAGCTGATGGTCTGACATGGAGCTCTACACTAGTGTATGGTGGCTTCTCAGGTGCCGGGAAGCGCCATGTATTGGGCGGCCATGACGGTACACTCCGGGTACATAGTTACAGCCCTAAGTAGGGTGAATGGGCGGGACGTACTAAAGGAAAAATGCGGTAAAACCCCCGTTTTCTGAGATTTTACTGCATTCCCATATGTACTAAGCCCCATATGTACTAAGCCCCGGCCACCCTATTATTGGTGCAGAGGGTAAAACCTGGCATTACCTTATAGAAGCCTATGGGCTTCTTGCCACACCCGACGCTTCGCCACCGTCTCGCCGCCCCGCAGTCACCCAGCACTGGCCACCACTCACCTTAGTGAGTCGCTGGCCCGCAGTCACCCAGCACTGGCCACCACTCACCTTAGTGGTCGCCAGCCCGCGCTCCTCCTGGGTCCTCCACTTCCAACTCCTCCTAATCTTCTTACGGGTGCAGGGAGGAGGAGGAGGAGCCCAGGGCTTCCTGCACAGGTCACCAGCAGGAAGTTCCTGGGCCTCGGAGGGGGCGGGGTCCCACGGAGACCCCCTCACCCGGCGTTGGCTGCTTCGCAAAGGGGAGCTCTTATTGCAAGAACTGTCCTTTGCGATACTAATCGCATATGTTAGTACATATGCGATTAGTAAGGTTGCGGTGACTGGCGCAATGATCACCGCAACCTTAGTACATCCCGCCCATATTGTGGACATTTCTAGGGCGCAACATCATACGTAATGACGTGGCAGCGTCATTCATTACTATGCCGCATGCGCACTTGGCAGCATACTCCAGCCGGGGAAGGGGTCACAGGGGAGATTACCCCGGCAGCTTGTTTATTTGATACATTTTTTTATCTAGTTGCGCCATGCCAGGCAGACGGATGGACAGCGCAGTCTGTATGTACTGAAAGACCAATTTAGCTGCAGCGGCCCCTCTGTACCCTTTGTACCTCCTCTGTCCCGGGGCCTGCACACCTGCACCAGCCCTATACATGGAGCAAGAGATCCGTATGAATTCAGGCAGGCACCACCTACACTCCCACAGCACGCCACCACTCAACTTACGCCATACATACCTACTCTCCCGGAAGTCGCGGGAGGCTTACAAATTATTTGTGTAAACCCCCGCACCCCCGGTACAGTAGGCTCTTCTCCCGCATTCCTGCAAACTTCCTACTGATGTGAACAGAGGGCCTGAATCAGAGCCGGACGCTCTGACCAGAGCGCTCGCTCTGAATCAGGGCCCTCCTCCATGAAAATGGAGCGTCCTCCTGGACGCTCGCATAGCTGTGGGTGACCACCCACAGCTTATGCGAGCATCCATGATGATGGTCGCGATGGTCAAGACCATCGCGACCATCGGGCTTGCGACGGAGACCCTGCGGTAGGGTCTCGCTGCCGCAAACCCTGGAGTGATTTTGGCTCTATCAGAGCCAAAATCACTCCCACTGACATCACTAGTGATGTCAGTGGGACCGGCTTCAGACGGTAGGCGTTCCCATGGGAACGCCTCCGTCTGGCAGCCACGCCCCCGGCACGCCCACCAAAGGGGCGGTCAACAACATCGACCGCACGCCCCCTTTGGTGCGAGACCCGGAGCGACGGAGAGCCCGTCGCTATCCGGGTCTCGCGCATGCGCACGACGGAGCTCCCTCCGTCGTGCGCATGCGCTGTGGGGCAACATCGACCTGCTTGCGAGCGTCCTGAATGACCCCCAGAATGGGGAGAATTTTCACGGAGATGGGGGGTCCCCGCAGGGCTTAATGACACAATTCTGCAAAAATTGTCATTTGGCCCCGCCCTTTATTTAAATATGCACTATTTAAAGCAATTGACTGCAAGGGGTGGGGCTTAATTAAGCAAAACATCAGCCCACGCCCCCCATCGATGCCCACCTGCGGCTTCTCCCGTGGAGGAAAAATGAAAAGTAGGCATGTATGAATTGCGCTTACGTTCAAATACCCTGTTAAAAAACCCAATTACACCCATTCAGTCATAAGTGGAGTTTCAACTAAGATGCGTCTCAACTAAGATGCGTACGAATCGCAAAACATTTGCAAAACGTACTAACGCGCGACTTTGCATCAACCGCAACGTCTACAAAACCATTAAGATATGTAACAGCGCGATGTGTCTGTTTTGCGTTCATTTTACCCTTTTACCATATGGGGACATTCAAGAGATGATAACTCATAAGTGAGGAATTTGCAGCTCCTCTCAGATGGGAAACGTTCTGTTCAGCTTCCATTTACTCAGCCTTTGTTCTGGACTGATGTAGAGTGAAACTGGATTTCTTTTTTTTTTTTGTCCCATGCCATCCACAGAAGGGCTTGTTGTGCCTTTATATCAGCTCAGTGAGAGCGTTTCACACTCGCTTAAGGAGAAAGGGGGCCAGCCTGAGAGAAAGAGGGGATTGAGGGATATTTTTCTTTCTGCAGGTTCTGTTTGTCCCTAACGTCATCCCTTTCACTATTCGAGTGTGTGTGAGCGAGTGCAAGAGGACAAATCGCCCAAGTTACACTTGGAGTTGCCGTGGCAACAAGAGAGGCGTCCTTGTTTGTGGAGCCCATTAGTGCTGCAAGTTTCCCAGGGCCGGCCACAGAGGAGAAGGGAATTAGGGGGGGCCACCATGCCTGGAGATGAATACAATATTAGGGATGTGAGAGCTTGGCCTTGGATTAAAGGAGAACATACATCTACTCACAACAATGGAAGCTTTGCTGGCTGCCTGTGAAAGGGAGAAACGATTAATATAAAGTCCAGAACACGTGAGGGACACAGAACTAGGTTTATTGCTCCTCTATCCACTGACTAGTCAGATTCCCATTCAGTACTCACAGTGGTCACTATTTCAGCATACGTTACAATCAGCCCTGGCCAGTCACAGCCTCCTCCTCTTTATGTATGCAGCCTCTACACATTGTGCATAAGATGGCAATATAACCTACAGCATTTATATAGTCTGTGCTGCTTGGTCCCGTTTATTGTCAATACGTTGCAACAGTTCAGACAGCCAAATATTAACGTTATGCTAGACAGCAATCCAAGCATGTAAGGTGACATGATGCTCTTTTAGGGGACTATTTATTATCTGTTATGGTCACTTGCACATACAGAAACACTAGTTTCCGCATGATTTTAGTAACAGGCCCATTCATAATTAGGGGCACGATGGGGCCGCCTAGTATTCAGCAAACTCTGAAAACTGAAAGTTTTCGGAGTTTGCTTGCAGTAACCACATACTTACCTACTCTCCCGATTTGGCCAGGAGCCTCCCGAAAATCCCGGCCGCTCCGGCCCCCTGGAAATCTAGGTAAACCTCCCCCCCCTCCCCCGCGAATGCCAGACAAATCCCCGCAGCAGGGTGGTCCGATGACGCGATTCGCACTGAATCGCGTCATCATGACCACGTCCCCTGCTTCGCAATGCCGAAAATGTTGGCATTGTGTAGCGGGGACGGGACCAAAATTACGCAATACCATGGCCACGCCCCCGCTCCGCCCCCATTGCCGGTTAGTATCCCTGGCCGCGCCCCCCTCTACTGCGCCACGCCCCCCTGCCTGGCTGCCCCATCCCTGTGGGGCCTGCCAGAATGTCAGCAAGTATGAGCAACCAATGCTATCTTCAGATGGCATTGGCTCCCGAAGCCCCGGTCATTCCTATGGGAAGATAGTCCGGGGTTGCGAAGATGGGTCTGTCCAGATCCCTGATCCAACAACACACTGTGGTCCTGATTCACTACTGTATGCAACTGCGAATATGCACGCAATTGGATGATTATTACGTACTGCGCATACGTATGCATCGCAGTGCGTGTGCGCGAACTAGCCATTGCGATCGGGACTGCGATCGCAGTGACTACGCAGACCTGTCGCAGAGTGATTGACAGGAAGTGCCATTTGTGGGTGGTGATGGGGGGTGGTCGAGTGAACGCAGGCGTGCCAGTGTGTTTCAACGCCGTTGCATGGGCGTGCATAAATGATCCACTGCGATACCATACGCAGCCTGAGGCCACATAGTGTGCGTGGTTGTTAGCAATTTCTGAGTAAGGTCAGGGCTTGTGCAAGTGTGCGTGAGGCTGCGATGGTACTCGATTGTACCGATGATTTCGCAGTCTTGCTAATCATTACAGGTGTGTGGTATGTAAAGTGTAGTGCTGCGAGGGAATAGCGATCGCAATGAATTAGCTTCCTATTGCAGTTGAACTGCGTGCGTAATCACCATTGCATACGCAGTTGCTCACGGTTGTGAATCAGGCCCTGTGTGCCCTGTGGCCGTGTGCATGTGTGAATTCAAGTCATGCATGAGCAGTGTGCCGGATCGGCAAGGGTAAGTATCACTTCTACTTCTATGATCTCGGAGACAGCTGCTTATAGGAGCAGATGTCCCCGCACCTGAGCTATACTGAATTGCATCCACCACCGCAAATCACGGCAGGTTGGATACTTTATTATTGAGCTATATGGCCCCCAATGAGGAAACGGCCCCTTAGTGTGAAATTACAACTCACTGCATAGGCGACAGGGCAGGTCCACAACAGCTGAGAAGCTTTACGTTGTCTAAACGTTTCATAGGGCATACAGTATATATTGCAACAAACGTCGCAGAGCAAAAAAAGGCAAACAAAACTTTATAACGCACAGGCTTAGGGTGGAAATAACCATAACATAGTTAGGGTCCTGTACTTTTATGAAAAAATACTCCTAAAGAAGGGGCCATAACTAGGGAGGTGCGAGGGGTGCAGCTGCACAAAGCACAGAGCCCTGTGGGCCACGGTCCCTGCATCTGTCTAGCAGGGTGCCTGGAACGCCAGAATTTCTGCTGCCCGGAGCATCATTGGGGCGCTTCAGACGTGCACACCGCTACCCTTACAGCCCCCCGGAGCATCCTGAAGATGGGCATTGCTGGGATAATCCGCGTTATAGTTCTCAGCAAATTAGAGCTGTAAATGAGACAAAGTGTACAGGCTAATAAACACATGTATAAAATATGTCCTGTCTTGTGTACACAGGAGGGGATGGTGCAGAGTGACCAGTACACTCCTTGGCGTGATGTTACTTGCATGAAATCTGCGCATGCTCAGAGCAGTGTGTGGACAAATATGCACTCATGCTGATTTCCATCATTTAGATACTCAACATTTATTTACACAATAATGTTTTCCAGTAGTCCACATCCAGCATAAAGGCGCACATCCACTACCCAATTAAACAGAGCGATTGAACGATAATGACATCATTATCGTTCAATCGCTTGTCAATCGGGCCCAAATTGGGCAGCATCTATATCTATCTATAATGACATCTATATCTATCTATAACGACAGATTGGCCATGTTCAGGGATGAGGGAAGGTGAACGACTGATCGCTTAGTGTAGGCACAGCACAGACTGTGAAACGACTGCTCGATCACAAAGTCATAATCGTGCACTTGTTTTACAGTCTGCTAGTGGATGTAACATGCAATACCTCCAGCATTTCACCCTAACCTATTAATAAAGTCATCTTACTCTATCACTACTTGTTTAAGGTCATTTCAATGGGTTTCTGTATTACAGCTCTTGTTTACTGGCACCACCTTGCCAGATCACACTCTTCCACGTGCCTCATATAAAAAAGTGTGTGTGGGTCTGGGCAGGGCAGGAGCTACCATTAGGCAACCGTAGGCAGCTGTCTAAGGGCGGCCACTGGAGGGCGCCTCTGAGTCCACAAAGAAAAAAAATGAATGGCATAATTCATGGCTTGTTAAGTGACATATTAAGAATTTGCGGAAGTTATGAGGTACATTATGATTTTGCTGCTCTGCTGTATGTAATATTCTATATCTTATGAATCTGGGACACTGTAGTGTGGCATGTAATTTAACTGGGGAGACTGATGCGTGGCATATCATGAATTGGAGGGAACAGGGGCAGATAGTGAAATGTTGCCTAGGGCGCCCGGAAATCTTGCACCGGCCCTGTGTCTGGTGCCCAAGCAGGGGTGTATTACTGCCCAAGGGGACCCGTGTAAAGAGGGACCCCCCCAGCCCCTCCGTATCTTACCTTGTGCCGCCAATCATGTCCCCCCTCCTCCGCTGCACCAACCAGTGACATTTGGGAAGATGGCATATGTGTACTGTGCAGCGCCATCTTCCCAAAAATGTCACTGGGAAGTGGGTGCCATGGAGGAGGAGGGACTTGCTTGCCGGCACAAGTTAAGTATACACTGGTTACAGGATGTGTGGTGCGGGGCCAAAGCAGGCATCTCCACATGCCCCTTTTATGCCATCAGTCTCCTCCACACGCCCTTTATAGGCCATCAGACCACTCCACATGTGCCTTATAGGCAGTGGTAGATTTTACCCAGGGGGCTGCAGTCCCAGTATAATCTGTCACCTCCAATGAGCCAGCTGCAGTCCATGTGCTCTGGCTACACTGGCATCTGTGTGTGATTAACACACAGGACAGGCAATCCCAGTGGGAGGTGTTCTCCCCCTGGGACTGCCAGTCTGGAACACGATCAATAGAGTGTGCTTCCAGTGGGAAGCCACTCCCCTGTCTTGCTGTCACCCTTACCCAGTTCTTCGGCTGCAGCTAATGCTGTCCCTAGAAGCTGGGCTTGTGTGCATGTGCTGGTCTGCTGGTGTTTGTGTGCATGCGCCGGCCATGGTTCCTGTCAGATCCATTGCGCCTATAAATAGGGGTTGCAAAAAAAAAACATCGGGCATCCAAGTGACATAGACTAGTTTGTGGGGACCCCATAAAAAAGAGGCAAGGCTGAAAAATGACACTGATGATATAGTGCCTAGAGGACCACCAGCTATTCACTTTACCGTTTCCTATACACAACAGTGTGTGTGTGTTGGTGTTTTCACACCTATTTTGGCCAGTCAGACTAGCGTGGCGGGGGGGAGTAGGCGGCAGAAGAGATGAGTTCCACCACTGCTCCAGGACCACTTTAAGCCCTGCTCATATGTGCCATCACTCTCTTCCACATGCAGGTGCCGTGGGGCAGCAACAGTGCTGCGACCAGGGCCATACGCCCTCTGCGATGGTACCGCTTGCACACTCCTAGTTATGACTCTGACTTCAGCTACGCATGATTACTGTATGTTAAATCACTCAATGAGTTTAAGAAGATGAGTACAAGTAAACCAGGGCTATATAAGGGAACACCATTAAATGAAGATTGAACAAATTCAATAGACACTAGTAAAATAAATAAAACTAGTTGAATGTACTGTATTTACTTAGTTTTGTTTCACACATGTAATTTGTTACTATTAATTATTAAACTGACTACAAACATTTGCCTCGTGTAACTCATACTTCCCTACTCCCCCGAAATGATCGGGAGCCTCCCGAAAATCTGGTGTCGCCCCGGGCCTCCTCGGAAGAGTGGGCAAGTCTCCCGGCTGGCACCACCTGCCCGCAACCCCCGCTGGCGTCCGCTCCTACCTTTGATAACTGGCCGGTCCGGGGGCAGCTGATGATGCCATTCACGCTGAATAGCGTCATTGCGGCTCCGCCCCCGGCAACATAATGCCGGCATTGTGTACCGGGACCACGATCGCGCTGTCACGCCCCCCCACGCCCTCAAAACAGTGACACGCCCCCCCCCCCCCAGCTGTGCCGAGCTCGCTGTCTCTCCCGGAAGAGGCAGCTAGATTGTGTGCAAGCCATGTGTAAGTTCTAATAAACACTCATCAAGACAGGGGCGTATCGATAATGGGTGCAGGGTGTGCGGGGCACACGGGCCCCTGGGTCCAGGGGGGGCCCACACCGCACACCCTCTCCGGTGACCTGCGCATACTCTATAGACTCTGGGCGCACTCTAGTGCCCAGAGTCTATAACTCTGGAGCTGGCTGCGCACAGCTCAGTGCGCTGCCGGCCGCCAGACAGAGAGGAGGGGGCCCGTGTTGGAGACTGCACACGGGCCCCCTCCTCTCTAGAAATGCCCCTGCATCAAGAACATTCAAACTTTCTTCTCCAATTAAATAAACACAACCATTAATAAACAGCAAGCTACAGAGAGCACACAAATATGTTTCCAATAACTGAAAGTTAATTTAATAAACGCCATGAAGTTATCTGCTACTTCCATGTGGTTGGGTGACTAATGTGGAAAAGAAATAGATATACTGTACATGGAGCCTGCTGTTTTAGAAGTGTAAACATAAAAAAAAAGTTCTTATCTCAACATAAACTCAGTGACCACTGGTCATAACCCCTAGGAATACACTACAAATTGGTCTATACATACATGGCACAGATGAGCAGTGACCGTAGTGCCAAAAATAACCAGGCCCAAAAATAACTAATTGTCCCTTGTCAAGTGTTTGTGTCCAGTCACCCAAAACTAAACAGTGCCTGATTCATTCTAATTGCAGTAATTCTTGTTGAGATACTATTTGCATAATGCCAGGGCACCGGGTGGAATATTCATCATCAAAACAAATGTTTATACTTATATTTTGTGTACACGTTTTAGCATTTACATTTCTTTTATACATGAACTGAAGAGCTGTATCTGCTGTAAAAGAGGTTTTTTTTCAAGTTTTATTGAATCCTAAGATACCTATTTATCATGTAATTTTTCTTAAAATATACGGAAATTGCTGCTATATTTTAAGGTCAGAATTAAGTGCTGCTAATATGTAATAAGAAAGAAGGCGGGCGATACTGGACACCCCTCGCAGCAGTCGCTCCCTTAGTTTTCTATTGGGTCGGTATTTTATAAGATCAGAGAGACGTAGCCTTTCGGATCTTGCATGTGTGGGCTACCTTCCCGTTACCTTCAATCTGGCAGCCCTGCCGGAGAGGGATCTTATTATACCAAAAGGTATATTTACTAAAGGTCGATCTTAATCGATTAAAATAGATCAAAATCGATTGACATCAGTTAACATCGATGTTGTGTTTTCGGGGCTAAATCACTCAACTACTAATACTTTAAAAATAACAAATAAAAAATTGTGTTAGTAAATTTGTGATTTATCTCCAGAAACACAACATCAATTTTCATCAATTTTAAATTGATCAAAATCGATTCAAATCTGCCTTTAGTAAATATACCTCCAAGTATTCTTCGTAAGTATCATAACCAGGAGTGCGGGGGGTTGCAAGGTACCAGGGTCAGCGAAAGAGGTGCTGCTATGGCACCAACACAGCATGGCCATGCCCCCTTTACAGCACCACACTGCCGCAAGGGACCCAAAATGCAACAATGTTGCTTAGCTGTTTCTCCTTTCGCCTTACACTATGACATTCTCCCTACAACAGCACCTAGCCTAGTCGCTGCTTATTTGAGTGTTATGATCGGGGATGCAGCGATGTTTAGAAACCATGTCCTGGTCCTGCATTGTTCTGTACTGTAAGTCATTGGTTCCTTGTTTTGCTCATTTGTAGGGCGCTGCAGAACCCTTGTGACAGAACTGGATTAAGGAAGACATGGGCCTGGTACTGAAAATGTTCAAGGGCCTATACTGTGAAGGGGAGGACCTATGACTAGTGCTGTGTGGGTGTGGCCAGAGTCATGTGGGTGTGTACACCCCTACACTATCAGTGCTGTGTGGGTGTGGCCAGTGCCATGTGGGCACCATGTCGGTGTGGCCAGTGCCATGTGGGCGTGTACACTGTCTCCCTAAATACATACAGTCAGGTGCATAAATATTGGGACATTGACAGAATTTTCATATTTTGGCCTCTATTCACCACCACAGTGGCTTTGAAATGAAACAAACAAGATGTGCTTTAACTGCAGACTTTCAGATTTAATTTGAGGGTAATTACATCCAAATCAGGTGAACGGTGTAGGAATTACAACGATTTCTATATGTGCCTCCCACTTTTTAAGGGGCCAAAAGTAATGGGACAAACTAAACAATCCTAAATCTAACTTTCACTTTTTAATACTTTGTTGCAAATCCTTTGCAGGCAATTACAGCCTGAAGTCTGGAACGCATAGACATCACCAGACGCTGGGTTTCATCCCTGGTGATGCTCTGCCAGGCCTCTACTGCGAATGTTTTCAGTTCCTGCTTGTTCTTGGGGCATTTTCCCTTCAGTTTTGTCTTCATCAAGTGAAATGCATGCTCAATCGGATTCAGGTCAGGGGATTGACTTGGCCATTGCATAACATTCCATTTAGTAGCCTTAAAAAACTCTTTGGTTGCTTTTGCAGTATGCTTCGGGTCATTGTCCATCTGCACTGTGAAGCACCGTCCAATGAGTTCTGAAGCATTTGACTGAATATGAGCATATAATATTGCCTGAAACACTTCAGAATTAATTCTGCTGCTTTTGTCAGCAGTCACATCATCAATAAATACAAGGGAACCAGTTCCATTGGCAGCCATACATGCCACTGATGAGGTGGTGTGTTTTGGATCATGAGCAGTTCCTTTCCTTCTCCATACTCTTCTCTTCCCATCACTCTGGTACAAGTTGATCTTTGTCTCATCTGTCCATAGGATGTTGTTCCAGAACTGTAATGGCTTTTTTAGATGCTGTTTGGCAAACTCTAATCTGGTCTTCCTGTTTTTGCGGCTCACCAATGGTTTACATCTTGTGGTGAACACTATATACACTCTGGTGAGTATTCTCTTGATTGTTGACTTTGACACATATACACCTACCTCCTGGAGAGTGTTCTTGATTTGGCCACCTGTTGTGAAGGGGTTTTTCTTCACCAGGGAAATAATTCTTCTGTCATCCACCACAGTTATTTTCCGTGGTCTTCCGGGTCTTTTGGTGTTGCTGAGCTCTCTGGTACGTTCTTTCTTTCAGAGAATGTTCCAAACAGTTGATTTGCCACACTTAATGTTTTTGCTATCTCTCTGATGGGTTTGTTTTGATTTTTCAGCCTAATGATGGCTTGCTTCACTGATAGTGACAGCTCTTTGGATCTCATATTGAGTGTCGACAGCAACTGATTCCAAATGCAAATGTCACACCTAGAATCAACTCCAGACCTTTTACCTGCTTAATTGATAATGAAATAACGAGGGAATAGCCCACACCTGTCCACGAAATACCTTTTGTGTTGATAGTCCCATTACTTTTGGCCCCTTAAAAAGTGGGAGGCACATATAGAAACCGTTGTAATTCCTGCAACGTTCACCTGATTTGGATGTAATTACCCTCAAATTAAATCTGAAAGTCTGCAGTTAAAGCACATCTTGTTTGTTTCATTTCAAAGCCATTGTGGTGGTGAATAGAGGCCAAAATATGAAAATTCTGTCAATGTCCCAATATTTATGCACCTGACTGTAAAAATAGAAAAATGTGATCATTTTGTGAGAAAACTAGAAATAAAATTTTAATACATATGATTTTTAATGGCCGACTGTCTGGCCAGCTGGTCGTCATCACCATGATGGGCCTATTTTTATGTGGAGGCCTGGAACTGTCGCTCCACCTGCCCCATTGTTAATCTGACCCTGCTTTGTGGTGCCATAAAAATAAAGGACTATTACCATAATCAAACATTAAAGATGATTTTAAATTGCCAGGAAAGAGTAATAAAAAAAATAATGAAATGACTGTATCAGCAAACCCACACAGGCATTAACGGGGTCTGCCAGTGTAAGCTCCCAGTCTGCCCTGTGCTTCCTCTTGAAATGATCACAAAGTATTTAATCAGAAGCATAACTGCCACATTACATTACTGGAAATAGAGGTAGTGAGGCATGCAGGAGTCTCCACAAGTCACCGGGACCCTTTCAGATGAAATGTTAAAATTTACGAAACCGCTTCACCGAAAAGAATAAAAGCTCAGCGTGAGAAATTAGAAAAAACTTCTTTGTCGATGGGCAATTCTTCATTTCATAACAGCCATGTTGCCCAGGACTGCCAGTTATAAAGCTATTGTCGCTGTAAAGCGTAGCACATTTTGCCTTTTGTGTGCAGAGAGTTTCCTGAAACCAGTATTTTACCCGTGTAGGGTCATGCTGCTGGGCTATGCGGTACCTATTTAACTCTTCACGTGATCCCATCCCATGCCTGCTGTACTGGAATGGTCCTATAATGTGTTTTTAGAGGCTAGGGGGGGCACTGGAGAGTTACTTATTCCCTTTATGTGTGTGAAGCCGAGCAGGAGTGAGCAGTGAGCAGGGGACTCTCGCAGAGCCATGGAGCGGTGATTAGTAACAGCTGACAGTCGCAGGCTGAGACTCTTTTTCTTTGGTTAGCTCATTGGAATCAGGGAATACAAAGAGCCGACTGTCCCCTGGCCAAGAATTAGAAGTCCAGGAACACACAAAAACATAAGAGAAGCGCAGATTCCCGTAACTAGATATCACCGGTACCTGAACAATAGGGTCCCCAAATGATACCTTTTTATGCTAAGCTATTCATACTGCATAGGATACAGGTCGGAAGCTTTCCTGGGGCTATGGAAACCATTGGTGAATAGATATATTATATTAGCGTATGCTGTACTTCTTAAATAGGAGAAATGTGAGTGTATCTATCTTTTGTAAGAGGCAGAAGATGGTGGAATAATGGGGACTAGATCATCATGACACTAGCTCTCACGCCTGATGGTGTATTAAGCAAGTGGTGAAATTTAAATGGCTGTCAGATCTCCAAGCACCCGGGCACCATGCGCCAAGTGCAAAAATATAGACAATAGCTGCATGCGGGCCCCTTAATGCCCGCATGCTGCTACTGGTGGTTCCCCAAGTACAGGCATGTGAGGAAGGCTTGCTGGGGACCTCTAGTCCTCCTGTAAAAGACGATTTTAATTTATATCTATTTTTTACACAATCAACCACATATCCACCAGGCTGGGATGCAGAGGATAGCACCGGGCTTCAACCTTGGCCTGGGGAAGCCTGGAGATGGGGGGGACCCCTTTATTGGGGGGTCCCAACCTCCCCATGGATCCCCGGCCTCAGCTGACTAGTGTGAGGTGCTAAATGCTTTGGCCGGGGGACCCCGTGAAGTGTGTTCCCTGGCTACGGCATTACGGGTGTGGTATAAGAGAGAGACAGTAATTAGATAGACAATGTCTAGATAGACACCAGATGACACACTAAAGTTAGACATGTAAAAAGGTCGACAGGTACAAAAAGTCGACAGGGTAAAAAGTTTGACACGAAAATGGTTGGCACAAAGCTGGTCGACAATTTTTAGCCCTACTCTTCACCCTAACCCTCCCCTTGGTGCCTAACCTTCCCTCCTGATGCCTAACCCTAACAGTCTGGGTAAATGCCTAACCATGGGGGTAAGTGCCTAACCCTAACCCTCCAATAAGTGCCTAAACATAACCCCAAACAAAAAATGATGTTTTTGTGTCTACCGTTTTCATGTTGAACTTTTGAACCTGTCAAAATTTTGTGTGTCTGACTTTTGCCCTGTCGACCTTTTGTCCCTGTCTAACTATTGACTGTCTAACATCTGGTGTCTATCTAGACATTGTCTATAAGTACTGTTTATCTATAGTCTGGAACCCCGGCAATACACCCCCGCTAGTAAGAGCAACCAGGACCGTCTCACAGAGTCTGGTGCTGGTTGCTGAAAATACGGAAGACCCCTAAATGTTTTTCCCCTCTGTATTTTCACAACCGTATTTGGGGGGGGGGGGGGGGGGGGGAGAATGCACTTATTTTAAATTTTTTTTTTTTTTTTTACTATTTCCTACACTTTTAACACCATACTTGCCTACTCTCCCGGGACTGTCGGGAGCCTCCCAAAAATCGGGTCCCGCTCCCGACACCCCGCAAGACTAGGCAAGTCCCCCGGAAAGCCCCGCTAACCCCCGCACCAGCTGCAAAATTGGGCGGCGCGGGGGTGTGATGACGCGATTCACGCTGAATCGCGTCATCGTAGCCCCGCCCCCTGCCTTAAAATGCCGGTAATATTGGCATTATAAGGTGGGGGGCGGGGCCACTATGACGCGATCGCGTTGGCACGCCCCCGCTCCACCCCCGCTCCGCCTATTTGACCCGCCTCCATCCTCCCTGCTGGACGGACCTGCCAGCCCCCTCCCGGATTCCCCTGCCGAAATGTCGGCAAGTATGTTTAACACATAGAAGCCTGCACGGTTCTCACTGATCTCTGCAAGCTTCTGTTACCCTTGTAATGAAACTCGCATTACATTTTGCTAGTTTTCACACAAAAAAAACTTGCATGGACTGGCATTTCTTACACATTCGCACACTACAATTCACAGGCTATTACATAATGTGACTTTAAGAACAAACTCGCCTCATACTCGCTGCAAATTGATGCGAATCCACAGTAGCACATAAACTCGGATCTATTACATATCCCCCCAGATCTGACAACCTCCCTCCACCAATAAGTAATTAGATACTCCCACAACTGTGATTGGTGAATGGCCTATACCATCCCCCAGTCGACACTGCTAGTACCCAGCAGTGCAGCCACGGACACTGCTAGCCCCCGGGCTGCCAGTGGAATGGAGAACAGACCAGACATAGCTGGTGGCCGGGAGGCATTCTGATTTTGACCGGGGAGCATCCTCTGCCTGCCACCTGACTGTGACCCCAAATGCCACCATGCCCACCTCTTGGGGAAATATTTTAAACTTTCTGAAGATAGAAGACGCCAATAACAACCAATCAGCTTTTACCTATTATTTTATAGAATATATTTGATAAATGCAATGAAAAAGCTATGGGCAACCTCTCCACTCATTTCAACTCATTAGAAGGCTTCACACCTTTCTCTCTCTCTCGCTCTCTTATTTACAGGGCTTGTTTGAGATACATTTCATATTATTTTGAACAGTTTCAAACAGTGAGCATTATTAACTTCAGTTTGAATGGAAAACCTTTAAAAATACTATGCGATATAACCTATAAGGTTTGAACATTGTAAAGTCTGGGCCTGATTACGAGATGGGCGGTAGTGCGATCGCAGCTGTGATTTCGTACGGAATGCAGCTGCTAATGGTTCCAAAAATCACCCGAGCATAGGGACACTGCTGCCTTCCTATCTGCGTTCAACGTTTCTTACCTGAGTAAATATCGATAACATTGACGCACATTGAGCGGCCATCTTGCCCTTGCGGCAAGTCTGACCAGCCGCAGACTCGGTAGCTCTCCTGACACGCAGTGGGCTCTCATGCTGCATATGCAATCGCAGTGGCTAATTTATGCATGCCAACGCAACGGCGTTCAAATGTACAGGCACACTTGCTTTTTTGACCGCCCCCCTGTTACCACCCCCAAACACTGACAACCTGTCACTCAGTTTGCGATGGATTTCTCTGTGCTTCCGTAATCGCAGTTTTGGAACGACAGCTAGGCTGAAAATTTTGTACATTGTGTTCCCCAGATTTCTAAAATTCCGAAACCAGACAATGGGGGTATTCAATTAAGCTGCGAAAAGTTGGAATCGGCTATAAATTATGGGCGATTACATCATTTTCACATGTTTCAATTATCCCCGTATTCAATTTCAAAGACTTTTCGCCGGTGCGAAAAGTCTTTGAAAAAAAATGGGGATAACTTTTCACCATGTTTTACATGGCGAAAAAAAGTGCAGATTTGGGGTTTAGGGGTGCAGGCTTAAAAAAATAACCTGCACCCCTGGGAATAGCCATTAAAAATTAACTGTGTCAAAAAAGTAAAAAAAGAAAAATAGGGACACCCCAAAAAAATTATTTTAATTTTGGGGTTAAAAAAAATAAAAATGGGGAACACATTTTTAAATAATGAAATTAATTCAGGGGGTGGTTCCCAAGTATGCGGCAGGTGTTTAAAAGACTGCGGGTGGTAGCGGCAGCTGCATTTTTGAAGAATTTTCAAAATGCACTTTAGGGACTTAAAAATATGCTTACCCCCATTTTCATGTACCCCAAATTTGATAGGAATAGTTTTTTTGCCCCCCCAAAAAATCTAAGTGCTATTCTTCACCACTTCTTCATAGCCGCAAATATGCACCTGCCGCGACTATTGCAAACCCTGACTTCCTTCAGCAGGCAAAAAAGGGGGTACCCATGTCTGGACATCTTTAGGGGGGTCCCAGCCACATTTCCCGAAAATTCAAATTTTTTTTCGTTGATGGTGCGAAAAGTGAATGTTAAAAAACAGGGATAATTTTTCGCTTGCTTTTAGAAGGCGAAAAAAAGTGCAGAATTGGGGTTTAGGGGTGCAGGCTTAAAAAAATAGCCTGCACCCATGGGAATGGTCCCTAAAAATAAGCTGTGTTAAAATAAAAAAAAATCGGGACACCCCCAAATTTTTTTTTTAAAATATGTGGTGAAAAAAAAATAGGGAACAGTGTTTAAAAATAGCGGAATAGGTTCAGGGGTATTCTGTAAGTATGCGGCAGGTGTTTTCTAGAATAGGCTATTAGTGGCAGGTGCTTTTTTGCAGAATTTTTAAAAAATTAGTTTAGGGACTTAAAAATATGCTAGTACCCATTTTCATGTACCCCAAATTTGATGGGACCACTTTTAAAAACAAAAAAAAAGCTAAGTGCTCTTCTGCATCACTTCTTTAATGTCGGGATAAAAACACCTGCCGCCGCTATTTAAAAACCAGAATTTCTTCTGCAGGCAAAAACTGGGGTACCGATAGTGAACCCCCACGTCTGGACATCTTTAGGGGGGGTTCTACAATTATTTCCCAAAAATTCCCGTATTTTTTCCCGGATCAATGTTTCACCGGTTCCCGATTTTGCCTACTTTGGAACTGAATACGGGGTATTGCGGACACGCGCGTGATACTTTTCCGCCTGGAAAACAGGCGAAGGAGGTGGAAAGTCCAGCAGGTGAAAAATCTGGAATTTTCGCCTAAAATTGAATACGGGCCTTTGTGGAAAAATGATGACGTTTCCCACAGCAACCAATCGGCTTCTACCTTTCATTATTTGGCCTATGTTAGATAAATGCTAGCTACAAACTGATTGGTAGCGATGAGCAATTTTTCCACTTGTCTCCTCCACTCTTTAAAATTTTTTATACATTTCACCCATAATCTCACAAATTGAATTAATGAATCAACTGTTTTCTTATTTTCCGGTTCAATCAGATCTTGTATTCTGACCCTCAAGTAATTTAGTTATAAATCCGGTAACATTCTGATAACACAAAGTCATTGCCCTATTAATACAATCAACTCAACACCTGTGAGCTGCTGCAAAATATCATAGGTACAATTCAATTATTGCCTTAAAGGACTACATCCAGTAGAATGAAGCCATACTGCCAACCAGATTCCTACTGTACTTTACAGTGTGTTCTCCCTGCTCTAAAATAGTACAATATAATTGTTAATCTCTACTAAGAGTGGCTGTTGTTACTTAGGGCCTGATTCAGAGCCGGACGCTCTGACCAAAACGCTCGCTCTGAATCAGGGCCCTCCTCCATTAAAATGGAGCGTCCTCCTGGACGCTCGTATAGCTGCGGGTCACCACCCACAGCATATACGAGCGTCCAAAAAGATGGTCGCGATGGTCTTGACCATCGCGACCATCGGACTTGCGAGGGAAACCCTGCGGTAGGGTTTCCCAGCCACAAGCCCTGGAGTGATTTTGGCTCTATCAGAGCCAAAATCACTCCCACTGACATCACTAGTGATGCCAGTGGGGCCGGCTTCAGACGGTAGGCGTTCCCATGGGAACGCCTCCGTCTGGCAGGCACGCCCCCGGCACGCCCACCAAAGGGGGCGTGCTGTCAATCAACATCGACAGCACGCCCCCTTTGGTGGCGAGACCCGGAGCGATGGGAAGCCCGTCGCTCGACGGGTCTCGCGCATGCGCACGACGGAGCTCCCTCCGTCGTGCGCATGCGCAGTGGGGAATATCAACCCACTTGCGAGCGTACTGCCGCTCGCGAGTGGGTCTGAATGACCCCCTTAGATCATTGTAACTGTGGGGTTAATAAATGGGCGTGTTCTCCCAAAGTGGAAAATTCCGTTAACCCACCTGCTGCTGAGGGTTTTCTTGGTCCTGTGCTGAGATCATTTTTCGAATGAAATAAAAACAATCTAATCTAGTTTAGTTTACTGTCCACTTAAAGCTGTTTAATATACCGCCCAGGGGGATGCAGTCATTAGATCGACATTTACAATGTTGACAGCACAATTTTGACAGTTAGAATATCGACATTGCAAAAAATGTCAACAGGCAACATGACATCTTCGGAATGTCGACATAGTCACAATGTCGACTTCTAAAATGTCAACATGTGAAATCCTGACATTCTCAGAATGACATAAACATAATAAAACACTATATAATACACAAGAAGTATATTATTATACTGAACCAATAAATCATTCTTGGGAATGACTGAAGTAGAAATCTTTTAAAGCAACAATCCCATGATAAAATGTAGTGTCTCTTTAACATAAATGACTGTGGCAGGCTATAAGAAGATTGCTGGCATTTACCATTTTCTCTTGGTTTGTTTCTTCAGGCTGCTATTAATGATTTATAGTTCTGCACAGTGTCATAAACTACTATGGCAACCACAGTGGGATGTAGTTATGAGACCGGCGGCCGGACTAAATCCCAACGGGGGAAGCCCGACAAGGGACTTAAGATAGGCGTCGAAATACTGACGCCTATCTTAATCCTGACACCGGAATACAGAAGGACATCAGCCTGAACGAGGTAAATCCGGGGCGCTCTTACTGTTAGCCGCGCCTTAGGCAGTGTAGCGGGGTTAGGGTTAGATTTTGGGGTGGGTTAGGGTTAGGCACCACTGGGGGGGGATAGGGTTAGGCACTAAGGGGGGAGGGTTAGGGTTAGGAACAAAGGTGGGAGACTAAGGTTTAGGCACTATCAGGAAGGGTTAGGGTGCGGGGTGGAGAGGGTTAGGGTTAGGCTACAAAATGGGAGAGTTAGGGGGATAAGGGGGGAGGGTAAGTATTATTACCCGGCCCCTGTCGGGATACCAACCATCGGGATACCGCTGTCAGTATTGTGACAGGAGGCATCCTGACAGCCGGCATTACATACCGATTCCACCACAGTCACTTTGCACATGATATAGGGGTCTATTCATTATGTTAATTATCGGGGTCCCCGGTAATTAACATACTACCTTGCTGTGAGCGCCGGAGCAATTCATCATTGCTCCGGCACGGAGACAGCTGATCTGAAAATCAGGTGTCTCCACAAAGTGGCTTCACTGTTCCTTTCAGAGCAGTGAAACTTAGCACTGCTGAGTGCATCTGCACAGTGGCGTATCTATAATGGGTGCAGTGTTTGTGGGGCACACGGACCCCCGGGTCCAGGGGGACCCCGCACCGCACACACTGCACCTATATTTTTTTTAAACTTACCTGTCCGTGGTCCCGCCTCGGGTGTCACTGCTGCTCAGAACACCTGAAAAATGGCCGCCGTGCCCATTTTCCGGTGTTCTGCGCATGCGCAGTACACTCCGGGTACTAGAGTGTGCCCGGAGCCTACAGAACGCCGAAAAAATGGCCGCCGAGGCCATTTTTCCGGCGTTCTGCGCATGCGGAGTACTCTCCAGGCACACTCTAGTGCCCGGAGTCTACTAATGCTCCGGTGGCTGGCCAGCCGCATCAGTCGGCTGCCAGCCATCAGGGACAGAGGAGGGGGCCCCGCACGAGGAGTGCACACGGTCCCCCTCCTCTCTTAAAACGCCCCTGCATCTGTGTGACCCTGAGTTCACGCAGGTGCATAAAGCCTCGACGTCCAGCGGAATGAGCCGTACAGGGTCAGGGGATCCGAAAGTATCCCTCTCCGCAACCCGGGTGTGCACTACGAGAAGGTGCCATGGCGCATGCTTCTGCAGTCAAGCTCTGAAAATATTGTATTTTCACAGCTTGATGAATTTCTGTCCCCATACCAGCGTTTGGGGACAGCGGGCCACATCAGAAGTGAATGGGAAGGAGGAGATATCTGTGATATCTCCTGTTTTACCTCCTTGGTGAATGGCCCGGACACTTAATTTCTGTCAATGTTAATTTTCACCTGCTTTTGTAGAAATGAAGTGATGATGAATAGACCCCATAGTGAGCATAGTGGATTTAGAAGGCCACTTTGAAGTCCTCTTTCACCTTCCCCACTGCATTCACATGACAAGAGCTGAGAGCTATGTCTACATAACTGGCATCCATATTTTGTAACTTCCAGAGAGATTTAGAAAATAGAAAAAAATATATATGATGCTTAACATGTTCCCTTGGGTGAGGGTCAGATAAATGGGCAGATATGAAGGTATATGAAGCATATTATTTAATAAGAAAATGATGACATAATTTCATGAAATTTTTTTTACTAAAAAACTAGTGAATTTTTTGTGGTCGGGTTTGCATAAATTATTTCCAACAAAATAATTTTATTTTCATTGAACTGATTACATAAACTTGTAGTAGTGGTTCAAACGGGATGGGTACGGGATGAAAGCGATCGGGATCCCGGTGGTCGGAATCATGACGCCGGCATCCCATTAGGGTTAGGATACTTACACCTGTTGGTAGGTATCCTAAGCCTCCCCCTCTCCCTACCATAACCCTCCCTCCCCGATGCCTAAACCTAACCTCCCCCTCTGCGTACCCTAAACCCAACCCTCTCCACTTAGTGCCTAACCCTCACCCTAGTGCCTATCCCTACAACCGGTCGGGTTGCTGGTGCTGGGATTTTGACAGGTGTCGGCATTATGGCTACCAGAATTCCCGCGGTCGGGGTATTGACCGCATCCCGTTCAGACAGTTGTTTTAGAAAGAATTATATGAATATAAAAGCAATTAACAATATAACATTGCTTAGTTTGCGGTTATTTTTAACTTTTTGTTTCTGAAATTGTTATTGTTATAGTTTGGGGGAAAAAATGGCATTTTAAAGGATATTTTGATATAACCCAAAACACTTAGAGGGATCTTTTTTTTTCAAATACAACCTTCATGAGCAAATTTACTGGCCACTGGGTCTCATTCAGACCCGCCCGCGAGCGCAGGACGCTCGCAAGCGGGTCGATGGTACCCAAATGCGCATGCGCACGACAGAGGAAGCTCTGTCGTGCGCATGCGTGAGACTCGGATAGCGACAGCCAAACTGTCGCTCCGGGTCTCACACCAAAGGGGGCGTGCTGTTGATGGTGATTGACAGCACGCCCCCCTTGGTGGGCGTGCCGGGGGCGTGGCTGCCAGACGGAGGCGTTCCCATGGGAACGCCTACCGTCTGGGTCCGGCCTCACTGACATCACTAGTGATGTCAGTGGGAGTGATTTCAGAGCCAAAATCACTCCAGGGCTTGCGGCAGCGAGACCCTACCCAGGGCCGAAACTAGGATTTTTGTCACCAGGGGCAAGACAGTAATTTGGCGCCCCCCATGTAATTCCCCCTGCAGTAGTGCCCATATTGTAATGCCCCCATAGTAATGCCCATATGTTAATACCCCCATAGTAATGCCCCTGTAGTGCCCACCATACAGTAATGCCCCTGTAGTGCCCATGCTCCCATATTAATGCCCCTGTAGTGCCCATGCTTTCATAGTAATGCCCCTGTAGTGCCCATGCTCTCATAGTAATGCCCCTGTATTGCCCATGCCCCATAGTAATATCCCTGTAGTGCCATTACAGTAATGCCCCTGTAGTGCTCATGCCCCCACAGTAATGCCCCTGTGGTAATGCCCCTGTAGTGCCCATGCCCCAATAGTAATGCCCCTGTAGTGCTCATGCCCCATTAGTAATGCCCCTTATTGCCTATGCCCCCATAGTAATGCCCCTGTGGTAATGCCCCTGCCCCCATAATAATGCCCCTGTAGTGCAGCTTATTAAAAAAAAAAATACTTACCTTGAACCCCGCTCCTGCATCCAGCGTCGCGTCCGGTCCGCCGGCTGCTCCTTGGAACTATGGGGGAGATGTCATGACGTCTCCCCCATAGTGCCCGTGGGGAGAGCCGGAAGCTGGAGTTCGGGAGAGAACTCCAGCCTCCGGCTACACCGCGTCGCTGCAGAGAAGGAGCCGGGCGCCCGCTGGTAATAAATATTACCAGCGGACGTCCGGCTTGGAGCCTCTCTGCAGCGCCGGGCTGGAGGTCACTGGCACCAGGTACAGCGGCTCACCCGGTGCACGTGCACCTCCAGCCCCCCCCTAGTTGCGGCCCTGCCCTACCGCAGGGTCTCGTCGCAAGCCCGATGGTCGCAATGGTCTTGACCATTGCGACCATCATCATGGACGCTCGCATAAGCTGTGGGTGGTAACCCACAGCTATGCGAGCATCCAAAAGGCAGCTCCAAATTTAAATAGGATGGCCCTGATTCAGAGCGAGCGCTCTGGTCAGAGCGTCCGGCTCTGAATCAGGGCCACTGTACACTAACATTTGTGTCATTAAATTTACTGAAAAATTTGGTTAATTTCTGTTATAAACATTTATTTTTAAACTGTCAACTTTTTTGCATGGATGTTTTTTGCAGGGATTAATAGTATGTAATTTACAAATACTGATACGAATGGAAAAGCCTGCAATTTGCTGCAATGTAAAGGAATAGGAGGTGAATGGTAAAGAAAAGTTGGGACAACAGTTCCCTACGGCACTCTTATTTTCCCAAACTACCAAATATGAAAAAAGAGCTTTTAAACTTTGTACAGCTATTTCCTGAATATTTTCTTCAGTGTTTTTCTGAATTTAATGAATATTTAGGGGTATATTTATCAAAGTTCGATTTTACATCCGATTTTATGTTCGATTTAGCTCACTTGAAATCGAATCAAATCGAATGTAGAAATCTCTGTCAAAATCCCACATTTATTAAAATTCAATTTTGGAAGCCTTTTCTAAATCAAATTCGATTTGGCTCGATTTAGAATAGTGATTTCTTGTTTGATTTTGCATACCCATGACCAAATCAAACACCAAATCGAACACAAAATCGAACTTCAAATCAACAAATGAATAGACCTGCTTCATGCTGGAATTTTTAGCATAAACAGGTATAAATTACACAGATGCATGCACAGATCAGTGAGATCTGTGCATGCTTCTGTGTGTAAAAAAGGTTGTAAAGTGTTAAAATTGAAAAAAAAATGATGTGGGGTCCACCCTAAGAGCAAAAACAGCACCAGGCTTTTCTGAGCCAGTCCTGGTTGTGAAAATACAGGGAACAAAAGATGTAGCGGTCCCCCGCATTTTCTAAGACCAGCACCGGATTCTTTCTAGCTGGGGTGAAATGCCACAGTCGGGATGCCCTCTCATGGTGTGTGTCAATATTCCAAAACTAATAATGTCAGAATGGTAGGTTTGGTATTTCTTATGCAGGTGAAAGGCATGGACAGGTAGAAAGCCAGACGGCTGCTATTTTTACCTGTCCACTCCTTTCACCTGCATAAGGAATCATTAAGAAGATTGCAGTTCATTACATCATTACATTACGGAGAGTAATACCTTATAATATCTGTTGTTACCAACAAAGGGGTGAGTTCCTCGATTTACCAGACCTACTATTCTGAGATTATTAGTTTTGGAATATTGACAGCATTTCCTCTGACTGTTATTATGCACAATTCCATCTTTATACTATTGATGAACAGATATGAACAGTGTAGTATCTGCTACATTATTTCCATGTCTGCTACACTGATAGATTTAATTTCTCCATATTAATTATTTATGCAGATCGCTTGACTTATAGGACTTATATTTGATATGTCTATTTACCATTGTACAATTTCTGATATTAGAATGGTGTTTTTTTTCAATATATAACCTTGTTATTTTATTTTGTATTTAATAAGAAGACTTTGCTTCTTATGATATCTTAATTGGTCATTTATATTTAGTACTGAATAAAACTTACTGAATTCTTTATGGTGCTCCTCTCTTTCTTCTTTTTCAGTAGGAGACGGAATTAAACTTTCTAAGCACTCATTCCCCCACCTCATGATAAGACACCTGTCTCTTCTTGCTGGTAGCTGCTCTCTAGCCCCCAGATCCAGTACGTTGATGAAGCGTCCAGATCCACACACACAGCATAATTGTAATTGTGCTCATGATTCGGGCCTCTGTCCAGGTCATGGAAGGGAAGGATGGTTTAGAGGCAACTGGATCCCCCCTTCCACCCCACACCCACATGCATTTGCCTATATTATAATTATCATTTTATAGAATGTACGTGATAAATTGGTGCACTTCTCCACTCTTTTTACTGCTTGATACATCAACCCCAAAATTAGACATGCCTCTATCTTTGCCTAACTTCCTGAGCGATATGCATGCACATTTAACACTATTAACAAGAGTCATGCAGCAGATTAGTCTTCTAGGCACTCTCAATGCTCTTATTGTTGTCATACCATATATATAACAAGCTAGAAAAAATAGCTGACATCACTGGACTATATAACGATGTCTATTGTATAAAAAAGCATATGTTACAGAACTACTGCATATGATATAGCTGAATTATTACCATTAATGCTTAGTGCAGAGATTCGGCCCAGGTTTTAAGGACATCCATGGTTGAGCACGGATGGTTAAATCAAAAGTCTGATGTACTAATTAAGTCACCTGTGCCAAGCATGGTTATCCGTAAATCCTGGATCATTAGTGTACCTTGAGGACCCAGTTTGGGGACCTCTGGCTTAGTGCATCTGTGCATTATTTACATTTCTAGTACAGAAGTCCATTTTAAAACAATTGAAATAAAACAATAAAAAATATATTCCAGTGGGTAACTTTTATTATAATCTTAAATTCTACCTCTGAACTCTTATTGTGCCAGATAAAACTAAAACTGAGAAGCAGCCGGCAGTTAGGAATGGTCACCGGAAGGGCGATATCGAATTGATGCATTCTGATGTGGACAAAGGGCCTGATTCAGGGGCAGAACTATGGGAGACAATGGAGGCGCCTGCCACCGGGCGCCAGCACTGAAGGGGCACCTTCTCCATTGCCCACATATATTCATCCCACTTAGGACTGTAAATATATACCCGGAGTGTACCATCACGGCCACCCAATACATGGCACCTCTTCCCGGCACCTGAGAAGCCACCATAACTAATATACTAAGAGATAGATAGAAGGATAGATAGATAGATAGATAGATAGATAGATAGATAGATATGAGATGGTTAGAGAAATATTAGATAGATATGATATAGATATGCACCATATTTATTTTCCCTTTTTTTAGGGGGGGCACTAAATTATAACTTGCCTCCGGGCGTCTGGGATGAACTTACGCCACTAGCCTGATTCATTACGGATCGCAACTGCGATTATGCATGCAGTCGGACGATTGTTGCATTCTGCGCATGTGTATGCATCACAGTGCGCGAAGCTCTCACTGCAATCACACTGCAATCACGCTGCAATCACACTGCAATCGCAGACACTACGCAGACCCATCGCAGAGTGATTGACAGGGAGTGAGCATTTGGGGGTGGTGACGGGGGTGGGTTGGCAAAACGCAGACATGTCAGGGCGTTTGAATGCCGTTAAAGGGGCGTGCATAAATTAGTCACTGATGAGGCATATGCAGCTTGAGCTTTCACTGCGTGCGTCAAGGTTAGCAATTTCTGAGTCAGGTCTGACCTATTATTATGCGTGTGGCTCCGATGTTACTCGATGTTACCAATGGTTTCGCTGTTTTGCAAAGTATAATGAATGCGAGTAAGGGAATGTGGGTGTCCTTATGTTGTGGCTGTGACGGCATAGCAATTGCAAACATTAGCATATTTTCGCAGTGGACCTGCGTGCGTAATCGCAGCTGCAATACCAATAGCGATCCGTAAGCCCATATTCCACAATCCCTGCTCTGCAGAGCATTGGAGTCTAAGGGAGCAGCAGAAAAACCTAGCACTGACCCTTGAAAAATATGTACACATTGGTTTCTTCATTCATTGCATATTGTATGTAATACAGTATTATTAACACTATGGGCACCATGTACTATCCCCAAAAATGCGGTCAAACCTCTGAAAATGCTGTATGTGAAACTTACTGGAGCTTGTTCCAGATAGGCAATGCCTAATAGAAACCTATGGGCTTCTTAGTGGAGACTTCCCTGAGAGGGATGGACAGGGTTGGGGGATAGTGTTTTCCCGGCTCCTGGAAACCCCCCCTGCATTTGCCCATTGCTGTTTCTAATGGTTATCCAAATACAACACTTCCATTTCCTAGAGGAAAGAATGTCACCCCCCCACCACCACCTGTATATTAATGTAAGCAGTGTAAGTGGGGTATTACGTCAGTGGGGCATTACCTCCAACAATAGACGTGGTTCCTCGTAGGGCACCCAAAGTGCTAGCGGCAGACCTGATGCTAGTCATTATCTCATTAATGCTAGCAACACTAGTTGATGATATAACACTGGCAGGATGTGTGGACTACACCGCAGAAAATGTGTTAATTTCACCTCTGCTTTGAGTAACATGTCTGATATACATTCAAACTCTGTAGCAACTCTGCGTCATGAAATTTGCCCACTCTAAAAAAAAAAAAAATCTACCCTTTGCTGAATTTTGGGTGGCGAATGCAGTGAATGGTTATATGAGCATGTATGCAATCTGTAACATTGAACCTTAATTATCAGACTCCTATTACCCTATAGATAGTAAGCTTATCTGCCTATCTTTGTCACCCAACTGCAAGCTCCGGAATATCCTGTTGCCATATTAATTATTTTTTTTATTAATTACAGTGATTTTCGACAGAGCTTGTTAAGCTAGGTGCACCATCTATATTAATGTATTAGAGACAAGGAACTCTCCGTTAAAGATTTCCACAGCAAGAAACGGTTACTACATCCAGAAAACCTGGGCCTTATGTCTTCGTATATTTACAGATTTCCTATGTTGTGTCTGAATGACTCTTTTCCATTGTTTCCCCAAAAACACTACACTAAGCAGTGTTTGCAGTGTAGGTGGAAGGATTGTACTGGGCTAGCCAATTGACTTCTCGGAACCCTCTGGTGTTACACAACATATTCCAAACTACAGACTGAAGATGCACTCACCAAGCAGGCATGTCTTTGTGTCCTATACACAGCACATTTCTCTTTGTATTTTGGTAAAACCAGGTGGTCAGTGAGCGTGGGTGGTCTTCCGTGTGATTGTGTTGCTGTATGATAAGAGCTTAGGGGACATGGCTGCATTTTACTGGATGTGGACCTTTAAGGCTGTAATTAAGATGTACCTAAGATGTTCTGCAGCAGCTCTCAAGTATTGAGTTGATTGTATTTGTCAAAATAATAAGTAATAGGGGTATCAATGTCTTTGTGTTATTAGAGTGATATCTTGGAAGAGAGTCTAGATTTATAGCTAAATTACGTTAGGGTTTGAATACAAGATCAGTTTGAAATGGAGATGGAGAAAACATTTTATCCCTTAATCCTATTTTTGAGATTATGGGGGAAATGTATCAATGTTTAGGAGTGGAGAGTGGCGAAATAGACAAGTGTAGAGGTTTCCCATAGCAACCAATCAGCTCTACCTGTCATTTTATAAAATGTACTTTAAATTGTACTTTATAAATGCTAGCTAGTAGCTGATTGGTTGCTATGGGTAACTTCTCCATTTGTCCAATTATCCATTCTTCAGAAGCTTTGATACATCACCTCTATATTCCATATGTAAGATTATCTGCTAAATAAGGGAGAAAACTATTTCATTTAAATGTCAGATGTATGTGCTACTAGTATCAGTAATAATTGTTTATCGGCATGGATAAAAATAAGCAAATTACAATGAATGTACATCCAACCCTTTCCATTTAAAATTCTGGATTTTCCCAGATGAGTTCCTCTTTAATTTACCTGCATTATCGTTTCTGCAGTTGTGTGCAAAACCAGTGCCAAGCTTCTAATGCCCGCTGTCCATCTCTATCTACGCACTAGTGTAAGCCATAATTCTGTGCAAGGTCACAGGCACTGGTTTATTTGAACACAAAGACGCTCTCCATAGATGTAAAGCAAGAGCCATCATTAATATAAAATGGAGAGAAAAAAAAACATTTGGTTTTTACTCCACGTGTTGTAAAAGACCAAAAATAAACATTTTTCTATAAAGATGAATGTATCAGTGACAACTTGTCATGTGACACAATGTATGTACAAGTTCAGGACTTTCCCTCAAACTACGTAAGCATACATCCTGTTTAAAATCAATATTCCTTATGTACATTACAGCTGAGGCTACAGCTTCATTTGTTTCTATAATGTTGTTTTTGTTTTTTTTTAAACTGATTTCATGGGGCCAAATGTAATAGGGTGAGAGTTTAGAAAATATGAGAGTTTTCTCACACATTTTAAACTTGGCCAATGTAAGAGAGTCCGAGGACAAAGCAACAGACCAAACTCACATGTGTTAAAACTCTCATGATTTAAAATCTCATCCAGATGTTTCCTATTTTGAAGATAAACTCAACCAATGTGAGAGGTTACTGCTATACTCTCCCATTTTTTAAACTCTCACTCTATTACATTTGGCCCCTAGGGGTAAATTTACTAAGATGGGAGTTCTATTAAGAAGTTATGTTGCCCATAGCAACCAATCAGATTCCAGGTATTATCTTCTAGAAGGTGTTAGATAAATGAGAAGTAGAATCTGATTGGTTGCTATGGGCAACATCACTTCTTAATAGAACTCTCATCTTAGCAAAGTTACCCCCTAGTATGCAAAGCAAAGTACATTTAATTCTGCCTAAAAGCAACTTTTTTAATGCGGTGTACACAGAAGTACGTCCACATTCTGCTCATGTGTCAAATTTGTAATTCAATTGTAAAGTGCAATGGGATTGCACTATATAAATAAAAATGTATTCATTAAATGAATGTCGATTGGCATACACCACTGTGCCAGTGTTTTATTTATTGTGTGCTCCAATAATAAAAGTAATTAAAAAAAGAATAAAATAAATAAAAAGCACCGGAATAGCAGATAATACAGTGAACACTGCGCTTCGATACTAGACAACTTCTTTCTTATATACAGTCAGGTCCATAAATATTGGGACATTGACAGAATTTTCAGATTTTGGACTCTATTCACCACCACAATGGCTTTGAAATGAACCAAACAAGATGTGATTTAACTGCAGACTTTCAGATTTAATTTGAGGGTAATTACATCCAAATCAGGTGAACGGTATAGGAATTACAACGGTTTCTATATGTGCCTCCCACTTTTTAAGGGGCCAAAAGTAATGGGACAAACTAAACAATCCTAAATCTAACTTTCACTTTTTAATACTTTGTTGTAAATCCTTTGCAGGCAATTACAGCCTGAAGTCTGGAACGCATAGACATCACCAGACGCTGGGTTTCATCCCTGGTGATGCTCTGCCAGGCCTCTACTGCAAATGTCTTCAGTTCCTACTTGTTCTTGGGGCATTTTCCCTTCAGTTTTGTCTTCATCAAGTGAAATGCATGCTCAATCGGATTCAGGTCAGGGGATTGACTTGGCCATTGCATAACATTCCACTTTTTAGCCTTAAAAAACTCTTTGGTTGCTTTTGCAGTATGCTTCGGGTCATTGTCCATCTGCACTGTGAAGCGCCGTCCAATGAGTTCTGAAGCATTTGACTGAATATGAGCATATAATATTGCCCAAAACACTTCAGAATTCATTCTGCTGCTTTTGTCAGCAGTCACATCATCAATAAATACAAGGGAACCAGTTCCATTGGCAGCCATACATGCCCACACCATGACACTACCACCACCATGCTTCACTGATGAGGTGGTATGTTTTGGATTATGAGCAGTTCCTTTCCTTCTCCGTACTCTTCTCTTCCCATCACTCTGGGACAAGTTGATCTTTTTCTCATCTGTCCATAGGATGTTGTTCCAGAACTGTAATGGCTTTTTTAGATTTTGTTTGGTAAACTCTAATCTGGTCCTGTTTTTGTGGCTCACCAATGGTTTGCATCTTGTGGTGAACCCTCTATATTCACTCTTGTGAAGTTTTCTCTCGATTGTTGACTTTGACACATACACATCTACCTCCTGGAGAGTGTTCTTGATTTGGCCAACTGTTGTGAAGGGGTTTTTCTTCACCAGGGAAATAATTCTTCTGTCATCCACCACAGTTGTTTTCCGTGGTCTTCCGGGTCTTTTGGTGTTGCTGAGCTCTCCGGTGCATTCTTTCTTTTTAAGAATGTTCCAAACAGTTGATTTGACCACACCTAATGTTTTTGCTATCTCTCAGATGGGTTTGTTTTGATTTTTCAGCCTAATGATGGCTTGCTTCACTGATAGTGACAGCTCTTTGGATCTCATATTGAGAGTCGACATCAACTGATTCCAAATGCAAATGTCACACCTAGAATCAACTCCAGACCTTTTAGCTGCTTAATTGATAATAAAATAACGAGGGAATAGCCCACTTTTGGCCCCTTAAAAAGTGGGAGGCACATATTGAATACGTTGTAATTCCTACACCGTTCACCCGATTTGGATGTAATTACCCTCAAATTAAATCTGAAAGTCTGCAGTTAAAGCACATCTTGTTTGTTTCATTTCAAAACCATTGTGGTGGTGAATAGAGTCCAAAATCTGAAAATTCTGTCAATGTCCCAATATTTATGGACCTGACTGTATGTGTATTATGCTGCTAGGAAGTAAGAGGGTACACTTCACCTTACCCTCATCAAATATCAATACACCCCAAAGAAATACCTTCCAGCGCTATACCACATATAGTATATTCAACAACAAATTCAACAATAGAATCAAAATACTAGTCAACCTTATTTAAATTATAAAATGGTTTACTATAATAAATATAGATCGAATGTAAATCACAAGGTTATGTCCTTACAATATAATAATCAATGTGGTCCTAATACCGGTATACAAAAAGAATAACAACAAACATAACAACATAAAACATAAATGGAGGGGCAAAGTGCTTGAAGTCTATTATGCTACCCGAAAAAAGTAGATATTAAATTATATAAAAATCAGTACCCAATTTCTGTATTGGGAAAAGAATGTCCTATAAATGTGAGCAATGGTACCTTCCAATAAATAAATATTGAGGGAGATATCTAGGTTGGTTGGTTGGTTTACCTTTCTGTAACAGATGGGTATCCTTAGCAGGAATAGTCGAAGATGTAGATAGATGCGATGTCTGCCGGCAGACTATCCCTTCCTTGTCCTCCTTGTCCAACGTTTCACCCTATGATAGGGCTTCTTCAGGAACAAACAAATAGAGAAGTACTCACCATCTTCTTTCATCTACTTATACGACTATTCCTGCTCAGGATACCCATCTGTTACAGTAAGGTAAACCAACCAAGGATATACCGGATCAGATCTCAAGATCCCGGAGGTAGAGACCGGTATTAGGACCACATTGATTATTATATTGTAAGGACATAACCTTGTGATTTACATTCGATCTATATTTATTATAATAAACCCTTTTATAATTTAAATAAGGTTGACTATTATTTTGATTCTATTGTTGAATTTGTTGTTGAATATACTATATGTGGTATAGCGCTGGAAGGTATTTGTTTGGGGTGCACCGGAATAGCAGACAGAGCACACATCTTGTTTCCCCTATGTCACTAGCTGTCAAGGGGGAGTGGCCTTGTCCAGCTCGAGCCCTCGGGGGCATGCCACAGCCATTCTGAAGTGCTAAGCTGTCACTTTCTCCACTGAAAACACCTGTACCAGCCATGAGCAACGATGGCAGGTGCACACAGATGCCATTCACCACAAAAGTCCTGACTGTCCGGACGGCAGAGCAGGCCCTAGAATCGTGACTGTCCCACCTAAATTGAAACAATCGGGAGGGAAAACATTCCGTGAAGGAGTTGACACAATTGTTTACAGTGGTAAAAGGGGATTTTTGCTGATTCATTAACCCGGGAATTATAATGTAATTGTGCGATCTTTACCCTCAACAATTTCTTCTAAAGCTGCCCAACTGCTTTTTAAATATCTTATAATGAGGGTTGCATCCTCATCCTCACCTTCCCTCATGCACCCAAATCCACTGCGACACCTAAACACTCTTCACCTGACTTAATACTCTAAACAGCTACATCTCCCATGACTACCATATCCTTCCCTGAGCATACGGCCTCTTTCTACAACAAAACAGTGACTTCAGTCCATAAACAATGCAGTTCCAGTCACCTCATTTAGGGGGGATACATCAAACCTGCAAAAGAGGACAATGAAGAAGTTGCCTATAGCAACCAACCAGCTTTTAGCTATCATTTACTTGGTACACTCTATAAAATGATTGGTAGACTCCGATTGGTTGCTATGGAAACTTCACCACTTGTCCTTTTTAGAAGGTTTGAAACATCTCCCCCTACATCTGTGATAATCTAAACCTAAACTATGGCACACCCAACAGACCCACTACCGACTGCTGAGCCCCACTGGCAGAATATTGCTCCTATGCCGCCTTCCTCTACTATAAATTCATACTTCACTTCTCTAATATTCCCACAGTCTTATAACCCCACTAACCCTTTGTCACCTTCAATGCTTTTCTCTAACCACCTGCACCTCCTATCCCTTCCTCTCTTGCAGCCCATGATTTCACCATTTACTTCTAAGACAAAATTGACACCATACGACAAGATATTTTCTCATGCCAAACCCACACACTGCATCTCACCCTACATCCTAGCCCTCAATCCTATTCCCTCCCAACTTTATTGGTTCCTCTCCCTCAATACATCCCCAGCTCTAGCTCACCTGTTGAACTAGTCTCTCTCCACTGGCATATTTCCATCCTCCTTTAAACATGGGTTCATCTCACAATTCTAAAGAAACCATCTCTTGACTAAGCCTCTCTTTCTAACTACTGGCCTGTTTCTCTCCTCCCCTTTGCTTCCAAACTACCTGAGTGACCTACGTAAAACTACCTATATCACTTTATCACCTCCAGCTTCATTCCATGCTCTCTGCCATCAGGCTTCCACCCCTAGAATTCCACTGATGTTCCCTCTATCAAGAAATGATCAATGACCTGCTTACAGCAAAGGTCAACTCTCCATGCTCATCCTCCTGGTTAATTTCCTACCTATCAAGCTGCTCCTTTCCCACAGTCTGTCAGTGTCCCACAAGGCTCTGTTCTTGTCCCTCTGCTTTTCTCACTCCTCTTTTCTTTGAGAACTAATTTGCTTATTCAGCTTCCAGTATCACCTCTACGCTGACAAAACACAAATCTATTTCTCTCACCTTCCGTACTTTCTGTAATGTAACCAACTGTCACCCTGCTATGTGAATGTCCCAATGATCAACATGTCTCACCATCAATAACACCACAATTGTCTCCCAAGTCTACTGTTTTTGTGAATCTACTCTCTGCTTTATTCCTAACATCCAGTCTCTCTCCTAATCCTCTTGTCTCGCCTACAAAGCCCTCCTAACCCCATCCCTACATACAGTACATCTCTAATCTCATAACAAAATACCCTACCTCTCAACCTCTTAGATCTACCTATGACCTGGTCCATCTTCTCTGGTAACCAACTGCCACTCATGCCAGCAACATTCTCCTGTGCCGATATCCACATATGGAATTCTCTACCTCGCCCTCACACTTTCTACTGCCTACCAATCTTTAAACATCCTCTCCGAAAACCCATCTATTTATTAAAGCTGGTTAGCCCACCCAACATCACCTAACTCTTTCACAAGCCCCCCCTCTTTTTAAATGATCAGGAAAAACCATTTTGCAGTGGCTCAGTACTGTATGATAGTTTGAGGAGAGGGGGGGGATATTATTTGGTTCCTTAATTAACAAATTGAACTAACGAGTCTTAGTTTCAACCATAAACATGTTCAGAAAATGACTGCTGTTTTATTGTATGTGTACACTATTGTACAGAATTTATGAGGATAGTCAAATATGGCTGTTTCAAGATTGACTTCATTGCAGTCGGTAGGCATACAACCCTAGACACATTAAGCCCTGCCCCATCCACAAACCACTCCCCTTTTTGCAAAGAACAGTTTCTAGATTTCACAGTTTTATCAGAGAGCAGGATATAGACCAGTTACTAATTATCTGCTGGTGAAAATATTGTAAGAAATGTGCTGTGCGAGTAAAGGCCCGCAGCTCTTCCTCTTCCGTCCCTAGGCAGATATTATTACATGGGGAAGATGATCAAGATCTTATCTCAACAGAAAGTAATAAATGATCGTGTTGGGAGATTTAATTAGCTGAAGCAACATGTAATGCAGTCTTGTATGGGAGAGATTTGAGCTCGCCTAAACAGAAGGGATTTCACTATTGCACAGGAGAGATGTAATACCCAGGGACCACAAAAGGCATTGAATACGGTTGCTGTAACGCAGGTAATTGTATGGAACAATGGACTGCTCTCCAGGAATCTTAAAAAACAGGTTTGTGTTCTGTTCCTGGGACCTGTGTGCTACTGTGAGGAAGATAATGAGGAGACAGTGTCATTCCGGTCTGTATGTGATTAATCTATGCTAGTGCAAATTAAGAGGTTTATTTATTAAAGCTAAAATCATGTGGAAGTTATCCTGCCAATTTAACAAATGCCTAACACAGGAGATACCAGAGATATATCCTGAGCTAGGTAAAATTAACGCTGCAGTCCGCAGTCCTTGGAACTTTCACTGGGGACTGTGAACTGGGCAATTTTCCAAGGTCCAAAAAGCTGATCAGGAGATCATTACTCCTCAATCCTACATGCTCCTCCCTCACCAGCCATCACAAAATGACCTCATTGCCTATTGCCTGTCCCAGCATGGATTCTTTAATAAATTGGCACTACAGATAATTTATTTTTGCACTGTGAGCTATAAGAAATGATAGTTTACAGTGTTTAATAGTTTAAGTGTCTTTAAAGCACTAGCGTATTCTCAACACCACTAATATCACTTCCCTTGTTTCCTTTTCCATAGGATAACCATATTTATGAGACTTTAAAGCGGGACAAATTTAAGCATCAATGTATACCATAATTTTAAATAATTACATAAATATGTAAAAAAAAGCATTGAACAAATACACACAACAGCTGATCATTAGTTCCTAATGAAAAAAGTGCAAACATAGTAAAACTGTCCCTTATAACATAATAAATCTCAATTCTCAATATGCCACTCATACCTTGACATGCCACGCACAAACCTCAATAAGGGGCGTAACTATAATGGGTGCAGAGTGTGCGGGGCACAAGGGTCCCTGGGTCCAAGAGGGGCTCCGCACCGCACACCCTGTACCCATAATATACTTACCTCTCCGGAGTCCCACGTCGGTGCGGGGGTCCGGCGCTATAAAACTATCTGGAAGATGGCCGCTGTGGCCATTTTCCCATCGTTTGCGCATGCGCAGTACAGGGAAAATGGCCGCCGCTGCCATTTTTTTGGTGACCGGCACATGCGCTATAGACTTTGGGCACACTCTAGTGCCAGGAGACAATAACTACGGCGCTGGCCACGCACAGCTCAAAGTGCTGCAGGCTGCCGAACGGAGAGGAGGGGGCCAGTGACGGAGACTGCGCACGGGCCCCCTCCTCACTAGAAACACCCCTGACCTCAATATGCCACACACACACCTCGTCCATCTGCCACAAAACTCAGAGCAGAGGGAGAAGGTGAAACACATATGTACGTACAATGCTGTCCGCCCTGTTCATTCAACAAATGCACGCCACCTCTCATGTCAATTTTACTTCCTCCCACTCCTGCCTCCAAGATTTTGCCCACGCTGCTCCCCACGTTTGGAACTCTGGGCCTGATTCAGAGCCGCTCGTAAGTGGCCGCTCGTTCGCTCTGAGCGATGTTCGCTCAACTGCGCATGCGTATGGGTTGTAATGCACATGCGCAAACCAGTCATTGCGGTTGGAAATCGTGCGCTCGCAAAACAGCGAGGGGCTGCTAATTTGATTGACAGAATGTACCGTTTGTGGGTGGTAACAGGGGAAGGTGCTTGAAAATGGGGGAGTGGGCGTGCCTAACGGTCAAAAGGGCGTTTAATGGGAGTGCATAATTAGTAAAGGAGGGTAATCGACCACGTCACTTGGTTGTCTTTTAGCCTGAACTGCTCGCAGTGATTGTGGTAGGAAAAACCTACCACAAGCACTGTGAGTAGTTCAGATGCCTTTCGATGTTCCCGATTAATCAAATAAATACCGGAGATGACCTGTGATGCGAATGGCAAAGGGGCGTCTTTACAAAATAGCGAGTGCATTTTTCGTTCGCTCGCTCAGACATAGAGGCGTCAGCAAACCGCAATGAGCGAGCGCACAATTTAAATAGCCGGCCCCTTTTTTGAAATGCGTCCGCAAATAGCGTCCGGGTCTGAATCAGGCCCTCTCTCCCTCTTCCCATCAGACTCTCCACCTCTCTACAATCCTTCAGATGGGCTCTCAAGACCCACTACTTCATCAAAGTTTTCCAGCTCTCATCTTAACTTGCTGCTACATAGTCCTTTCTCCCTGCCTACCCCATCTGTGTCACACCTGTTTGTCTGCCCCTCCCCTTTAGAATGTAAGCTCTTACGAGCAGGGCCCTCTACCCTCTTGTGCTTCTCCTTACTCTACTTTCATGTACTTCTTACTCCCCACTAGGGCACCTAACACTTGGTTACTTTGCTCTATTCTGTGTTATGGTTGCTAATGTAGCAATGTATATTATCCATTTCCTTGTCCTGCATTGTATTGTATTGTACTGTAAGTTACTGGTCAACCTATTTGTTTATGTACTTTGTAAGGTGCTGCGGAACACTTGTGGTGCCATATAAATAAATAATAATATTAATAATGCACTATACCGCCTCTTCTTCTCTGCCTGTGATTGGCTGTAATGCAATCACATGACACAAAAGCCAGCTGCTCCCATTCACAATTATTCTCTGCTTTGTAAAGCAGAGAATTAGTCTCATCGGGAGCAGCTGGCTGGGGACAGGTTTGGTGGGCTACCTGACCCTAAAACACGTACCACCTAACCCTAATACATGTACCACATGTAATACATGTACCTGACCCTAATACATGTACCACCTGACCCTAATAAATACCACCTGACCCTAATACATGTACCACCTGACCCTAATACATGTACCACCTGACCCTAATAAATACCACCTGACCCTAATACATGTACCACCTGACCCTAATAAATACCACCTGACCCTAATACATGTACCACCTAACCCTAATACATGTACCACCTGACCCTAATACATGTACCACCTGACCCTAATAAATACCACCTGACCCTAATACATGTACCACCTGACCCTAATAAATACCACCTTACCCTAATACATGTACCACCTGACCCTAATAAATACCACCTGAATCTAATACATGTACCACCTAACCCTAATACATGTACCACCTGACCCTAATACATGTACCACCTGACCCTAATAAATACCACCTGACCCTAATACATGTACCACCTGACCCTAATAAATACCACCTGAATCTAATACATGTACCACCTAACCCTAATACATGTACCACCTGACCCTAATACATGTACCACCTGACCCTAATAAATACCACCTGAACCTAATACATGTACCACCTGACCCTAATACATGTACCACCTGACCCTAATACATGTACCACCTGACCCTAATACATGTACCACCTGACCCTAATAAATACCACCTGAACCTAATACATGTACCACCTAACCCTAATACATGTACCACCTGATCCTAATAAATACCACCTGACCCTAATACATGTACCACCTGATCCTAATAAATACCACCTGACCCTAATACATGTACCACCTGACCCTAATACATGTACCACCTGACCCTAATACACGTACCACATGACCCTAATACACGTACCACCTAACCTTAATACACGTACTACATGACCCTAAAACACGTGCCACCTAACCCTAATACACGTACCACCTGACCCTAATACACGTACCACATGACCCTAATACACGTACCACATGACCCTAATACACATACCACCTGACCCTAATACATGTACCACCTAACCTTAATACACGTACTACATGACCCTAAAACACGTGCCACCTAACCCTAATACATGTACCACCTGACCCTAATACATGTACCACCTGACCCTATTACACATACCACCTGACCCTATTACACATACCACATGACCCTAATACATGTACCACCTGACCCTAATACACGTACCACCTGACCCTAATACATGTACCACCTGACCCTAATACACATACCACCTGACCCTAATACACATACCACCTGACCCTAATACACGTACCACCTGACCCTAATACACGTACCACATGTAATACATGTACCTGACCCTAATACATGTACCACCTGACCCTAATAAATACCACCTGACCCTAATACATGTACCACCTGACCCTAATACATGTACCACCTGACCCTAATAAATACCACCTGACCCTAATACATGTACCACCTGACCCTAATAAATACCACCTGAATCTAATACATGTACCACCTAACCCTAATACATGTACCACCTGACCCTAATACATGTACCACCTGACCCTAATAAATACCACCTGACCCTAATACATGTACCACCTGACCCTAATAAATACCACCTTACCCTAATACATGTACCACCTGACCCTAATAAATACCACCTGAATCTAATACATGTACCACCTAACCCTAATACATGTACCACCTGACCCTAATACATGTACCACCTGACCCTAATAAATACCACCTGACCCTAATACATGTACCACCTAACCCTAATACATGTACCACCTGACCCTAATACATGTACCACCTGACCCTAATAAATACCACCTGAACCTAATACATGTACCACCTAACCCTAATACATGTACCACCTGACCCTAATACATGTACCACCTGATCCTAATAAATACCACCTGACCCTAATACATGTACCACCTGACCCTAATAAATACCACCTGAACCTAATACATGTACCACCTGACCCTAATAAATACCACCTGACCCTAATACATGTACCACCTGACCCTAATACACGTACCACCTGACCCTAATACACGTACCACATGACCCTAATACACGTACCACCTAACCTTAATACACGTACTACATGACCCTAAAACACGTGCCACCTAACCCTAATACATGTACCACCTGACCCTAATACATGTACCACCTGACCCTATTACACATACCACCTGACCCTATTACACATACCACATGACCCTAATACATGTACCACCTGACCCTAATACACGTACCACCTGACCCTAATACATGTACCACCTGACCCTAATACACATACCACCTGACCCTAATACACATACCACCTGACCCTAATACACGTACCACCTGACCCTAATACATGTACCACCTGACCCTAATACACATACCACTTAATCTTAATACACGTACTACATGACCCTAACACATGTACCACCTTACCCTAATACATGTACCACCTGACCCTAATACACATACCACATGACCCTAATACATGTACCACCTGACCCTAATACACATACCACCTGACCCTAATACATGTACCACCTGACCCTAATACACATACCACTTAATCTTAATACACGTACTACATGACCCTAACACACGTACCACCTTACCCTAATACATGTACCACCGGACCCTAAAACATGTAAAACCTGAACCTAATACGTATGCCACTGGATCCTAATACACGCACTACCTGACCCTAATACATGTACCACCTGAACCTAATTCATGTACAACCGGACCCTAATACACGTACCACTGAACCCTAAAACACGTACCACCGAACCCTAAAACACGTACCACCAAACCCTATACATATACCCTCTGATGCATGTACCACAGTTTGAGAACTGCTATTCTAAATATTTTTTTTATTTAAATACGTTTTTTTTTCTCTTCACCATGATTTATTTTGCTTATTGACTATTTCAATGTTGTAAATCTTTTAGGTTACAAATATTAAAAATAAATAAATTGTAAAATGGTTGGAGAACAGAGAAAAATGGCCATCCAATGGATGGGTATAACAAAGTAAATAAGATTACAAAAGAATAGGGATGTCCCAGCGAAAATGGGACATATGGCTACCCTGCTTTTAGATTGTAAGCTCTAGAACACAGGGACCTCTCAGCTAGGGTTGTCACCGGACATTTTGGGTTCACAGACAACTCTCCATTTTTTACAAATCTATCTGCCCACAAAAGAACTACTCAACAAGAGGGGAGAAAAAGCTGTCTGTAATATAAAAGAGTAATAAAAGTGAGGTATGCTGCTATAATAAACATACAGTACTGTATGTAAGCGTGGATAAGCGACATCAGTGTAGAAGAGAAAGACACTGGTGTCCAGGGGAGATGGGACTTTGAAGGAGTAACAGGATGGGGGTATGGGTCACACTACAGACTGACTAATGGGGGAATTTTTCTGCGATGAATATCCACTTTAGACCACTTTAATGCATAAGGGAATTGCGGAAAACCTCTGAACACTGCAGTTTTTGGAGGTTTCGAAAAAAGTTCTGGTAAATAGCCTATACTACACATCACCACCACCATGTGGGGCAGAAAGACAGTGACCAGCCGGCTACTGAATAACCAGGCGGCATCTCCGTAGCTTCCGCTACGCTCCCTGGCTGGGTTGAGCTCACAAAAAACGTCACTTAATAGGATTTCCTCCTTTCTTTTTATACTTATTTACAAGTGGAGACACTGGACTAATAATAACCACTTATATGGGGGCTCGATTGGTAAGTCATTGATCAATATGTATTATGAGTAGGAAAGTTGCAATAATTTATCTGCATTGATGTTTTACATATCTGTTTTTCAGAGGTTTCTCTTTGAATGTTAAAGTGTTTTTAGTGATTGTAATTGATACATCTATGTTTAATTTATATCAATCACACGCACCCAGTGGTGGGATGTTAAGGCCCCCATACATCTGCGACGAAACTTCGCGATGTAGCAATGGGATCGGAAACGCCGATCCGCCGGCGGCCATCGATGTCCCATGATCCGTTTCAGGTTCGGTGAAATTCTACATGTTAAATTTCACCTATCTGCCAATCACGATAAGTTTTTGATCGAGATCGACATATCTGTGAAATCCAACATGTTAGATTTCAGCGCTCCTGCGATGCCGGGTTGCAGGATCTCTACATTGCGATGATCCGTCGCAGAGGTATGGGGGCCTTTATCCCACCTTTTTTAGTTCTTAATTCCTTCTGCTGAAGGAGAGATCTAATATTTTATATCATTATTTGCCTGACAAGTTTGTTGCTTAATGACAGCACAATGTATGTTTTTTTAATGTGGTGTCCACCAGTTACACTGTTTTATAAATTGTTACACCAAGTGAGTAAGTAGGTGATTCATTCTGTTCTCTCTAGGATAGGGAAGGGCAATAAGCCTCTAGAATCTATTGCTGCAATTTTCTGTACACTTTATATTTGTGAGACTGACTATCTCATACCCCAACAGCAATAACCCGGCTAGCAATAACCCGGGATATTGCATGTGAATGCACAGAAACCCGGGTTCCTGTGCAGTGTGAAAGGGCCTGGTTGAAATAAACCGGGTCAAGCATTTCAACCCTGGTAACAAGCAGGGTTGAACATGTGTTAAACCCGGCTCGCGATGCTGTGTGACCCAGGTCCCATTCACAACATGATCTCGTCTCCAAACGCCGGCTCAGCACGAGATGGTGGTGACGGCATTGATCCGGCAATAAGCCAGGTGGTGCGGCCAGTCTGAAAGGGGTCTCAGCGGGGTCACACCCAGGATGGACACGTGAAGAAACTCCAAATTGCGGTGTGAAAAGGTTATCACTTAGGGCCTGATTCAGCAAGGATCGCTAATGCGATCGTGGTAATACCTTGCAATCCAGCCAAAACATCGGTAACATTGAGTACCATCAAAGCCACTCGCACAATTAAGGCAGGTCAGACCTCACTTATAAATTGCTACCTTTCCTGTGCGCAGTGAACACTCAAGCTACATATGGCATCGCAGCGCCCCTGTAACGGCGTTCAAATGCACTGGCACAGCTGCATTCAGCTGACCACTCCTCGTAACCACTGGCAAACGGTACTTGCTGTCAATCACTTTACAATGAATTAGCATGATCTCTGCAACCACTTTCCCGTTCGCAGTGAGCCGCTTGTGCACGCACACTGCGATGCATAAGCATGCGCAGAAAGCAAACATCGGCCGTCTGCGCACGTATTAGCATCTGCGATCCTTGCTGAATCAGGCCCTCAGTTTTATAGGATCTAAGAGAAATTATACTTATTAGCACCGGGGGTTTTTGTACACAGTTTTCAAAGGTTTGACCTCATTTTTGAGGTTAGTATATCCCGCTCACAGTATTTATAATTATCTAGATATGTCATAGCTATTTCAGAGCAATCAACGGGATGCCCGGAGCTCGGGATCCCGGCGGTCAAAATCTCGATGCCAGCATCCCAACAGGGTTACGATACCGCCACCTGTTGGTAGGTATCCTAACCCTCCCCCTGTTCCTACCCTAACCCTAACCCTCCCTCCTCGGCGTCTAAACCTAACCTCCCCCCTAGTGCCTAAACCTAACCTCTCCCTCCCCGCACCCTAAACCTAACCTCTCCCCCTAGTGCCTAAACCTAAACTCTCCCTCCCCGCACCCTAAACCTAACCCCCCTTAGTGCCTAACCCTCTCCCCAACCCTGCTACTTACCTTCGGTATGCCAGCTGTCAGGATGGCAGTGACGAGATTCTGACAGGTGTTGGGATTAACGAGCCCTTCAAGAAATGTTGAATTTAATTCATGTTGAATTTAATTCATCTCTCAGGGTTATTCCTCTAACCCTCCCCTTCTAACATTCATAGAGCTGAAAACTTGGATGCATGCATGTACTAATCACTAAACAAGCTAGTGCACGGAATTATTTGCAATGAATATTGACTAATACCCCTATCTTTGGAACAAACCAATCTGTTTTTTTTTTAAGCAGATAAAGTCTCATGCTATTGATTTTTTTATGCTTCCAAAAAAATGGTCTCCATATAACACCAAATAAGGTGTATTCTCAATACCATATGACCAAAAAATTTTTGTGGTACTACTAGCTGATTGATGAGTGTATATACCGGCCGGTTTTGTGTAAAACACTATTTTTTGTTTATTGTAATGTAATGTCTTAGTATCTGTATGTAAGGTCATTTTTATGTATTAAATCTTTTGTCAAAAAGCGCTGTCTTTATAAATTACATTTTCCTTGGGATCTTTTTTGTGGGTAGTGGCATTTACCCATTCTTTGACAGCAGCTGAACAAAGGTTAAATTAATTTTAATAATTGTATTATAATTGGCTGGTAAGACGGCGCCTGGTCTTCTTTTTTCCTCTACTGTGCAGTGCTGCATTCCTCTAATGTGCAGTGCTACATTCCTCTACTGTGCAGTACTGCATTCCTCTACTGTGCAGTACTGCATTCCTCTACTGTGCAGTGCTACATTCCTCTACTGTGCAGTGCTGCATTCCTCTACTGTGCAGTGCTGCATTCCTCTACTGTGCAGTGCTGCATCCCTCTATTGTGCAGTGCTGCATTCCTCTAATGTGCAGTGCTACATTCCTCTACTGTGCAGTACTGCATTCCTCTACTGTGCAGTGCTACATTCCTCTACTGTGCAGTGCTGCATTCCTCTACTGTGCAGTGCTGCATTCCTCTACAGTGCAGTGCTGCATTCCTCTACTCCTCTACTGTGCAGTGCTGCATTCCTCTACTGTGCAGTGCTGCATTCCTCTACTCCTCTACTGTGCAGTGCTGCATTCCTCTACTGTGCAGTGCTACATTCCTCTACTGTGCAGTGCTACATTCCTCTACTGTGCAGTGCTACATTCCTCTACTGTGCAGTGCTGCAGAGAGTTGAGTACCAGATGTTGGCTTTAAGAATTCCGAAGCCGTCATCCATGCGGGGTTTGAATACTGACACCTTAACCCTACACCTACCCCTTAACCTAACTCTCCCTCCACGCAACCTAAACCTAACCCCCCCACAGCCTAAACCTAACCTTTCCCATCCCACAGCCTAACCCTAACCCTCCCCATAATGCCTAACCCTAACCCTCCTCCTAACCCCAATACTTACCGTAGGGATGTCAGCGATCAATATGCTGGTGCCGGGATTCTGACTGGTGTCAGAATCCCAGCATAATTTTTATACATGTTACTGAGCAATAACATTACAAGGTTGTAGTGAACAAAGCAAAATACAAACCTAAAATACTTCTATTTAGGCTCCATGTTAAATGCATGCCTTTTACATTGATAATTAGTGATATTGCTGACTTCTATAATTGATAACGCAGTGTGTGTTTTTTCCCTCCTGCATATTGTGTTATTTTCAACTGTGTATGCTCAAGAAAAATCTGTATGTATCCTTAGCAACGCCGACTGAGGTGCCGACCAGGAGGGACATGTAAGCTTAGAAAAAGTACATTAAAGGCTTATTTGCGCAAAGTGCATCTCAAGCTGACTATAGGAAAGACACATATGCGCCTGTTTGGATGTGGAAATTTTTCGGGTGTTCGACCTCTGGTGCAAAATGCTAAATTATTGAGTATAATGTTTAGGTATTGATTTATGCATTGTGTATTGATTTGAACTTATTACTTTTTTGGTATGTGGGTATCTGCACTTAGCAAGAATCCAACCGGACCGCCTATATTGGATCCACGTGCTTCCCTGTCAAAACAGGTGCGTTCATGCAGTAATAAGTAATAAGTTACATTTTACATGTAACGATTTTATACAGTTTAATACATTTGAGTAATCATCTTTACAAGTTATTTTAAGGGCTTCCCTTTCATTGCTATTTGATACAGAACATTACAGGAATGCCTTGCATGGCTTTCCCAGTTGCAACATAATATACATTATATAGGTTGTTACATACTTGACAAAATGACAGGCAGCAGAGGCTGAAACTAATCCAGGGTTCCCAGCTTATACTACAGAGTAATATAAAGCCCTGAGTGACCCTGAGTGACCCTATTGAGCAGCTGCTGAAATTATTTAGTATGTCTGTCTGTGTTTCCAACATTATAGAAACTTTTGTTATTTTTGGTACAATATGGCTAGAGATGAGACACTATGTGGGACATCGAATATACTAGGGGGGCTTCAAAGTTGGAAGCAGGTGGTTTCCCTCTGGGCATGCGTCCGCGGACACACTCCACATTCATCATGATGGTTATTGCCATGGGACGCATATGGGCGTTTCTGGGTTGTTACTGGGATATGGGGTGGCTAACTGGTGGGGTTGTGTTGATTGCAGCCGCTGCGTCCATGATCCCTCGGACATTATGCACCTGCCATAGGTAATGGTCCGCGGATACTGCATCATGGTACATCGATGGATTCACAACGCTGCCAGTGGGCATCTTAATAGGTCGCCCATTGGCCGCCGTATTAACAAAGATGCAGTAGCGCCTGCAACAGAAGTCACAGCCGCTACTGCAGCTGCGTCCACCTCTTAATCACCACCTACTGTATATGTACGGAAAAGGAGAAATTAGGCACATTATTAATTCCTAAAAAAACTACAGATTTTGGCTCGGTTACGTTCGGTTCTGAAAACAGGATCTTATTGGTATCTGTGTCTTACGTGTTTTGGCCAGCTAAAAAGATAAATCTGAACTTTAGCTATTTTTATCGATAAGAACCAAGTAAAACCGCACCGCTCATCTCTAAAAAAAACAAAAAACAAAAAAAAACATTTGTGATTTTCACTTTGAAAGTTTTCTTTTGAGTAATTTCACTAATATGTCACCTAAGTTTTCTATTTACAGGTGTTCTAATATATGGGTTGGGTACAGGATGCCGGCGTTCAGGATCCTGACGGTCAGAATCCCGATGCTGGCATCCCGACTAGTATACCTAACCTAACCCCTAACCCTACCCTAACCCTCCCTCCCCGGGGCCTAAACCTAACCCTCCCTCCCCGATACCTAAACCTAACCTCCCCCTAGTGCCTAAACCCTAACTTCAATCCCACTACTAACCTACGGGATTCTGGCGGTCGGGATGCCGGCGCCGGTATTCCGATAAGTGTTGGGAATCTGGTGTCGGCACAGACCGGCAGAATCCCCGCTGTCGGGATATTGAACATATCCCCTAATATACAATATAGGAGAATCTCATCCCTATCATGATTACAAGGCATGGTTCATAGGTCAAAAGTCAAGGGACAAAAAATTGATTTGACCCTATTGTAGTATGGAAATAATGTACATGTTGATGCTACCAATCACATTTGTAGATTGTTACATCCTGGGCATGTGTTGGACTAGTTCATTATACCTATTTTAGATGATAATTCCACCCACAAGGTGAAATTTAGTTTCTGGTGGTGTTCGATAAAATATGAATTTTACAACAATCCAATGGGTTCCACAAAGGCTCTCATGGCCCTCCTCCTCTCTCTTCCTAAAATGGCTTCTTTTTAACAAAGCACAATGATGCTAATGGCCCTCTCTAGTAAACTTCAGATAGACATGAATGGGAGAATCACAGATGGGGGCATCAGCAACGCAGCAGCCTGTTTGGAACAGGCAGGCAAGAGTAATGAATTGGAGAGTCACTGGACAATGGAGCCTTGGGGATCTCCACTAGGTCAGAACTGGGTATAATAACTGAAGGCCACCCAGAACTACATATAAAGGTTTATTTGGACTTATTCTTAAAACCAGAGATAATCTTCTGCACCTCAGCTGTTCCTCTCCCATCCCTTCTGTACACACTGACTGGCTGAGTTCCAACATTATTGGAAAAACTATAGTTGAACTACTGTAAATATATAGATGTGCACGCAGGGATTACAGGGTGTGTTTTCGCACACTTCTTACGCAGTCTCAACCCCCTACCTACCGATTCTCCTCCCTCAGACAGCTATCAGGGAATAATCAGCGCCTTTTAGATTCTAAGATGGCCGATGTGAAACTACTGTATCATAACAAAGCAGTTTCAGATCAGCCATCTTGGATGGAAAATGAGGCTGCCTGTTCCCTCAGTGCTGTCAGCAACAAAGACTCAAAAGCAGTGACCAACGTCCAAGCAATGTAAGCAGAGCTAGTGTATGTCCTAGTGAGGGGTGGGGTGGGAGGTAAGGGGGTTGGTAGGGTGTTTAGTGTATGTCACAGGGGTAGGAGGTCAGGGTGGGTAGTGTATGTCCTGGGGACCAGGAAAGTGTGTGGGGGGGGAGGGTAGTGTATGTCCCAGATGATGATGATTGAACTGTTATTCTGATGCTAGCCACAAATTATGGCATTGAGTCAGCCAATTTAGGTACTTTTCAGTAGAATGGCGTGCTTGAATAATAAAAGTACCATCCTGTCTGGTCAAAACACAAAGCCCAATGGACTTAAATGACAGGACAAACCCCTATTCAGATTTGCCAAATAATTTATGCTCATTACACAGTTCGGCCAATCACAGTGCATGGATCCCACCAGAAAGCATCAACAAATGTCGCGTGCCTGTAGCCTCCTGTGAAGTAGCCTCAGCTGTGAGCAGCCTGGCCTCTGGCTAATCTCCACCACTGTGTGCACTGAGGTCACTTGCAGAGCACAAATAAGGATGATGTGCAGCGCAAAGTCAACTTTGGTCTCTCCTTGCACCTTGTCGGAAATTAGGGAGCAGCTCAAAACTCATGGGTATACTTCCATTATTTCTTTCTGAAGAAATGTCTTGTTTGACAACACAACGTGAGGCCTATTTCTGCAACTATCATTGGAGACATGTGCAATCTAGGGGGCTGATGATGAGTTGGTGTGAAAATGTATTTCAAATTTCTCCCAAAAAGGAAGCTGCACACAAAAATAGCCTATTTCCGTACATACATAGGGCCATACAAATCTCCAGATGTGTACACAGGATAAGCACCTACTGTAGTTTATGACAAGTGGTCATCGTCATCCTACCTGCACTGTAGCAGGTGCAAAATAAATACTTCCTAACAAATGCCTATGCGCATACAGTAATTGCTGGTCTGCATGAGCCGCATATGCGAGGACATGTACTTCGCAAACTTTCCTTATTTCCCACCCTCATTCCGTTATATCTGGTCAAAAGGTTTTTATTCCTCAAAAATGCATACAGGACAACAGAGGCTCATCGCATCTGCGTATATTTACTGTCTGAGCATGCGCAAAGTGAAATCTTACACTACGTACACTACGCAACCCGATGTTGTGCTCTCTCTGCATCAGCTCCTGAGTATTTAAATACCCGGGCAATACACTGGCACCTCAGATGCTGTGCACGAGTATTACGCACCATTAGCTACAAACTTGTAGAAATACACAGGAGAAGATGTATTAAGCCTTGAAGAGTGATAAAGTTGAGAGATAGAAAGTACCAACCAATCAGCTCCTAAAAGTCATTTTTTCAAACGCAAGCTGTAACATGGCAGCTAGGAGCTGATCGGCTGGTACTTTATCTTTTCCTCTTTATCACTCTTCAAGGCTCAGTACATCTCCCCAAAAGTGAGATAAATTCTAATATTCTATTGTTAAGTAATTTCAACAAGCCGCCCTTAGTAAGTTAGTCCCCAGCCATTATAAAGTCTCATATAAAAGTTTCTTTCTCTATATTGCTTTTGATACCATCAATGTATGCAAGATACCAGCGTGTGTGGGTGCCTGCTGCAATTCCCACAACTGTGGATGATATATTAATTGTTCAACAACACCAACCCAAACAGTAGTGATTTCATTATATGATATTGAAATGAAACTTGTTAACTATATTTTCCTGAATTGCATTTTTGTTATTTTGTAATATAGAATCTGCTGTCCTGACAATGGAGTCAGATGTAGGATGGATGTTGGTCTCACAATGGATGGAAGAAACCAATACTATACATTCCACAAACTGCTTTATCAGACAGCACAGAATACTGAAATCAGCAACTGAAAATTATATAGGTATGGATGCTATCAGCAAGGTCTGATTGATAACTTGTTTTCCATGTGTGATGGTAAATAATTGCAGAACTGAAGTTATTTAAAACTTTACTGTAACGCAGTATTCATTGCCAATTTATTTTTTGGTTTCTCTTTTAGGACGTATAGGCTACATTTTAGCAGACGCGTTTATTGCACCCAAGTCTAAGCCACATTCAGGGCTGTTTAAAGGGGTATTTTCCCTGGGTTCATTGAAACAAGGACCTGGAGAGAGAAGGTCCTCAAAAACTTTTCTCAAGTCACCGACTCAAGACAAATAATACAGATGTAAAATAACCCTCCTATATCTTTGTACTGTAGTATTGTTTTAAAATGGCAAGATGGAACAATGTATTTTGTTTGTTGATTTTTTAAGCTGCAGTCCCAACGGTGGGGAAAATTAGGACACCTATGGAGGAAGTTATCTACAGTATGTAATCAGTGGCGGAACTCACGGAGACAATGGAGTCATTTGCCGCCGGGCATCAGCCCTGAAGGGGGCACCTGGCTCCATTGTCCCCGGGAGCTGCATGGAGAAGGAACGCCGCTGATCGGCGCTCCACCTCCATTGGTGTAACTACGGAGGGTGCAAGGGGTGCGCTCGCACCCCTGCACCCTCCATTTGCCGGGCGCCCGCTGAGTGTGTTACCAGCGGGCGCCCGGCTCCTATCCTCCTGGCGGTAGCCGGAGGACGGAGCTCCCTTCGTCTTCCGGGTCCCGCAGTGTACTATGAGAGTGACGTCATAACGTCACTCCCATAGTGCTGAGGAGCGGACGCCGGGGACGGAGCTCAGGAGTGAGCTCCGTCTTCCGGGTCCCGCAGTGCACTATGGGAGTGACGTAATGACATCACTCCCATAGTGCCGAGGAACAGACACCAGGGATGGACGGCAGGAGCACTGGAGCTGGGATAAAGGTAAGTGTTTGTTTTTTTTGTGTGTGCGCGCGCGGTGGGGGCCATCACTACTGGGGGCAACTACAGGGGCCTACTACTGGGGGCAACTACAGGGGCTCACTACTGGGGGCAACTACAGGGTCCTACTAGTGGGGGCAACTACAGGGGCCTCACTACTGGGGGTAACTACAAAGGCCTCACTACTGGGGGTAACTACAGGGGCCTCACTACTGGGGGTAACTACAGGGTGCTCACTACTGGGGGCAACTACAGGGTGCTCACTACTGGGGGCAACTACAGGGGCCTCACTACTGGGGGTAACTACAGGGTGCTCACTACTGGGGCAACTACAGGGTACTCACTACTGGGGCAACTACAGGGGGCTCACTACTGGGGGCAACTACCAGGGGCTCACTACTGGGGGCAACTACAAGGGGCCTCACTACTGGGGGCAACTACCGGGGGCTCACTACTGCATAGGGGGACCATTACTGGGGAGCACTACATAGGCGGACCACTACTGGGGGCATTATATAAAAGGAACTGCATAAGGGGGGCAGCGGCAGCTGGGGCTGGCATAGGTGCTGGGGGGGTGGTACATTTTAGTTTGGGGGGGGGGCACCAACATTTATCTTGCCTCCGGGCACCTGGGATGAAGTTACGCCACTGTATGTAATCAATGATTTCTGGTTCGTCCAGTTATGAAACAGTGGAAAAGGAAACCAAAATATTGAATGTTATTTCCAGTCTGTGTGGTCAGTTCAGGTCAACTTTTTATCCTTAGGCAACAAGAATTACAGTCAGTCGGTGTCTCTATGGCTGGGCAGAGAGGGAGGGAGAGAGGTTATGTTCACTCTTCGCTTTTGGGAACGTATTCACACGGCCTAAATCACTCTGGTTCTAGCACACTTTGAGAACAACAACAACAACAACAAAAAAGGACAATGAGAATTCCTGAATGAGCCACTGCCAAAAATGGTTCATCCATTGAGAGTGTTTCCGCTGCACTGCTTCTATCCATGATTGATGCGCGGCATTGAATGCTAAGGACACGACATTGCAGATGCTTTAGCTCTTATGTAAGATTTTAAGTTTTTGTTACTTCAGTTCCAGAAATGTTTACAAAGTTCTGCTCAGTATAAGGGGCTGAATTGTATTTTTAACAAATATTAAATCTTCATTCAATGCAAAAAATACATTATTATAAGTTTCATGTTATTATTTTGTATTTCTTGCCATTAGTTTAACATACTTTGACAGACATGGGGGGTCAATTTACTAATAGTCGATTTAGATTGATTTTGATTCATTTCAAATCGATCTAAATCAAGGTTTGTTTCTGGGGCTAAATCACATATTTACTAACAGACAAATATTTATTTTTTATTAAGTGTTAATAAATGTGTTGATTTAGCCCCAGAAACACAACATCAGTTTAGATCTATTTGAAATCGATCAAAATGGATCAAAATTGACCTTTAGTAAATTTACCCCAAGGTATGAGAATCTTGCTAACTGGAGCTTAAGATAAATAGAAATGCGGGGAATGAAACTCAAGGACCAACAGAGTGGATGGTCATCGATTTGCCCCCATTTATTCCATAGCCAACCCTAAGAGGTCTCTTCATGGCCACATATAGCAAAACTCATTGGGCTCTATTTACTACAATCCGCATATTGAATGCGGATTGTAGTGTGATATTACCGAGTGAATTCGCATTGCGAATTCAGGCAATATCACAGGGATTTACTATAAATCCCTTGCAGGGACAGATCTTGCGATAAAGCTCTGTCCCTGCGGATCCCATCCACACTCTAGTCGAGGTATTTTCGGAAAAAATACAGCGACTAAGAGCCCGCGCATGCGCCGATCCACCGTCGCTGCTACCCCCCACCGATGCTAAGCCCCGCCCCCCACGATCATGGACCCCCGCGACCCCCCCTCCCTTCATTACACTTACCTGCATCCTCCTGGCCTCCGGTGATCTTCTCCGGGCTTCCCGATCAAGTGATCTCCCATACTGCACTGGGGCCTGATCACCTGATGACCGGGCCGCAGTGCACTGTGGGAGACCAGCTGACCAGAGAGGAGCCATCACCGGAGGCCCGATCACCGGTCCCTGGATTCAGGTAAGTAAAAAAAAAATGTTTCAATTTTTTTTTTCTTTTTTTTACAGCAATCAGCTTGCGGTCTGTTTAGACCACACAGCTGATTACTGGTACCGGCTCCCGCCTCTGCTCTCCCCGTTAGAGCAGAGTGGGAGCCCGGTAACCGGGGGAGACCCTGGATAACGCCACCTCCAGGTGGCGTTATTATCACAGGGCTTCCCCCGGTATTTTATTACAATTTATTTTTAGTAACTCTGGTCGGATCACATTTCCCATTACAATTATGGGAAATGCGATCTGCTTTACTAAAAATAAGTGATACCTAGGGGTTGGTGTAGAATTTTACTAATTCTACTCCAATTGTCCTGTAATAACTACAGGTGAAACTAAAATAATGTGAAAAGTGTGTGAAAACACCCTTTTTCACTTTATTTTAGTAAAAATAATGTTAATAAATAGAGCCCATTATCTTAATTTCTGGTATACTACCCTCTCCCTGATTCATAACAGAACTGTAAGTTCTCATTCAGTCCTTAAATAGTTTTTGCCGATGGACATGTACATCATCATAATAATATAATCATAATAACAATATCAATATCTGTAGTAATTTCTGCTGTATTACTTATGACATTATCTAACACTATACAGAGTTCTTAAATAAACAATGTGTCAATAGGCTTTTACTTGGTCATACTGTTTTGTTAAGTTTTTCTAAACTAGTCATGATCAAAACTAGGGATGAGCGGGTTCGGTTCCCTGAGAACCGAACCCACCCGAACTTCGGGGATCCGGGGCGATCCGAGCCCAAGCTCGGATCTCCCTGTCTGCCCCGGATCCCTCTCCCGAGGCAAAACCTCGAGATCTGCTGTCGGATCTCGAGGTTTTGCCTCGAGCGGCCATTTTAAAAAAAATGCCTTTGCCTTTAATGGGCAAAGTGCTGATTGGCTGACAGAGCCGTCTGTCACGGCTCTCAGCCAATCAGCATTATGGTGCTCATTTGCATGTAGCACGGACTCGTGAGATCCGTGCTACATGCATCTGTGTGATTGACAGTGACACAGAGCACAGATGGGTCAGTGAGACCCGTCTGTGCTGCTGTGTATTTCAATGACACAGATGCACGCACGGACCAGGAGATCCGTGCTACTTGCATCTGTGTCATTGACACAGAGCACTAACGGGTCCGTGAGACCCGTCTGTGCTGCTGTGGTAAAAAAAAAAAAAAAAAACCTGTGTAAAAAGAGAAAAAAATGGCGTGCCCCCCCCCAAAAAAAAAGAGCAACCAGCCCCGGGCATTAGTGACCCAGTGCTGGGTGTGCTTAAATACAGGGGACAAACGACATAGGGGTCCCCTGTACTTAAACACAACCAGCACCGGGCTAGTCAGAACCAGAGCTGGTTGCCAAAATACGGGGGACAAACGACGTAGGGGTCCCCCGTATTCTGCGCAACCAGCTCTGGGCTCTGATCCGGTCCTGGTTCTGGAAATACAGGGGAAAAAAATGAGTAGGGTTCCCCTGTATGTTCCAGAACCAGCACTGGACTTTTTCTAGCGGGGGGCTGATGCCACAGCCAGGGGAGCCCTTTCACCGGGCCCCCCAGCCGCAGCATCAGCCCTGACCGCTAGTCAGCCCAGGCCGGGGATCCCTGGAGAGCTGGGGACCCCCCCAATAAAGGGGTCACCCTCTCCAGGGCTCCCCAGGCCCATGCTGATAGCCCGGGGCTATCCCCGCCACCCCTGGTGGCGGTGGGTGGCGGGTTGATTGTGTGGTGTGGTGTAAATAAAGAATATCAAACATTGTCTTTACAAGTAGAACTGCAAGTCCCAGCAAGCCTGCCCCGCATGCTGGTACTTGGAGAACCACAAGTACCAGCATGCAGGGCATTAAGGGCCCACTAGTACCTGTAGTTCACCTGTAAAAAAATGTTTAAAAAAAACACAGGACACACACACCGTGACAGTATAAGTTTATTAAACATACATACACACACACACACACACATGTACACATACTCACCTATGTAACCCTGTAGCATCGGTCCACTTGTCCGGTAAAGTATCCATAGGGGACCTGTGAAAAAAAACATACTCACCATCTCCTATGCGAGGTTCTGTCCTCTTCGTTCCAAAGTAGGCATCCCCGGACTTGGCAAAAAAAAAAAACGAAAACGCGATCCACGAACTTAGTACCGTTCTATAGAACGGTACTTCCCGAATGAGAGCTTAGCGGCGGGGTATCACCATGGAAACCCCGCTGCTAAGCGTTCATTGGCTGAGAGAGGCCATCTCCCGTCTCTCTCAGCCAATGAACGGCTCCCTCCATTGTAGTCAATGCTGGGAGCCGCAAGGTTATTAAAGTTTACCCTGCAGTTCCCACCATTGACTACAATGGAGGGAGCCGTTCATTGGCTGAGAGACGGGAGATGACCTCTCTCAGCCAATGAACGCTTAGCAGCGGGGTTTCCATGGTGATACCCCGCCGCTAAGCTCTCATTCGGGAAGTACCGTTCTATAGAACGGTACTAAGTTCGTGGATCGCGTTTTCGTTTTTTTTTTTTGCCAAGTCCGGGGATGCCTACTTTGGAACGAAGAGGACAGAACCTCGCATAGGAGATGGTGAGTATGTTTTTTTTCACAGGTCCCCTAGGGATACTTTACCGGACAAGTGGACCGATGCTACAGGTTACATAGGTGAGTATGTGTACATGTGTGTGTGTGTGTGTGTATGTATGTTTAATAAACTTATACTGTCACGGTGTGTGTGTCCTGTGTTTTTTTAAACATTTTTTTTACAGGTGAACTACAGGTACTAGTGGGCCCTTAATGCCCTGCATGCTGGTACTTGTGGTTCTCCAAGTACCAGCATGCGGGGCAGGCTAGCTGGGACTTGCAGTTCTACTTGTAAAGACAATGTTTGATATTCTTTATTTACACCACACCACACAATCAACCCGCCACCCACCGCCACCAGGGGTGGCGGGGATAGCCCCGGGCTATCAGCCTGGGCCTGGGGTGCCCTGGAGAGGGTGACCCCTTTATTGGGGGGGTCCCCAGCTCTCCAGGGTTCCCCGGCCTGGGCTGACTAGCAGTCAGGGTTGATGCTGCGGCTGGGGGGCCCGGTGAAAGGGCTCCCCTGGCTGTGGCATCAGCCCCCCGCTAGAAAAAGTCCAGTGCTGGTTCTGGAACATACAGGGGAACCCTACTCATTTTTTGTCCCCTATATTTCCAGAACCAGGACCGGATCAGAGCCCAGAGCTGGTTGCGCAGAATACAGGGGACCCCTACGTCGTTTGTCCCCCGTATTTTGGCAACCAGCGCTGGTTCTGACTAGCCCGGTGCTGGTTGTGCTTAAGTACAGGGGACCCCTACGTCGTTTGTCCCCTGTATTTAAGCACACCCAGCACTGGGTTACTAATGCCCGGGGCTGGTTGCTCTTTTTTGGGGGGGTGCACGCCATTTTTTTCTTTTTTTACACAGGTTTTTTTTTTTTTTTTTTACCACAGCAGCACAGACGGGTCTCACGGACCTGTCATTGCTCTGTGCCAATCACACAGATGCATGTAGCACGGATCTCCCGGGTTCGTGCTACATGCAAATGGGCACCATAACGCTGATTGGCTTCCTGTCTGCCACTGCAGTGCCACTCCTAGATGGGCCACGTGTTTGTGCCGCCCCCTTGTGTCGCTTAGCATAGTCATCCAGCTTCCTCGGTACAACCTTTTGGCCTAAAAACAATATTGTGAGGTGTGAGGTGTTCAGAATAGAGTGGAAATGAGTGGAAATTAATGTTATTGGGGTTATTAATAGCGTAGGAACAAAAAAAGGCCCATTTATGTGATTTTAGCGTTTTTTTTTTTATTTTTTAAGAAAAAATCCAGATCCAAAACACAAAACCCAGAACCCAAAACACGGAAGGGTGGTTTTGGCAAAACCAATCCAGATCCAAAACACGAAGAAAGATCCAGATCCAAAACCAAAACACAAAACACGAAAAGTGTCCGGTGCACACCCCTAATCAAAACCAAGGCAAAGCAAAATGGATAATCATCATCCACCAATTTTGCCTAACAATAAACTAAAACAAAAAATCTGAAAACAATCAATTTCCTTCCATCCTTCTCCATTGTGTAGTCATAAGACCTGAGCGGCCCTGAAGATAATTCAAGAAATAAAAAAGGTGGTCTAGATTCCACTTTGATGTATGTCTTCTATTAATCATCATTAGTTTCTATTGAAACACTACATAACCTGTATTATAGTGTGTTAATAATTGTAAGAAAACAAACTGTAAAAAAAACAACAACTATAGAACAAAGTGTCTAAAAATTAAAGTGGAAGTGGCAAGTTTGTGGGCTGGATCAGCATTCACAACAATGTTGAGAATATATAGGAACTAGGGGTGAGCGGGTTCGGATTTCTGAAATCCGAACCCCCCCGAGCCCCCCCGATCCGAGTCCGATCCGAGCCAGGCTCGACTTTTCCCGCCTGACTCGGATCTGAAATCGAGGCAAAACGTCATCATCCCGCCTTCCGAGTCTCGCGGGTTTTGGATCCTATATAAGGTACCCGCGTCGGCGCCATTTTCTCACTCGGCTGTGGACAGTGAAGAGGGAGGGTGGGAGTTAGGGCTGTGTAGTGTAGTGTAGTGTAGTGCTGCTGTTGTCCACTACTTCAAAGTCCATAGGGGCTGGCTGTGTTGTGCTGTGCTGCTGTTGTTAATAGGGGCTGTGTCCACTACTTCAAAGTCCATAGGGGCTGGCTGGACTGTGTTGTGCAGTCAGTTCTCCATAGGGGCTGTGTCCACTCCAAAGTCCTGTGCAGTGTCCCAGTCCTAAAGGAGTGCTGTAGTGTTGTCCAGGGGGTGCTCTGTCCATCAGGGGTGCTCCCCCCAAGTGCTAAAAAAATAATATATTTTCTGTGTTTGTGAATTGTGTGCGCAGTAGCCGCACGTGCATCAACAAAGTAGTGCCAAGCGTGCGCCTGTGTCATAAGTAAAGGGCCGGCTGGCTTGACCGTTAAAGGGTGCTGTAACCCCCGAAAGTACACTCCAGTCCAAACCAAAAAAAAATTATTTTCTGTGTTTGTGAATTGTGTGCGCAGTAGCCGCACGTGCATCAACAAAGTAGTGCCAAGCGTGCGCCTGTGTCATAAGTAAAGGGCCGGCTGGCTTGACCGTTAAGGGTGCTGTAACCCCCGAAAGTACACTCCAGTCCAAACCAAAAAAAAAAATATTTTCTGTGTTTGTGAATTGTGTGCGCAGTAGCCGCACGTGCATCAACAAAGTAGTGCCAAGCGTGCGCCTGTGTCATAAGTAAAGGGCCGGCTGGCTTGACCGTTAAGGGTGCTGTAACCCCCGAAAGTACACTCCAGTCCAAACCAAAAAAAAAATTATTTTCTGTGTTTGTGAATTGTGTGCGCAGTAGCCGCACGTGCATCAACAAAGTAGTGCCAAGCGTGCACCTGTGTCATAAGTAAAGGGCCGGCTGGCTTGACCGTTAAGGGTGCTGTAACCCCCGAAAGTACACTCCAGTCCAAACCAAAAAAAAAATTATTTTCTCTGTTTGTGAATTGTGTGCGCAGTAGCCGCACGTGCATCAACAAAGTAGTGCCAAGCGTGCGCCTGTGTCATAAGTAAAGGGCCGGCTGGCTTGACCGTTAAAGGGTGCTGTAACCCCCAAAGTACACTCCAGTCCAAACCAAAAAAAAAATTATTTTCTGTGTTTGTGAATTGTGTGCGCAGTAGCCGCACGTGCATCAACAAAGTAGTGCCAAGCGTGCGCCTGTGTCATAAGTAAAGGGCCGGCTGGCTTGACCGTTAAAGGGTGCTGTAACCCCCGAAAGTACACTCCAGTCCAAACCAAAAAAAAATAATTTTCTGTGTTTGTGAATTGTGTGCGCAGTAGCCGCACGTGCATCAACAAAGTAGTGCCAAGCGTGCGCCTGTGTCATAAGTAAAGGGCCGGCTGGCTTGACCGTTAAGGGTGCTGTAACCCCCGAAAGTACACTCCAGTCCAAACCAAAAAAAAATTATTTTCTGTGTTTGTGAATTGTGTGCGCAGTAGCCGCACGTGCATCAACAAAGTAGTGCCAAGCGTGCGCCTGTGTCATAAGTAAAGGGCCGGCTGGCTTGACCGTTAAAGGGTGCTGTAACCCCCGAAAGTACACTCCAGTCCAAACCAAAAAAAAAATTATTTTCTGTGTTTGTGAATTGTGTGCGCAGTAGCCGCACGTGCATCAACAAAGTAGTGCCAAGCGTGCACCTGTGTCATAAGTAAAGGGCCGGCTGGCTTGACCGTTAAGGGTGCTGTAACCCCCGAAAGTACACTCCAGTTCAAACCAAAAAAAAAATTATTTTCTGTGTTTGTGAATTGTGTGCGCAGTAGCCGCACGTGCATCAACAAAGTAGTGCCAAGCGTGCGCCTGTGTCATAAGTAAAGGGCCGGCTGGCTTGACCATTAAAGGGTGCTGTAACCCCCAAAGTACACTCCAGTCCAAACCAAAAAAAAAATTATTTTCTGTGTTTGTGAATTGTGTGCGCAGTAGCCGCACGTGCATTAACAAAGTAGTGCCAAGCGTGCGCCTGTGTCATAAGTAAAGGGCCGGCTGGCTTGACCGTTAAAGGGTGCTGTAACCCCCGAAAGTACACTCCAGTCCAAACCAAAAAAAAATTATTTTCTGTGTTTGTGAATTGTGTGCGCAGTAGCCGCACGTGCATCAACAAAGTAGTGCCAAGCGTGCGCCTGTGTCATAAGTAAAGGGCCGGCTGGCTTGACCGTTAAAGGGTGCTGTAACCCCCGAAAGTACACTCCAGTCCAAACCAAAAAAAAATTATTTTCTGTGTTTGTGAATTGTGTGCGCAGTAGCCGCACGTGCATCAACAAAGTAGTGCCAAGCGTGCGCCTGTGTCATAAGTAAAGGGCCGGCTGGCTTGACCGTTAAGGGTGCTGTAACCCCCGAAAGTACACTCCAGTCCAAACCAAAAAAAAATTATTTTCTGTGTTTGTGAATTGTGTGCGCAGTAGCCGCACGTGCATCAACAAAGTAGTGCCAAGCGTGCGCCTGTGTCATAAGTAAAGGGCCGGCTGGCTTGACCGTTAAAGGGTGCTGTAACCCCCGAAAGTACACTCCAGTCCAAACCAAAAAAAAATTATTTTCTGTGTTTGTGAATTGTGTGCGCAGTAGCCGCACGTGCATCAACAAAGTAGTGCCAAGCGTGCGCCTGTGTCATAAGTAAAGGGCCGGCTGGCTTGACCGTTAAAGGGTGCTGTAACCCCCGAAAGTACACTCCAGTCCAAACCAAAAAAAAATTATTTTCTGTGTTTGTGAATTGTGTGCGCAGTAGCCGCACGTGCATCAACAAAGTAGTGCCAAGCGTGCGCCTGTGTCATAAGTAAAGGGCCGGCTGGCTTGACCGTTAAAGGGTGCTGTAACCCCCAAAGTACACTCCAGTCCAAACCAAAAAAAAAATTATTTTCTGTGTTTGTGAATTGTGTGCGCAGTAGCCGCACGTGCATCAACAAAGTAGTGCCAAGCGTGCGCCTGTGTCATAAGTAAAGGGCCGGCTGGCTTGACCGTTAAAGGGTGCTGTAACCCCCGAAAGTACACTCCAGTCCAAACCAAAAAAAAATTATTTTCTGTGTTTGTGAATTGTCTGCGCAGTAGCCGCACGTGCATCAACAAAGTAGTGCCAAGCGTGCGCCTGTGTCATAAGTAAAGGGCCGGCTGGCTTGACCGTTAAAGGGTGCTGTAACCCCCGAAAGTACACTCCAGTCCAAACCAAAAAAAAATTATTTTCTGTGTTTGTGAATTGTGTGCGCAGTAGCCGCACGTGCATCAACAAAGTAGTACCAAGCGTGCGCCTGTGTCATAAGTAAAGGGCCGGCTGGCTTGACCGTTAAAGGGTGCTGTAACCCCCAAAGTACACTCCAGTCCAAACCAAAAAAAATATTATTTTCTGTGTTTGTGAATTGTGTGCGCAGTAGCCGCACGTGCATCAACAAAGTAGTGCCAAGCGTGCGCCTGTGTCATAAGTAAAGGGCCGGCTGGCTTGACCGTTAAAGGGTGCTGTAACCACCAAAGTACACTCCAGTCCAAACCAAAAAAAAAATTATTTTCTGTGTTTGTGAATTGTGTGCGCAGTAGCCGCACGTGCATCAACAAAGTAGTGCCAAGCGTGCGCCTGTGTCATAAGTAAAGGGCCGGCTGGCTTGACCGTTAAGGGTGCTGTAACCCCCGAAAGTACACTCCAGTCCAAACCAAAAAAAAAATTATTTTCTGTGTTTGTGAATTGTGTGCGCAGTAGCCGCACGTGCATCAACAAAGTAGTGCCAAGCGTGCACCTGTGTCATAAGTAAAGGGTCGGCTGGCTTGACCGTTAAGGGTGCTGTAACCCCCGAAAGTACACTCCAGTCCAAACCAAGAAAAATATTATTTTCTGTGTTTGTGAATTGTGCGCGCAGTAGCCGCACGTGCATCAACAAAGTAGTGCCAAGCGTGCGCCTGTGTCATAAGTAAAGGGCCGGCTGGCTTGACCGTTAAAGGGTGCTGTAACCCCCAAAGTACACTCCAGTCCAAACCAAAAAAAAAATTATTTTCTGTGTTTGTGAATTGTGTGCGCAGTAGCCGCACGTGCATCAACAAAGTAGTGCCAAGCGTGCGCCTGTGTCATAAGTAAAGGGCCGGCTGGCTTGACCGTTAAAGGGTGCTGTAACCCCCGAAAGTACACTCCAGTCCAAACCAAAAAAAAATTATTTTCTGTGTTTGTGAATTGTGTGCGCAGTAGCCGCACGTGCATCAACAAAGTAGTGCCAAGCGTGCGCCTGTGTCATAAGTAAAGGACCGGCTGGCTTGACCGTTAAAGGGTGCTGTAACCCCCGAAAGTACACTCCAGTCCAAACCAAAAAAAAATTATTTTCTGTGTTTGTGAATTGTGTGCGCAGTAGCCGCACGTGCATCAACAAAGTAGTGCCAAGCGTGCGCCTGTGTCATAAGTAAAGGGCCGGCTGGCTTGACCGTTAAAGGGTGCTGTAACCCCCAAAGTACACTCCAGTCCAAACCAAAAAAAATATTATTTTCTGTGTTTGTGAATTGTGTGCGCAGTAGCCGCACGTGCATCAACAAAGTAGTGCCAAGCGTGCGCCTGTGTCATAAGTTAAGGGCCGGCTGGCTTGACCGTTAAAGGGTGCTGTAACCCCCAAAGTACACTCCAGTCCAAACCAAAAAAAAAATTATTTTCTGTGTTTGTGAATTGTGTGCGCAGTAGCCGCACGTGCATTAACAAAGTAGTGCCAAGCGTGCACCTGTGTCATAAGTAAAGGGCCGGCTGGCTTGACCGTTAAAGGGTGCTGTAACCCCCGAAAGTACACTCCAGTCCAAACCAAAAAAAAATTATTTTCTGTGTTTGTGAATTGTGTGCGCAGTAGCCGCACGTGCATCAACAAAGTAGTGCCAAGCGTGCGCCTGTGTCATAAGTAAAGGGCCGGCTGGCTTGACCGTTAAAGGGTGCTGTAACCCCCGAAAGTACACTCCAGTCCAAACCAAAAAAAAATTATTTTCTGTGTTTGTGAATTGTGTGCGCAGTAGCCGCACGTGCATCAACAAAGCAGTGCCAAGCGTGCGCCTGTGTCATAAGTAAAGGGCCGGCTGGCTTGACCGTTAAAGGGTGCTGTAACCCCCAAAGTACACTCCAGTCCAAACCAAAAAAAATATTATTTTCTGTGTTTGTGAATTGTGTGCGCAGTAGCCGCACGTGTATCAACAAAGTAGTGCCAAGTGTGCGCCTGTGTCATAAGTAAAGGGCCGGCTGGCTTGACCGTTAAAGGGTGCTGTAACCCCCAAAGTACACTCCAGTCCAAACCAAAAAAAATATTATTTTCTGTGTTTGTGAATTGTGTGCGCAGTAGCCGCACGTGCATCAACAAAGTAGTGCCAAGCGTGCGCCTGTGTCATAAGTAAAGGGCCGGCTGGCTTGACCGTTAAAGGGTGCTGTAACCCCCAAAGTACACTCCAGTCCAAACCAAAAAAAAAATTATTTTCTGTGTTTGTGAATTGTGTGCGCAGTAGCCGCACGTGCATCAACAAAGTAGTGCCAAGCGTGCGCCTGTGTCATAAGTAAAGGGCCGGCTGGCTTGACCGTTAAAGGGTGCTGTAACCCCCAAAAGTACACTCCAGTCCAAACCAAAAAAAAATTATTTTCTGTGTTTGTGAATTGTGTGCGCAGTAGCCGCACGTGCATCAACAAAGTAGTGCCAAGCGTGCGCCTGTGTCATAAGTAAAGGGCCGGCTGGCTTGACCGTTAAAGGGTGCTGTAACCCCCAAAGTACACTCCAGTCCAAACCAAAAAAAATATTATTTTCTGTGTTTGTGAATTGTGTGCGCAGTAGCCGCACGTGCATCAACAAAGTAGTGCCAAGCGTGCGCCTGTGTCATAAGTAAAGGGCCGGCTGGCTTGACCGTTAAAGGGTGCTGTAACCCCCAAAGTACACTCCAGTCCAAACCAAAAAAAAAATTCTTTTCTGTGTTTGTGAATTGTGTGCGCAGTAGCCGCACGTGCATCAACAAAGTAGTGCCAAGCGTGCGCCTGTGTCATAAGTAAAGGGCCGGCTGGCTTGACCGTTAAAGGGTGCTGTAACCCCCGAAAGTACACTCCAGTCCAAACCAAAAAAAAATTATTTTCTGTGTTTGTGAATTGTGTGCGCAGTAGCCGCACGTGCATCAACAAAGTAGTGCCAAGCGTGCGCCTGTGTCATAAGTAAAGGGCCGGCTGGCTTGACCGTTAAAGGGTGCTGTAACCCCCGAAAGTACACTCCAGTCCAAACCAAAAAAAAATTATTTTCTGTGTTTGTGAATTGTGTGCGCAGTAGCCGCACGTGCATCAACAAAGTAGTACCAAGCGTGCGCCTGTGTCATAAGTAAAGGGCCGGCTGGCTTGACCGTTAAAGGGTGCTGTAACCCCCAAAGTACACTCCAGTCCAAACCAAAAAAAATATTATTTTCTGTGTTTGTGAATTGTGTGCGCAGTAGCCGCACGTGCATCAACAAAGTAGTGCCAAGCGTGCGCCTGTGTCATAAGTAAAGGGCCGGCTGGCTTGACCGTTAAAGGGTGCTGTAACCCCCGAAAGTACACTCCAGTCCAAACCAAAAAAAAATTATTTTCTGTGTTTGTGAATTGTGTGCGCAGTAGCCGCACGTGCATCAACAAAGTAGTGCCAAGCGTGCGCCTGTGTCATAAGTAAAGGACCGGCTGGCTTGACCGTTAAAGGGTGCTGTAACCCCCGAAAGTACACTCCAGTCCAAACCAAAAAAAAATTATTTTCTGTGTTTGTGAATTGTGTGCGCAGTAGCCGCACGTGCATCAACAAAGTAGTGCCAAGCGTGCGCCTGTGTCATAAGTAAAGGGCCGGCTGGCTTGACCGTTAAAGGGTGCTGTAACCCCCAAAGTACACTCCAGTCCAAACCAAAAAAAATATTATTTTCTGTGTTTGTGAATTGTGTGCGCAGTAGCCGCACGTGCATCAACAAAGTAGTGCCAAGCGTGCGCCTGTGTCATAAGTAAAGGGCCGGCTGGCTTGACCGTTAAAGGGTGCTGTAACCCCCAAAGTACACTCCAGTCCAAACCAAAAAAAAAATTATTTTCTGTGTTTGTGAATTGTGTGCGCAGTAGCCGCACGTGCATCAACAAAGTAGTGCCAAGCGTGCGCCTGTGTCATAAGTAAAGGGCCGGCTGGCTTGACCGTTAAAGGGTGCTGTAACCCCCGAAAGTACACTCCAGTCCAAACCGAAAAAAAAATTATTTTCTGTGTTTGTGAATTGTGTGCGCAGTAGCCGCACGTGCATCAACAAAGTAGTGCCAAGCGTGCGCCTGTGTCATAAGTAAAGGGCCGGCTGGCTTGACCGTTAAAGGGTGCTGTAACCCCCAAAGTACACTCCAGTCCAAACCAAAAAAAATATTATTTTCTGTGTTTGTGAATTGTGTGCGCAGTAGCCGCACGTGCATCAACAAAGTAGTGCCAAGTGTGCGCCTGTGTCATAAGTAAAGGGCCGGCTGGCTTGACCGTTAAAGGGTGCTGTAACCCCCAAAGTACACTCCAGTCCAAACCAAAAAAAAAATTATTTTCTGTGTTTGTGAATTGTGTGCGCAGTAGCCGCACGTGCATCAACAAAGTAGTGCCAAGCGTGCGCCTGTGTCATAAGTAAAGGGCCGGCTGGCTTGACCATTAAGGGTGCTGTAACCCCCGAAAGTACACTCCAGTCCAAACCAAAAAAAATATTATTTTCTGTTTGTGAATTGTGTGCGCAGTAGCCGCACGTGCATCAACAAAGTAGTGCCAAGCGTGCGCCTGTGTCATAAGTAAAGGGCCGGCTGGCTTGACCGTTAAGGGTGCTGTAACCCCCGAAAGTACACTCCAGTCCAAACCAAAAAAAAATTATTTTCTGTGTTTGTGAATTGTGTGCGCAGTAGCCGCACGTGCATCAACAAAGTAGTGCCAAGAGTGCGCCTGTGTCATAAGTAAAGGGCCGGCTGGCTTGACCGTTAAAGGGTGCTGTAACCCACAAAGTACACTCCAGTCCAAACCATAAAAAAAATTATTTTCTGTGTTTAGCCGCACGTATATATCAAATCGATATAACATAAATGGAGGACCAAACTTTCTCCGATAAAAATAAAATAGAGAAAGATCAAGAACCACTTCCTCCTAGTGCTGAAGCTGCTGCCACTAGTTATGACATAGACGATAACATGCCATCAACGTCGTCTGCCAAGGCCGATGCCCAATGTCATAGTAGAGGGCACATACAATCCCAAATGGCAAAGTTCAGGAAAATGACCTTGAAAAAGACATTTAAATCAGCTGAAGAGAAACGTAAACTTGCCAATATGCCATTTACGACACGGAGTGGCAAGGAACGGCTAAGGTCGATCCCTAGTATGTTCATGACTAGTGGTTCAGCTTCACATGACGATGGAAGCCCTCCTCCCACTAAAAAAATCAAAAGAGTTAAGCTGGCAAAAGCACAGCGAAGAACTGTGCTTTCTAAGAAGATATCACAAATCCCCAAGGAGAGTCCAAGTGTGGTGGTGGTTGCGATGCCTGACCTTCCCAGCACTGGACGGGAAGAGGTGGCTCTTTGCACCATTTGCACGCCCCCTGCAAGTGCTGAAAGGAGCACCCACAGTCCACTTGCTGATATGCAAATTGAAGATGTCACTGTTGAAGTACAACAGGATGAGGATACTGGTGTAGCTGGCGCTGAGGAGGAAGTTGGCGAGGAGGATTCTGATGGTGATGTGGTTTGTTTAAATCAGGCTCCGGGGGAGACAGTTGTTGTCCGTGGGATGAAAAAGCCCATCACGGTCATGCCTGGGCAGAAGACCAAACATTCCACCTCTTTGGTCTGGCAATATTTCTATCCAAATCCGGACAACAACTGTCTTGCCATATGTACCATATGTAAAGGTGAAATAAGTAGGGGTAGGGACGTCAACCACCTAGGAACATCCTCCCTTATACGGCACCTGCAGCGCGTTCATAAAAAGTTACTGTCAAGTTCAGAAACTTTGGCTAAGACCGTAAGCAGTCCAGGGACACCTAAATCCCGTTGTCCTGTTGTATCCAAGCGCCTGCAAACCACACCGTCAACTCCCTCCTCGTCAATTTCCTCCTTAGTCAGGATCGGAAGTAGTCCTGCAGGCCATGTCACTGGCATGACTGACTCTCCTATCCGGGATTTCTCTGGAGGATCCTGCATTGCTACGCCTACTGCTGCCGCTGCTGTTGTTGCTGCTGCTGGGAGTCGTTCATCATCCCAGAGAGGAAGTAGGAACACCACTACTTTTACTAAACAATTGACCCTCCAACAGTCCTTAGCGAGGAGGATGAAGTACGACAGCAGTCATCCTGAATCAAAACGTATAACTGAGGCCTTGACTGCTATGTTGGTGTTAGACGTGCGTCCGGTATCCGCCATTAGTGCAGTGGGATTTAGACAATTGATGGAGGTAGTGTGTCCCCGGTTCCAAATCCCGTCTAGATTCCACTTCACTAGGCAGGCGATACCGAGACTGTACAGAAACGTCAGAAAAAGTGTCCTCAGTGTCCTGAAAAATGCCGTTGTACACAATGTCCACTTAACCACGGACATGTGGACAAGTGGAACAGGGCAGACTAAGGACTATATGACTGTGACAGCCCACTGGGTAGATGTATCACCTTACGCAGCAACAGCAGCAGCGTCACCAGTAGCAGCATCTCAGAAATGCCAGCTCGTTACAAGGCAGGCTACGCTGTGTATCACCGGTTTCAGTAAGAGGCACACCGCCGACAACCTCTTAGAGAAACTGAGGGAAATCATCGCCCAGTGGCTTACCCCACTTAGACTCTCCTGGGGATTTGTGATATCTGACAACGCCACCAATATTGTGCGGGCATTACATCTGGGTAAATTCCAGCACGTCCCATGTTTTGCTCACACAATAAACTTGGTGGTGCAGAATTTTCTGAAAAGCGACAGGGGCGTGCAGGAGACGCTTTGGGTGGCCCGAAAAATTTCTGGCCACTTTCGCCATTCAGCGACTGCGTGCCGAAGACTGGAGCGCCAGCAAACACTCTTGAACCTGCCCCGCCATCACCTGAAGCAAGAGGTTGTGACGCGGTGGAACTCAACCCTCTATATGCTTCAGAGGATGGAGGAGCAGCAAAAGGCCATACAAGCCTATACATCCACCTATGACATAGGCAAAGGAGGGGGTATGCACCTGACTCAAGCGCAGTGGAGAATGATTTCCGTGTTGTGCAAGGTTCTCCAGCCCTTCGAACTTGCCACACGTGAAGTCAGTTCAGACACAGCCAGCTTGAGTCAGGTCATTCCCCTCATCAGGCTTTTGCAGAAGCAGCTGGAGAAAGTGAAGGAGGAGCTAAGATGGAGCGATTCCGCTCGGCATGTGGGACTTGTGGATGAAGCCCTTCATTCGCTTTGCCAGGATTCCAGGGTGGTCAATCTGTTGAAATCAGACCACTACATTTTAGCCACCGTGTTTGATCCTAGGTTTAAAGCCTATGTGGTGTCTCTCTTTCCGGCCGACACAAGCCTGCAGAGGTGCAAAGACCTGCTGGTGAACACACTGTCAGCTGAAGCGGAACGTGACACGTCAACGGCTCCTTCTTCATTTTCTCCCGCAACTGGGGCTGCCAGGAAAAAACTTAGGTATCCTAAGCAACCCGCTGGCGGTGGTGCAGGGCAGGCAGGACCAAGTTTGGACATCTGGTCCGGACTGAAGGACCTGGCAACAATTTCTGACATGTCTACTGTCACTGCATATGATACTGTCACCATTGACAGAATGTTGGAGGATTACATCGGTGACAGCATCCAAGTAGGCATGTCAGACAGTCCATACCTGTACTGGCAGGAAAAAGAGGCAATTTGGAGGCCCCTGTACAAGCTGGCTCTATTTTACCTGAGTTGCCCCCCCTCCAGTGTGTACTCCGAAAGAGTGTTTAGTGCAGCCGGGAACCTTGTCAGCGAAAGGCGTAGGAGGTTGCTTCCACAGAATGTGGAGAAGATGATGTTCATCAAAATGAATTATCAGCTCTTCCAGGGAGACCAGCCTCCAGAAGGTACAGAGGGACCTGTGGTGGTGGATTCAAGTGGGGACGAGTTAATACTTTGTGAGGATGAGGATGTACACACTGAAGAGGGTGAGGAATCGGTGGATGAGGAGGATGAGGATGACACCTTGCCTCCGTAGAGCCAGTTTGTGCAGGGACACATTAATTGCCAGCTTGTTTTGTGGGGGCCCAAACGAACCAATCATTTCAGCCACAGTTGTGTGGCAGACCCTGGCGCTGAAATGATTGATTTGTTAAAGTGTGCATGTCCTGTTTATACAACATAAGGGTGGGTGGGAGGGCCCAAGGACAATTCCATCTTGCACTTCTTTTTTTTCTTTGCATTATGTACAGTTTGGGGCCTAGTTTTTCTAACTGCCATCCTGTCTGCCACTGCAGTGTCACTCCTAGATGGGTCACGTGTTTGTGCCGCCCACTCGTGTCGCTTAGCATAGTCATCCAGCTACCTCGGTGCAACCTTTTGGACATAAAAACACTATTGTGAGGTGTGAGGTGTTCAGAATAGACTGGAAATTAGTGGAAATTAAGGTTATTGAGGTTAATAATAGCATAGGAGCAGAGAAACCAACAAATTCTGTGATTTTAGCTGTTTTTATGCTTTTTTAAAAAAAAATACAGATCCAAAACACAAAACCCAGAACCCAAAACACGGAAGGGTGGTTTTGGCAAAACCAATCCAGATCCAAAACACGAAGAAAGATCCAGATCCAAAACCAAAACACAAAACACGAAAAGTGGCCGGTGCACACCCCTAATAGGAACCAGTGATCACCATGAGGCGACTCAAAGTTCTTAAAAGCTCAGTGATGTCACTAAGTTCTAATGAAGTGATAGGCTGCATAAGGGTTTAGCTCACAAACTAGCTTCCTCCACAGGACCTCATTTACAAAGCACACTGGATGCGCACTGCAGTACACCTTGATTTAACACATTGTAAATTGATTCCACTATGTGTAGTTGATGGGTTGGCTTTTAGAAAATTTTGTTTTAGCTAATGTTAATGAAATCTTCAGGCCACCAATTTACAGTCCTATGTACCCCAACCCTAGATATTGATAAAATGTAATATACAGCCAATCACAGTAATATTGACCAAATAACACACTGCTCTCACCCTGTGGGCAGAACAGAGAGGACTAGCTCAGGAAGAGGCAGAATAAAGCAATAGTGTGCTGGGTGTCTACTCTATGTCATCATGAAGCTCCCAGCACACAGCTCAGGGAGAAGGGGAGCAGAGCCGAAACTAGAGATTTTGGTGCCCCCCCATCATAAACAGGGACAGTGCACGCTGCAGGTGCGCGGGAAAATAAAAGGGTATGGTCTCATAGGGAAAGGGTGTGGCCACACTATAGTACCCCCAATTCACTTTACACCACACAGTAGTGCCCCTTATTTAAGTTAAACTGCATACCTGTAGTAGTGTCCCTTATATATATTACTCTAAATTGTAGTGGTGCCCCTACACAGTAGTAATGCCCCTTACACATTATGCCCACAGTACAAATTCCCTGTTATACATTATGCCCACAGTACAAATTCACCCCATTACACCACACAGTACAAATCCCCCTGTACCCCATTACACATTATGCCACACAGTACAACTTCCCCCTTACACGTTATTCCACACAGTACAAGCTCCCTCTCCTCCAATACACGTTATTCCACACAGTACAACCCCCTCTCCTCCATTACACATTATGCCACACAGTACAACCCCCTCCCCATTACACATTATGCCACACAGTACACCCCCCTCCCCATTACACATTATGCCACACAGTACAACCCCCCTTCCCACTTTATGCCAAACAGTACAATCCCCCCCCAATCTATTACACATTATGCCAACAGTACAAAGTTCCCCCTCTCCTGGTCTCTCAGCACTTACCTGCATCACTGTGGGAGCCGGGGGCAGCCGCAGTCTCCGTCCACGCCTGTGCCTCCTTCTCTGTCTGCACTGACTGGGCTCAGGCTGTGCTGCAGCCCAGCACCGAAGTAACGGCTCCTTGGTGCTGGGAACTCTGGGACTGGACTGGGAGAGACATCACGTCATGACGTCTCTCCTAGTCTTTGAAGCCACTATTGCAGACGGGGGAGGTGCAGAGCTCAGGGGGCGGATGGGCAGCTGCAGCGCTGCTCACTGTTATGTGTGTTTGTGTGATACTAGCGGTGTGCCCGGAGCCGAGCACACAGTTACTGGCCGCTGTAGTAAAGGGGTGATCGTGGGTGGAAGCGGACGGTTCTGCCCACAGGGCATGTGCGCTCTGTGTGGGCGTACCGGCCGCACCACCTTAATTACGTCCCTGAAGGGGAGTCTGTAGATGCCTGATCCACAAGGGGAAGGAGGGTGAGCACTGCCAGTGTGTCTGTATGTAATGTGTTCCTGTCTTCTAGCACTGTCAGTGTGTCTGTCCCTCGGTCCTGCATGTGTCTCTTTTTGTCCTGTGTATCTGTCTCTCTGATATGTGAGACTGTCTTTTAGCACTGTCAGTGTGCCTGTCACTCAGTCCTGCTTGTGTCTCTGTGTGTCCTGTCAGTGAGTCTGGGTCTTGGTCTTGTCTGTGTCCTCTAGTCCTGTCAGTAGCCCCTACACAAGATTGATTTTATGATGTAGTGGCAGCCCACCATCAAACGTGGGCATGTGTTATACTGACTGTCATTGTATAATTGAAAGTTTACAGTATGTAGTCTAAGCCGGGCTCACACACACTAGGTAACCGTCAGTATGTAAAATTGTAGCATTTTAGTTGCAGTCTAAATGGTGGATGCAGCAAGAATGGAATCGGTATGATTTAGCGCCGGACCCATGCCAGGCGGTTGGAATCCTGACAGCGGCATCCCGGCAGAGGAGGAAATCCTGATCGTCAAAGGTAAATACATACTAACCTATTTCTACCCCCTAACCCTAACCCTCCCTTAGGGGTGCCTAACCCTAACCTTCCTCCCAAGTGCCTAACCCTAATCCACCCTCTAGGTGCCTAACCCTAAGTCCCCCACGGGAACCTAACGCTAACCCCCCCTTCCCCTAGCCTAAACCTAACCTCCCGGGGGGGTGCCTAACCCTAAGTCCCCCCCGGGAACACTAAACCTAACCCCCCACCCACGCGGCTATCTGCGCTCGGCGTATGTCTAATGACTGACATCGGCATATCGACGCCTATCTTTAGACCCTTGCCGGGATATGACAGTCGGGAAGTCGGCTGTCGTGATTAGGTCTGCCGGCTTCCCGACTTCATACCGCAAGAACTGGTCAAATTTATCTTGCTGCATACGTACTGCAATCCTGGACATACCTGAAACATACACTGTGTGGTGGATACAGCTAACTTTGCTGAAAGTAAAATGTTGTTTTATAGTGTGAAAAACAAACATTTTAGCCTTTTAAATACACTATTAATCTCACTCAATCATACGTTTATGAGACAATTTAACTACAGAAATGTTTAGTTTTATTATTATTGCAGCAGTTTTTCTTTACATTGTACCTAAATTAAGCATTCGTAACCCCAGCAGAAATCCTACAGGTGCGTGTGCTAGTCTGACCTTGGTGGTGAGCAGGGCAGTTTCTAGGGTTTGAGGCTCCCAGTGCGAGCAGTCAAAATGCGCCCCCCCCTCGAAACAGTAATATTGTGGAGTGGGTGTGGCCTCATCGTGAGGGGGTGTGGTATCACAGTAAGGGAGTGTGACCTCAAAAGACCACAGAATGTCAGCCACTGTGACTACTGAGCCCAGGGGTGGCAGACCTGTCAGAGGCAAAGCGCTGAAAAATATATGCAGCTAAATAAAAGACAGACAGCATGCGCGCGCCATAGGCGCGCGCTCAAAAAATGGGGTGTGGCCTAGCTGTCACAAGCCCACGCCGAATTTCTGTGTGCATGCCTTTGGTGTGACATTTGCAGAAGTATGACCTTGCATCACACTCGTTTTTAGTGCGTTGGGAGCGAATCCAGCACATTGAAAATACAAGCCAGATCCACATAAAATACACTGCAACAAACCACTTCCACATAATATATTGGAAAAGCCAGAGGCACATAAACTACGTTTTAAAACCACATCCACCTCAAATACATTATTAAATCCAGAACCACATAAAACACATTGAAAAAACAAGATTCACATAATACACACTTCATTCCAGCCCCCTCCCTTGCCATTCCATCCTGATAGGTCTTAGGCTCCCCCCCTCCACTGGCTCTCAGGCAAAAGTGTCCATTATGCAGTGCCCCCTGTAGTTGTCCCCATATGCAGTGTCCCCTGTATTTATGCCCCTTATGCAGTGCCCACAGTGGTAGTGCAACTTATGCAGAGTCCACAGTAGTGGTGCCCTTTATGCAGTGCACCCAGTAGTAGTGCCCCCAGGAGTGGTGCCGCCTATGCCAAGCCACCATTAGTAGTGCCCCCTGTAGTCATGCCCCCAATAGTAATGGTCCCTGTTGTAGTGCCCCAGTAGTAGTGTCCCCAGTTGTATTGCCCAAAATATTAATGCCCCCTCTATTAGTGCCCCCAATAGTAATGCTCCCTTTGTAGTAGTACCCAAAGTAGTAAAGCCGCAAGTAGTAGTGCCCCCAGTAGTAGTGCCCCTGGGCCCTGAGTAATGCCCCCAGTAGTGGCACCTCCTAAGCAATGCCCCCAGTAGAAGTGCCCCCCGAGTAATGTCCCCAGTAGTAGTGCCCTGGTGCCCCCAGTAGTGGTGTCTCCCCCAGCAGAAGTGCCTCCAGAGTATTGTCCAGGCTGCCTGCACATAAAAAAAAAACCACTAATACTTACCTTCAGCCCCGCTCCGGCGTCCGTTCCGCTCGACTGCTCCTCTGCACTATGGGAAAGACGTCATGATGTCCTCCAATAGTGCACACTGGGGGAGCCGGGAGCCGGAAGTCGGAGGTTCCGTCTCTCCGGCTGCTCTGCTCTGCCGGGCGCCCGCTGGTAACTGAATCTCAGCGGGCGCACGCAGTTAACAGGCTGTTTCTGCTGCAGAGGTCGGAGGCGGCGCGCCCCGTGCGATTGCAAGGGTCAGCCTGCCCCTAGAAACGGCCCTGGTGGTGAGTGGCCCCTCGGCTTTCTGTTTAAATGTTTCTTAAGTTTTAGATTGTGCCCTGGAATCTTGACTTTGCCTCCTTCAAACTGGGAGACTGGGTTCATTGTGTCATGTTCAGGGGTGGATTGAGCCGCTGGGAAGTTGGGACATTTCCCGCTTGGCTGGGCCGTCCTCTCCTCCACCCCCACCCCCTTCGGGCCGATGTACTGCTGCAATTGGTGCACAGCTCTGTTGGGCCAGCGTTCAGAGCTTCTCATTGCAGGGGGAATAACCGGAGGTGCAGCCACTCTGCTAACAGCTGCACCGCAGTATGTACACTAATACAAATGACCTGGCAGACAGGGGTCGGCCATTGTTTCATAGTGGCTGGCTCCTCCTACCATGCTCAGATTGGGCTGTCTGTGTGTATCAGCCTGAGCCCTCTGCCTGCTGCTCGTCTGTCACTGGAGTCTGGACTGTCTGCAAGTGCTGCCTCTGGGGCCGGCTCCCTGCTCTTCACAGGAAGAAACAAGAAAGCAAGGTGGGGGCTGTGTTTACTGGGGGTAATAAGGAGAAGGGGGGCCTGTGCATTATGAAATGTAATATGGGGATGCTGTGTGTACTGGGGGTAATATGGAGGAGGGGGCCTGTGCATAACGAAATGTAATATGGGGATGCTGTGTGTACTGGGGATAATATGGAGGAGGGAGCCTGTGCATAACGAAATGTAATATGGGGGTGCTATGTGTACTGGGAGTAATATGGAGGAGGGGGACCTGTGCATAATGAAATGTAATATGGGGATGCTGTGTGTACTGGGGGTAATATGGAGGAGGGGGGCCTGTGCATAATGAAATGTAAATGGGGGTGCTATTTGTACTGGGGGTAATATGGGGGAGGGGAGCCTGTGCATAAAGAAATGTAATATGGGGATGCTATGTGTACTGGGGTAATATGGGGGAAGGGGGCCTGTGCATAACGAAATGTAATATGGGGATGCTATGTGTACTGGGGTTATATGGAGGAGGGGGGCCTGTGCATAATGAAATGTAATATGGGGATGCTATGTTTACTGGGGGTAATATGGGGGAGGGGGGCCTGTGCATAATGAAATGTAATATGGGGGTGCTGTGTGACTGGGGATAATATGTGGCAGGGTCTTGTGTATAATGCAAAGTAATATGAGAGCTGTGTGTACTGCGGTACTGGGGGTAATATGGGGGAGGGGGGCCTGTGCATAATGAAATGTAATATGGGGATGCTGTGTGACTGGGGGTAATATGTGGCAGTGTCTTGTGTATAATGCAAAGTAATATGAGTGCTGTGTGTACTGGGGGTAATATGGGGGAGGGGGCCTGTGTATAATGCAGTGTGATATGGGATCTGTGTGTACTTGGTGCAATATGGGCAGGGCCGGCGCAACCACTAGGCAAACTTAGGCAGCTGCCTAAGAGCACCGGCCACTGCAGGGCGGTAGTGTGTATAAGTGCAGTCCGCACTACACTACTTCTATAACAAACACACAGCCGCCAGCGCCGGCAGCTATGTGTTTGTTTTAGCAGCCGATGAGAGTCAGACAGACGCTCATTGGCTGCTGCGCCCACTGCCGGAGCCGGGATGGAGGTGACTCATGAGCTCCATGTTCCGGCTCCCACAATGGGTGATGGGAGAGACGTCATGATGTCTCTCCCATCATGCAGAGCGGGCCGGCCCGGGAGGATGCCAGACAGAGGAGCAGATGCCGGAGCATGGATTAAGGTAAGTGGAGGTTTTTTTTTTCTCGTGTGTGTCTGGCCGGGGGGTGGGGAGACTGCTGGGGGCACTGCTGGGGGGACTACTACTGGGGGCACTGCACACTAGTGGGACCACTACTGGGGGACACTGCATAGAGGGGGATTACTACAGGGGGCACTACTAGGGGTACTGCTGGGGGTACTACTGGGGGCACTGCACACTGGTGGGACCACTACTGGGAGACACTGCATAGAGGGGGATTACTACTGGGGGTACTACTAGGGGCACTGCTGGAGGTACTACTGGGGGCACTGCACACTGGTGGGCCCACTACTGAGGGACACTGCATAGAGGGGTATTAATACTAGGGGCACTGCTGGGGGTACTACTAGGGACACTGCTGGGGGTACTACTGGGGGCACTGCACACTGGTGGGACCACTACTGGGGGACACTGCATAGAGGGGGATTACTACTAGGGGTACTGCTGGGGGGACTATTGCTGGGGGGAGACTGCTACTGGGGGCACTACTACTGGGAGCACTACATGGGGGGGATTACTGCTGGGGCACTCTGGGGGGGACTACTACTAGGGGCACTGCTGGGAGGACTACTACTGGGGGCACTACATAGGGGGGGATTACTGCTGGGGGCACTGCTGGGGGGGGCTGCTACTAGGGACACTGCTGGGGGAACTACTACTACTGGGGGCACTGCACTGGTGTGACCACTACTGGAGGCACTGCATACGGAGGGTTCCTACGGGGAGCACTATATTAGGGGCACTGCATAGGTGGGCCACTACTGGGGGCACTGTATAAGGGGCACTACTGAGGGCACTGTATAAGGGGCACTATATTGGGGGAACTGCATGGGGGGACCACTACTGGGGGCATTGTGTAGGGAGGCCACTACTGGGGGCACTATATAAGGGGTTGTGTAGCTATCGCGGGTGGAGGTTAGGGGGGCGGGGTGTAAGGCTGAAGAAATGCCTAGGGTGCCAAGAAACCTTGCACCGGCCCTGAATATGGGGGAGGGGGTCTGTGTATAATGCAGTGTGATATGGGTGCAGTGTGTACTTGGTGTAATATGGGGAAGGGGCCTGTGCATAATGCAGTGTGATATGGGTGCAGTGTACTTGGTGTAATATGGGGGAGGGGGCCTGTGTATAATGCAATGTGATATGGGTGCTGTGTACTGGGGGTAATATGGGGGAGGGGGCCTGTGTATAATGCAATGTTATATGGGTGCTGTGTGTACTGGGGGTAATATGGGGGAGGGGAGCCTGTGTATAATGCAATGTGATGTGGGTGCAGTGTACTTAGGGGTAATATGGGGGAGGGGAGCCTGTGCATGATGTAATATGATATGGGTGTAGTGTACTGGGGGTAATATGGGGGAGGAGAGCCTGTGTATAATGCAATGTGATATGGGTGTAGTGTACTGGGGGTAATAAGGGGGAGGGGAGCCTGTGCATGATGTAATGTGATATGGCTGCTGTGTACTGGGGGTAATATGGGGGAGGGGAGCCTGTGCATAATGAAATGTAATATGGCTGCTGTGTACTGGGGGTAATATGGGGGAGGGGAGCCTGTGCATAATGAAATGTAATATGGCTGCTGTGTGTACTGAGGGGTGTTATGGTGGAGGGCACTGTAAGATGAAAGGTACTATTGAGGGGTGCTGTGTATACTGTGTGGTATTATAGAGGGTGCTGTGCATAGTAAGGGGTGATAATGGGACCCAGGAGCTTAGCGGGCACAAAATTAACACAACCGCTTGGAAAAAAAGGTCTAATTCAGAGGCAGATGCATTGCCAAGCTTTGCCCAGTTGAGCGTTTTTTTTTGGACTCCGCATGCACCAACTTAGATTACCGATGGTGATCATAGTGAGGACTTAGAGGCAGAGTGATTAACAGACAGGGGGCCTGATTCTGTAAGGATCGTAATTGCAAAGCTGCACGCAGGCAGTTGTTTAATTGCAATCTTTAAATGGTCTAGAAATGGTACAGCAGCAGGAGGCATCACGCCTCCTGTGCATTACTTAACTGAGCTGCGTTGTCCAACGCAGCATTGCTTAATCTGCGTACCATCGGCCGTTGCAGTGACCCATGGGGTCCTACAGCCATCTGCCGCAGTCTAGGAGAAGAGGTGGAGATGCTGGCTTCTTCCCTCCCCCGCAACAGCGGCGATACACCCCTGTTTCTGGAAATGGAGGGCATCGCCGCCCCTTCCCCGCCCACAGATGGCAGCAGACTGTCAATGCCAGTCTGCGTGCGGCCTCACAGCCCCGTTTTGCACACGCGCAGAATGGGTCTGGGCTTGTGTCTCCTACTGCGAATTTGTATGCAGCTGTAAAGACCCCGGCATCTTAGTGCCGACAGCCTTACTGAGCTACCATGGGGTTACTCAGAAGTTCAGTGTACTGTGTTTTTGTACACAAAATCTATAAATAATGAAATATATTTATATCAAAGACAAAATAAAATAGGGGGTGCAGACAGGGTAGTACTGTATGTTAGAAGCACATGTACATCAGAAAAGTAAAAATTTGGCATATCAGGGGCAAATAAGCCTGTTGGTAGAAAGCGCTGTTTTCCGTTTTCAAACCAGGAACCAATATCTGATGCACTTTCTACTAACAGGCTTGTTTGCCCCTGATATGCCAGCTTTTAACTTTTCGAGCATAGGGCTTGTGCAATTTCCAATGGTGCAACCAATGATAGAGTATAAAGACACACAAAGGATAGCTGCAGCGTCTGTCGACACTGAAAGTGAGTGTCTCAATAGTTGTATATTGCACAGATGTACACTAGGGAAGAGCTTTGTAGCGGCAATAGCATAAAGCCTCAGATGCAAGGAAGGTCACAACCGCATCCAACTCAGAATTGGGCCCTACAAGGAATGATTATCCCACCACCTCGACAGACCTGGCCCCTTTAGGACTACTTCCAGAAATTTCCCAGGCTGGGTTTCCATCCCAATCTGCCCCTGGTCATGTTGATGGTCAAAATATCGACCATGACTTTCTGGAATACATAATGTTTCAAGGTATCCCACATCGATAGAGTACAAGTCGACATATTCATAATATCACCAAGCACAGTGTAGATTTGGAACATGTCGACACTGACACAAAGTCTACATGTTGAAAATGTCCAAACTCAGCTTTAATCCTAACGCTAACCTTAAACTATTGCAAGATAAGATATTTTATACCGAACTGTGCCAATCCTTTTAGATGCCCATATCCATGCATGAGTTTATATTATGACATCGTATGTCTCCTCGCAGGTAGATCCCCGGGGGCTTATGTTGATGCGATTCACGGCCACTTCTACACAATGCCACATCATATGGCATGGGGTTAACGGTAAGGTTCACTGCAAATTACAACACCAAGTTCCCAGACATTCTGGTTTATTCTCCTGGGAGAACTGGATGAAATTCTGGAGTCTCCTCGACATTCCGAGAGAGCTGGCATGTACTGTATATATTTTATTATATTATCTATTGTATGACTTGGGTTCTATTCCGTTTTATGTGCATGAGCCCTGGAAAGCCGCTTTAGGTATCCCCTAGGTGCTATAGTGAGTTTTACAGAGGTCATTAGGAATTCTAATTTTAGATCCCCAGTAAAGCAAATGGCTAAAACTACTGGCACCCATTTCTTTCATTTGTTACACCAGACTTCAAGCTGACAACAGCTAAACCCTTATAAAAGATAGTTTCCAGCAAACCGACCAGGATCTACCCTGAGAGCGTGTGGGATGTGTTCATGTATTTCTCCTTTTGAGCATAAGAAACTCATAAATGGAAAGATTCACAATTTTTTAAATGTTTGTTTTATAGATCCGAATACTTGAATAAGTTTGAGGTAAGATAAGCACCCTATTAGTGATGGAATATTGTTAGTTCACCAGGGGTTAAAAGATATGAGGATATGTCCATCACAATAATAGCCTATAGCCAAAATAGAGGGCAGGGCTCCTACTGTTCATTATAAATAGCCTGGAAGAGGAGCCATCTTCCTCTTGTCAAGTTCTGGAACCCACCCACCTAAGCTGTATTGTATGCAATTCTTGGAAATGTTGTTGGACTGTGCAATTTTAAATTTTTCCTTCCAACAGGTGGAGGTGCAGCCTGGCAGGAAGCAGTGCTCCTAGGCGGCCTATTATAGTGTAAGAGTGTCTGGGTAGCATTTGCTTTTTGATAGCCACGAGTTATTCATTCCCGTTGAGGGGGGACTGGGCCATCATCTTACGGAGGGGTCAAGGCTATGCCAATTAAGGGAGAATGGTTCTACCTCAGGCCAGTTTGCACCGGGCAGGGATCTGCCTCTTATTCATTTAGTCAAATTTATTTGCCAGGCTGTTGGCCTTGGAGCACTGGTTTTTTACTGCCACCATCTTTCTAATTACAAATTGATCAAAAAATTTCCGCTGCATCCTCTTTTAATTCCACATAGGTGTCCGTGTGTTTATTTCTAATTAGTGGTTAAGTGAGTGAATTAGCATAATGTAAGATTCATTCAAACAATGAGTGACTTAAAAATATACATCATATAATACAAGTCATAGCAATATTAATGTTTGTATAAAATATTTAAAATATAGACACTATGATGGGAAAAGCCAATGCCATTGTTCCCTAGAGTGGGAGCTACAGCCAGGTTGGTGTCACTCATTCGGAGCTGTGTGGACTGGACTCAGTGATCCAGTAATGAAGGAATTGTTCTTAAAAACAGGAATACGGTTCCCCTTACCTGTAACCAAGCTGGACACAATGAGCGGAAGGACCAGCATCTGCAGCATTCTCATCAACAATTCTCCTGGGAAGGAAAAGTACTTGATTTCCCTGAAGGTCATCTTATACGATCGGACAGAAAATCCCAGGATGATACCTGTAGAGAACCATAACAACAGTCATATTAGGACTATGGATTCATATAATATCCAAGCAGCAACAGCCCCATGTTAGCACATGCTTTATCTTTCTGCAAAAGGACTCAGGGGCAGATGTACTAAGCGTTGGCGAGAGATAAAGTGGAGAGCGATCAAGTACCAACCAATCAGCTCCTAATTGTCACTTTACAGGCTGTTTTGAAAAATATGACAGTTAGCAGCTGATGGTACTTTATCTCTCTCCAATGCTTAGTACATATATCCATTAATTTCATTGGTTGGCCAGTTGTGCCAGAATCATTGTTGCGGTATTGTGCATTTGTAGGGGCGCTTCAACCACTACATACACCATGGGCCTCTTGAGGGCTAGGGTGCCCGTGTGCATCGCAGTGCCCTTCATCATACCTGTTCATGGCAATGCCATCTCTCTGTGATATGTTTGACGCATGTGAGTAAAGGCTATGGCGCCTCTGCTGCTCCTGTGCGGAACCATCTTTCCAAAAATATCAGTTATATATACAGTATATAGTTATAATACGCCAGTTGAACATAGTTAGGCGTTGAGCCGCAAGGGCAGCCACAATGATAAATAGGCCAGTGCAGAGCATATGGCACTCGGCCCTCATGGACCTGCATGCCCCGCACACCCTGCACCCATTATAAGTACCCCACTGGTATAAAATGACAGAACATAAATGTCCTTAATGGGATGAAGACCAATTACCCTCACTCACATGATTCCTTTAAAATATAAATGAAGCAGAAATGAATTTGAAGTAAAACAGAAATAGAAATGTTGAAATTTAAATTCATGGTGGTGGTTCTAGGTTAGATATAGGGTGGACTTTTTAGTGATGTTGATATTGTTCCCAAAACATTTTAGGAGGGCCCTGCACTCTCTACATACTCACCCTGTTCTATCATTGTCTCCAGTGCACAATTTACTAAGGTACTCATGTGATCATTAGTCACAAATATATAAAAGTAATAATATGAGTTTGTCCAAATATTCTTTAATTGCATTCAAAACAAGTTATATTTTTTATTTCCTTTATTTACTAGTATATTAAATAATTTTACACTTCCTAAAAACAATTTTTAATCTGTCATTTAATTCACTAAATTACTTGTTAATATTGATAAATTGGCTAACTTTTTAACATTTCAATAGTGTGCCAGGTTTAATTTGCAAAAGTGTAAGTTACTCTGTCCTATTAATAAGATTTTAAGGAGGCATTTGAAAAGTGTGTAGGAAGAGACTTTTGTGACTTTACATATATCTTTTTCTGAAGAATGCTGAAAAATCTTCCTAAAATGTTTTGTTTTAACATAATATTCACAGATGTTTACACTGATTAATATTATGAATAATTTATTTGTAAAAATGTATTATTACCAAATACATTTAGTTTATTAATTGATTGATTTGCATTGTGTTTAATTAAATTGAATTTTTTCATGAACAATAACTTTTAAATATGTGTCATCAATTAAAACAAGCACATTGAAAAAATAGTTAAATTGCAGAGGAAAGAAGGCATGAATAAATGACTAAAACATTCATTTAAAATGGTATGTTTTACCTTGTCAAACTTTTTTTTTGTGTGTGAACATTAAAATGTCAGTAATTGATCAGTTGATTGTGAGTTCAGGTTTCAGAAGAGATTGATACAACACATGTAAATATCACTCTATATTTCTTTTTTTTATACCAGTATAAATTTTATTTAATTTATTTTTCTATACATTATTATCATTGTATCTGATTGTTATAGCAAAAGTGGTCATTTTAAGCCATCTTGTCAAGATGTATATGGTGTTTCAGCTGAATTCATTATCATTCTAAAGATAGTTAAAAGAAAGGCAGAATCATGTTTTTGCCAAAATGAACATGATGATATTTGCTACAAATTTGAAAAAGAGGACAAAGTCTACAAATCTGAAAAGCTCTGTAAATTTGGGTGTGCGTATACACAATAAATATACAAAATATAACTTAGCACTAATTTAAAAGACTTGGATGTTTTGGCCCCATTTGACCTCATATATCCGTTTGACAGCAGCCTGACATTACTGCTCTACTATTGAGGGTCTTATATAATTAAACAGTTATACCCTTACCTACTGAGACACACAAGTTGCAAGGTCACTAATTTCCACATAATCAGTACACTCAATTCAAGTGTTCTGTGCTTTAGGGGGACCCTGCTCCTTTCTCTTCCTAACTTATAGGCTGTAGTATCACACTTGTCTCCATTCCCCTCCTCACATTGAGATACTAGCCCTGTCCCCACTAGTATATCACTTATCTCCTAATATACTCTCTGCTGTAGACAAGGTCAGTAAATCCATCCCCCGAAATGCTCTGAACTGCTGTGGAATTTGAGAATCTGATTGGTTACATGCTGTACTATGTATCTCTGTGGAAATATGAAAAAACAGGATATACAGAATGGCAATGAAAAGGTTCTCGGACCCTAGTTAGACAAAATATTATTTAGTAAAATTATGGTAGTGCCCTTTTATTCATTATTATGTCAGTACGCATAATTCAATACATTTATAAGTTCTGTTTCTGTATATAGCTACAGAAAACCCCAGCTCTAACATTTTAATTCTGACAATGATCAGGCAATTTATTATGTAATAATTTTCCTGTAATATTCAATCAAGGAAAGGGAGATTACCATTAATGTGTGTATATTACCCTCTTATATGTAGTAATAGACTTGTGCTAGGTATAAGCAGTATAATTAGCAGATAGTTCAGAGATGTTTAAATTAATTGACTTTCATTTTTAGAATTTTTATATATTTAATATGTTTTGCAATTGTAAAAAATATTGTGATAACATCCATTGAAAATTTTATTTACTGAAGTTATTGATTTAGGATGTGGGTAGATTCATTATTACCATGATGGAAGAAATCCATTAATAGTGGTTGAATTCAAGGGTTTAATAGTGGTTGAATTCAAGGGGAGGTCTCCTCTGTCTTCTTTTTAACATACTTTCCTGGCAGTCTTTCTAACATACCTCCCCTGCCTCATGTCCAGCAAAACTTCTCTGGATCCTCACCAGCATACATTCCCTGCCTCCTCTCCAACATAGCATCCCTGCCTCCTCTCCAACATCCCTCCTCTTTCTCCTCTCCAACATACCTTCCCAGCATCTTCTCCAACATAGCATCCCTGCCTCCTTTCCAACATAGCTTTCCTGCCTACTCTCCACCATCCCTATACCTCCTCTCCAACATACCTTACCTATCTTCTCTTCAATATACCTCCCCTGCCTCCTTTCCAGCATAACTTCCCAGCCTTCTCTCCAACATACCTTCCCTGCCTCCTCTCCAATATCCCTACTCTTCCTACTCCCCAGTAAACCTTCTCTGCCTCCTCTCCAACATCCCTACTCTTCCTACTCTTCAACATACCTTTCCAGCCTCCTCTCTAACATAGCTACCCTGCCTCCTCTCTAACATACCTTCACTGAGCCCTCTCCAATATATCTTCACTGTCTCATCTCCAACATACCTCTCCTGCCTCCTCTCTACCATACCTTCACTGCCTCCTCACCAACAAACCTTCACTGTCTCCTCTCCAACATAGTTTCCCTGCCTCCTCTCCAACATCCCTTCTCTGCCTCCTCTCCCACATGCCTCCTCTGCCTCCTCTCCAAGATATCTCCCCTGCCTCCTCTTTAAGATACAGTACCTTCACTGTCTCCTCTCCAACATACCATACCTGCCTCCTCTCCAATATATCATATCTGCCTCCTCTCCAACATAGCATCCCTGCCTTCTCTCTAACATCCTTTCTCTGCATCCTCTCCAACATCACTCCTCTGGTTCCTCTCCAACATCGCTCCTCTCCCTCCTCTCCAAAATATCTTCATGTCTCCTCTCCAACATAGCATACCTGTCTCCTCTCCAAAATACCTTACCTGCCTCCTCTCCAACATACATACCCAATCTCCTCAGCAACATACCTCCCCTGCCTCCTCTCCAGAAAACCTCACATGCTTTCTCTCCAACATAACTCACTTGATTACTCTCCAAGAAACCTCCCCTGCCTCCTCTCAAACATATGTCCCCTGCCTCCTCTCCAACATACCTCCCCTGCCTCCTCTCCAAAATTCCTTCCATATCTTCTCTCCAACATACTTATTGGGCCTCCTATCCAACAAACCTCACATGCTTCCTTTTTAACATACCTAACTTGATTCCTCCTGTATACCACTACTCCTCACCAAAATGCCTTCCCTGTCTCCTCTCCAACATACCAGCCATGTCTCCTCAACAACATATCTTTGACTGCCTCCTCTCCAACATATCATCCCTGACTCCTCTCCAACATAGTGTCCCTGCCTCCTCTCTAACATCTCTTCTCTGCCTCCTCTCCAACATCTCCCTCCTTTGCCTCCTCTCCAACATATCTCCCCTGCCTCCACTCTAACATACCTTCACTGCTTCCTCTCCAACATACCATACCTGCCTCCTCTCCAACATAGCTTCCCTGCCTCCTCTCCAATTTAATTCCCATGTCTACTCTCCAATGTATCTTCCATGCTCCCTTTCAAAATACGAGGGTGGTGCAATAAATAAGGTAGCAAGACCTCTCATATATCCCGGCATAGAAGAAATCAGTGTCAATCGCTTGAAGCCAGGACACGACGGCTTGCTGAACTTCACTGTCAGTTGTGAATCACCTTCCACACAGGTGCTTCTTCAATAGAAATCACTTGGTGCCAGGTCAGAGCTGTAGGGAGGGTGGTCCAGTACCTCCAATGGTAGCGCTGTAACATTACGCACCTCAATGTTTGACCATGTATGCGCCAGCAATACCATCTTACAACTGATGTTGGGACAGTATAACTATGATAATATGAGGCACAATCTAATGGCCATGGGGAAAAGCAGTGGTCTACCTGCTCTGGCCTAGTGGGAAATTAGAATGTAATAGAGAATATTACACATGTGAGAGGTCTTGTTACTTTACTTATTGAGTCACCCTCATAGTTTCCTTGTGTCTTTTCAAATATAGAATACCTTCCATACCTCCTCTCCAACATACAACCCCTACCTTCTCTCCAACATATTTCCTCTGCTTTCTCTCCAGAATACTTCCCATGCCTCCTCTCCAACAAACCACCCTTGCTTCCTCTCCAACATACCTCACTTGGTTCCAATATACCTCCCACACATCCTCACCAACATAGCTTCCCTGTCACCTCTTCAACATACCTTCCACTCTAACTCTCCAACATACTTCCCACACATCTTCTCCAACATACTTCCCATGCCTTCTCTCCAACATACATCCCACACTTTCTCTCCAACACCCTACCACACCTTCTCTCCAAGACAATTCTCCTGCTTTCTTTCCAACATACATTCCATGTCTCCATTCCATTATACCTTCCCTGTGTTTTTTTCAAAACAACTCCCATACCTTCCCTCCATCCTACCTCTCTGTCTCCTCACTAACATACCTCATGTCTCCTTGCCAACAAACCTCACTTGATTACTCTCCAACATACCTCCCACACTGCCTCACCAACAAACCTTCCCTGTCACCTCTTCAACATACTTCCCATGCCTTGTCTCCAATTTACCGCACAATCCTCATCTCCAGTATACCTCCCATGCCTCCTCTCCAATGTAACTTCCATGCCCTCTTTCCATTATACTTTCCTTGTGTCCAATCCAACACAGAATACCTCCTATGCCTCCTCTCCAACATGCCTCACATGCTTCCTATTCAATATATCTTCCATGTGTCCTCTCCAATATACTTCCCATGCCTCCCCTTCAACATACCTCCCTGTCTCCTTGCCAATATACCTCCTGTGCCTGCTCTCCAGAAAACCTCACATGCCTCTGCTCCGACATACCTTCTAAACCTTCTCAACAACATACCTACTCAGTCACTTCTCTAACATCCCTCCTCTTCAACATAATTCTCTTGTCTCCTCTCCAACAAACTTTGCACGTCTCCATTCCAGTATACCTTCACTAAGCTCTCTCCAACATTCCTCCCATGCCTTCTTTCCAATTTACCTTCACTGTTTCCTCTCTAACAATACCTCTTCTGCATCCTCTCCAACATATTTCCCATGCCTACATGCCCTCCCACCCCCTGCCTCTCTGTCAGTCAGTGAGTTCCTCATAAACCTTCTATGGGAAAGCTCATTGTGACACAAGTAGTCCACAGGTGCCACCGCATTGCATGCTTGGAAAATAATGAGGATTTTCGGCTTTATTCAGAGTCGGCTGCTGCCACACCACCCCCATCCACCCGCTTGTAAAAACAACGCGCATTTGCATCATCCCTATTCTTCGTGCAAGAGTTCCATGTGAAATGAGACAGCTATATGGATACGCTCACCTCTGAGTAGCCTACATGCCCATGACGCATCCTCAGAATACTTATCCTACATGACAATGCACAGTTGCCATCCAGTTACATCAACTCAGCCGCTAGTGGAGATGCTTCTGGGATACGTTCAACCCTTTATCGCTCGTTGTTGCTCAAAGCTGCGTATGTTCAGCTACAGAGCACACAGTGCTAAAACCAGCAAAATACAGCCACAGAAATGGCTGCGCACAATTCTGAATCACACCCACTGCATAACATGGTGCTAAGCTGTCAGGCGCATACTACAGAAGGCAGTGTGGCTGTATATTGTTCTTCACACAACTTCAGTTCATACTGCTATTCCCACTACAAGCAGAATGCTGTGACGTGATGTAGGCTGTGTGGCTACTGTATTGGCATGCCTGCTGGGCAACTACTGTATGGTGTCAGTCAGGCATCACAGGCTCCCCTTCATTGAAGGTATGTAATTAATAAAATATGTATGCAAAGCTTTATATTACATTTCATATCAAATAATAATAATAATAATAATAATAATAATAATAATAATAATAAATGCTGGATAGCTTTTCCAATTAATTCTATGTATTTTATTACCTGTGATAATTCTTTGTAATTACATACTTCATTATAACCTTCAGACTACATTTTGTTTGTAAAAAAACCCACTTAAAACAGATGTAATGGTCCAGCTGCATTTGTTCTCGTGTTGCTTGAGATAAACATATTATTAGCCTGGGAATTAATACAGGACTGAGAATACATTTTAATACATGTGAAGAAGAGAATAAGCCGTCCTGAAGCCTTTTACTGCTGCATTCCATATTCAAAATATGCGGTGACATGTAACAGCAAGAGGTGGCATTCCTCTGATGAATATGTCCCACTCCTCCATTTCCTTTCACATCAATATACAGACAAGAGGCAACACTTGTTTATATTGAGCCTGTGTCATCCCCAGCAATGTTATTACTGTACCCTGGCTACCAAGCTGATACTCTTCTCTCATCCTTTTGCCAAAGGGAAAATTCCCAAAGTTTCTTTATTCTTCCAGTCCTGTGTTTTTTGCATCTTTGTAGTTTTTTGTGTACGTATCTGTATGGTTTGCTTTTGTATATTGCTTTTGAGGTTTTGTCCTGTAACAAGAAGGGGGTGGCATGTGCCTATGAGAGGAGTGCAAAGACCAGGGGGTGCTGACTTTTATATAGATGTAATCCGCATCTCCATGATAATGTGCAATGTGTGACTGACAGCCGCAGTGACTCTATGCCACTCTTCTTGTTATGGCTCTTCTGACGGCACAGCAGTCCCCCCCTCCCCACACCTACCTCGCCAGAGATCATGACAGTGCACCAAGGCTGGTACTGTGTGTTATGCACCAACCACCCACAATACTAGAATATCTAGTTATGGCAATGGCACTCTGTGTGTGTGTGTGTTTGTGCATGGGTGCCGAGAGGGGGGTGGGGAGCGGGTACTAATTACCCATCCCCGGGCTTGATGGAGGGACCAAGCGGGGGCCCATATCTGACGCCATGTCCCCTTCCTCTTACCTCACAGGCAGCCCAGCATACAGCAGCGTGTGCTGAGCTGCACTGTAGTGGGAGACTGCTCGCTGCAGCAGCAGCAGTCTCCTCTGCCTGTGGGGAGGGGGGGAGCGGCACTGCAAAAAGCCCTCTCCAAGGGGGCATGGCCACACCTCCCATGATTAGGCCACACCCCTGCCCCCGGGCCCGACCCGAATCTCTATGCCTGTGTGTGTAGACGTGTGCGTATGTATATATTCTAATTATGCACTTTAATGTTTCTAAACTTTCTATATGTGTTATACATTCTAATTATGCACTTTGTTTAAAGTTTTCTAACTTTTTAAGATATGATTTATGCTGATGTATTATGGATATTTAAGTTTGTATTTAAATATATACATTTTACAAGTACCAACTCGGCTTCTTTTGCCTGTGTGCAGTTATTAAATTGTAGAGTTTTATTTCTGTGTGGCTACACTCGGTATTGATGACCATTTTGCTTTATTTAGTATTTCATGTATCCTTTGTGATAACTGGTGTGCCCCCCTAACTATTCTTCAACACAATGCTAAGAGCAGCAGAGTACAGCAGGAAATTAGCATCATCCCCTGTACCTCAGTGCGGGGAGCCATAAGTCAACTAATAGATGGTGGAAAGACAGAGGGAGAGATAGCAACCAATCAGCTTTTAGAATGTACTGGATAAATGATAGCTGGAAGCTGATTGGTTGCTCTTGGGTAACTTCTCCACTTGTCCTTTTTAGAAGGCTTGATAAATTTCCACCAGACTGACCAATCACCTGCGTTTCCTCCTGCAGTCACTGTATTCAGTGTGTGGCGACTGAAACCACAAATTAGGTATCAGGCAAGATAAATAAATGTATCCCCTCTCCTGCGGTTACTATACTCTCACAGTTAGTCACTCTCCTCATGCACGGACTGCAGGATGAAAAGCAGGTGACTGATCTGTCGCTCTGCCCTTCCTCCTGCATATAATGAGTGAGGCATGCGGGGGCACCCGGCTGGACACATCAGCTCTGTGGAAGGGGGAAGAGCATTTCTGAAGTCTGGTGTCCTCTACAGGAAAGCAATTTTGCTATTTTTTTTATACAGCTAAATATTAAATGTGCCAACTAGAAAACACTTCTGTTGTTCTCACTGAAAAGTGTTTTGTATTAAAAACAAGAAGCACATTTAATATAAATAATAGGACTATAACTATTTGTACTAGGCTATCCACCTGCAAAGTGCAGAAAAGGTCCTTTCACGTCTGTGTATAATTGGGATACTGTACTCCTGGTCTGAGTGCCTACACTGTGGGCTTCTTGGGTGGTCAGAAAGTGAGGAGATTGTTATACGTATATAACACACCCTCCTTGCAGCTGATCTCTCTGCATGTGCTGATACCGGGAGTATTTCACCTGCTGTGATTTTAAGTCAGATCACAGCTGTTTGCAATTCTTTATGTCCATATACTGTATACTTTCTGCGATTCCTTTTTCTTACAGGTCTACAATATCCGTAGTAACTAGTATCAGCTTTGAAGACAGAGGAAGATTGTTTCTAAATCTCATTACTTTAGAAATTAAAATTGTTACAATAAAACAAGATAAATATGAGCAGATGCAAATACACTACATAGTAGATATGGACAACGTTTAGCTGGGGTCTATTTACTAAGTCTTGGATGGAAACAAAGTGGACGGAGATAAAGTACCAACCAACCAGCTCCTAACTGTAATTTTTCAAACACAGCCTGTGACATGACAGTTAGGAGCTGATTGGCTGGTACTTTATCACCGTTTACTTTTTCTCCATCCAAGGCTTAGTAAAATAGACCCGTAAGAACCCTACTGGTCACTTCTTCCATAATCCACAATGGGAAAAGTTTTCGGGAACCTGCACCACCAGCAAGGAGGCTGAGCCCATTAACGGACACAAAGGTGTAACTACCGGGGATCCATACATTGCCAGTGTGCGGAGCTAGTGGTCGTCTGCCAAGGCTCTGTGGCTCTATGCTGGACGCCGCTACTATGTCGGCACACTGGACCAGTAGGGATTTCTGGGAGCGCTGAAGGAAGGAGGCCACAGCCGGAGACTCAAAGCTCTAGACATCAATTTACAACCTGTGCTAGAAAAATGACAGAAGCAAATTGTTTGGTACTTTGGCCTAGATTTATCAACGAGTGATATTCTTGTTACCACTCCTTACTAATTTTATATGGTGCTCCAACCAATCAGCTCCTATCGTGTGTTTGAAAAATTAGCTGATTGGTTGGAGCACTATCTAAGAAAAGTAACGAATGATAACAAGAATATCACTTGTTGATAATCTGGGCCTTCTCTTATCTCTCAGGCTCCTCCCTGTATATCAGTCTTTACAGAATATCACTGTGTGCTCTGGTAGCTGGTTCATCTGTCTTCCCACTTTTCTGATGGAACTTGGTTATAACGTAATGGACACTGCAACTTTTTTTCAGGGGAGGTCAAAGAAAATGTAATATATTTATTTTGCAACTTAAGAGACCGAGGGCCTGATGTCGATGTTTACGCAGTTGAATGATTATCGGTGATCTGTGCGTGCGTCTGTGCACTGTGCATACGTCCAGTTTCATTACAGATTACGCTCAAAGTAAGGATTTATTCACAAAGTGATTGACAGGAAGGGGCCGTTTGTGAGCAGCAGCAACATGGGGCGGGGGGTGGTGGCCATGAAAACGCAGGCGTGTCTCAGCCATTTGTGGGGTGCGTCTCTGCCTTCAACTGCGGTCCCATATGCAGAATAAATGGCTCCGGCATCTCAGTTCTGAGGGGCCATTCTTCGCGACCATAGGGTTAGTGAGAAGTTTGAGTGATCTGCGACCAAGCTGATTCGTTATCCGCAGTCGCTTGTATTTGCGAAACCACCGGTGGACGTCTTAATACAAATTCTGACGGCTGAGACATTTTGCATATTTTTGCACGTGATGTAGTCATCTTACCTATACCCAGCCGAAGAAATCCCGGCGCCGGAATGCCACTACATGGCCAGAAGACTGGCGCCGGAATACCGACAGTCATGGACATCGGCATGCCGGAATCCTGACAGCCGGGATACCAATGATAAGTATAGCGGGGCTTGTTAGGCCTCAGCCGCAGGGGGTTGGCGGAGTATTAGGTTTAAGCGTCATGGGGATGAATTAGGGTTAGGCTAGGGGAGGGGGAGGTTAAGGTTAGGTACCACTGGGGGGATGGAAATTCGGGTTAGGCACTAAGGGGGGAGGGTTAGGTTTAAGCACCAAGGGGGTGGGGTTAGGTTTAGGGTGGGGGGCTTAGTGTTAGGATACAGAAAAGAAGGGTTAGAGGGAGAAGGGGGGATGGTGAATATACTTGCCGGACCCTTGTCAGGATCCTGAGCATCGGGATGCCGCTGCCAGTATATTGACAGCTGGCATTCCGAGTGCCAGGATTTCATACCGATTACTTTTGCACAGCCGCAGTGTACAAATTCGCAGCTGGTGCGGCATTATCGGCCATCACTGCATCAGGCCCTGGATACACACTGGGCCGGCTGCTGCCGCTGCTGCATGCATGCTGTGTAGGTGTCTGACAGAGTGACAGACACTCTGGTATGCCAATCAGCAGCAGCACATAAGACAGGGAGGGGGGAGGGGCAGGCTGGCTGGCAGCTATTGGTTACTGAGCAGAGAGCGACAGTGTCAGTCGCTCACTGCATGAGCGATGGAAATACATATGAATAAATAGATACATTTATATATGTCTAAGAACTAGAAGACAGTTTTCGTAAAAAAATAGAAACATCGGTTAACAATGTTTTGTGACCAATGTTAAAATACATCGGTACCACCAATGTTTTCTTTTTGATGTCCCTTCCTTAACTCCGCTGCTCAGGTTGCCCCTTAGTAACAAAAATGCCAGCCAGAGCACCCATCAAAAAGGCCCCGGAAGAACACGGTGATGGTTCTAATTCAGTTATTTATTATGCCACTCTGCTTTGTTACATTCACTGAGAAACGAATCTGCAGACTAGTTTACAGGCGTACCAAACATGTTTTATCAAATGACTCCTCCCATTAGTGTGTAGGCAGCAATTACTTGTGGAACACTGTTGTAGCTATTATGGATGTAAGGTGCGCAGTGCACCCCGGGACCATCAGTCAATGGAGCCCCCTCCATTGACTGATGGGCCTAGTTTCTTTGACTAGTGGGCTCCATGCACCTAGCGTGACACAACCCGGTAGGCATAACTATTGTTTTCCACGCTCTAGTAGCCCACAAATCACTTCACCAGCAAAACGCCCCCCCCCCCCTCTATTGTAAACAATGCCCAGTGACCCTGGTACAATGCCAAATCTAATAGGACAATATTGTTTCCAATTGATATTCATGGGATGGGCTAAAAAAATGTAGTATCAAGGAGCCAGTTAGTCCAATCTAGGATCCAGCGGGACCTTTAAATAAATAAGGTAAGGTGCATCCATAGACTTCAATTAAAAAATATTCAAAAAAGTTAGGCACCATAAATATTTTTTAGGCATATTGGCTACTTGGCTCCAGGGATTTGTCTTGTTCTAATCTATCTTAAGGTGCCCATACATGGTACGATCAAGCAGCCGATCTGATACTGTAGATTGGTACGATATGGCTGATATATCGTACCGTGTGTGGGCATGATATCGGCCAGTGCGCGCTCCCGTGAGGGTCGTACATCGCACCTCCAGATCTTACTGCATGTTCAGTCGATCTGGGGATGTGATGTGTGATCCCATGCAGCGCTGTGCGGGTGGGGGAGGGGGGAGCTGGCATATCGGGCGGTCGGCAACCAAACGCACCGTGTGTGGGGACCACCCGATATGTCGGACGTCGGATCCCCCATCGCGTTGCACGATGCATATCGCACCGTATATGGCCAGCTTTAGTCTCAGTGACACCTGATTGTAATAGCTATAAAATACCATAAAAAGTAAACATAAACAATTTGATTTAAATTTGACTGCTTCGCATGTAAAGCGGCAAATGATTACCATGATAAACAACCAATCCTGCAATGGATTTTTTTATGGCAATTTGGATGTTTGCAATAACAATCATTAACCCTTTTTTATAAACAAATCCAAATTACATAGCTGTGGATGGAGCCTTAAATATTCATTATTTATATTGCGTTCAAGGTTCCTTCCACTTATACATGCATGAGAAGAAGACTGGACCGGATTATAAGGCTCCACCTACAAACATAAACAGATGTTGGATGTCACCAATCCTAATATTGTGATATTTTCCGAGGGGTGTTATTCACACATGGTACTAAAATGATGGAAACGCAGCATAAACGGTATTTAATAACGACTTACCCACAATAACCGCAAAGACAGTAAAAAGGACAAATCCATTCCGTCGGAAGAAACCTTTGACATCATCCTTTGTTATATTCTGCATCTTTTTCTTTGCATTTAAAGAGCGTTGGCGCACACCTTGCTGGAAGCGCTCCATTCTGTTCCCAGCCCGTGGGTCTTCCCCATTGCTTTTAGTCATTTGTGCAGGTTAGAGAGATGCCTCTCCTTTCAATGTAATGGCAACTGGAACTTCCAGTGGGTGATCAAAGGCAGCAGAACGGCCAGAGCAGAACTGTAATATAAGATGTGAATAACCTATTATAGGCAGCCAGAGACAAATCAGAGTCTTTCAATCCAATGCAACAGATCCTCCAAATAGGAACATTTCTATATACACAAAATCCAAAGAGTAAACATAAAAATGATCATTTATGGCAATTAATAAAACTGTCATATGCATCAAACAAAATTCAATAATATTTAAGAATAAATGAGATGTTGCAAGGACCTGAATGCAAAAAAGTACAAAAATACAATATTTTCAATAATAGATCATTTAGTTTATATATGATAAAAGATATATATATATATATGAGATAAGTATGTATCAATATGCAAGTTTCTGAATCTTGTATAATCAGTGTAGCCCTACTATCCCATGGGGTGACTTGCAAGTGCTAAAATACACTTTAATTCAATAAAGCTTGGAATGCCTGCAAAGTCTGAGGCAACACTAACATTATAGAGAAGTCTCCATCTGGAGAAGACTTAACGCTTCTTCTGTCCCTACAAACTGTTTTTACCACTTAAACAATGAAATGCCCCTATTCTTACCACTTGCACAAACATTCATAGTTTTTTTATTATTATTACCAGGATTGGTAATATAGTATAACAAATATTGTCACTTTTACATGATAAAAGCCACTTATTTCAATTACTAGAAGCCACTGAATTAAGTTCTACTGCCCTAGACAGTCATCTGAGCCTGCTCAGCTTTGATATGATCCATTCATTGGAAAGATATGAGCTATACTCTGACATGAATGAATATTGTACTAATTTACATCCATTAAACACAGCAACAATGTGGGTTATGTAACAGATGTATTTGTCTCTAGTACGTAGCAGTATAAATTGATTTACTTATTATTATTTTTTTTTGCAGTAGTAGCCTGCCACTGCAGCTCCTTCTGAATGTTACATAATGTACTGCAAAACTTCTTTTTTTTTTTTTTTTAGAAATAAAATGTAACAAAATAAAGATGAATGTATATGCCATGATCTATTAAACCCATCAACTATATTCTTTATGGAAGTATAAGTTTCATCTACTGCAACTTTTCATACTGGACCTCTTATTCATCTGACACTCCGTGGTCCCGGATCTACACACACAGCATTAAATCATCTCACACTCACAGGTAATTATTTGCACTTTTCAAATATGCAGAGAGGGTTATTTACAAAAACCAAAAGACTGCAAAATCTAATTTGTCCATTTCAACCAATCAACAATTAGCTTTGATTGATCTAATAGCATATAGAGTGACAAAGACAAGCCCTCTTCTACACTTTGGTGGCAAATCACCTAAGAAACTGTAATTACATTAGCTGCAAATGTCTAATGAAATTAGCTGCAACCATCCAAAAACAATCACTAATATAGTTTTCATTTTATCTGTGGGATAATTTCATTTTGAGTAATGTAGCTGTCATATAACACTTCTAGCCTGCTGAAAACACACTGGTTTTTCTTCACAATTACTATTTACTTGTACAAATAAAATGTGCCTGAAAACATCAGATCAGATAACACCAGATCCCATTCACATAAAGGCGCAAAGAATCCAGGGGTATATATGACTAAAGTGCAGGATTTTAGAAGTGGAGATGTTGCCCATAGCGACCAATCAAATTCTAGCTATTATCTTCTAATAGGTGCTAGGGAAATGATAAGTAGAATCTGATTGGTTGCTATGGACAACATCTTCACTTCTAATTTAGTAATTATACCCTCGGCCAGAGTGCTGTGTGTAATGTTACTTTACTTCCACTTAAATATTCACTTTCTGAAACTTCAAACTAGTTTAAAGTGCAATAAACACCATAAACTTCAATACACTGTACAATAGTCACACACTGTAAATTGCATCATCTTCCAGTGAATTCCTTTGATGCCATAAATAGAGTCCACTCTTAACCATCTGTCAATTTTGATATTATCTTACTATTTTGTCAGGAAACCTCTCAAGTTTCCATAAAAAAATAAGCAATCTCAGCATCGACATCAGTCATGCACATACAGAACTAAACCTACAGTACATACACATTCCTGCTCCCAACACTGATCCCTAAGCCCATTCTCTACTGACGTTACTCATACTCAGCTAGAAGTGACATACAGTAACCACAGAAGTCATGTCTGTGATACATTTACCGCTAGCAACATGAGCACCTACAGAACAGTGACCCCCATCAGTGCCCCTCAGCCACAGATAGCTGGGGAATTAGTTAAAATGTGTTTTGTGTTATTTAAATAACAATGAAAATACAAAACAAAACAAACAAACAAAAACTGCATTACTCTCACTCACTGGTACTTAAACAGCCGAACAGTTTCATTCATGTAAAGTGTTATTGTGCAACAAGCAACAACCATAATAAATAAATACATAATAATAATAATAATAATAATAATAAAATAATAATGAACACATTGTTACCATTCTGCAGCAGGACTGTCACATGCATGAATGAGTGACATGTCAGCCAGCAACATGCATGCATTGAGACTGACACAACTTTCTTCACATGAAACACAGATGTCGGTGAAAGTTTTGCATGCTGCCAGTAAAGTTGTACCGGACCCTGCACTCACCTTGGTTTATGGACCGCTCTGAAGTTTGGATAGAGAAGCTTCAGGGAGATACTGCAGCAGAAGACACTCACACACACACACGCAGAGGACACAGGGAACTTATGGAAAAGAAGCATGTGCTCTCTCCTACAGCAACCAACTGTGGCTCTATGACTTAAGACAAGGGGAGGGGATTACACAGAGAGAAAGAGAGAGTGTGTGTAGAGAGGAAACCTTCCAGCTGAGACCAGGCTGCTGTTCGCCTCCGGAATATTGATCAGTTTCTTTGCTAACCTTGTCCTGTCTATCTGTAGAGACCAGTTTCACGCTCTGTCAGTCCTGCTGCTTTTCACTGGAATGCAGAATTGTGTCCCTGGGAAGTTGCAGAGAACTTGTGGTCACAGTTCTAGAAGGGCTCACGGTGCTGGGATACAGGTACTAGGATCAAGGCACCCTTTCAGGAGGAAATCTGAACCATATGAGAATGCGGACTCCTCTCGGACTGTAGGCTGCGTTTGAATTTGTTACTTTAAATGCAATGTTTATTCCCTTTCGCCCCTCTTCTATTAGATATTGAACATGATTGGTCAACTGTTGATGGGGCCATTAACATGATAATAGTGCAGAATTGTTGGCCTATAAGTGTGGTCCTTAACCTTTCCTGTGGGTCATTAATCCCTTTGAAGATCTCTTCAAAGCTACTGTATATGCTCGCTGCACCGGGCACAAAGGCATAACATGTTGTAGAGACTAAGGAGATGGCAGCAGATTTAGGTTTGCACCAATATGGCTACCCCCTTCCCCATCATTTAGAGGTGCCCCAGGAATTTTCAGGTTGGGAAAGCTTGGCAGAACCAGATGCATATACTGCAGGACTGCAGGCTAACATGGGAATATGCATACTTTTCTCATTAGACTGCTATACTATTGATTAATTAATTGCAACATGTCCTTTTTCCTTCTAAAATGCTGCTTATTCAAGCCTCATATCCATGTTACATAAATCATTGGGGCTGTCTTTATTTCATGTGTCACATTTTATATATTTGCATGTGCGTCTAACAATGCACTTTCCCATATAAATCTTTGTCAGATCTTCGCTACTGGGAAGTATCCCCAAATCCACACTCTCTGCTCCTTGACACTCTCTGAATATCTTGTCCCACAGTAAAGGAATCTTTTTCCTGCGAACTGCGCATATTTAAATAAGAGGACGGGGCCACATGACGTGATTCTATGAGAATCGCGTCATTAGGTCACGCCCCCTACTCGCGTGCCGGGTGGTCCACAAGAAAATTCTCCTTATTCTGCCCACTTCACTAGGAAGTGGGCAGGATGTGGGAAAAGTGCCTACCCTTCCGGGGGTGCTGGGGGTTACCCAAAAAATCAGGAGCCTCTGGCGACTTCCAGGAGGGTAGGCATGTATGCCCTGTTGTAGTAGTGCCCCTTATGCAATGCCCCCTGTTGTAGTGCCCCTTATGCAGGGCCCTCTCTAATAGTGCCCATATGCAGTGCCCCTGTAGTTGTGCCCATATGCAGTGCCCCCTGTAGTTGAGCCCATATGCTTTGCCTCCTGTAGCTGTGCCCATATGCAGTGCTCCCTGTAGCTGTAGCTGTGCCCATATGCATTGCCCCCTGTAGTTCTGTCCACATGCAGTACCCCTTCTAGTGGAGCCCATATGCAGTGCCCCCTGTAGTGGTCCCCATATGCAGTGCCCCCTGTAGTTGTGCCACTTAAAGTAGTGCCCCCCCCAGTACTTACCTGACTCCACACAGCTGTCATCCGGGCTGTTGCTCCCGCTACCATGTTGACTAGATCCAACTTGATCCAGCAGGCGCGGCCCGCAGGCTCCTCACGTCATGACGTCACCCTCGCAGTGCATCACTTGGAACGCTGGCCTCTGAAGAGATCGGAGACTTCCTTATCCTCCGATCACTTCATACTCAAGCGTTCACCGGCCCTATCCTGAAACTCCACCTCCTCCTCCCCACACCTGGTAGGGGCAGGGCTCTGGACATGCTGCTGCTGCTGTGTCTCCTCTCGCTGGCCGGTGCCAGCAGCAGCAGCATCTTAAAATGCAGGTTCTCTCCAGGGCCTGATTCCGGGGGGCCCGGCCACAGGCCCCTTGGGACTCGCCTGGCCCTAGGTGTCCGCTTAGGTTGCCTAGCAGTAAATCCGCCTGTCCTACATCATTTATATGCCCACATACCTGTCCCACATTTACTCCTCTTCATACATGTCCCACATCATTTACTCCTCTACATATATGTCCCACATCAGTTACACCTCCACATACCTGTCCCACATCATTTACATCTCCACCTTTCCCACATCATATACACCTCCACATACCTGCCCCTCATCATTTACACCTCCACATACCTGTCCCACATCATTTACACCTCCACATACCTGTCCCACATCATTTACACCTCCACATACCTGTCCTACATCATTTACACCTCTACATACCTGTCCTACATCATTTACACCTCTACATACCTGTCCTACATCATTTACACCTCCACATACCTGTCCTACATCATTTACACCTCTACATACCTGTCCTACATCAATTACACCTCTACATACCTCTCCTACATCATTTACACCTCCACATACCTGTCCTACATCATTTACACCTCTACGTACCTATCCTACATCAATTACACATCTACATACCTCTCCTACATCATTTACACCTCTACATACCTGTCCTACATCATTTACACCTCCACATACCTGTCCCACATCATTTACACCTCCCCATACCTATCCCACATCATTTACACCTCCACATACCAATCCCACATCATTTACACCTAACCTGTCCCACATCATTTACACCTCATCATACCTGTCCTACATTATTTACATCCCCATATACCTGTCCTACATCATTTGCACCTCCATATACCTATCCCACATATTTACACCTCCACATATCTGTGCCACTTAATTACACCTCCACATACCTGTCCTACATCATTTACATGCCCACATACCTGTCCCACATATTTATACCTCCACATACCTGCGCCACATACCTACACCTCCACATACCTGTCCTACATCATTTACACCTACATATACCTGTCCCACATCCTTTACACCTCCACATATCTGGCCCACATAGTTTTCACCTCTACATACTGTACCTGTCCCTTATCATTCACACCCACATCATTTACACCTCCACATACCTGTCCCACATGATTTACACCTCCACATACCTGTCCCACATCATTTACACCTCCACGTTTCTGTCTCATATCATTCACACCTCAATGTGACTGTCCCATATCATTCACACCTCCATGTACCTGTCCCACATCATTTACACCTCCATGTACCTGTCCCATATCATTTACACCTCCACATACCTGTCCCACATCATTTACACCTCCATATACCTGTCCCACATCATTTACACCTCCACATACCTGTCCTACATTTACACCTCCATATACCTGTCCCACATCATTTACACCTCCACACACCTGTCTCACATCATTTTTACCTCCACACACCTGTCCAAAATCATTTATGTCTCCACAAACCTGTCCTACATCATTTACACCTCCACATACCTGTCCTACATAATTTATACCTCCACATACCTGTCCCACATAATTTACACCTCCACATACCTATCCCACATCATTTACACCTCCACATACCTGTCTCACATCATTTACACCTCCAGATACCTGTCCTACATCATTTACACCTCCACGTACCTATCCCACATCATTTACACCTCCACATACCTGTCCCACATCATTTACACCTCCACATACCTGTCCCACATCATTTACACCTCCACATACCTGTCCCACATAATTTACACCTCCATATACCTGTCCCACATAATTTACACCTCCATATACCTGTCCCACATCATTTACACCTCCACATACATGTCCCACATCATTTACACCTCCACATACCTGTTCTACATCATTTACCCCTCCACATACCTGTCCTACATAATTTACACCTTGACACACCTGTCCTATATCATTTACACCTCCACATACCTGTCCTACATCATTTGCACCTCCATATACCTGTCCCACATCATTTACACCTCCACATACATGTCCCACATTATTTACACCTCCACATACCTGTCCCACATCATTTACACCTCCATATACCTGTCCCATATCATTTACACCTCCACATACCTGTCCCACATCATTTACACCTCCACATACCTGTCCCACATCATTTACACCACATAACTGTCGTACATGATTTAAACCTCCACATACCTGTCCCACATCATTTTCACCTCCACATACCTGTCCCACATCATTTACACCTCCACATACCTGCCCTACATAATTTACACCTTCATGTACCTGTCCTACATCATTTACACCTCTATATACCTGTCCTACATCATTTACACCTCCACATACCTGTCCTACATCATTTACACCTCTACATACCTGTCCTACATCATTTACACCTCTACATACCTGTCCAACATCATTTACACCTAAATATACCTCTCCCACATCATTTACACCTCCACATACCTGTCCTACATCGTTTACATTCCCATATACCTGTCCTACATCATTTACACCTCCACATACCTATCCCACATATTTACACCTCCACATATCTGTGCCACATCATTTACACCTCCACATACCTATCCCACATATTTACACCTCCACATACCTGTCCCACATCATTTACAGCTCCCCATACTTATCCCACATCATTTACACCTCCACATACCTATCCCACATCATTTACACCTCCACAAACCTGTCCCATATCATTTACACCTCCACATACCTGTCCTACATCATTTACATCCCCACATACCTGTCTCACATATTTACACCTCCACATACCTGCGCCACATATTTACACCTCCACATACCTGTCCTATATCATTTACACCTCCACACACCTGTCCCACATCACTTACACCTCCACCTGCCTGTCCCACATCATTTGCACCTCCATATACCTGTCCCACATATCATTTACACCTCCACATACATGTCCCACATCATTTACAACACCATATATCTGTCCCACATCATTTACACCTCCACATACCTGTCCCACATCATTTACACCACATACCTGTCCTACATCATTTAAACCTCCACATACCTGTCCCACATCATTTACACCTCCACATACCTGTCCCACATCATTTATACCTCCACATACCTGTCCTACATCATTTACACCTTCATGTACCTGTCCTACATCATTTACACCTCCACGTACCTGCCCTACATCATTTACACCTCCACATACCTGTCCTACATCATTTACACCTCTACATACCTGTCCTACATCATTTACACCTCCACATACCTGTCCTACATCATTTACACCTCCATATACCTCTCCCACGTCATTTACACCTCCACATACCTGTCCTAAATCATTTACATCCCCATATACCTGTCCTAAATCATTTACACCTCCACATACCTGTCCTACATCATTTGCACCTCCATATACCTGTCCCACATCATTTACACCTCCACATACATGTCCCACATCATTTACACCTCCATATACCTGTCCCACATCATTTACACCTCCACATACATGTCCCACATCATTTACAACTCCATATATCTGTCCCACATCATTTACACCTTCATGTACCTATCCCACATCATTTACACCTCCACATACCTGTCCTACATAATTTATACCTCCACATACCTGTCCTACATCATTTACACCTTCATGTACCTGTCCTACATCATTTACACCTCCACATACAGTCAGGTCTATCAGAGCCAAAATCACTACTGATGTCAGTGGGGCCGGACTCAGATGGTAGGCGTTCCCATGGGAACGCCTCCGTCTGGCAGCCATGCCCCCGGCTCGCCCACCAAAGGGGGCGTGCAGTCAGTCACCATCGACAGCACGCCCCATTTGGTGCGAGACCCATAATGACGGCTTTGCCTCCGTCGTGCGCATGCGCATTAGGGCACAATCGACCTGCTTGCGAGTGTCCTACGCTCGCAAGCGGGTCTGAATCAGGCCCTCTGTCTCTCCTTCTCAGTAAAGCTCCACACTTATATGATCCATCTCCCACAATCCTGTTTCCGCTCACAGACACAGCAGAGCTAGTCAGTAAGCTCAGCACTGTCAGAGAGTAGGATTCTCCTTGTTTATAGCCTTTGTGAAGCCAGGGGGTCGGGAATTGAGCTCAGAGATTAAGTCTATCCCTATGCGCTCGCAAGCGGGTCGATGGTGGGGCACTGTGCAGAAATTCACTTGCTCCGGGGCTCGCTACAAGCGGGGTGGCTGTCGATGTTGATCGAAAGCTCTCCCCATTTTGTAGGCAGGGAGGGGAGGTGGCTGGCGAAATGGAGGCGTTCCCAAAAGAATTGATTAGAGCCGGAAGCTCACTGGGGCTTGCGGCAGATGAGACACTACCACAAGGGTCTTGTCGCAAGCGCGATGGTCGCGATGGTGGCGACCATCACCTGGCCACTCGCAAAAGCTTAGAGAGCGTCCAGGAGGCTGTTTTTTTTAAAAAAGCGTCCGCCCTGAATCAGAGCGAGCGCTCGCTTTTTGCGTCTCTGAATCAGGGGCAGTGTGCCTAAATTATGAAGACCTCCATTCAAAATGAAATGTGATGCATTAGGACGTATCCCTCTCAGGTAGAAGCTGGTTCGCCCCCCCCCCTGTGTGGCATAATGTGAACTGGAGTCACTGTGTGGGATTATGCGTACTGGCAGCTCTACAATGTGGCATATTGTGAACTGTGAGAAATACAATGTGGCATGATATGAACTGGTGGCACTGTGTGGTATAATGTGTACTAGGGCACTTCTATGGGGCAGAAAATTAACTAGGGCACTATTACTGTATGGTACATAAAATGAACTAGCAATATTATGGGGCAAATGAACAATCACTGTGGTGCCAGGTGTCTCTCTAGAAGCAATGGGAAGAGACTCCTTTGCAATGTTGCTATGGGGCCCACAAACTTCTGACTATGGGCCTGATTCAGAGCCACTCGTAAGCGGCAGTTCGTTCGCACCAAGCGATGTTTGGCCAACTGTGCATGCGTACGGATCGTTATACGCATGCGCTAACCAGTCAGTGCGGCCGAAATTCATGTGCTCGCAAAATAGCGAATGCCTGCTATTTTGAGTGACAGAAAGAGGCGTATGTGGGTGGTAACAGGGGAAGGTGCTTGAAAATGGGGAGTGGAAATCAGAACGCAGGCGTGCTTAAAGGTCAAAACAGGCGTTTTATGGGTGTGCATATTTAAAACAGCAGCGTCATTGACCACGTCACTGGGTTATTTTAAAGTCAGAACTGCTCGCAAAATTGTGGTAGCAAACACCAACCCCAAGAATAGCGAGCAGTTCATACCCATGTCGATGTACTCGATTAATCTAATAAATAGCGGACATGACGTAGGATGCGAGCGGCCAGGGGGCGTATCTTTCCAAAAAACGAACGCAAGTTTTGTTCGCTCGTTCAGACATAGAGGCGTGAACAGACCGCAAACAGCGAACGGTTCATTTGAATAGCCACCCCTTGTTTTAGAACGAACGACCACAAATAGCGAGTGGCTCTGAATGAGGGCCTATGCCTCTGCCTCCAAGTTCATTGGGACGAGTTTAACAGAGGTTCTGCTCTGTGTCCTGACAAGATTTTCCCTACCTTTTCACCTGCTCAGGGGTGTGCGCACAAAAAAGACATTGAAACACATAATTGCTGGTATAATGCAGCACAAATTTGCAATTGAATTGCAAATAGAAATTGTGGTGCAAATTTGCAGTGAAAACGGCTCACAGGCCCAACTCACTCATAAATGTATTGACCCCAAAGAGGGAAACAGGATGCAGGGGCGCAGAGAGGGAGGGGGAATGGGTACTAATTACCCAGGCCCGGGCTTGATAGAGGGTCTGCTGCCTGCCCCCCCCCACCCCCTTTCCTTACCTGTCAGTGGCATTGTCATGGTCTCCACAGCAGCATGTACTGGGCTGCAGTGGGACCAGGGAGGCTGCTGCCGCTGATTAGCTGCAGCAGTCTCCTCAGGACATTAGGCCACGCCCCCAAAATTTCGGGACCCGGCAAGGCTCACTACGGCCATTACAGGGCATGATGTATTACGTTACTCTTGTGGATAATGTTAAAATGTCAAAATTAAATTAGCACAAAATGATTAGGTTGCCTAGGCCAGGATTTTAATTTTTTGCCCCACTGAGGCCACATGCCAATGCTGAAGATCCCACAGCTCCACTGTGGGACACACGACGAATTTGGACACAGCTAGAGACAATTTTAGTGGGCGGTTCTTGGTGGTAGCAGTGGGGTGGCTGGTATTCGGTATTTAGATCTGCAATAAAAAGACAATGTTTAGGTAGACACCACAAGTTAGACAGGCAATAGGTCGACAGGGACACAATGTTGACAGGGTCAATAGGTCGACACACTAAAGGTTGACATGTACGAAGGTCGACAGGGACAAATGGTCGACATGGTCAAAAGGACTACACACAAATGGTTGACACAAAAATGGTAAACATATTTTTTTTTTAGGGTTAGGGTTAGGCACTTACCGTAGGGTTAGGCACTTACCCCGATGTTAGAGTTAGGCACCAGGAGGGAGGGTTAGGGTCAGGCACTTACCAGAGGGTTAGGGTTAGGCAGTAGAGGGGACGGTTAGGGTCAGGCACCAGGAGGGAGGGTTAGGGTTAGGCAAGAAGGGGAGGGTTAAGGTTAGGGTGATGATTAGGGCTAGAAAATGAAAAAAAACGCGTTGACCATTTTTGTGTCAACATTTTGACCCTGTCGACCATTTGTCCCTGTTGACCTTCTTACATGCCAACCTTTAGTGTGTCAACCTATTGACCCTGTCGACCTTGTGTCCCTGTTGACCTATTGCCTATCCAACTTGTGGTGTCTACCTAAACATTGTCTACCTTTTTATTGTAGACCTTTTGATCCACACCCGGGGTGGCTAGTCAGATGCGGGCGAACCACTGCCAGAGACTGCATTTATTTCCACAGCTGCACTGGCTCCTGTGGCCATGTTTCGATGGACATTTTGAGCAACCATAAGGCTGCTCTAATGTCCAATGGTGCGACCAATATGCATCCAACTGTGCGACTTATTACACAAGGTCCCGGATTTCAGTCGCAGGCGCTGGGCTTCTCTGTATGAATCCCATCGGCTGCAGCATTAGCATGAAGGCACAGTTGCATTGTGTAAGAAGATGCAGTCACGTCTCTCGCTACTGTACACCTCTGAATCAGGCCCAATGTGACAAGCTGAACTTCTGCCGCCCTTTCAGCCCTTCCTGCAATCCAGGCTTGGTGACCCATCAGGCAGTATACATGCCTTATTACATATCATGTGCAGTTCAGAAATGCATTATGAATAATGCGTGTACAGTAGTTTCGGTAAAGAAAATTAAGATGGTTTTCAAAGTAACTGCGGACTTTCAAAACAAATATTAGTGAAAAATTTGTGTTAGTTATGCAGTGTTACTAGCCCCGTGCCTCACCTCCCCCTGTGCACAATGTAAATCTGAGGTAACATTGGCAGGTTTCCTATACATGCAATGGCAGCAGCCATTTTGTGGGCTGTAACCAGTGCTATTTTTCAGCAGGAAACTCTCCTTAACTATGACGCATGCCCTGGGCCAAACTGTATTTTCCATTCGATAAGTTTAATTTTAAAGTCCCTTTTGAGTGCTTTATTTTCTAAATATATGTATATATAACATAGATAATGTATATATAATTGTGTCTCTATAGCTCCACCCCCAGTAGCTCCACCCACAGTTCCTGAACCTCTTTTTCCAGATAAATAGCCCTGGCTGTAACTAATATTTATGAAGGTGCACTGAGGCAAATCACTGGTTCTTAGTGGCTGCTGTACCTTTATCACTGACGAAGAGTGATCTTTCTGTGAAATTCTGTGAAATTCATTATTGCTATGTGAATTCAAACACCCATGATAGAAGGGCAAACACAAGGTCTTTGGGAAACATCTGTGATTTTTATTTTTTTTTGCCCATGTAAAATGATTCGAAATAACCCTTAGAATTTGAATTCCAAACTAGCTACTAATAATTATTTATATATACACATATAATGATATATGTGCCTAAACAAAAAAAAATAGTAGTGTTCTAATGTTCTTAAAATATCTGTGAGCATATACACTGAAGGGGTTGGGTACGGGATCCCGACCGCTGGGTTGGTAACTGCATTCCCACTGAAATCAAAAATCATGGGATAGATGCCTAGTATCGTGTAGGACCCTCTCTAGCCTGGTGAAGTGTAGCAATGCAATGTGGCATCGATTCCACAAGTGGATGGAAGACCTCTGGAGAGATGTTGACCCATGCCATCTGGATAGCTGCCCACAACTCCCTGATATTTTTAGGTGCAGGTTCTTGGGTGTGAATGGACCTCTCCACCACGTCCACACCATTTGTCGGAACTCTGCAGAATGCTCCTTGAACCAATTCTGAACAACTTGGGACCAATGACACCGTAGGCTCTTTTTACTACAATTCGCATTTAAGATGTGGTTGTACTGTGATATTACCAATTTATCACAGGGATTTATTAAAAATCCCTTGCAGGGACAGAGATCGCAATAAAGCTCTGTCCCTGCAAATCCCCTCCGCAGCCTTATCACTGTATTTGTCAGAAAAAATAATAGTGACGAGGTGCCGCGCATGCGCCGACCGGCCACCGCTGCCCCCCGCAACAAGAAAAAAAAAGAAACAAGAATCTCTTTTGCCTTCTTTTGACGCCGAAAAGGTGTTCATTGGAAATTTCCAGATTAGTGACTGGGCGCTCCCTCCTAATTCAAAACCATGGGTTGAATTGGAAAGAGCTTTGTTACAACACTTCCCTCTGGCAGAAATGATTTGGACTCCTAAACAACTATGCCCAATATCGTTAGAGCCCCCTAAAGCAATATTAGATTCCCTTACAGCTTGGGATGCTACTATAAGAACTTCTCGCTGCTTGATATTACCCACCCGTAATCTCTCCCTTTTGGCTCTTTCCCATTTAATCCCAGATTTGCGTATCTCATTATGGTGCTCTTGTGGTATAGATATTGCCGACGTACTCAGTAATAATTCTATATTGCCATTTTCATATTTGCAGGCGCAATATCAGCTACCCTCAGGAGAATTTTTTACTTATTTACGTATAAGCCATTGGGTCTCTACTATGTTTCGAATTGCTGATTCTTTGGCACTACCTCCTCCCATTTTAGCTAAATTATCGAATGGTAATTCTCGGGGTGCTATAAGATTCTGCTACTCCCTATATATGGAACTTACTAAACCTGCTGCACAATTACAGTGGGAATCGGATTTACAGATTACATTTACCCCCCAGCAATGGGAAGAGAATTATTAATGGCTCATCGCTTCTCTGAATGCTCTAACCATTTGGAGATGCAATTCAAGTTGCTACATAGGTTATATTTTACACCAACCAAGCTACATAAGATATGGCCATAGTCGAAATTTTATTGGAGGAATTGTTCGGAGTCAGGTGATATTTTCCATATATTTTGAAGTTGCCCAAAAATGAGGTATTTGCTTTGGCCTATAAAGTTGTTAACATCCGTTTTCAGGAGTCACCTTCCATAGCTCTTTTTCATATATATCCCGGAATCAGTATGTAATACCGCCGGCCGCAAAATCCCGACAGCAGAAGCCTGGAGATCCCGATTGTTAATTTGGGTAAGTATCGCTAACCTTACTCCCTACCCTAACCCTTCTTTTGGGGGGTGCCTAACGCTAACCTCACCCCCAAGTGCCTAACCCTAACCCCCCTCTAAGTGCCTAAACCTAACCCCCCTCTCCTGCAGCCTAAACCTAAGTCTCCCAGCGGGGTGCCTAACCCTAACCTACCCCCCGGGGGTCCCTATCCCTAACCCCCCCTTCCCCTAGTCTAAAACTAACCCTCCCGGGGGGTACCTGTCACTAAATCCCCCTGGGAGCCCTAAAACCTAACCCTACCCCCCCTCCGCGGCTATCTGCACCCGGCAGCAGGCTTACCTTCGTTCGGTATGCCGGGCATCGGGCTCGCGACGTAGGTCTAATGACAGGCGTCTGGATTTTGATGCCTGTCATTAGTACCTTGCTGGGATTAGACAATCGGGAAGCCGGCGGTCGGCATTTTGACTGTCGGCTTCCTGACTGCATCCCATCCCTCAGAGCTGTCCAATATTGATATATATTTAGGTCATATTTTGATTGCCACTAGAGCGGCCATTGCACAAAATTGGAAATCCTCATCTCTCCCATCCAGACTTAAGATTCTATGTAAAATTCAATATGCTTTCCAAATAGAGACTTTAGGTGTTCCAGACTCTTCTGTAGTCTCTTCCCCATTGGTTAAGTGGTTCAAACGGCATGAATTTGTCACAGATGGAGAGGGTGCCACATTGCTTCTTGATTCTAACTGATCCTTATTTGTGGGTTAATTGCTATTTTCGAAGGTATTATGTATCTCAGGGCTCGACAAATCCTGGGGGCCAGGTCACCATGGCTACCAGATTTTGCTGCCTGGCTACTAGATTTTGCAGTGAGGGAGGAAGCAGGTCCTCATCAGCTCCATCAGAGATTCATGCCTATAGTATTGCAGTGTTCATATCAGTACAAGTTCAGAATCGATAGGCTCATTATCTGCTCGGTGTGGATAAGTCATTGTCTGATTGTTCCAGGTCACCTCCCAATATCCTGGTTGTCTGAAATTTGTGATATTTAAGCATACCAGGGATCTATCTACCTGGTACTGGTAGAGCTTAAGACTAGGGGGTTTAGATATATTAAATTTCTTGTCCACTGGTCTTCCCCCATTTAATTCAAGTACCTCTGTTAACTTTAATGGGTATGGCACTAATCCCGATTTACTCTGAACTTGAGGTACTTGGGAACACACCCATCATTCAGTCTGGTTTAAGACCTTACCCACTAAGGAATGGTAATCCTCTACAGGATGCTCGCCCAAATACAGATTACTCTTCGACTGGCATCATTGGATGCATTTCTCATCAACTAGGGACCCACAGTACTCGCAAAAACAATATTCATCAGACAATAACCCCTCTCACTGTCTCTGAGTTACATGGATAACAGATCTCTTAACAATTCCTAAACTGATTTTAACTGTATACCGCCCTGATTGTTTTATCACTGTCTCCTCCAACTTCACTCTATCGACATCACTATCGACCTCCCTCTCCATCATCTGTCCTCCGTCACAGAAATAGGAAATCCCAAAGCAAATAAGGATGAGGAGAACCCCGGAAGGAGGTAAGGACACAAAAATAGCCCGCCACTCCATTGCTGGAATAGTGGTCTGCACACACCTCTGGCTCAGGTGTTTCACTGCAGTCTCTAGCTCTCCCGGAACAGGCTTGCAATCGACAGGTCTACGTTTTCTGTCTCAACTCCGCCTTGTATCTCCTTTGGGTGGTTGACCTATCTGCAGTGAGTGGAATTGACCCAGGTATCTCTTTCCACTACCTTCAACAATGTGGTACTTGTTATCAACACCTGACATGGACCTTCCCACTGGTCTGTCAAACAACCTGAGCGTAAGAAATTTCTGATCATAACATATTCTCCAGGTTCAACATCATGAACCTGTTTCTGGCACATCAGGTGACAACATTTTCAATTTTTGTTGCTGTTGTTTCAACTGCCTACTCATTTTTATAAGATATCTCACAGTAACCTCATTATTACACTTGAAATCATCCTGCAGACTTATGATCAAATGAGGTTGCCTCCCAAACAGTATCTCAAAGGGAGACAGATTAAGAGGAGATCTAGGAGTGGTCCTGATGCTATGGAGGACTAGCGGTAAGGCTTCTGGCCATCCTTATCCAGTTTCAGCCATGATCTTACTCAGTTTGTTCTTAATAGTACCGTTCACCCTCTCCACCTTGGGACTGGCTTGCGGTCGGTAGGGGGTGTGAAGTCTACTATTAATTCCCAATAGCTTACACATGTTCTGGAAAACATCACCCCTATCACTTTCTATGATTCTAGGGATACCGTATCTGCATACAAACTCCTGAACAATCTTTTTAGCAGTAAAAACAGCAGTACTAGTGGAAGCTGGATATGCCTCTACCCAATTAGAAAATACATTAGTACAAACTAATACATACTTGAGACCCCTGCAAGGTGGTAATTGAATTAAGTCAATTTGTATTACCTGAAAAGGACCCTCTGTCGGAGGGATATGGGATGGCTCGGTAGGTATTGTCTTCCCAACATTTTTCCTCAAACAAGTCAGACAGGACATTGCTATCTTTCCAGCCTGAGAAGAAAAGCCAGGTGCACACCAATATGCTCTGACCAACTTGCACATACCTTCTTTTCCCAGGTGTGTCAGACCATGCGCTACCTCAGCCAGGCTTGGGTAGTATGCCTTGGGAGCAACGTGCCTATCTTGTTCTTCTCTCCAGAGTCCGGAGGACTCCTGAACACATCCCTTCGATCTCCAGACTGCCTTTTCCTTTAGGGAACACAAATTTTGCATTTCAATTAATTTCTGCATGTCTATTGTCTGGAAGACCATTACTTTGTTAGTTGTTATATTTATGCGTAACCCTGCTGCCCATTTGGCAGCTTCATCTGCTCTGTTATTACCCATTGACACCGGGTCTTCCTCGCATGTGTGGGCTTTGCATTTGATGACAGCTACTGCCTTTGGTAACTGGATTAATGTCAGAAGTCCTTTTATGTGATGTGAGTATGCAACTGGTGTGGCTGCTGCTGTCATTAAATTCCTAAGATGCCAAAGAGCCCCAAAATCATGTACTACCCCAAAGGAGTACCTAGAGCCAGTGTATATATTAGCTGATTTACCTTCTGCCAGCTCACACGCTCTCCTTAATGCCACCAGTTCAGCCACCTGTGCTGAGTGAGGTGGTCCAAGTGGCTCAGCTTCTACAACATCCTCGTCATTTACAACAGCATAACCTGTGCATAATTCTCCCATCCATGTAAAACATCAAATCTACATTTTTCTAATGGTGTATCACGTATGTCTGGTCTTGCAATAAAAGTCTGATTCAAATACTCCATACAATCATGTGTGTCGGTATACCTGCAAAACTCACCTTCAACCAGAGACTCACCTTCCTCCACCCTTTGTGCATCTCGAGGCACATATGGTAAGTACGTTGCTGGATTTAACATATTGCACCTTTTAATGGTAATATTTGCAGGTGCCATTAGAGCTAGTTCCCATTTCGTGAACCTTGCTGAGGAGACATGTCGGGTTTGGGCAGAATTTAACAAAGCAGATACTGCATGCGGTGTATAGACAGTTGTATCATGCCCTAATATGATGTCCTTGCTCTTATTTACCAGAAGAGCAGTTGCAGCTACACTTCTTAAACACGTTGGGAGTGATCTTGCTACAGTGTCCAATTGTGCACTGTAGTATGCTACAGGTCTGCTAGCGTCAAGATGTTTCTGTGTGAGGACACCTGCCGTGCAGCCATCAGCTTCCATAAAAAATAACTCAAAGGGTTTTTCATAATCTGGTATTCCCAGGTGCTCTTGTCAGACTATCCTTAAGGTTAAGGAAAGCCTGCTCTGTCTCCTCAGTGTGTATGACACTGTCGGGTTTTGAGGATGAAACTAATTCCTGCAATGGTAATGCCAAAATAGAAAAACCTGGGATCCACGTCCTGCAGTATCCACACATGCCCAAGAAGGTATGGATTTGCTGCTGGTTTTGCGGCATTGTCATGGTCTGTATGGCCTGTATTCTGTCAGTTGTCAAGTATCATAGCCCCTGGGTTAGATAATGTCCCAAGTATTTGACCCTAGTCTGGCATGGCTGTAATTTGTTCTTTGCAACCTTGTGCCCTGTTTGTGAGAGATGAAGCAACAACAGTTTAGTATCATTTAAACATGACATAAATGAATCAGAGTACAACAACAAATCATCTATATATTGAATGAGGACAGACCCATTGCTTAGTTGAAAAGATTGCAAGCAAAAAATATGGTGGTTGCTCAATCAGCTTAATGATATACTACAGGTGCTTGTAAAGGGCGGGGTTTACACTGAACACAGAAAAAAGGAAATTGCCCCCCAGCACACTGCAGCTAAATCAAAAATACTTGAATCCTACTCGATAATAGAAATTCAGAGGTATTGGTTACATATTGGTAAGTTAGCTCTCAGTTAGCTCTCAGCTCATACATGTACTGTTATCATGCAGTACACCAATTTGTAATTATATGACCCAGAGTGGATGCTACTATTATGTATCAATAATTATTTTGGGGTGAGCGTTTGGGAGTGGGGCACACGGGGTTGTTCTGGCTGGACCTTTCTCATGGCATCACCACTTCATTCACATAGAATATTTTTTCACTTCTCTGTTTGTTTGTATATTATTTATGTCATTTTAATTCTTTTACATTTCATTAACACTTATTGATTTATCTTTACACATCTATCCTTTTACACTTCACTATCACCTTTTTACCCCTTTTCGTGTGATGCCCTGGGGATGGTCCTTGGCTGGAATTTTTTGGGGTGCCTTGCTTCTTGGACGTGAACCCCTTAATGTTAGGGACGCTGGTATAGAGGAGCCTTGACGTCGGTCCAGCGCTTATTCATATATTTGCAAATGTATGTAACCAATACCTCAGAATTTCTATTATCATATAGGATTCAAGTATTTTTGATTTAGCTGCAGTGTGCTGGGGGGCAAATTCCTTTTTTCTATGTTCAGTAGAAACCCCGCCCTTTACAAGCACCTGTAGTATATCATTAAGCTGATTGGGCAACTACCAATATTTTTTGCTTGCAGTTTGGAGGCATGAAGGGAGTCAGCATTAGGAGGAGGTGCCATGTGGAGGTTTTTTGGGGTACCTCCAAGGTAAGTAAGCTCTCAGCTCATACATGTACTGTTATCATGCAGTACACCAATTTGTAATTATATGACCCAGAGTGGGTGCTACTATTATGTAGCAATAATTATTTTGGGGTGAGCGTTTGGGAGTGGGGCCCCCGGGGTTGTTCTGGCTGGACCTTTCTCATGGCATCACCACTTAATTCACATAGAATATTTTTTCACTTCTCAAGTATTTTTGATCTAGCTGCAGTGTGCTGGGGGGCAAATTCCTTTTTTCTGGTTGAAAAGATTGCAAACAGTCATGTAAAGCTTGCGAGAAAATACTGGGGCTATCCATGAAACCCTGGGGAATCATGTCCATGTATATTGTACCCCTCTGTAGGAAAATGTAAACAGATATTGACAGTCAGGGTGAAGAGGAACAGAGAAGAATATAGAACATAGATCAATGATAGTGAAGTGCGTTGCAGATGGTGGAATTTGCATGAGAATGACAGCTGGATTGGGCACTACGGGGAATTGGCTTTCAACAACTTTGTTAACCCCCCTAAGATCCTGTACTAATCTATAGCCCCTCCCCCCAGCTTTCTTCCCTGGAAAAATGGGACTATTGGCTGGACTAGCTGTACGAATTAAAATCCCTTGTTGCAGTAACCTCTCAATTATGGGATACACCCCTAGCTCCACCTCTGGCTTTAATGGGTACTGAGGGATTTTTGGAGCTTGCCTACCACTTTTCAAGTTAACCATTACAGGAGCTACATTTGCCATCAATCCAGTGTCCTGTCCATCTTTGGTCCAGAGGGAACCCGGTATTTGCATTAACATTTCTTTTACCTGAGATGGACTTTGTTCTAAAATGGCAGAGTGTAACATTAACCTTTGTGGTGTATCCAATATGTCCTGTACCTTATGCGCAACCTTTTCTGGTATATCTAGGAATATACCATCAGGGGTACAGTATATGACACATCCCATTTTACACAGCAAATCCCTTCCCCGCAGGTTAGTAGGAGCTGCCGTTGCCAGGAGTAAGGAATGCTTGGTTTCCTGTGGCTCAATAGTAACATCTGCAGATCTGGTTAGAGGGTAATGCTGTACCCTCCCCGTTACTCTCACTGCTGCTATGGTCTTGTTGGTAACCTTTAAATTAAATGGAGAAGTTATCCGGATCTGATCGCCCCTGTATCTACAAGAAAACCTTACTGTATGACCCCATTGCTGGTATGTGTTGTAAGACTGTGGCTGTGTATGTGGTACCTCTAGAGCCTGAATACTCACTGCCATTAACTTCTCACTCAGTGCCTCTTTCTTCCTGCAAATGTTCTTGTCATGTTCTATGGCTGACTCTCTAAGTGCATCTACAGTAATCCCTCTCCAGTTAGGTAGAGAGGTTAGCACTCTAGTTTTTAGATTATCCTTGAGACCATCCATAAGTACCGTAACAGCTACTTCCCTGTGGTGTACATCATCTTTAATATCTGCTATCCCAGTGTACTGGGTTATTGTTAGCAGTGCTCTGGCAAAATAATCTGCTGCAGATTAACTATCCTTTTGTCTAATAGTGAAGATTTTACTCCAGTTCACTACCACTGGGAAATATATAGCCAATTGTGTTATTATACGTTTTACATTTACCTGGTAATCCTCATCCGTCAAGGATTCATCCTCCTCCAATTTACAATCCTTAATGAACTTCTGCACATCAGTATTGGAGGGGAGACAGGCCCTTAACACCACTCGCCAATCCTTATTAGTTGGTTCGTGAGCATTACCTAAATCTTTAACAAATTTCTGGCATTTGGCTATTTCCTAGGGTCTGGAAAATCTGACATAATTGAATGTAATTCTGCTCTCGTCCATGGACAATGCATTTCTACATTCCTTATGGGAACTATACCATCTTTGTCTGGTTTCCCATTGGGAACTGCAATTGTACAGACAGGATGTGCATGTTTCGGTGCTATGGGTGTTACCTCTCCTAGTACGGTCTCCACTAGTCTCACCAATTTCAGCTGCTGGCCCTGCTGATTGGATCGCTGCCTTTCCTCTCTGTGGAACATCTAATATATTAACAGCATGTGTAATGGCTGAAATTACAGTAGGTTCATCATCTTCTACCAAAACATTTTCCTTGAGGAGACTTAAATCAGGATACAAGTTACTTATTACGATTTTTTTTATTATTTTTGGCATCGGCTGTACTTTCACCTGCGGTAGCATATGGCGGCCGAGGTGCGCTTGCGCTGTCTCCTTTATGCGTGATAATGTTACCTTGCAGCGTGGGTACGCTATTGGGTGGCGTCTTGCTTTGCGGCATGAGTACGCTGTTTTGCAGTGTGCTACTATGCCACGTGTGTGTGCTACTTTGCTGCATGACCACACTACTTTGCGCATGTGCACGCTGCCTAGCGGTGTCAGTACGCTGATTTGCAACGCACATACACCACCATACCATGTGTTCCCCTTGTGCTGCCGTAACTTTACACAATCATTATAGTTTACTCTTTTCTTCAAAGATTTGACTAAACATATGTTATCTGTATTTAGTACCTCCGAATCGAAATTGCCAACTTTAGGAAATGGTTTCACACATCCTTTGGTCATTTTGACCCATCTGTCGCAGTACGCAGTAGCATACACGCCATACTTTACATTCATTATATACCTTGCCAACCCGGTCAGCCCATTCATAAGCAGCATCTCATCGACCATTCCTAGCGACTGCTTAGCACCCATCTGGGACAACGCTTTGGCTACTTTCTCTAGAGTTTTCAACCGGTGGATGAATTACAACAAGCTGCGTCCACGCACTTCTACCCACTGTGCACAAACGACCGCTAAGCGTCTTGTCAGTTTTACACAAATGAGGAAACAGAATCTAGCCTTTACTATACTCCTGCTTTCCAGACGAATTATACCAAGCTTCGTCTATCGCTTCCTACTTTGAGTTACTTTCCACTGGTAGAATCTAAGTATTTCAATACCTAGCCTTACCAGTGATTTCCTCCCACGACCCCCAAGTCGCAATCACGGTTTACACTACCATTCGGTCCGATCACATTGCCCAGAGACACTACAACTCATCAATGGACTTTGCGATTACTATTGGGGGTTCGGCCGAGAAAAGCACCTTCGTTTTCTCGTTCAGTTATACCTGCTATGTATACTGCTTCAGCTTGCCCTATCCACTTCTTGGACACCTTAGCCGGCTCTGTCTATTACCAACAGTTCAACAATCAAAAACCTTTTCCGTTTTTCCTTTATCCTTTATCACATCACAAGCATATGTTCACATTCATATACCTTTGTTTTCTGCGTAGAAAAATGCTTTCCCTAGTGGCAATAACTATTCAGAGGATTGTCACAAGTGATACAAGACTATCTAATACAACGATTGTTTAAGCATACTGCAGTAATACAGGGAAGACGCATATGCTATTTGCGAATCACTTCTTGCAGTGCAAATGTGACAATAAAAGAAACAGACTTTACTCTCTTGTCCCTGGATTCTAATCAGTGCTCCTTATATCACCCAGAGAACGGATATTCGATTTCACAACACTGAGTACAAAACAGGTTCAATACACATTGCGTTTTCACCCGTATGTGACGCGTTCACCCTTTGTTGAGGAATCAAAATCCGGTCGTCGCTTTGAGTAATTTCCGATAGCATGAACTCAAGGCCGAGCCCCCATCTATTGATTCCTAATAGTCGCTAGTCGCTATTTAGCGCTGCAAGTCGCTTAAGAAAGAATTGCTTTCCAGTCCAATCGTGTGGTTCCAAAGCACAAAACTTTATTTATGTAAAGAAAAAGTAACACGATGAAAGAGTTAACAATTAGAGTAAAAAGCAATAATAAAGTACAAGCCGATACATACGCATGCGCACTGGTCCCAGCATACAGTCATCAATACAGAAGCCTGTGATCATCAAAGAGGATGTCTGTACACTGGGGTCGGGACACAGCTTATATACCTTACAGAGTTCTACGTTAACAAAGGAACTAGTTGACAAGTTTCCATTGGTTCTTGCTTCTGGATAATCTGGTCATTGGTCGGTTCATACGGTGTCATCAGGGGTATGGCTCAGTTCTCAAATGGTCTCTTTGTGTAGCTTCCCGCCGAACAACTGGTTAATACTGACTACAACACTACATGCATGTTATAACATTTCTATCCAATAACTCCCTATCATCCATAACTAGCGGACGTATGATGCGACTTCCTTGCCGATAGATACGGATGTCTGCAATTAAAAAGGGATTTAGTATGATAACAAACATGACATGTCCACTATATTCTAAACCTTAGGTCTCGTTTAAGTAAATATTACGTCATAATTATTAGCTAAAAGTACCTTTAATAACACTGGTTATTAACTATAATGTGTGGGAACCATATGTGCGTCTGTGTGTTGAATTAGCAACTATATACAAATGAGCGTCCATGTGTAAGTATGTGCATACGCATATGAGTGTCTGTGTATACAAGTATATATACATTTATATGTGTGTGCACTATGTGCATCAGTGTATGTGTTGTTAATACGCAGTTTAGCGCATCGTATTGTGCGACGCAGAGTAGCGTCGTGGAAACACATCATCAGACCATAGACAATTAGATCATCAGATAATAATTGTACAACGATCATAACCAATTATTTGACTTTGACAGAACATATCACTTCACATTCTGGCCCTCATTCAGAGCCGTACGCTCTGAGCAGAGCGCACGCTCTGCATGAGGGCCGGGCTCCATTTTCATGGAGCGTCCTCCTGGACGCTCGTATAGCTGTGGGTCACCACCCACAGGCTATACGAGCGTGCATTTTGATGGCCGCGATGGTCGTGACATGGCATGTGATATTTATTGAATATAAAAAATATATATTTACTAGATCATATGTATGGGTGCAGTATGTAATATGAAAATAATTTAACTTCTCTTGTGCGGGTACTAAGGCCTTCATTCAGAGGCGGCCGTACGGTCTACGACCGCTCGGCTGCCTCGATGTTTGTGCAGTGCGCATGCGCACGAGGGAGCCGGGTCCTTCATGCGCATGCATGAGACCCGCTACGACCGACAGCGCCGGTCGTAGCGGGTCTCTTTCGAAAGGGGGCGAGCTGTCGATGTTGATTGACAGCTCGCCCCGTTTGGAAGGCGGGCCGGGGGGGTGGCAGCCCAAACGGAGGCGTTCCCAACGGAGGCGTTCCCTCTGACAGAGCCAGAAGCTCTCCGGGGCTTACGACAAGTGAGACCCTACCCTAGGGTCTCGTCGTAAATTCCGATGGTCGCGATGGTCTCTGACCATCGCGACCATCTCACCGGAGCAGTCGTTAGAGCTGTGGGTGTTAACCCACAGCCTAACGACCGAAACAGAGGCGGGCGGTCAGGGTGCAAGCGGCCGCCCAGTTTCTGAGCGACCGCTTGCATCCTCCGACCGCCTCTGAATGAGGGCCTAAATCCCCTTGTTCGTAAATCCAATGAGGATGTCTCTGGTCTCTCCTCTCTCTGAGACTCTGCCTCTTTCTTCTCCTCCATTGATCCCCACCCCTGTCTTTCCTGTACCCTGTCTCTGTCTGTGAGCCTGTCCTCCTCCAGAGCTCTGTGCAGAGACCAGACAGCCTTCTTCAATCTGAGGAAACTATATGGGACAGTAGATTGCAAATCAATCTGGGGTGGGTGGATTAATGTTGCCTTGGGGGTGTGGTGTAAGTTAGTATTAATAGGGGGTATATGTATTAATAGTATGGTGGGTATGATAATGTTATCAGAGGGCATATTGTAGTGTTAGTAATGCTTTCTGATATGGGGGAATGGTAATTCCCTGAGTACCAGACCAACCCGAACATAGGGGATCCGAGTCAGCCTTGGGTTTTCCCGCCTGACCTGGAATCCAAAACGAGGCAAAACATCATCCTCCCACTGTCAGATTCTCACGTGTTTTGGATTGTATACAAGTCCCTCCCGCAGTGATCGACGCCATTTGCTTGCTGAGTCCCATGCTCCATCCAGAGTCGCCTGTGTAGTCCATCCAGGGGTGTGCTGTGCGCTGTCCAGGAGGGAGGCTGTGTTGTCTATCTAGGGGTGTGCTGTGCGCTGTCCAGGTGGCTGTGTTGCTCATCCAGGGGTGTGCTGTGCTCCATCCAGGGGGGCTGTGTTGTCTAATCCAGGGGTGTGCTGTGCTGTCCATCAAGGGTTGTGCTGTTCATCCAGTGTGCTGTCCATCCAGGGGTGTGCTGTCCAGGGTTGTGCTGTCCATCCAGTGTGCTGTCCATCCAGGGTTGTGCTGTCCAGGGTTGTGCTGTCCTTCCAGTGTGCTGTCCATTCAGGGGTGTGCTGTCAATCCATGGGCTGTAGAAAAAAAAGTTACTAAAAGTTTTTTAAAAATTAAAGAAAATAAAAGGAAAATATTTTTTTTTGCTGTACCCCAGTGTATCTATAAGCACTGTGACCCCCCCAGTGTATCCATATATATAAGCACTGTGATGCTGCTGCCCATACCGCAGTGTAATATTCATAAAAGTATTGTGACACTTTGGGTCAGTAATATCGCAGTGTAATATTCAGAAAGTTTTGTGACACTGTTGGTCAGTAATATCGCAGTGTAATATTCATAAAAATATTGTGATGCTGCCATCTGTACCGCAGTGTAATATTCATAAAAAATTGTGACGCTGCCATCCGTAGCGCAATGTAATACATTCATTAAAATATTGTGACGCTGTAGGTAATTCATACTGCAGTGTAATGTGTTCATAAAATATTGTGATGTTGTAGCTCATTCATACTGCAGTGTAATATATTCATAAAAATATTGTGACGATGTAGGTCATTCATACTGCAGTGTAATACAGTATATTCATTAAAATATTGGGACGCTGTAGGTCATTCATACTGTAGTGTAATATATTCATAAAAATATTGTGACGCTGTAGGTCATTCTTATACTGCAGTGTAATATTCAGAAAGTATTGTGACGCTGTCGGTCAGTAATACTACAGTGTAATATTCATAAAAATATTGTGATGCTGCCATCTGTACTGCAGTGTAATATTCATAAAAATATTATGATGCTGCCATCTGTACCGCAGTGTAATATTCATAAAAATATTGTGACACTGCCATCTGTACCACAGTTTAATATTCATAAAAAATTGTGATGCTGCCATCAGTAGCGCAGTGTAATATATCCATAAAAATGTTGTGATGCTGTAGGTCATTCATAATGCAGTGTAATATATTCATAAAGATATTTTGATGCTGTAGGTCATTCTCATACCGCAGTGTAATATTCATAAAGCATTGTGATGCTGTCGGTCATTCAGTGTAATATTCATAAAAGTATTGTGAATTTGTGACGCTGTAGGTTCTGCCCCAGTGCATTCACATAAACGGTGTGACTGTGCAGTGTCATTTGTAAACAAAGTTTAAAATAAAATAAAAAATTTTGGTACAAATTGACATGTGTGCTGTACCCCACTTCGTTCGTGTTTGTTGATATGGAGACCGATCAGTTTAGAGGAGAGCAGTACTAGTCTGTCATCGTCATCTACTAAAGCCGATGCCCAAGAGCAAGGAGGACTTAAGTCAGGGCATCTAAAATCAAACAACCAATCCTTTACAGTGGTAAAGAAAAAAATCAAAGGGAAAGTTAGCTGCAGAAAGACATAAAATTGGCAATATGCCTTTCACCACATGAAGTGGCAAAGAAAGGCTAAGGCCTTGGCCTTTATTTATGACTGGTGGTTTTGCCTCTTATGATGATGTAGGCCATTCTACCTGTAGATGGTTCAAAAAGATGAAAATAGTTAAGGCACAGGAACCAACTGTGTGCTCGGAAATGTCACAAATCCCTGAGGAGAGTCTAAGTGTGTGCACGGGTGCCATGTGTGAACCTGACATTTCCAATACTGTACTTGAAGAAGAGCCTCCTTCCACCATTTGTGTGCCCTCTGCAAATGTGGGGATGAGTAGCACAAGTCAACATGCTGACATAGAATCGAGGATGCTGCTGTGGAAGTGCACCAGGATGAGGAGGATATTTGTGTAGCTGACGCTAATGAGGATGTGGATGATGAGGATGGTGTTGATGAGGATGTTGTTTGTGTAAATCAGTGGAAACAGTTGTTGCCCATGATAAGGAAAAGCCCATTGTTATCCACTTCTTATGTGTGGAATTATTTCTACCCAAATCCGGAAAACAATTGTCAAGCCATCTGTACCCTTTGTAAAGACAGAGGCCCTGATTCAGAGCCGGATGCTCTGACAGAGCGCTCGCTCTGAATCAGGGCCGGGCTCCTGGCCGTTCGCATAGCTGTGGGTGACCACCCACAGCTATAGCGAGCGGCCATGAAGATGGTCGCAATGCTCATTATCAATGGTCTTGTGGCAGGGTCTCATTGCCACAAGCCCCAGAGTGCTTTCGGCTCTAACAGAGCCGAAAGTACTCCCACTGACATCACTTGTGATGTCAGTGGGGCTGGCACCAGACGGTAGGCGTTCCCATGGGAATGCCTCCGTCTTGGTAGCCATGTCCATGGCCCGCCCACCAAAGGGGGCGTGCTGTCACTCAACATCGACAGCACGCCCCCTTTGGTACAAGAGCCGGAGCGACGGCTTGCCTGTCGCTATCCGGGTCTTGTGCATGCGCACGACGGAGCCGGCTCCATTGTGCGCATGCGCACTGGGCCACCATCGACCCGCTTGCGAGCGCATAGCGCTCATGAGCGGGTCTGAATCAGGCCCAGAGTAAGTTGAGGTAGGAACCTTAACCATCTAGGAACTTCCTCCCTATTACATACAGTAATTTGCAGCGAGTTCGTGGAACATTTTTAAAAAAAATTGGAAACTGGTGCTACAACAATAACAAAAGACAGTCCAGCATCCAGAGGCGAATTTATAATGGGTGCAGGATGTGTGGTATACAGCTTGCACCCATATTATACTTACCTCTCTGGAGTCCCACTTTGGTGCCTGTGTCAGCACTGTGAAAATGCTTGGAAAATGGCCGCCATGGTCATTTTCCCGTTGTTTTGCAGGGCCATTTTCTCGGTGACCTGCGCATGCGCTATAGACTCTGGGCACACTCTAGTGCCCAGAGTCTATCAGTGTGGCGCTGGCCACTCTGCACTCAGTTCGCTGCCGGCCACTGGATTGATAGGAGGGGGTCCATAATGGAGACTGCACACGGCCCCCCTCCTCTCTTGAAATGCCCCTGCCAGCATCAGTTAGCTCCCTTCCCTCAGCTAGATCCCAGCACCTGCAATCTCCAATGCCAACACCTTTGTCATCAATATCCTCAGTAATGATCGGAGGTAGTTCTGCATCCAGGATAAGGCTACGTGGCTCCTCCCTTATCCAGTATTCCTCAGAAGAACCCTTGAGCACTAGGCCTGCTGCTGTACTGGGGGTGGATCTTCATGTCAGAAAGGGACCAAGAAGACTAGTAGTAGTAGTTCAAAAAAACAATTGACTGTTTAACAATCCTTTGATAGAGGAAGCAAGTATAACAGCTGTCACCCAATTCCACAGCAGATCACTGACGCCATGACAGCTGTGCTAGTATTACATGGTAAAATAATAGAAAGTGAGGATGATTGTGTGGAGGAAGTGCGAAAGGAGGATGAGGGGGTTATTTGTGCCCTATTTGACTAATAAGGATGTTGATGATGAGGATGTTGTTTGTGTAAATCAGCCACCAGTGGCAGCAGTTCTTGCTCGCAATAAAAAGAAATATGTTGTCATTGTTGGGCATAAGAGCAAAAAAGCCACGTCTTCTGTGTGGAATTATTGTAACCCAAATCTTGACAATAGTTGTGAAGGCATCTGTACCATTTGTGAACCCAAAGTTAGTAGAGGTAGGGACGTTAACCATCTAGGCACCTCCTCCCTGTACATCATTTGCAGGGAGTTCATGCAATTTATTTAACAAAATTATAACATTTGTAAATTAATAACAAGCAGTCCAGTATCAGCTACCAAAGGTTTGGACCAGCACATGCAATCTCCACCACCAACACCCTCATCATCAACATTCTCCTTAATGATTGGAGGTAGTCCTTCCAAAAAATTGTTTGTGGGGGCCCAAACAAACCAAGGACTTTAGCCACAAAAGTGTCAGCCCTTGTCGCTAAAGTGCTTGGTTTGTTAAAGTGTGCATGTCCTTTTTCATATCCCACATAAGAGTGGGTGGGAGGGCCCAAGGACAATTCCATCTTGCACCTCTTTTCTTTACATTTGGCACAATTTGGGGCATTGCTGACTGACATTATTATAATTTATTAAACTGCCATCCTGTCTGCCACTGCTGTGTGGTAATGTTTTATAGATGTCCTATAATTTTTTTAAACTGCCGTGCGTTTGTGCTGCTGCTCTGTCGCTTACTTTAGCCAGCCAGCTCGCTGCAGCCTTTGCCTATATAGGTGAAAAAAAGTAGTGAAAACAATATTGTGAGCTGAGAGGTGGTTAATAATGACTGGAAATGCCTGAAAATTATTGTTATTAAGGTTAGTAATACTGTAGGAACAAAAACAGGCCCAATTTATGTGATTTTAGCTGTTTTTATTATTATTAAAATACAGATCCAAAACCAAATCCAAAACACGCAAGGGTGGTTTTGCAAAACCAAATCCAGATCCAAAACCTTGAAGGAGATACAGATCCAAAACCAAAACACTGGGGGGCGGCGCACATCCTTATTAGTAATGCTCTGTGGTGTGAGGGTGTAGTAATGCTATGTGGTGTGAGGGTGTAGTAGTTAGAAATGAGCGGGTCCGGAATAGTTCGGATTTTCCCGGCAAGTTCGGATTTTTCCTGCCAAAAATCGGGTCTCAGAAAGAGGCAAAAGGTCATCTTTCATGGACAAACATCATCATTCCAGGACAAAAGTCCAGGAATGATGTTGTTTGTCCAGGAAAGCTGACATTTATACAGTACATGGTGTTACCTTGATAAAAAAGCCTGGAGGCCTTGAAACGTTGGTTTGTTCAAACACCAATATATACGTTTTCTGCATTTATCAGTCTTGGAGTGCCGCAGTCTTTTTTTCCAGTATATATATATATATATTTATATATATATATATATATATATATATAACATATATAGCATACATGTAAGTTATATATATAATACACACATATAATATGCACCTGGGGCTGAGGAGAGGAGCAGACTTGCCGCCGGCCAGCAGATGGCATGTGAGGAGTTGCTGTGGCTGGCCATTACAGCACTGACTGGCCGATTTCCATGACCAGCCAATCACAGTGTGGAGAGGGAGACAAGTGTCCATCCAGCTATGACAAATAAAATTTGTACCGTCAGGGGGGATCCTGGGTACTCAGAACTTCCTGCCTCCCTGCATGTGCCTCTGAAAGCTGCGATGATTGGCGGCATTGACAATATGCAGGTTGGTAAATAAATATACCCCATGGTGTTCAATATTAATATAGACTAATATAATTACTACTAGCTGGAAATGGTACAAGATATGGTTTGACCATATATTGACCAAGAGGGATGAAAAAAAAATGATGTTGAAGTTTTTTTTTACATTTTTATTTCTCTTTTAAAATAATAATAATAATAATAATAATAATTATCTTTTATTTATAAGGTGCCGCAAAGTTTCTGCAGCATAGGTGGATGAGAGAATACATTTACTAATTTTTTTTAAAAAAATTACATGATACAGAGTTATACCAGAGCTGGCCCTAACCAGTTTGATGCCCTAGGCAAGATTTTGGGTGCTGCCCCCTAGCACCGTCGCTAGTTCCGCCTCTGACCCAGCAGCCCCTCTCCCAGCACCAGGGTTGGACTGGCCCACAGGGGTACAGGGGAATCCTCCGGTGGGACCCACTGCCTGTGGGCCCATCCCCTCCTCTAGGGATCAGGTTCAAAACTGTACACTTAAGTTATACATTATACATATGTTACATTGTACTGCACAGGACTATGGTGTATTTTCTACAATGCATTGCTGTTATTAACCTGGTACATTATCATGCATGCATTAGAAGTATTCACTATATATACATTTTTAAGGAGTCCAGTCCATGCACTCTCTGTGGAGGCTGGCCCCACCCCCTTTAGAGGCTGGCCACACCCTTAAATATGGGCCCCTATCACTGCATTTTCCTGGTGGGCCCTTCATTCCCCAGTCCGACACTGCTCAGCACAGCACCAATCCACCAGCAGCACAGATCACAGCAGCAGCTAGCAACATCCATCACCCCTTACCCATTGCAATCCTCATCCACAGAGCTGTAACTAGACATTTTAGTGCCCTGTGCCAGCAAGATCATTGGTGCTCCCACCCCCTGTATGTCTCCCTACATACAGACCCAGGTTTCTGGACTCCGCAAAGGTCCGTGGGAGGAGGAGCTGCAGCCGCTGGGCATGCCCAGCAGCCCTCCTTCAGCTGCATTTTTTGTTATTGCCTGTTGCCCCCACTGTCTCTGCTCCCTGCTCCCACTGCTGCCAGTTGCATGAGCTGCTGCCCGATCAAAGCTGAGCTGAGAGCTCCGATCGCGGTAGCACAGCAAGAGCAGAGGTGCCGTCTGCCTGTCTCGGTCCTGACGTTGCCCGCTGTCAAGCTGAGCTGGCTCTATGCTTGGAATGCATGCTCCTAGTCATTCAAAATACAATAGGCATTTGCCTATGCCTAGGACCGGCTCTGCCTCCCCCCAAGATTGCCAAAACCATTCTCCAGTCACGATTTTGGAACCAAATTTCAGCGAGACAGTCCCGGTTTTTAAGCACTGTCCCGCTGTCCCACCCCTGTGCTGCATTGTCCCTCAGGCAGGGGGGAGGTTAGGAGGCGGTGGCACTCTGCTGATGCTGGTCTTCCAAGCAGAGCAGCGGTGAATGCAAGCCCCAGTGTGATGAGAATGGGGATGTGAAGCGCAGTCACACCCCCAAAATGTGCTCAATAGGCGGCGTGGCCTCACATATCATGATGCCATGACCATTTTCCAAGAAAATAAAAATCCCAACCACATCCTCATCCATGGTAGGGAGATATGTCCGGATCTGTTTTTATACTGCATTTTAGTGTAAAATAGACCACTTCCTTCTCACAACTCTAAGGGCTCTATTTACTACAATCCGCATATTGAATGCAGATTGTAGTGTGATATTAACGACTGAATTCACATTACGAATTCAGGCAATATCACAGGGATTTACTAAAAATCCCTTGCAGGGACAGAGCTTGCGAAAAAGCTCTGTCCATGCGAATCCCATCCGCACACTAGTCACGGTATTTTCGGAAAAAATACAGTGACAAAGTGCCCGCACATGCGCCGATCGTCCGTCGCTGCTACCCCCCCCGGCGCTAAGCCCCCCTCCCGGCACTAAGCCCCGCCCCCATGACCGCGGACCCCCCGCGAACCCCCCTTACCTTAATTACACTTACCTGCATGATCCAAGCCTCCGGTGATGTCCTCCATGCCCTCCGGTCAGGTGATATCCCATACTGCACTGGGTCTCGATCACCGGGCCGCAGTGCACTATTGGAGACCAGCTGACCGGAGGGAGGACATCACCCGGAGCCCCGATCACTGGCCTCTGGAGTTAGGCAAGTTATTTTTTTTTTTTACAATTTATTAATTTTTTTACAGTAAACAGCTTGCGGTCTGTTTAGACCACACAGCTGATTTCTGGGACCGACTCCTGGCTCTGCTCTCCCCGTTAGAGTGGAGCAGGAGTCCGGTAACTGGGGGAGACCCTGGCGTTATTATCACAGGGCTTCCCTAGGTATTTTTTTCACATTTTATTTTCGGTAACTCTGGTCGGATCACATTTCCCATTACAATTATGGGAAATGCGATCTGATTACTAAAAATAAGTGATACTTAGCGGTTGGAGTAGAATTTTACGAATTCTACTCCAATTGCCTTGTAATAACTACAGGTGAAACTAAAATAATGTGAAAAGGGTGTGAAAACACCCCTTTTCACTTTATTTTAGTCAAAATAATGTTAATAAATAGAGCCCTTTATCATTTTATGCATTGTAAAACCCAATTCTTACCATTTGCAGCACAAAATGTATACATTTTGCAAAGCTTTGCTCTAACTGTAAATTAGTCCCACAGGGTCATAAGCACAAACAAGGCTTCTTATTATAGGGAAAGAAGGAAACTGATTCACTAGAGGTGCTCAAACTGTCCATTTCAATGAATTGGTTCTAAACTTTGCTAGAATCTCTGAAATTTTAGAATCATACCATGGTATCTAAATTTATAATTCTACCATGTTGAATTTAGTTGGACCAAGTTTGAGGCTGTCTGAGCAAGTTCTCCCATGTGCAAGCCATTTCGTGCTCATTTGTGCAAAATGTTTTAAAGATCTTTGAGTTACATCTTAAACATGTGTCAATGCACGCGGCGAATGATGAACCTCGAGTGGTGAATTTTAAACATAGCAGCTTTCACAGTTTTGCTGTTTTTACTAATTGAAAATGTTATTTAAGTTATACTCATAAAAGAGTTTAATACACGCACTTAATGCAAATGGTGAACCTTGAATGCGAGTGGGGAACCTTAGACATAAACACTGCAGCGAACTGGAAATATTAAGGAGCTGATTCAGACCCGCTCGCTAGGAAGCAATCACTCGTAGCTGGCCGATGTTTGCTATCTGCGTATACGTATGCACCGTAATGCGCTTGCGCGAACCACTGCGAAAGATCGGGAAGTGCTTGCTCGCCCAGCATAGCCAGCCCAGCTGAATGGGTGACTGAAGAGGCTGTCTGTGGGAGGTAACAAGGGCAGGCCACTAGAAACGGGGAGTGGAGGTACAAATGCAGGCGTGCCTGAGTGTTTCAACGCCGTGCATAATTAACAGGCAGCGTCATAGTACACGTCACCTCGTTGTATTTCACACTGAAGTGATCGCAGTTCTTGCGGCAAGGTATAGTCAACCTCAAGCGCTGCGAGCTCATCCGATGGTGCTCGATGTACCAATGTTTTCATGCACTTCCAGGAGATGACGTGCGCAAGTGGGCATCTTAAGACTGGCTGGTGGGCGTTTGCATACACAAAGTAATCGCACGCCAAGATATAGTGTGCGTGCTAATGCCTTGCCATGCGATCGTCTGCCTTGCTGGGCGTGCTGTAGATTTGCATACGCTGGGAGCGAGCGAATGAATCTAGCGAACGGGTCTGAATCAGCTCCTAAGTCTGCAGCTCAAAATCAGTAAGGCTGACACATATCAGTGTCTGCAAATGGCAAATACTTTTCTCACAGATAGAACAGATGTAACAGCCGCCAATGCTAATGAATCCACAACACTAAGTTCCCCATGTAGCTCTCTGACGACAAAGGTATCCCTGTTTACCCGGGAAGCGGAAAAGCTTCTTACGCTGGCAGACACTAACACACACAGAAAACAAGGGGGCCTGTGTCACGTGGGCCGCATTGTGAAACAAGCCATCATGCCCCCTGTCTCCTTGTGTGTAAACAATTCACTTCTTTGTATCCATCAGGAGGTTTTACTGCAGTCAGTGAAGGAAGATACTGGGAATATACCAGCAGAGTTTACAAGAGATTACTATGGAATTAATAATAACAACTTTACTATTTACTACTACTATTTCAGTCCTTCACAGGGTTTTTCTAGATAGCTAAAGTGTCGGACTGGGGCATAAAGAGCCCACCAAGGAAAGCAGTGGTAGGGGTCCAAGCTTAAGGGGTGTGGCCAGCCACCATTGGCGAGGACATGCAAAGAACAGATCCCCTTTATAAAAGAGGGGACAGGGGTGTGTCAGGACCACTCACTTTGATTGGCAGGAGTGCTAATGTTCATGTATTTCCATAGAAACCAATCAGAGCCTCCCCTGTCATACTCCCTGTCAGACCGCAGAGTTTTGACTATAATAATGATTGGAATAATACACAGAAGACATTTAAAACTTATAAATATCTTCTTTGCATTATTCTGATAATTTTTATAGTACTACAAAACTCACCAAAATTGCAGAACTCCCTGAAAATACAGGGAGAGATGAGAGATGAGGCAGTAAGAGCTCAGCCTCACATCTGATAGCTCCGACACTGCCAGGAACTGGGGGCTGGGCCATGAAGCAGCTAATAAAACACTGAGAAAAAGAGCTAATGGAGGCATGCCTCACTGTAAGGGAGATCTGTGTGTGTAGGGGGGACATCTTTTGTGGTAGGGGGTATCTTCTGTGCTAGTGGGAGATATGCTACAGGGAATCTGTGTGTATGGGGGGATCTGTGTGAGGGGGGAAATCTGTGCAAGTGGGGCACGTTCATATTTATGTGTAAATCTGGCTCTGATTGTAGCCAGTGCCTCCCCATCCATTGACCTCACGGCACAGCCCTGTTTGGCGCCATAGTAATAAGACATTTCTAGGAATTTTTGTTAGCTAATCTATATTTACTAGGGCTCCCACATACCTGTGGAATCACAAACTAGAACTCCCATGTGATCACAGTTATCTCCATAACAGTCCATAACATACACCCCTTTAGAGCAGAGTCAGATCCTCCATTAGATAACCTAGGCTTCTGTCTAATTCCAAATTGGGGAAATGGGGGCGACGGACTGGACCATACAACCTAATTTTGAACATAATAAGAGGTTCTTCCTATTATAGATGTGCGGTTCGGTTCTACTCGGATATGTTCGGATCTCCAAAACGGCATCATATTGGCTATTCAGCTGTCACGTGTTTTGGATAGCCAATAAGAGAAATCCGAACTAATCCGAACTTGCGATAATTTTGGCAAAAATAACCGCGTAAAACCAAACCCGCACATCTCTACTTCCTATTAGGAGAGTGATATACCGGAACATTCTGAGTTCATGAACTGTTAGGAGAGTTATGGCAATTATAGTACCTGTGTGCTGATGTTAATATGAAGTGCGAAACGGGTTTTGCTGGGTGCAGTAGTTCTCCAGAACAGTTAGGGCACCAGGGTATAATATATCTGGCCAGAATGTGAGTGGTATTGAATAGGTGTATGACACCTTAGTTGGAAGGAGGCAGAGCAGGAGCGCACTCCTTCCAACACTGCCATGCTGAGACTTGTAGTACCATGCAGGAAAAAGAAGATGCTGGTGCACACTCTAAGCACTAAGAGTATTGAGAATCGAAACAGATATAATAAAATCTGTGAATAATGTGGAGTATAATTGAGGTTATTAGCACTTATTTGGCTAAACATGCGAGCAGGGGTGGAATAAGAGAGGACGAAGCCCATGTGCAGCCTTCCTGCAGGCCCCCTTCTCTTTCCACAGAACAGTTGCTAGAGTCTACTATGCATGAACGGGTCTCCGGGAAAATAGAGTCTGCACCGTGTTACTGGTGATTTCTGTACTGCACATGAGCATGCCATTTTCCCGTTGATTTGTCCAGCACCGTGAGGGACTCCGGAGAGGTAAGTATAATAAATGGGTAGAGGATGCGGAGTGTGTACCCTCCTGGGGGTAAATTTACTAAAGTTCGATGAGAGATTCATTTTTATGAATCACTGAAATCTCCTGAGATCGAATTGAACTTGAACAGCAAAATCCCTTAGCAAATCTCAAATTAACTAAGAATGGATTTTGCTTTCGATTTTCAACTCAAATTCGACCTTGTTTCAGTTTAAAAAGGGATTTCCTGTTCGATTTTGCATGTGTCCAAATTGAACAGCAAATCCCACTCCAAAATTAACTTCAAAGCCTCAAATGAATCAAGCTGATTCATACTTTCATTTTCAGCATGAGCAGTTCATTTTGACACAGATACATGCATACATCAGTGAGATGTAAAAAGCTTGTAAAGAGTTAATGTTTTTAAAAAAAATTACATGGGGTCCCCCCCTAAATACACAACCAGTCCCGGACTTTGCATAGCCAGTCCTGGTTGTGTAAGTACAGGGACAAAATTGCGTAGGGTTGCCCTGTACTTAGCACAACCAGCACCAGGCTGAGATCCGGTCCTGGTTCTGGAATTACAGGGGAAAAATGCGTAGCGTTCCCCTGTAATTCCTACAACCAGCACCGGACCCTTTCTAGCGGAGGGGTAATGTCACAGCCAGGGAAACCCTATCACTGGGTTCCCCAGCCAAAACATTACTCCTGGCCGCTAGTCAGCCCAGGCCGGGGATCCCTGGGGAGTTGGGGACCCACCCAATAAAGGGGTCCCCCCACAGTGCAGATAACATAAGCAGGATCGTCTGCTTTATATCTGTATTAACCAACTGCTAGCACCAGTGACAGTTGCTCCCTATTCAAGGACAGACATGGTAAATCTCAAGCGCTGACTCCCACCAGAATGTCATTACAACACTCCAGTAAAGCTTGCCACTGATACATGGGTGTATTTACTAAGCTTTGGATTGAGATAAAGTTAACAGAGATAAAGTCCCAAGCAATCAGCTCCTAACTGTCATTTTTCAAACACAGCCTGTGACATAACAGTTAAGAGCTGATTGGTTGCTACTTTATCTCAGTTCACTTTATCTCCATCTAAGGCTTAGTAAACAGACTCCACAGTTACTCAACAGATATTCCCCTCACTGGAATGGGGTTCAGCAGCTCTATTAAGGAGTGACCATATTTCCTCTATACATCTGAAAGCTTTGTTACAACTGTGGGGCCTATTCATCAACACTAAAATAATGTTTTTAAGGACATTTTCCTTAAATAACGTTATTTTGGTATTCATGAACAGACTTAACACAGGAGATATCACAGATATCTCCTTGCTAAGTCCCCCTGCGTTAATTTCCACACTCCCCATACATTAGTATGGGGATGTGGAAATTATGGTATTCATCAAATTCCGAAAATTATAAATTTTCGGAATTTGATGCAGTTACTATTCGCCACTGTGAGGTGGCGAATAGCAGAATCCACTAACATGTATCAGCGTGTGCAGGTCCCCCGACGAGTCCCTCCGGCGCTTTGCTCCGTCCTCAGGGTCCGGAGGCTGGTCTGTCATGTGTGCTCCCCAGCAGAGCACAAGAAAGTTTAGAAAAAAAAAAAATATATATATTTTTTTCTAATCTGTCATGTGGTCTGCAGGGAAACCACATGACAGACCAGCAGGACGGAGCCGGAGGCTGCTGCGCAGACAGGTAAGTCGGGGGGGGGGGGGAAGGTGAGCGGAGGGGGGAGGGGGGTGGTCGGGGCTGGTACGAAACTTACCGCATCTGTTGGCAGTGCTGCGCATGCGCTGGTTTTACAGATGTAACAGCGCATGCGCAGCACTGTTTCCAGATGCGATAAGGTAGTGTAGGCAGGGAAAAGTATCTATTTCCCGAAAAGCTGTCATCGCAAAAATGACAGCTTTTCGGAATAGATACTTATGGAGAGGTGGAATGATGAATTCCACCTATAATTAGGTAGAACTCCATGAGAGTTCTAAAGCTAATTATCTCCATTGAATTTTTACGTTTAATGAATAGGCCCCTGTGACTGTCAGTGAACTATCCATTTAGGATCAGCTGCAATAACTAAAAGAGAAATCTGGGTACCACCGAGTATAACCTAGCTGTATGCCCTGAAGGACTACTAAATGCAGTCAGGGTTTTATACTGCAGGAAAGGAATGGAGTGACTCATGTTGTCATTTGTAATAAGTGGAAATGTGCCGTTCGGTTCTCCAGAAATCTGAATCCACCCAAATTTTGCGAATCCAGACAGTCGCAGTTCTGATCTTCCTGAGGAGCTTTGAACAGAATTTCAGGTTTTGGATTGCAAAAATGACATGATTTTAACTGTTTTTTAAAACTTTTTTTACTTTTTTTTTTTAAAAAAAAGAAAAAAAATCCAAAACCCAAACAGAGGGGTCAACACACATCTCTAGTAATTAGTGTTATATTTGTGTAAGTTGTGTTATTTGTTCTTGAAATTACTTGTTAGTGCCATTAGTGGTAAAAAGTACTTTACAAGAGAGTTTCTAGGAGATTCTAACTGAGAGTTGCAGTTGTGTAGTTCTGCAAAATGGTTCTGTTACCTATTTATACTGTTAGTGAAAAATAAGTTATTTACTATTTGTTATTTGTGTTCAATGTATGTGAAATGGGCTGACAGCCTAACGTGCAGATAAAGAAGTTTTCTATAGGCACAATAAAATTAGCACATGTTCAGCATACCTGGACAAGAGTGAAGACCTAAGCATAATAAACGCAGACAATAGCATTTTGGAAGGATACACATATACTTAGAGGTAAATTTACTAAAGTGAGATTTTTTAGAAGTGAGTTTTAGAAGCAATGTTGCCCATAACAACCAATCAGATTCTAGCTGTTATCTTCTAGAAAGTGCTAGTTAAATGTTAAGTAGAATCTGATTGGTTGCTATGGGCAACATCTCTTCTAAAACTCACTTCTAGAAACTCTCACTTTAGTAAATTTACCCCCTAGAGTTAACAGAGACCTTCTCTGTGTGCAAAGGAGGAGCAACAGGGGAACTTACCTCTTTGTCGTAGGTAGTGATCAGAGGAAGGGAGAAATAAGGGATATAAATAAGAAAGGCAAAATAGATTCCTCATCTACCTCATTCTGGTAACTCAAACCTGTGAGTACCCTAATACTTCAGCAGTAGCAGTTTGCTAAAGTCCTGCTCTCCCAGGGATCCAGCACAGCTACCCGAATTCCGGAGTTTTCTGGACAATCAGAGGAAACTATCCAAGTATATATGATGCTTTGTACGCCATGCTCTAGGAGTCTTATACTTAGCTATATCTCATTTACTTCTGGTTATCAACCAAATTGCCCACAGTCCATTAAATGTATTAAATAAACAGTTCAAGTTTATCATTTTAAAAAATGTGCCATTTTTTTTCTTTCTTAAAAGGGCCACTGCAAATGAAAGAAGTCACTGTGCGCGCATGATCAATAATACTTACACAAACTCTCCAGCCATTCAGCAAGAAAAAGAAATATGTCTGAAAATAAAGTATTGGTGCTTAATGACAATCTTGTGACAAATGTGTGCAGGAGATGCTGTCTGTGGCAGTAAAACTTTTGGGCATTTTTGGCATTCAGCAACCGCATGTAGAAGATTGCAGTGGCTGTAAGAACAGTTCAATTTGCCATTGCACCAATTGAAACAAGACGCAGTAACTAGGTGGAATTCCACCCATTTTATACTTTAGCGACTGGAGGAACCGCAAAACGCCATCTAAACCTACACTACAAGTGATGACATAGGGAGAGAATGGAGAATGTACCTAACTCCAGCATAGTGGAGAATAATGTCCATTTTAAGGAAGCTACTGAAACCATTTGAAATAGCAACTAATGACGTGAGTTCAGACACTGCCAGCCTGAGTCAGGTGATTCTGTTAGTTAAACTACTGGAAAAGCAGCTAGAGAAACTGAAGAAGGAGATGAAATTAAGCAATTCCGCTAAGTATGTTGGACTTGTAGATCAAGTTAATTATTCCCTCCACCAGGATCAAATGGTTTGCAACATCTTTCAATTGGATCACTACATTTTGCCAACTTTGCTTAATTCTAGATTTAAATAAACATAATATCTTTCTTTCCAACTGAGATAAACCTTAATAGATACTGAGAGCTCCTTGCAAGCAAGTTGTCAGCTCAAGTGGCACATAACACAACAAAATTTCCTGCTTCGGTTTCTCCGGCAAATGCTGCTGCCAGGAAAAAGCCTCCAAGAGACCCGCTAGTGAGTATGAGTCAATTCAGCTCAAAAGAGTGAAACAACAATATGAAATCTGGTCAGGATTAAAAGAACCGCCCAAACTTATTGACACCTCTAACCTGATATACTAAGCATCAACAGAATGGTGATGTATTCATTTTAACAAATTACAATGTACAAATTAGCATGTCACACAGTTCATTTGACTCATGGGAGAGAAAAAATGGAATTTGGAGCCCTTTGTGCAAATTAGTTTTGCTTTATTTAAGCTGCCCACCCTCCAGTGTGTACACAGAAAGAGTGTTTATCACTTTCAAGAGCTTGGTTTGTTAAACAGTGCATGTCCTTTTTAATACACAACATAAGGCTGGATGGGAGGGCCCAAGGGCAATTCTATCGTGCAGCACTTTTTTTATGGGCTTTTCCAAGATTGTGTGTGTTTGACAGGCAGTGTACTGTACTTTACTGGGTCGTTCATTTTCTTTTGTATCTTGTAATTCCATCAATCACCAGTTTCTCATTCAGACATCTGGGGCCAAATGTAATAGGGTGAGAGTTTAGAAAAGTGAGACTTTCTGACACTTTTTAAACTTTGCCAAAGTAATAGAGTCCAAAACTAAAGTAACAGAGCGAACTTGCATGTTTTTTTAGACTTAAAAATTTCTCATGATTTAAAATCTCATTCAGATGTTTTCCCATTTTGAAGATAAAACTTAACCAATGCAATCCAACCCAGGTAACTTGCAGGGTTTAACATGGGAGTAACCCGTGAAACCCTGCAGTGTGAACGGCGCACTTCGGGTCATGATGACCTGGAGTGCGCAGCATGCTGGCCGATTGGTCCGGCTTCAGTGGCGCATGGAGATGACGTCATCTCCAAGCATCCACTTCAACATGGGAAAAGCCAGGTCTATGCAGACCCGACTCCAGTGTGAATGGTGCCGACTCTGGAATGTCCTGGGTCGGCGCCAGCTAAATTCCGGGTCTGATCCGGATTGGAACCCTATTCCAAATCCGGGTCAGGCCCGGAATTTAGGTGTAAAAGGGGTATAAGTAATTATTCAGTTTTACTAGCCTGTTATACCTCTTTTACACCAAAAAGCCAGGTCCGACCTGGATTTTCAGAGATGAGTCCAACCCAGGTCAGACCCAGGTCAGACACCGTTTGCACAGCACCATCGATCTGGGTTATTCCCAGGTCAGCCCTGTTTACACTGAACCTGTGTCTGCCCTGCTAAACTTGTGAGGTCATAAAAAGTGAGAGGTGACTGCTCCACAGCCACCAATCAGCTCATTTTAGGCATGACCCAGGTCGGATAACCCGGGTTGCACCGTTTACACTGCACCACTACCCAGGTCCATCCTGGGTCACTTGACCCGGGATATTTATCAGGGACCCTTTTACACTGAGCTGCAACCCAGGTAGACCCAGAAATAACACAGGTTTTTGCTCTGGTGTAAAAGGGGTATTACTCTGCATTGAATCCTGAGGAATCAATCTCATTGGGATTTTGCATGTTTGTTTTTTTATAGTATTTTCCATGCATCTGATTTGTTTTTCTTTAACGTTATATTCTGTAATAAATCAATCTCATTTGGATTCTTGTCATTTAATGGTTTGTCCCATTTATAATTTCTTTCTATTTATAGTTATATTCTGTAATCAATCAATAAATCAATCAATCTCATTTGGATTCTTGTTTTTAATAGTTTGTTCCATTTCAATCATTTAATCAATCAATCAATCAATCAATTTCACTAGTACTACAACCTCCATTTACTTGTGCTGGTTTCAGGCCTGTTATCTATTTCTTGATTATTGAAAACATTCTATAGCATCATACAGTTTATATTAAACTGCCATCCTGTCTGCCGCTGCAGTGCCACTATGTTTGTGCTACATTCTTTTTTAAAATGCCAAGTGTTTGTGCCGCTGCTGTGTCGCTTACTTTAGCCAGTCAGCTCGCTGCAGCCTTTGGCCAGTACGGCTGGAAAATTTAAAACAGTATTGTGGTCAAAATTGACTGAAAACGAATGTTATTGAGGTTTATAATACTGTAAGAACAAATACACGCACAAATTACATGTTTTTTAGCTGTTTTTATTAGAGATGTGTGCTGACCCCTGCAACGAAATATGCTATATAAGTAATTGTTAATAAATAAATATATCACATAATACTGTATGCCTGATTCAGATTTGGACATAAAGCTGATATGCACGCAAATGGTCAATGTTTTTGAACTGCGCATGCATCTAAGTAGTTGAAAAGTCGCACAGAGCATGTGTTGCACAGTGTGAATGCACAGAGTCGCCGTAGCGATTGAGATGCAGGGCCTCAGAAATGTATTGGAAATGTATCGGTCGTTCCTGGGCGGTGACTGGGAAGTGGCTATACAGAGGCACGGAGATGATGTACCATCTATTGGGCGTGTCATGGGAGTGTCGCAGGCGTGTCGCATAGATAGTAGCAAACTCAGGGGCAGATGTATGAAGCTCTGGGAAGTGATAAAGTGCAGAGTGATAAACGACCAGCCGCTCAGCATCTAACTGTCATGTTACAGGTCTGTTTTAAAAATGACAGTTGGGAGCTGAGTGATTGATCGTTTATCACTCTGCACTTTATCACTTCCCAGAGCTTCATACATCTGCTCCTTCGACTTTCAATTGCTCACTCTGTTGCACCTAGCATGAGGCAGGGGCAAGTTTCGATGGTGCATCCAATAGTAGCAGCTAAAGATGCGCTAATTGGGATTGTAGCATCTAAAGACACACAGTGGGTGCCTCAATCCTTGCACGGTCAGACGCACAGCTGTGCACCAGGGGAAGGGCTTTTATTGGTCACAGAAGGGAGTATGGTAAAAGACGCTAAAGCAGCCGCAGCAGCAGCATGGGACTCAAACAGGGGGGTATTAAGAGAGGATGGGGGCCTGTGTTTACTCCCCGTCCGGGACCCCTTCCTCTTCCCTGGCTGCCGTCAGCGATCTTATAGCAGCAGCAGACTCCGGGCACTAGTCTGTGCCTATAGTCTACTGCGCATGTGCAGGTCACCGAGAAAATGGTGTGGTAGCCATTTTCCCGGTAATTTCCTATGGCGTATGCACAAAACGCTGGGAAAATAGCCGCAGCAGCCATTTTGTGCCTTTTGTGTAGCACTACTCCGTCTGACTTTGGAAAGGTAAGTATGAAAAACAAAAGAAAGGTTGGGTGCAGGGTGTGTGCTGCGGACCCCCCATGGAGCCAGGGGACCCATGTGCACTGCACATCCTGCACCCATTATAAAGACGCCCCTGGACTCAGCCCTTGTATGTGTAACATTACCCTGATTTGGAACTGAAGGGGGTTATCCACTACGTGACATGAAAGTCTGAATGTCCAGCGTTCAGACCTTCATGTTGCCGATGTGCGGGCACTGCAATGAACGGCGTTCACTGAACGTCATTCAGTGAATGAGCCCGACCTACTATCCCTGAACATGCCGAACCTGAGGAGTGTCATCAGGCTGACGGGCATGTTCATTAGGCAGTCGGGGATGGCAAGGACCCAGCGTGCACGTGCATCGCTGGTCCTTGCCGTCTATCCATTACCCGACTTTGTGAACAATGCGACCAAAACCTCCTTGTTTTGGTCAGATTGTTCATAAATCAGGTAATGGATAGGCCCCTTTAGAAATATTCTACAATGATAATAAATGTGACATGATGAGATCTTTGCTGCAAATACAGGTCTTTTGTTCAAAGATGCTGAGTTGCAGTTGCTGATGTCATAACACTACTTAATTTGGTGCACCCAGGACTGGATTAATGGTTACCTGGAGCTAAAAATTATCTATTGCAGCATTTCCCAAACTCTGCCATTACAGTCCAGGTTTTGAGGATATCCTTGCTTGAGCACAGGTGACTTAATTAGTACCTCAGTCAATTTGACTTAACCATTAAAGCCTGGACTGTAATGGCGGAGTTTGGAAAACTCTGATCCATTGTGAGTAGCGAAATAACTGTGACCAGTTGCTGTGTGAGCGCGGCCAGTGCTGCATGGGTATGACAAGTGCTGTGTGAGTGTGGCCGGTGCTGCATGGGTATGACAAGTCCTGTGTGAGTGTGGCCGGTGCTGCATGGGTATGACAAGTGCTGTGTGAGTGTGGCCGGTGCTGCATGGGTGTGGCCAGTGCTGCATGGGTGTGACAAGTGCTGTGTGAGTGGCCAGTGCTGCATGGGTGTGGCCGGTGCTGCATGGGTGTGGCCAGTGGTGCATGGGTGTGACAAGTGCTGTGTGAGTGTGGCCGGTGCTGCATGGGTGTGAGCAGGGCTGTGTGAGTGTGGCCAGTGCTGCATGGGTGTGAGCAGGGCTGTGTGAGTGTGGCCAGTGCTGCATGGGTGTGAGCAGGGCTGTGTGAATGTGGCCAGTGCTGCATGGGTGTGACAAGTGCTGTGTGAGTGTGGCCAGTGCTGCATGGGTGTGGCCAGTGCTGTGTTAGTGTGGCCAGTGCTGCATGGGTGTGACAAGTGCTGTGTGAGTGTGGCCAGTGCTGCATGGGTGTGGTCAGTGCTATGTGAGTGTGGCCAGTGCTGCATGGGTGTGGCCAGTGCTGTGTGAGTGCGGCTAGTGCTGCATGGGTGTGACCAGTACTGTGTGGGTTGTGCACCCCTCTACACTATCGGCACCAATGTCTCCCTAACTACATTTTGCATCATTTTGTGGGAAAATAGTGTAGCCTGCTGGGCGGCTGGTCATCATCAGTATTATGCTGTCTTGATAATGGGCCTATTTTGATATGGAGATCTGTTGTCACTATGGCCCAGGATGCATCTAGCTTTCTCTGCAAACTGCATAGGTTTGCAGTGCAAGATGCGGCATTTGCAGCAGCCAAGAGACGAGATGAGTGGAGTGAAATCATCTTTCCTTTGTACAGACTGCGCCTAGTTTTGAGGCACATTGCAAAAATGCTATTTTATTTTGCAGGGTGATATCACTGAAATGAGAGAGGGGTGGTAAGTGCTAATAATCAGGCTCCTTGCATTGTAGAAGGGTAGGCAGTACAGACTATCCTGTAAAAATAGTTACATTATAAAACTGGACGAGATGAATTGAGATACACTGATTCCTCCCGTGAAAATCAAGATTTGCAGTTATGTCCAAATTCAGCCAAATAATCTGAAATAGATGGCACTGCCAGTAGATAATGACATTTATGTAGTAATATAATATGTAGAAACATACACATAAATATATGACAGGGACCTGAGAAGTGTGTCATTTCATTGCAGATACTAATTTCATCTCATAAGGAAAGCTGGGATAACTCCTAGCAGACTAGATCTATCGTATAATTACTACATGCCTGCTAGATAGCAGAAGTGGTAAATCCTCAGTACAAAGTATGTACTATAGTTATAACCAATGCACAAGAAGTCAGAATGTCTTTCTCCAAGCCTTTCCTATATGGTGATAATGGATGGCCTGCGGGAGTCACACAAGCCTTTCCTATATGGTGATAATGGATGGCCTGTGGGAGTCACACAAGCCTTTCCTTTACGGCGATAATGGATGGCCTGTGGGAGTCACACAAGCCTTTCCTATATGGTGATAATGGATGGCCTGTGGGGGTCACACAAGCCTTTCCTATATGGTGATAATGGATGGCCTGCGGGAGTCACACAAGCCTTTCCTATATGGTGATAATGGATGGCCTGCGGGAGTCACACAAGCCTTTCCTTTACGGCGATAATGGATGGCCTGCGGGAGTCACACAAGCCTTTCCTTTACGGCGATAATGGATGGCCTGTGGTGGTCACACAAGCCTTTCCTATATGGTGATAATGGATGGCCTGCGGGAGTCACACAAGCCTTTCCTATATGGTGATAATGGATGGCCTGCGGGAGTCACACAAGCCTTTCCTATATGGTGATAATGGATGGCCTGTGGGGGTCACACAAGCCTTTCCTATATGGTGATAATGGATGGCCTGCGGGAGTCACACAAGCCTTTCCTATATGGTGATAATGGATGGCCTGTGGTGGTCACACAAGCCTTTCCTATATGGTGATAATGGATGGCCTGTGGTGGTCACACAAGCCTTTCCTATATGGTGATAATGGATGGCCTGCAGGAGTCACACAAGCCTTTCCTATATGGTGATAATGGATGGCCTGCGGGAGTCACACAAGCCTTTCCTATATGGTGATAATGGATGGCCTGTGGGGGTCATACAAGCCTTTCCTATATGGTGATAATGGATGGCCTGCGGGAGTCACACAAGCCTTTCCTATATGGTGATAATGGATGGCCTGTGGTGGTCACACAAGCCTTTCCTATATGGTGATAATGGATGGCCTGTGGGGGTCACACAAGCCTTTCCTATATGGTGATAATGGATGGCCTGCGGGAGTCACACAAGCCTTTCCTATATGGTGATAATGGATGGCCTGCGGGAGTCACACAAGCCTTTCCTATATGGTGATAATGGATGGCCTGTGGGGGTCACACAAGCCTTTCCTATATGGTGATAATGGATGGCCTGCGGGAGTCACACAAGCCTTTCCTATATGGTGATAATGGATGGCCTGTGGGGGTCACACAAGCCTTTCCTATATGGTGATAATGGATGGCCTGCGGGAGTCACACAAGCCTTTCCTATATGGTGATAATGGATGGCCTGTGGTGGTCACACAAGCCTTTCATCTTCACTTGCACCAAAGACATATTTTGTAAGGCTCAGAGCTTCCTATAAAGACACAGTCAATTTACAAAGGGAAATATCTGGTCACCTGCACAACATATGGGCTCAGCTATATTACAGCCAAAAAGAGACAGGTCTTCTTTCAGCATCTGACTGTTCACATCAACAGGTCAATTAGTCTCTGAAAAGTATCATTAGTAGAAAATCTTAATCTCGTGTGAGTCTCTGTTTTTACTACATGATATCTTTACTACATGATATTTACTACATGATGTCTTTTATTACATGATATTTTGTGTGGTCGTGTTTTATTACATGATATCTTGTGTGGCCTAGTTTTATTACATGATATCTTGTGTGGCCTTGTTTTATTACATGATATCTTGTGTGGCCGTCTTTTATTACATGATATCTTGTGTAGCCATCTTTTATTACATGATATCTTGTGTGACCATCTTTTATTATATTATATTTGGTGTGGTTGTGTTTTATTACATGATATCTTGTTTTTTACATGGCCGTGGCCTTGTTTTATTACATGATATCTTGAGTAGCTGTTCTTTATTACATGATGTTTTGGGAATCGGTATGTAATACCGACAGACGGGATACAGGCGGTCAGAATCCCTACAGCTGGATCCCGACAGGGTAACATACTGACACTTGGTGGTCAGTATGCTAACCCTCCCACCCTCCAACCCCGGAGCCTGAACCGAACATCCCTCCCTAGTGCCTAAACATAACCTCCCCCTCCCTGCACCCAAAACCTAACCTTCCCCCTTAGTGCCTAACCCTAACCCCCACCCCGCTACTTACCTTCAGCATCCCGCTCGTCGAGATGCCGGTGTCGGGATTCTGACCGGCATCGATATACTAGCTCCGGTAAGGTAAGCGTCGGCATCCAGACTGCCAGGATACCAAACGCATACCATATTTTGTGTGGCCTTGTTTTATTACATGATATCTTGTGTAGCAATCTTTTATTACATGTTATCTTGTGTGGTCATATTTTATTACATGATATCTTGTGTAGCCGTATTTTATTACATGACATTTTGTGTGCCCGTGTTTTATCACATGACATTTTGTGTGGTCGTGTTTTATTACATGTTATCTTGTCTGGTGGTCTTTTAGTTTTTTTTTAAACAAGTATTTTTATTAAAAACTTTATTGAAAGGTTTTCAATATCAAAACAACAAAACAGTGAAAATAATGAACAAAAATAAAATAAAACAAAACAAGATAAATGAGCAAATATGAAATTAAAAATACGCAGCCACATACGGCCATCTTTTATTACATGATATTTTGTGTGGTCGTGTTATATTACCTAATCTTTTTGTGTCCCTGATTTTGGATTTCTTTAAAATTGGTAAGAACAGCTAAAATCATGTAATTTAGACCTGTTTACATGCAATCCAAAACCCGAAATTAATATTTTAAATCCAAGTTACAAATTTACAGCAGACCTTAGCTGGGACTCGTTTCTATCCGGGAATCCCAAAAGTGATCCGAGCTGGGACTCGATTTGACTCTGAACCCCAAAGTTTGGGTGTGTTCATTTTTCAGGAAAACCAAACTGCACATCTCTAGTTTAGTTACATAGATGCTGAGTCTGAGTGGAGCACAAAGTGGCTGTAGTTACATAATCTCTTGTGTGGCTATGTTTTATTACATAATCTCTTATGAGGCAGTGTTTTATTACATAATCTCTTATGAGGCAGTGTTTTATTACATAATCTCTTATGAGGCAGTGTTGTATTACATAATCTCTTATGAGGCAGTGTTGTATTACATAATCTCTTATGAGGCGGTGTTGTTTTACATAGTCTCTTGTGTGGCTGTGTTTTATTACATAATCTCTTATGAGGCAGTATTGTTTTACATAATCTCTTGTGTGGCTGTGTTTTATTACATAATCTCTTATGAGCAGTGTTGTTTTACATAATCTCTTGTGTGGCTGTGTTTTATTACATAATCTCTTATGAGCAGTGTTGTTTTACATAATCTCTTGTGTGGCTGTGTTTTACTACATAATCTCTTATGAGGCAGTGTTGTATTACATAATCTCTTATGAGGCAGTGTTTTATTACATAATCTCTTATGAGGCAGTGTTGTATTACATAATCTCTTATGAGGCAGTGTTTTACTACATAATCTCTTATGAGGCAGTGTTGTATTACATAATCTCTTATGAGGCAGTGTTTTATTACATAATCTCTTATGAGGCAGTGTTGTATTACATAATCTCTTATGAGGCAGTGTTTTATTACATAATCTCTTATGAGGCAGTGTTGTATTACATAATCTCTTATGAGGCAGTGTTGTATTACATAATCTTTTATGAGGCGGTGTTGTTTTACATACTCTCTTGTGTGGCTGTGTTTTATTACATAATCTCTTATGAGGCAGTGTTGTATTACATAATCTCTTATGAGGCAGTGTTTTATTACATAATCTCTTATGAGGCAGTGTTGTATTACATAATCTCTTATGAGGCAGTGTTTTATTACATAATCTCTTATGAGGCAGTGTTGTATTACATAATCTCTTATGAGGCAGTGTTTTATTACATAATCTCTTATGAGGCAGTGTTGTATTACATAATCTCTTATGAGGCAGTGTTGTATTACATAATCTCTTATGAGGCGGTGTTGTTTTACATACTCTCTTGTGTGGCTGTGTTTTATTACATAATCTCTTATGAGGCAGTGTTGTATTACATAATCTCTTATGAGGCAGTGTTTTACTACATAATCTCTTATGAGGCAGTGTTGTTTTACATACTCTCTCGTGTGGCTGTGTTTTATTACATAATCTCTTATGAGGCAGTGTTTTATTACATAATCTCTTATGAGGCAGTGTTTTATTACATAATCTTTTGTGTGGCTGTGTTTTATTACATAATCTCTTATGAGGCAGTGTTGTATTACATAATCTCTTGTGTGGCTGTGTTTTATTACATAATCTCTTATGAGGCAGTGTTGTATTACATACTCTCTTGTGTGGCTGTGTTTTATTACATAATCTCTTATGAGGCAGTGTTGTTTTACATAATCTCTTGTGTGGCTGTGTTTTATTACATAATCTCTTATGAGGCAGTGTTGTATTACATACTCTCTTGTGTGGTTGTGTTTTATTACATAATCTTTTATGAGGAGGCAGGCAGGATTAAGGCTTGTGGGGGCCCTGGGGCAACTAAGTTGTGGGGGTCCCCACCAAGCCACATGGAGCCTACCCCCCTACCCCACCACACGTTAAACACGTCACACACACATATAATATATACTGTATGTAGCAAACATATATTTTCTATAATGTACACACAAACACACACATATACAGTACAATATACACACAAACACATACACACTAACACATATACATACACAGTATACACACACTAGCACATATATACACATTAACACATACATACACACTAACACATGCACAGTGGACCTCATTCATAGCCGGACGCTATTTGCGATCGTTTGTTCAGAAAAAAGGGGGTGGCTTTTCAAATGAACCGTTCGCTCTTTGTGATCTGTTCACGCCTCTATGTCTGAACGAGCGAACAAAACTTGCGGTCGTTTTTTGGATAACTACGCTCCCTGGCCGCTCGCATCCTACGTCATGTCCGCTATTTATTAGATTAATCGAGTACATCGACCAGGGTATGAACTGCTCGCTATTCTTGTGGTTGGTTTTTTCTACCACAATTTTGCGAGCAGTTCTGACTATAAAATAACCCAGTGACGTGGTCAATGACGCTGCTGTATTAATTATGCACACCCATAAAACGCCCGTTTTGACCTTTAAGCACGCCTGCGTTCGGATCTCCACTCCCCGTTTTCAAGCACCTTCCCCTGTTACCACCCACATACGCCTCCTCCTGTCACTCAAAATAGCAGGCATTCGATATTTAGCGAACAAATGATTTTCGGCCACACTGACTGGTTCGCGCATGCGTATTACGATCCGTACGCATGCGCAGTTGGGCAAACATCGCTCGGAATGAACGAGCGTCCGCTTACGAGCGGCTCTGAATCAGGCCCAGTATACACACACTAACACATACTGTATATACAATAACACATACACATATATACACACACTAATACATACAGTACTGTATATACAATAACACATACTGTATATACAATAACACATACACATATATACACACACTAATACATACAGTACTGTATATACAATAACACATATATACACATAAACACATACATATACACATATAGTACACTTACATTCTATGCAGCTGCCGCTCACTTCATTAGGCCCCGCTCCCTCGTGCTGTACTGCCGCGATTCGTAGGTCCTATGGGGGTGGGTCTTGTCATGTTGGCTCAACCCATTTTGACACAGGTAGAAGGGGGGATTGGTCGTCAGGAGGGGTTGTAGGCATTCAGAACCCCCCGTGCGTGCTCTAGTGGTGGGGGCCCTGTGTGCTCCGGGACGACCGCCCCTGACGCCCTTCCCTTATTCCGGCCTTGTGAGGAGGTGTCGTATTACATAATCTCTTGTGTGGCTATGTTTTATTATATAATCTCTTATGAGGAGGTGTTGTATTACATAATATCGAGTGTGGCTGTGTTTTATTACATAATCTCTTATGAGGAGGTGTTGTATTACATAATCTCTTGTGTGGCTGTGTTTTATTACATAATCTCTTATGAGTCTGTGTTGTATTACATACTCTCTTGTGTGGCTATGTTTTATTGCATAGGGCTCTATTTACTACAATCCGCATTAAAATACAGATTGTAGTGTGATATTACCGACTGAATTCGCATTGCTCTATCACATTGCTCTGTCCCTGCGAATCTCCTCAGCATCCTTATCACTGTATTTTTCGGTAAAAATACAGTGACAAGGTGCCGCGTATGCGCCGACCGGCTGCCGCTACCCCCCTGCGCGCGATGGCGACCCTCTCGCAACCGCCATCAGCTGACTGGGTCACAGTGCAGGATGGGAGACCAGCTGACCGGAGCCATGGAGGCCATCACCTGAACCCCTATCACCGGCCCTGGATGCAGGTAAGTTTTTTTATTTTTTTTTTACTTTTTTTTTTTTGCAGTGATCAGCTTGCAGTCTGTTTAGACCACACAGCAATCACTGGGGCCGGCTCTGGGCTCTGCTCTGCCTGTTAGAGCAGAGCAGGAGTCCGGTAACCGGGGGAGACCCTGGATAACGCCAGGTGGCGTTATTATCACAGGGCTTCCCCCGGTATTTTTTCACATTTAATTTATAGTAAATCCCAGGCAGATCGCATTTCCCATTACAATTATGGGAAATGCAATCTGTTTACTAAAAATATGTGATAATTAGGGCTTGGAGTAGAATTTTACGAATTCTACTCCCAATTGCCCTTGAGTAAATTTAGGTGAAACTAAAATAATGTGAAAAGGGTATGAAAACACCCTTAATCTCTTTATTTTAGAAAAATAATGTTAATTATCACTTATTTTTAGTAAGCAGATCGCATATTCCATAATTGTAATGGGAAATGTGATCTGTCTGCAAGTTACTAAAAATAAATTGTGAAAAAATACCAGGGAAAGCCCTGTGACAATAACGTCACCTGGAGGTGTAGTTATCCAGGGTCTCCCCCGGTTACCGGACTCCTGCTCCGCTCTAACAGGCAGAGCAGAGCCCGGAGCCAGCCCCAGTAATCAGCTGTGAGGTCTAAACAGACCACACGTTGATTTATTGTAAAATAAAGTAAAAAAAAAGTAAAACAAAAACTTACCTAAGTTCAGGGACCGGAGATCGGGGCTCCGGGTGATGTTATTCCTCCGGTCAGCTGGTCTCCCATGCTGCACTGGGGCCCGGTCGTCACCTGACAGGGTCCCAGTGCAGTATGGGATGTCAGCTGACCGGAGCCACAGAGGACATCACCGGATCACAGAACACTGCAGGTAAGTGTAATTAAGGTAGGGGGGCGGGTCACGGGGGGGTCTGCAATCACGGGGGGCAGGGCTTAGCAATAGGGGCGGGGTTTAACAGCGGTCGGCGCATGCGTCGGCACTTGTCATGGTATTTTTTGGGAAAATAATGTGATAAGTGTGCGGAGGGGATTCGCAGGGACAAAGCTTTATCGCAATGCGAATTCAGTTGGTAATATCACACTACAATCTGCATTACAAATGTGGATTGTAGTAAATAGATCCCATAATCTCTAAACTTCCCATCGTTTGAGGATTGACCTGCGTGTGAATCAGTGACAATAACATACTTAATTGAAATAAAGACACAGAGACTTGTATTTGGCAGAATTTGTTAGCTATTTATTTAAAAACATATAATGAATTAGTTACTATATTAATTAAATTAATTTAAATATGGTGGCAAAGAAAGAACGGCTAACAACAGCCCAAGCCTAACACTATAAACACTCCAACCACAACACAATACGCTCAAGCCTTCTATCTTGACTACCCACCCGGTAAGGTGATGATGCTGCCCCCGGAAGGGTGGTCCAGCAGACTTTATGAGTCAACGAAGGTGAGCAAAACAATGAGTAAACAAATATTCACAGTGCTAATAGGTAACCTGCCGTTCTTTCCCGCCAAAAGCAAGGTTCTGCCAAAAGAAACCTTGCACCGCCACCATAGAACTAACGCACAGAAACCACAACCTCAAACAGATCCTCAAGAAAAATAAACATACCTTCCTCCGCTAAATGAACCCCGTCAGACCGAAAAAGGTAAGTATACCGAAATTTTATCCTAGGATGTCTGACCACTGCCGCACCATTTTCCAACACAAATTTTGAAACCGTAAAGTTCACTTTCTTCCGGGCTTCATCAATGGCTCTGCCGTCAACCACACCACGCCAACACAATCATGAAAGACCAAACTATTGTGCAAGCTGGCCATGCCATTATAATCTGACCCAAATCCTCCACCACCGCATGCCTTAAATCCAGAGATGTCCTCTTGCCCAAATCATTCCCGCCTAGATGAATAACCACGACTCTCGGTAAGCCATACCGCTGAACCTGCTGCAAGAGTTTAGGCTTAAGGCTCTCCCACAACATACCTCTGACCCCTATCCATCTAACTCCACTAGCCCCCGGAAACAACGGCGCATCCTGCGCCTGCATGAACCTAGCCGCCCAAAAAACAAATGAATGGCCAATTATCCATACAGTACAATCATCAAAAGCCATTCCTATAATGAGGGAAAAACAAAGAAAACATTAAAGTTATTGTAAAATTTTAGCATATTTAATCATGTATATCTAACGGGGAACATATTACTGAGGATCTGCCAAAAAGAAAAAATTTTGATTTGAATCTTTAAAGATCAACAAGCTTCTGTGCCAATTTGAAGCAACATGAAGACACAAGAGGATAAGTTAAAATAAAAAAGAAGGGGGGGGGGGGAGAGCGGGGGGGGGGGGGGGGTTTGGGAGAGATATCGGATAACACAAGTGAACTCGACCAGAGAGAAAACGTAAAACCTGCTGAGGGACATATAATTGTAATTATAAACCAAATAGCCGAATTAAATCCGTCAGATCAGGTAAAAAAAATCGTCAAAACTCTCCAGACTCCCACTGAAATCAATGGCGAGTAGCTAGTCCCCGAGTAGGAAAGACAGGGGAAAACAAACAAGACCAGGACCAATGACATTTCGTAAAACATAACAAACCATATGTAACGTGCATGCACAACATTAACCTCAATGATTCGGTCGAATGTAACGCTTATAACTGGCTGATTTCCTTCGGCCCAGAGCTTGAATCTGTGACTCTGGAAATCCCGCAGCAGCGGCGGAAGTGGCAGCACCAATTCAAAACGAATGCGTGCCGAACTCCCCTGGTGAGAGGCCCACGCTGCAAAGACATCGCCGCAGCATCCAACTAAACTGAAATTTTGTCAGCGGAAGCCCATCGCCATGCATCAGCCATGAGCCCTCCGCTGAGGGTCTGACAGATGCATAACGAGTGGCCAAGCCGACCGGACAAATTCGACAATCCGCCGAGGGGACCAATGTTATCCAGTGACCCCTGCCTAACTGATCGGTCTTAGAACGACGCAATATGCACAGCAAGGACCTCTCACCCACCTTCACATCCGAACGCAGCATAGTTGAATCCCTCCACTTGGAGGGAGCAACCAATTCCGACACCCGGAAAGCACCATGAAAAGCCATGGAAAAAGCTAACTTAAACAAAAGCGTTTCGAAACCGGAGGCCGCCACGTCCGCAACCGCTCCTAGAATGGACGGTAACAGATAAATGTCTATAGGCCGTCTTTTATCGGGGTTAACCGGCTGAGCGCGCGCCCAACCTTTCAAGGCCTTTGTGATGACAAAACTCCTTGTAAGGTCAGGGATTCCCTTCAATTTGGAGAAAAACGAAATACCTGCCAGGTACCGTGAAACTACCGCTCTCGATTTGCCAGATACATACAGCTGCCAAATAAAAGCAAGCATCAATTGATGCTGACCCTTACCTCCAAGGCCTTGGCTATGGGAAAAAACTTCCCATTCTTCCCAAGACCGACGGTAAGCCTTGAGGGTACTTGGTGCAATGGACAGCTCCGCTAACCCCTCCAGTCCGGCTTGATAACCTGCCAAACATAAGAGGGGCACAGCACACCATCAGTCTCTGCATCAGGAGCCAATGTACGGAACCGACCCCATTGACATCTGGACAGCGCATCGGCAATCCCATTGTCAACTCCGGGTACGTGTTGAGCTCGAAACAGCACATTATGGCGCAAACAGGCAAGCACCAGCTGCGCTAGCACACGCAAAACCAGCAACGACTTTGCTCGCTGCCCGTTTATCGCATGCACCACGCCCAGATTGTCACATCTGAACAGAATGCTGCAATTGCAGATGCGCTCGCCCCAGACCTCCAAGGCGACCATTATTGGGAACAGTTCTAAGAGCAGCATATCTCTTGTCAAACCTGCACGAATCCACTCCTCCGGCCAAGTTGCGACGCACCAGGATCCCCTCAGGTAGCAACCGAACCCCGAAGTTCCTGCTGCATCGGTGAAAAGCTGCAAATCGACATTGCCCACCAGAGGGGATAACCATATCCTGATCCCATTAAAATCTGCCAAAAGGAAACCCAAACTTCCAGGTCTCTCTTTATTTCTGACGATAAACGGATCAAATGGTGAGGTTTGGAAACCCCCGCTGTGGCCCTCTGTAGCTTTCTGCAAAATACCCTCCCCATCGGTATAACTCTACAGGCAAAGTTCATACAACCCAACAGTGATTGGGCCTGCCTGAGCGAAATTTTGCGCGCAACCAAACATTCTGAAATGGAATCTCGCAATTTGTCAATTTTATTGCGCGGCAGCCGACAGGATCCAGCCAAGGTATCAATCTCGATACCTAAAAATGACAAACACGAGAGGGGTCCCTCTGTCTTTTCGTCTGCCACAGGTACTCCAAAATGAAAAAACAGCGCTCTCATGGAACCAAGTAACTCGTTACAACGCTCTGACCCAGCGGGCCCCACGCAGAGGAAGTCATCGAGATAGTGCGCTATCCCATGACCCCCACAAGAAAACTCTACGCACCAATGAAGGAAAGTGCTAAATTTTTCAAAGTATGCGCAGGAAATCGAACACCCCATAGGCAAGCACTTGTCTATGAAGTATTCCCCCCCAATGCGAAAACCCATGAACCTAAACGATTCGGGGTGCAAAGGAAGCAAACGAAAAGCTGACTCCACATCCATCTTAGCCATGAGGGCCCCGCGTCCATATGCCCTAACGATACTGAGAGCATCATCAAAAGACTGATACCTCACTGAACAGAATTCAGGAGGTATAGCGTCATTAACGGAGGACCCCAATGGATAAGACAGATGCTGGATCAGCCGAAATTTTCCTGGAGTTTTCTTAGGCACCACCCCCACTGGGGAAAGAATCAGATTCCCCATTGGAGGATGCGCAAATGGACCCACCATACGTCCTAACTGAACCTCTTTCTCGACTTTTAACTGAAGAACGTCAGGAAAAAGTCGAGCTGATTGTAAATTTCTCGGGGAACCGACTCGAACTTCCCCTATAACTGGTAAACGAAAACCCAACTTGAACACGAAAAACAAAAACTTAGCGTCCTGCCTATTAGGGTACCACCCTAGCCACCTGGACATAGCATCCAAACGGATAGGGGTTGGTGCCCTATTTAGCGCCTGCGCTACCTCCCGCTTTGGGAATAGCTCCTCCTCCCGACTTGGATCCCTGTTGGGCTGACAACCTGAAACAATTAGAGGTGGGGTGCGATCCGTTGCAACGCAAGCAAAGGTGTCGAAAACGACACAGTTGGCCCTGGGAACAGGAGGCATTATTAAAGGCAAAACATTTACCTTTAAAAGGTGTCTGCGCAGAAAGCCGACCGGGGCCCGTCTGTCAACGCCCCGGGGAGGGAACAGGACTCGGGCGCCACGCCCCAGACCCCCCCTTATGAGTATCCCCGCCTACCCGAGAATCCTCCACTCCACCTTTTGGTGGTTGCGTGATGTCAAGCCACACTTCCACGTCCTTGCACCCAAAATCTAAGCGCTTGGATCCGTCCTGCTTGCGCCTAAATTCCTCATCATATGTTCTCCAGGCGCTGCCCCTGGATTTACGCTGCATCCCATGAATCAGGTGGATATACCTTATTACGTTCAGGTGCTCCCCTGGGCGATCTTTCAAGTAGCATGCTGCGAATACGCAAAACCCAGCAAGCCAGTTATCATAGGAATGAAAAGCTTCCAACCCCACCCCGCCTTTAAGCTTAGCTGCCTTGAAATCTTTTTTGGCTTGCTCAGTTAAAATGAACATGTCCACATAATCGCCCTTCCTGATTTTTTTCTTGGAACAATCGCGCAGACCCCGCAATACTGCTGTATTGTCGCAATGCACCACACCTGGTTGATGCTGACGCTTCTTGGACTTCCGCGCGCTACTACTCTGACGCTGCAACTTAGCCCGCTTATCCCGCCTATCCGCCTCCTTGCGCGCATATTTAGCAGCCCTCTTCCGCGCCTTTTTCGCGCTGCTGACAGAAGAAGCCAGAGAAGAAGAGGTCGACGACAAGTCAGAGACAGAGGAAGAAGAGGAGGCAGAGTCAGCAACATCATCATCTTCTGAGATCTCACCTGACGATCCGGACTGCTCCCTCCCGGACACGACCGATGATGAAGCCTCCTCGACGCTGAAATCCTGTTCCATAGCTTCGCCCTCAGCAGTATCTGAAACAGACGATGAAGCCGCCCCCTGGGCCGAAACCCTGGGCACGGTCGACACAGCAGGAGAAGACACAGCCGCACCAGCCCCAGACGCCTCTGGTCTTGCCAACTGAGCCGCAGCGGAGCCCATAGCCCTGCAAGCCTGCATGAACTGATCTACCGCTGGCCCTAGAGTAGCAGAAATTGAACGCTGCCTCTGATCCACCCTTTCACTATCTGCTTGGCTAGGAGCCAATGCCGCAACCATGGGAGCAAAAGCAGATGTCATTGATGACATCATGGCCGCAAAAGCTGCAGGGTCAAAGGACTGACTTGCACCCCCACTAGGGACCTGAGTATCCACATAGCCAGAAGCTGCTGCCCCAGACATGGCCCTGTCTGCTGATTGCTGACTAGCCTGCCAATCATCCTCCATATTAAGTGCAAGCCCCGCCCCCCTTTCATCAGCTCTCCCTGTCCTAAAATGGCTGCCTGCCTCCCTGTCTGACAAAGCCCCTAATGTGCTGCCAGGGCTGTCCATCTCCCCTACCTCCACATTCCCCACTTCATTAACTGTGGGGAAGTCCCCCCTGCCCCTCTGGGCACTAACAGGGCTATTAGCAGCCCTTCTCGCGGTGCGCGTGTGCGCCTGTGACCTTTGAACCCACGGGGGGCGAGCGCTCACCGCCCTAATCGCGGCAGCTCTGCCCTCCCGCGGGCTCAATAACTGCCTCTCGCGGCTGCTCAGAGCAGCCGCGCCTTCCCCCCGCTGGCGGCTGTGTCCAGCCGCCCTGACACCACCTGCTTAACGGCCGTGGGTAAGCGTGGCCGCGCCCGGCCACCCATGACGCCGTGGGGCCGCGCGACTCGCGCTAGCCCCTTCAGCTCCCTCTTGAGAGGCAGGAGCCTCCCCAGAACTCCCTGGGCCTTCTTCCTGCACCCGGTAACGGGCGGGGGTCCGCGATGCGCGGTGCGGGCGGGGCATGGTAACAAATGGGGGGGGGGGTTGGGGCTCACAGTCCTTATAAGGGTTAGGAGGTAGCTAGAGAGTGCACAGCGCAAGTGTGTGGGGGGGGTGTGTGGAAAAGAGAGAGGGATAGATGCAGAAGAAGCTGAAGAATAAAGATAAGAAGAGTAAAGAAACACAGAGAAGGATGGCTATGCAGATACTATAACAGCTCAGGTAAGAGCACTTACCCCACTCCAAGACAGGAACAAAAGAGGCTGACTCCGCCTCCAACAATCTCTAATATCCCTGCTATAACCTACAACCCTAAAAACCCATTGGCCCTAATTATCACATGATTCCTCACACTGGTCTGCCCCCAGCCTAGGAAGTTTAACCCTCTCCACTCCTATACAGTCATTTCGTTTATCTTATGAGGTGGTGTTGCATTACATAATCTCTTATGTAATGTCCCGAAGGGGGAGCATCCTGGTAAGAAGCCCATAGGCTTCTATTGGGTAAAGCCACCTGAAGGCAAAGCATTCCGGTGCTTAGTACATACTGTATGAGGGTATACGATAACCCCCGCGAAAACTGCATTTTCCGGGGTTTTATCTTGTGAGGCTGTGCTTTATTACATACTTTGTGTGGCTGTATTTTTTTTTACATAAATAATCTTTTGTATGACTGTGTTTTCATTAGATCTACATTGGTTTATTACCTCAGAACCTTAACATCCTTGATTATCTTAACTAAACTACAAATAAAGACACAGACACCAGAGCTTGGCTAAAAGGTCACAGCTTTTATTTATAATTAAATCAATTAACCTAACCAGGGTGGCAAAGAGACGCTGCAGACTCTGGGCCTGATTCAGAGCCGCTCGTAAGTGGCCGCTCGTTCGCTCCGAGTGATGTTCGCACATCTGCGCATGCGTATGGGTCATAATGCGCATGCGCCAACCAGTCAGTGCGGTCGGAAATCGTGTGTTTGCAAAATAGCGTGTGCCTGCTAATTTGAGTGACAGGATGAGGCGTTTGTGGGTGGTAACAGGGGAAGGTTCTTGAAAACTTGGAGTGGAGATCCGAACGCAGGCGTGCCAAATGGTCAAAACGGGCGTTTTAAGGGTGTGCATAATTAACAAAGCAGCGTCATTGACCACGTCACTTGGTTGTGTCTTAGCCTGAACTGTTCGCATGATTGCGGTAGGAAAATCCAACCACAAGCACTGCGAGCAGTTCAGACGCCTTTCGAAGTACTCGATTAATCTAATAAATAGCGGAGATGACGTAGGATGCGAGCGGCCAGGGGGCGTCTTTACAAAATAACGAGTGCATGTTTCGTTCGCTCGCTCAGACATAGAGGCGTCAACAGGCCGCAAAGAGCGAGCGCTCAATTTAAATAGCTGGCCCCTTTTTCTGAACGAGCAAACGCAAATAGCGTCCGGCTCTGAATCAGGCCCTCAGTTCTAGCTATTACCTTGCTCAAATCCTCGGGGGACGACTAACACGTCCCCCCTTCTAGATGCACAAACGCTGCGAGGGTCTCACTTCCATTGTGAGCCAATCCGAGGCACTTCCACACAAAAAGCGCCAGGGTCCCCTCGCACAGAGCAGGACAAATTTGCCATGGTCATCGAGGGCAAGTGCCCCCACAAAGTTATCTTGCACCACATATAGCCACTGAGCTGCAGCATACTCCCGCCAAGGCCAGGCCCTAAAAGAGACTGGCCCGCCACCCACACAAACTACCCAAGAAAAGAAAAGAAAAGAAATCCTGAATAAAAAGACTCATACCCAGACCATTCAAATGCACACCATCCGGACAAAAGGAACAAGCAATGTCCCCCACCAAAAAGCCATGACTCACGACCAAGCCTCCTATGGACACGACATGCTTAGTAATTGCCACATTCATCTTCCTCTGTGCCCTGTCCAAAGCACCAAACTTTCTCGCTACTCTCCACGTCAAACGAGGCGTCATCTGCACACAATCTGCACAGTCGGCCATCGCACACGAACCATCTCCAACAACTCACGCAAACAAACAATCAACTCCACACCTTTCAAATGACCGACGTCGTTCCCACTAACGTGCATTACCAACCAGGCAGGCACTCCCTATTTTGCCACTGACGAAATGAGCAGCGAAAGTCCGGATTCAACCCGTAGACCTCTCACAACAATCCAGCGCACCAGCCCCCCACCCCCCACCTAACGACAACCCAGCATTCCGACACGAAAACTGCTTTTCAGCCAAATAAATATATGAGTGGCCAACAAGCCACACCTGTCAGTCTTCCTTCGCCATCACTGTGGAAAAAGAAGAAACCCTGCCATGGGAATTATATGGCAAGCAAAATGATAGGAACCTAGCGCGCAATCTCACCGTGTCTACTGCCAAGCAACTTGCAATTTGCTCTAGCAACCTATTTACTTTGTCACGCGGCAACCTACAACAACTGACAACCAATTCCCAAATACGATAGACAAGAAACAGGACTTTCAATCTTATCTTGCGCAATGGGAACCCCTAAAACACAGAAAAGAGCCTGTGCGGAAAGAGGCGGTCTGAACAGACATTGCTTCCTCCTGGACCTATAAAGAGAAAGTCATCCAAATAATGTGCCCCGCCCGCCTGTCCAGTGCCAGCATGAGCACACCACTGAAGAAAGGAACTGAATTTCTCATAATAAGCACAGGAAATTGCACAGCCCATAGGTAAACAATTATCCACGAAGTAACCAGACTCTAATTTAAAACCCATGAACTGCATAGCCTCTGGATGTAGAGGCAATAAACGGAAAGCTGCCTCAATGTCTAATTTTGCGAGCAAATGCACCTTCTCAAAAACTGCGAACTAAACCCAAAACCTCTTTGAAACCTTGATATTCCATTCTGCAGAAACTATCTGGCATGGCATCATTAACCAATCTCCCAGGCGGGTATGACAGGTGTTGTATTAAATAAAAACTTACCTGGTACCTTCTTAGGCTCCACGCTCACCAGGGAGATACAAAGGTCCTGCAAAGGAGGACCAGGGAAAGGACCCTCCATCCACCCCAGCAGTAACTCCGCCCTATCTTAGCCTGTAAAATGTCCGGGTAGTCCCTTGCTGAGCGCAAGTTCCAGGGAGCCCTCACCAGTAAAGGATCCATCATTGGTAAACGAAAAACCCTCAAACAAGATGAAGCATCTTCCTTATGAGGATAGAGCTCCAACCATCGAGCCAGCGCACCCAAACAAATTGGCGAACTAGCCTTAAACAGCTCCCTTTGACCCTTCAGTACGATCCTGAGCAGATCCAGCACCGGCTATGGCAATCCTTGGCCGGATGCTCTCCTCCACAGAGGTGGCAGGAGTGGCAAAACTAACGAAAGAACGACCCCCGCGTACAGCGAGAGTCATTAAAGGCAAAGCATTGGCCCTTTGCCACCCCTGCCACCCCCGACCTACTGGAGGGATAGCCCTTACAAGGAGGCAATGAATCCAAGGGTTGTCGACGCTGCTGTGACACCTCTAACCACACCTCAACATCTTTTGCCCCAAAAGGTATAACAAGACTACTGTCATGTTTACGTCTAAATTGCGTATCATATTTGTGCCACGCCAAGGCCTGAGAGCGGACAAACATGTCAAGGACTAAAAATATATATTTCACTATGTTTACATGTTTGTCGGCCCGCATCACCAAATAACATGCTGCGAATATCAACGTGCCCTTCAACCAAGTGATGAAACTGCAAAAAGCCTCCTCACCAATACCCCCTGCCTTCTTAGCCTGACTAAATGCCTTTTTCATATCAACAGTGAGTGAAAAGAAATCCACAAATTTCCCCTTGCGAATTCTCCCCTTCACACTTTTGCGCAAACCGCGTAGTACTGCGGTATTTGCACAATGCACTGAATCAGCACCTGTCACTATTGCCATCTGCTCTGCAACTGTGCCCTGTGTATTCGCACTACCAGACTTATTGGCTAAACGCTTTGCAACCATCCTGGCCATCTTACGCGGGCGTGCAGGGGAACCAGAAGAATGAGAGGAAGAGGAAGAATCAGAAGATGAAGAACAGGGCAAATCTTGCTCACCAGCACCAGAGGGACCAGGAACCGCTTCCTTGACTCGTTCGCTTGTAGTAGCAGAAGGTTCGCCTGCCAGGGCCAACTCCACTCACAGGGGATCAGCAGCCGCACCAACAAATGGGACCATCTGAGCAATGTCTATCGCCACATCAGAGCCTGCAACTGGAGGGAACTGGTGAGCAACAGAGCCAAAAGGCACGTCAGTTGGAGTGGGGGGGTTGGCCGTGGAGGGAAAAGGTGGTAGAGGTGGAGGTGCAGTTAACAGATGAGATAGCAGAACCAGCTCAGGGATGGATGCCGGGGGGTTGGTGGCAGAGGGTTGACTGCTTGCGACGGACAGCGTAGGTCGCTGCGGGGACATGGCAACCATCGGTGAAGCCAGTTGTGGAGGTGGAAGATAGGGGTAGTGAAGTTGGGGATGATAAAATGTGTGGGGGTAGTAAGACATAAAAGGGGGCGAGGAATAGGTAGAATAAAAGGGAGAGGAAGATACCACAGAGGTGGAGAGATAAACTGGGGCCATACTAGCCAGGCTGGCGGGACCACCCGCTCCCCGTGGGTTTGAAACTAATGCCCCCATGTGACCCGCGATGCTAACCATCGGCGGGTCTATTGCAGAGTAGCCAGTGGGAGCCGCGAGCACCAGCGCTCCCGCTGGTGCAGCAGAAGTGACCACCGCCGTGTGTGTCTGTGGCGCTGACAAGGAGCGTCCGTCGGATGCCAATGGCGCGGCGGCGGAAAGCAGTGCCGGGGACGAGGAGTGGCTGGTGGGCGTCCCCCCAGGGGAAAACGCCCCAGCCGGCACCACAGGACCTGCAAGGGGTGCCGGGGAAAAAGAGGAGGCAGATGGGAGAGGTGATGGGGGGTAGGCGGATGCGGGGAAAGGACGGGGGGAGGGGGAAAGAGGGGAGTTGGGACGTGTTGGGGGAGAGTTAAGGGGTCTGGCATAATCAAATTGGCAATGACTGCAGATTATAGCAAAAAGAGAGATAGAGAATACTCAGCCTGATCCTGTACAAAAATCCTGCAATGAAGCTGATCACATGCAGACAATACCATATATAACCTTCTTCAACCACTCTCCCAAGCTATATCATTGGCACATAAAACCAGCTGACCTAAACCACCACTATGTAAATTATCCAGCAACAAGGCTGTCATCAAGCAACACCCAATCAGTAAAAACCAGTAATCTTACATATCCTCAATCCTATTCAGCTTTCGTCTAACATTGAGTGGCAGTACCAGGTTTTAACTATTTATCCCTTAAAATATTTGTACCATATCATCAGTCCACACACAAGCATCCTACGTTCCTGCGTGACTTTGTCTACCACTGTCCAGTGCCCATCGGCTTCTGACTCTTCCGCCCTCCAGTACCCGGGACATTTGTCCATCCCAAAAACAGTTATCGAGACTCCAGGATGGAAGGCCAAAAACCGGTATGATCCCGTGAAATCCGGAATGTATAGCATCCCTATATTGTTCAAATATGTGAAAAAGTGTATATTATAAATACTAATACAATAATACTTCAGTGTACAACCAATGGACAAGATCCATGTCGCTGATAGGATCATATCATCATGGAGATACTGTAAATTGTAAATATATACGGCCACAAATATGTATTCTGATATGAATTTAAAGCCATAAATCCAATTGTATTAGAGCTTTCAAGCAAGTTAAAAACAATCAATGCATTTTACATAAAAGAGCTTCTCACTTCATACTGAGATAAAATGTAAAAGGCCTCGATGAAACCTAAACTTTACTCCTGAATTCAGCTTAAAGTATTATTGAACCCTGAATAGCAAACATTAATACTGATTTATAAATCAAGCCATATAAAGATGCAATACTAAAGTTAATACATAGACAGATGCAAGGTTTCCCGGAGGTTACTCACGATTTGAAACTAGCAGAAACTAATATATAAGGATACGTTGTCTATTACTGATGCAGTAATAAGCCTAAAGTCTGGAACAAGGCTCTGTCACCATTGTGTCACAATTGCACACCATATACTGACAGGTAAACGCACATTGGCTACTTGGTGTTTACCCATAATGCTGTTGGTTGGTGGACATTTACAGCGTCCCCATCTCAGTGGTAACTCCCAAAATCTTCTTACATGCATTTAATGTCATAGAGAAATGCTCAATAAGTGATATAATACATAAAAGAGCTATGGAATATATATCCTGCAAACCTCACATGTCTCCCATCACCCTCCAAATCAATAAATGTGCCTTATAGAATTCACACTCGATCACAACTTATTATTTTACATCTGAACATCTCTTTACAATAACTGCTTTCACCAATTTCGACATTTACCTGAGACTGCTGGTTCACACGTTAACCACACTCTCTAAATAGCCCCACATGAAGTGGCTTCTGCCACCCGTCAGACTTCACGTAAACTGATATAACAGCCATGGCTCTCCACAAACACCTACAAAAACTGCCTCTTAAAGTAGAATGTCAGTGGCGTAAATCTTAATTCAAATGACTTCCACACATACTGTAAAATAGGAATCCACCCATCTGTCATCCTAACCCTCTGTCCCACGCTCACTGTCTACCCCATCTGTGTCACCCCTGTCTGTCTGCCCATCCCCTTTAGAATGTAAGCTCTCACGAGCAGGGCCATCTTTCCTCTTGTGCTTATCCTTTCTTTACTTATACTATCTGCTCTATACTCAAAAGCACCTAACCCGTGACTTTTGCCATCCTGCTTCTGTTGCAGCAGTGTTTATATACCATGTACTTGTCTTGTAGTGTCTTAAACTGTATGACACTGTTTTCTTGTTCTGTTCAACTGTTTATGTACTATGTCTATGTACTATGTAAGGCGCTGCGGAACCCTTGTGGCGCCATATAAATAAAGGATAATAATAATAATAATAATAATAATATAATACCGATGTCCTTCTGGTTGAAGAGCAGTAACTATAATAATGGAGGCCTCTTGCCACAGAGCAAAGGCTTCAGGTGCTTTTTTTGCTTTCACAGTCCAGGGGGTCAACCCATTTACAGTTAGGTGCAAGTGAAGAGTTTGTTTCATTAAACTCGCAGACTTCACACGAATGCGCACACCTGAGAATTCTCCAATCCAATTAAAAGTGTCTATTTGCAATGCTCGCAGCGGAGGTTTGCGAATTGTCAGCCAAATGCCATGGGAGTGAAGTGCATGAAAAAGGGGGGTGACCATCCTGGACCCCAAAAAACTGATGCAGAATCACACAGAAGTGGGCAAAAGGATAACACTGGAAGTATTTAAACATTGTTAAATGGCTGATATGTGCATTTTTTTTATTTATTAGTAAATGCTTAAAAGCAAACTTTTTTTGTTTACTTTTAATACGAAAAAAATGAAAATGAAAAAAAAAGTACGAAAAAAGATTCTTTTGGTTTTCTTTGAGGTGACTAAAAAAGTAAAATATAATATAAAATGCAATTCTTAAAAAAAATAATAATTAAATTTGGGGTACATAAAGCAACATTATAGTTGATTTGGGGGTAATTTGAGGCTATTTTTTAACACCTCAAAAATGACATGTAATTATTGGACTAATTGAGCTAATTGGAAACTTCCAATTGCCTAATTAGTCATTAGGGGGGTGTCTATGGTGTTCTGCACGGTGTCCCCACTTTTTTACCTAAATATATATATCTATATTTTCCCTACCATCTCTCAGGGAGGTGTGAATGGAAAAATGCGAGTTTACTCTGACTGGTTCAATGCTTGTTGCCAATTGGATTGCAAAATGAATTTGCAATGCGAATTTGCAGAGAAAATGGCAGCTCGCACCTCGTATCTTATTGGATTCACCACCAGGTTTCTATTGATTGGAATACATTTCCCATTCAGATACATTTTCAGTTTCCTCTTTTATTTATGTTGGCTTTGAACTGTTTATTTACATATTTTGATGTTTCTTTTTCTGCTTATAAACATATTTTATAATTGGTGCCAGGGTCCCACCTTCAACTTTGAACTGATGGCAAAAACAAGTTTATGCTGCTTCAATGTAAAAATAAAAATAAGCCTCTAATACTTAGAACACAGCATTATGTCGTAATGGCTAGCACTTCTGCTTCACTGCACTGAGACATATTTGCCTACTCTCCCGGAACTGCAGGCGGTTTTGAAAAATCGTGCGGCGTTCCCGGTCACCTGGAAGAGTGGGTAAGTCTCCCGGAGCTTCCACAACCAGCCTGCAGCTAACTGAGCAAAATCGCATAATAGTAGCCCCACCCAGGGGCGTAACTAGAACTTTGTGGGCCCCATAGCAAAATCTTGAAAAGTCCCCCCTTCCATTGGCACCGAGAGGTAAAAAAATACACATTGGCCCCCTCATGAGAAAAATAAAAAAACACATTGGCCTCAATAGGAAAGCAAAGAAGCACACTGCCCCTCACCATCATCCTCAGCCTTTCATCACCTTCCTCTGTCCCTCATCACCATCCCCTGCTCCAGCCCGTCGCCACTCTCTTCAGCCCCTCACCACCATCCTCAGCCCTTCATCACCTTCCTCTGCCCCTCACCACCATCCCCTGCTCCAACTCAACACCACTCTCCTCAGCCCCTCACCGCCATCCTCAGTCCTTCATCAACTTCCTCTGCCCCTCACCACCATCCCCTGCCCCAGCCTATTGCCACTATCCTCAGCCCCTCACCATCATCCTCAGCCTTTCATCACCTTCCTCTGTCCCTCACCACCATCCCCTGCCCCAGCCCATCGCCACTATCCTCAGCCCCTCACCACCATCCTCAGCCCACAGCCCCTCTTCACCTACCCCAGCCCCTCATCACTGTCCTCAACCCCTCCTCAAACCACTGTCCTTGGCTCAGCCCCTCACCTCATCACCGCAACCTGCCTATATCAGGGACTATGCGCGTACAGGGAATGATGCACGGCGACGTGAACTGCCTGGTCCAGGCTACAGGGATCATTAGGCCACCCTGCACACTATGGCGCTGCTCCCAGCTAGCGTCCCTTCCAGGTGCCGCTAGCCGGAGCAGAAGTCCACTACTGGTTTGCATTCCGTGGCAGATGGCCTGCAGTGGAGTCAGGACCAGTAGGAACATTCCTGCTGTCCTGGTGGCCCAATCCACCCCTGGACAGGTGCCTCAGGCTGAATCTATGCATGACTGGGTGCAGGGGGAGCAACGGGTCCTGGAGGCAGCCCGGGCCCCATAGCAGCCGCACCCCATGCACCCACGGTAGTTATGCCACTGGCCCCACCCCCAATTTTACAATGCTGTCTTGTATAATGGGGGGCAGGTCCGCAATGATGTGATTGTGCTGCCACACCCCCTGCACCGCTCACCTAAGCTGCTGCCTCGCCCCCTGCTGTGCCGACCTGACTGTTCCCTCAATGAGGTCATGTGTTCATTTCCTGACCAGGACCCCACAAATATACTGGTCTGTTAATAAGATTCTGAAAAAATTAGCCCTAATGTGTGTGCGTACTTCTGTGGTAAGGAATTTGACATCTATCAAACCTTCTAAAGAGAAGAAGTGTATAAGTTGAGCATATCAGCCAATAAGATTCTACAGTATGTATCATTCATCTATACCACAATAGTTAGAAGCTTATTGGTTGCTAGGGGCAACTTCGCCATATTTTACTCTTTAGAACAGGCCTGGCCAACCTGTGGCTCCTTAGCTGTTGGGAAACTACACATCCCAGCATGCCCTGCCACAGTTTTAGCATTCCCTAATGGCAAAACTTTTGCAGGGCATGCTGGGACTTGTAGTTTCATGACAGCTGGAGAGCCACAGGTTGGTCAGGCCTGCTTTAAAAGGTTTGATACATATCCTCTTTAGACTGTAATCTCCAAGTAGGCAGGGCCTGATATGAAAAATAAACTTTCTCTGTACAGCGCTGGGTAAATTGGTAGCGCTATAAATAAACAATGATAACTACAATTATTATTATTTATTTTATTCTCCCATAACACTTTTGGTGCTTTTTATGTGCACTGTTTTGGTGTGGTACATAGCAAATACAAATGAAAATATATATTTTTTTAATCTTTTAATAAATAGGCATTTGTTCCCCCAAAAAAAGAATTCCAACTAAAATACTTTCTTACCAATCACATACTGTAACCTTTAAAGACCTTTATATTCTCTATTAAACCAATACTGTAGAAGGATAATAACAATAATAATACAGACATCTAACTAAAAATGTTGCTCTTTCCCTAACACCAGGTTTTACACTGTACAGAGCTTCTCGTATTCACGTGCCCCAACTTTCAGTTTTCTTTCTGATAGATTTGTCACCCAGAAATTCAGGCGCTTCCCAATTTCTGCAGCATGGCATTGACAGCCACTTCCTTTTTATGTTGAGGTTTATTGTGAAGAGGATTTCTGGGTCTACCCGTCATTCTGTAAAAACAAAAACATTTGCTGCCCAGAGGGCACTGACAAAGATTTAAAGAGCATTTTCTGCATCTTGAGAGAAGAGTTGTGCGAGGGTCACACCTATTGAAAGTCTGTTCAGCACAGAAATGTAATTAACATGGTATATAGAGGATATTGTCAGGGATTGCATTCCTGACACCACAAAAGAGATCCCGGTAAAACAACTTAGATATAAAGTCAGGAATAGGTATAGTGGCATTCACGAACGTATGGTTTTCTGAACATTCAGCGATATAATATGCTCCCCCCTCTGTAGATGTTCCAGGGAATGCTTTTATTTTATATCTGCTACTTCGGTCTACAGCGGACGATGATATTCTTCTGTCTTGGAGCAAGCGCCAATGGTAGTCCAGCTTTGGTTACTATCTGCAATCTGATTGGTTGCTGTAAAATTATTATGGATGCCCAAATGAGCTGTACAAAACCCATAGGTGCCGTGCAAAATCTAAGTCAGCTCTACTGTCTCTATTTACTCCTCTTAATATATTAAAATATTCTTTCTTCAGTTTGGGTTCCACTCTTCGGGGCCTATTCATCAAAACATAATATCACTTGAGATAATTATGGTTTGAACTCACTGCAAGTTCAAACACAGTTTAGGAGGCATGCCTCCTGCCCTAAACTATCACTTCCGAAAAACTGCTGCTTCTACGAAGTCAGTATTTTGGAAGTGACAGAATTTTCTCCTGCTCCTCTTCAGTTTTCACTGCAAAGACAGGCTGCAAAGAGAGCCTAAACTGGAGCAGGAGAAGAGAACCTGCCTCCCGAGTCAAGGGCCGGCAAAAGAAATCTTGGGGCCCGGTACACTGATGTCTCTGGAGGCCCCACCTTCTTACCACCACCCCCGATCTCGCACATCCCTCTCCTGAATGTGTGATATGTGGAGCATGATAATGTTAACTGAAAGATATGCCAACCTTTAAATAAAGTAAAAATATACTATGACTTACCACACTGTCTCTCTGTCACAAACGATGCAGGCTATAGTTCTTGTCTGCTGTCTCTTCCAAGGTCTTCTTGATTTTAGTGCTGAGTATGCCTCAGGGATAGGAGGGAAGGTGTCTGCAGCCAGCCATCCACAGTACTCATAACCTTCCTCAAATTCTGCCTCAATACCATCCTCAGCCCAGAAGCCTCATCACCGTCCTCCGTCCCCAGCCCCATCACCTATTGTCCCAGCCCCATCAACCTTCCTCTGCCCCCAGCCCCCATTACTCACTTTCCTATGCCCCTTCATCTCTCTCTATCCCCAGCTCCCATCACCTTCCACTACCCCCAGCCCCTATCAGCTTCCTATGCTTCCATCCCCAGCACCCTTCATCTTCCCCTGCCCCAGCCCCTATTCTTCTACCATCCAGGGACCTATCCACTTCCATCCCCTCAACACCGCAGCCTGCCTGACGTGCGGCGACATGACCTATGATGTCATGCCGCCGCGTTGTTCACCTAAAAGTCACGTCCGGCCCGGGTCGCAGCTGAGCCACTCGGAAGAGCCCAGCACTGCCCAGGCCAGGCTACAGGGGAATCAGAGCTGGGGTTGGCCAGCCACCACATGTCCTGGCAGCCGCGGCCCGCCGGCTGGAACAGAGATCACCGTCTGTGGCCCCGTTTATTACCCGTCCAGTCCATGGGGCCCCTCAGGATCTTGGGCCTGGTACGAGTGTCCCCTTAGTCCCCCCCTGTCGCTGGGCCTGCCCGAGCCCCTCCATTTACCTATGTGCCCGCACACCCACCCGCCTGAAAACACCTGCCCGACCTCACCTGTCTGAACATACCTGCCAAGCAAAGGTGCCCCCCCAGCCTGCCCACCAAGTTGCTGCTGCTGCAGCCACCACCCTCTTCCCCCCCAGCGGGTACAGTGGAGTGGGGATGATGGACGGAGCACCAGCAGTGAATACCACCATGTAGGCTGCGTAGGTGCCGGCAGGCATAATACAGTGGAGCGTGGAGTAGCAGCAAGGAAGACCCCCCCACATTCTCTGCAAAGCTGCAGCCGCCGCCAGAGACTGTGCCCCAACCCTCTACTCTCTTCTCTGCAGCAGCGTGTTGGTCCTCTGCCCTCTTCTGGCCCTGGCTCACAGGAAGACTGCTCTGGGAGCCAGGAGCGAGCATCAGGTAGGAAAGAGAACACAGCAGAGAGGGATCTTTTCAGATCCCTTCTGCTGTATCGGATACTGTATGCCATCTCAGGGCGGTGTACAATATCACTGTCAAGTTCCAAAAATAAATGCTTTTTCGGAACTTGATGAATTTCATAATTTCCACATCACCATACTAAAGTATGGGGACTTTGGCAATTATCGGGGGACAATTGTAACCAGAAGATATCTGGTTACAAGGATATCTGTGATATCTCCTGATTTACATGTTTGAGGAATAACACTGACACTTAATTTTTATAAAAATAGGTGAAAATCTTAATTTTGGAGAAATTAAGTGATGATGAATAGACCCCCATAGGTGAGTATTGCCATATATTTTCTGACAGCAGTAGACATGGGGGGGGGGGATTTTCAATTTCAATTCAGTGCAATGTTCTATAGCAGTCAGAAACAATGTCCATGGGGGACCCATGTAGTTTTAAAATCTCCCTTACAAAAATTTCTGCCAGTCTTGGGGCTGAGGGTAACCCATTCAGTGGAATGAAGTGAACAGCATTGGAGAATCTATCCACCACTGCCCAGATTGTGTTGAAACCCTTGCAGGTGGGAAGATCCATGGATATGTGGGTCTGGTAGTGACTGTAAGGAACACGTGGGGGACTGAGGAGGAACATTGTTCTGGGCACAGATAAGACAGGCTGCCACAAAGTCTTCTACATCCCAAATAGCAATCGGACGCCAGTAACCTCTAAGAATCAGTTCCAAAGTTTTCTTTACTCATGCATGACTGATGAATCAAGAGGAATGTGCCCATTGGAGTAATTTTTTGCATAACTCTTGTGGCCTGTGAAGACAGTTACTGGGAATTTCACCACCTCCAGCAAATATTTTCCGGCAGGGTCAACTTGATAGCTAATAATTTGTAGTCTTTCACAGCATAAAGATTCTCTGGAGCTGAAAACTTGTGAGAAATAAAGCCACCAGAGCACCACTTTCCTGCTGCATCTTTTTGAGAAAGTATTGCTCCAACACCGACCGTAGAAATATCCACTTCAAGGAAGAATGGCTGGTTACAGTTGGATATCCGGAGGATGGACGCTGAATTGAAACACTGCTTTGACCAAATTAATGCATCTTCAGCATTGGGAGGTCACACCCTAGTATCTTGACCTTTCCTGATGAGTGTGGTAATGGGAGCTGCTATAGACAAGTAGTTCTTAATGAATTTTTCTATAAAAGTTGCAAAACCCCAATAATGTTGTATTTCCTTTAGACCAGTAGGACGGGGCAAATTAGCAATGATGGTGAACTTTTCAGGGTCCATCTCCAAGCTGAAACAGGAGATAATATCTCCCAGAAGTGCAATTTACTTTTGATAGAAGGTAAATTTTTCTAATTTACAGTAAAGCTGGTTTTCCAGAAGTCGAGAAAGAACTTCACAAACATGCTCACGATGACTGGTTAACTCTTTGAAAAATATCAGGATGTCATCCAAATAGACCACCATGTATTTATATAAAAGGTCTCGGAAGATGTTATTCATATACTTTTGGAAATAGCGGGTGCATTGTTTAATTGTTTATTCCAAAAGGCATGATCAAATACACGTAGTGTCCATCACGAGTGTTGAATGCTGTCTTCCACTTGTCACCAGACCTGATCCTAATAAGATTATAGGCGTACCGTAAAAGATCTAGCTTGGTAAAGAATTGAACAGACCATTACTGTGTGAAGTACTAGCCCATCCAGTCACCGCCCAGGAACGCCCATCACTTTTCCATCACATTTCTGATACCGTCTGTCCTGATCACACCAGGGCCTTTGGGCCTGATTCAGAGCCGGACGCAAGTGGATGATCGCTCGTTCGACGAACGAGCGAGAAAATGTAAATTCAAGCGGTCGCTCGTAAATTCGCTCGTAGCTAATCTTCCGCCCCAAAGTCTCCCAACCCCTCCTCTAGCTAACGAACTAGCAAAATTGCGACCGTCCAACTCCAAATTTGGTTGCAGGGAACGCTCGCACAAGTCCAAACCGGAAGTGGGCCTGTCAGATTTCGATTACCTGGTCGTTCATTCTGCATACATACTTTAATCGTATCATGCCAATCAATATATTAATTAGCTTAATTGCTCTTCACATGTTTTCAATCCGTTTTTTTTCCATTTTCAATAAACTTTATTCTTGTCCGTGTGTGTCATTTTTAACGCAGAATCCGTACGGTTTCACCAATGGTTTACTTTATCAAAAATACATGTTGTAACCAATGATCCTATTGTTTTCATGTGTTTGTGTTAGGCATATTTTAGTTTCTTCATTTCTTTATTTTTTTAAATTAGCTTACACATGTCACTGCATGAAGCCTATCATAATTCACATTAGATTTTGGAGCCTGTAGGACACATGACTCATACAATAACCAATACAATGGTTCCTGTTAATTTACAAAGTACATTAGCCAATCAAAATTTTTCTAGGGCCTTTATTAAAACTGTTTGTTGTCAAAAAAATCATTGCCATCATGAGAGCCTCCGCATTTACCACACGGGAGCTGTTGGTCCTCACCGAGGTCATGGACCGAAGGATCACCAGCCAGCCTCCCCCCATCACCAACCGGGCAAAGCGATCGGCCTATGCGGAGGTTCGCCACCACCTGCGCTCCTTCGGCTCACGCCGTAATTTCGAGCAATTAGAGCGCAGGTGGTCGGATCTGCGGTGCCGCACCCCCGGCTTGCTGGCATGTTTTCGGATGCGGATTGCTGCAAGTAAGTGTTTGTTGTTTTTATTTTGATTTGTTTTCAGCCCTATCTGCGTGTGCTTGTTTCCAGTATAGCCCTGTTTGTTTTTTGCGGCCCTATCTGCGTGTGCATGTTTGTTTCCAGTATAGCCCTGTTTGTTTATTGCGGCCCTATCTGCGTGTGCATGTTTGTTTTCAGTATAGCCATGTTTGTTGTTTTATGACATGCCTGCGTGTGCTTTTGTTCTCTGTATAGCCCTGTTTGTTGTTTTATGACATGCCTGCGTGTGCATGTTTTCAGTATAGCCCTGTTTGTTGTTTTATGACATGCCTGCGTGTGCATGTTTTCCTTTTTTTTAATGTTTGTACATTTTTGTAGTTGTAAATTTGTGTTCCACCCCCCCCCTCCAAAAAAAAACTAAACATTTTGTCAATAATCATTTAGGGGCTGAACGCAGAAGCCGGCCTCGCCGCAGACTTCGTCGCCGGGCTCGGCCCCTGACGCCGACGACAAGTCCCAGCCCATCTCCCCAACCTTCCCCCAATTCCCCCTCCACCCCTGACCGGCCAATAGCTGAGTCCCCTCCCTCTCCCAATTTGCACCACCCCCAAAATTCCCACTCCCCTCCCCCCCCTCTCTTTTCTTCACCCTCCCCTCCACCACCCCGTCGATTTTCCTACCCGTCAACTGTTTCCACCACCTCCCCTCCCTCAACCCAACAGCACTGGCCCACCTCCGAGGAGGAGGAGGATGGAGGGCCTCCAAGACCATCAAGCCCAATGACCAGTATGTTTCCCTTTTTTTGTTTTCAAAAATACTTTGTTAATTGGATATACAATGTCTTGGATATTTTTCACTGATACATATCACATCTCAAAACACTCATTCTTGTGTTTTTTTTGTTTACCCTAACAAGGGTACTTCGTCCTTTTTGGCTCGCCTTTTTGTGTGTTCATTTCTAATTTAGTATTGATACCATCTTAGCATTTACCAGTACTTGGTATTTTTCTGCCAACCTGGATCTTGTTTGCCACTAGATTTATTTGTTTAGTTTGTTTTGTAAACTTCGAATGTAAGGTGTCATTTCATTAATGGGGGGCATCCACTAGACGATTTTATCCCTGTCCAACCTCTTAACGATTTTCCCTTGAAGTTTCCCTTGAAATATGATCTTCCACTCTGAACAATTTGCAAAAGATTTGCAAAAGATTTGCAAACGATTTGCAAAAGATCTAACAATAAACTATGTTGTTTTAATCTGTGATTGAGAGCTTTCAGCTATAGTGGGCAGATAGTGGTTCATCGTTTGATCGTTCAGCGTGAACGATGTGTAAACGATGTGTAAACGATTTGTAAGCAATCAAGTGAAATTGACCTGCATGTTCAGTCGATGGAGGAGACGATCAAACGACCAGCGGGAGCGCGCATCGTACATCGTTAGAAACAATTACTGCACGATTTGCAAACGATGTTCAAACGATGTTTGAACGATTATCGAACGATTATCGAACTATTTTATCATTATCGTTCAATTGTTCAACTTTATCATCTAGTGGATACCCCCCTTTAGGATCCCTTTTTTTTTTCTACCAACAGAGGACCAGAGGCGGATGCATGGTATGCAGGAGGGCTTGGCCGCCTTGCGTGGCCACGTCATTGCCATGCTAGTGGTCCTGGACCACATGGCGGCGCTCCTTTGGAGCTGATTTTTGTATTTTCTGTTATACTGTTTAGTATTTTTTCATAAATAAAATAATTGTATGTTAATGAGTCTCATTTTTTGTATGAAAATATTACATTGTTTAACCTTCCATAAGTACACTATTTGGTCATGTTCTTTAAAGTAAGGTAAATTAGATTGTACAAAGCTCTAGTAAGTATGTAAGCTGTCACATTAAACACCTCACCATACCAATAGTTTTGTTGAAAATCCAACAGTTTGTTGTTTTTCTTGTGGTGGGTAATGTAAATAGAAACTGAAACCTGCTTAGGCCTATTTTTTACAAACTACTGATTCCCCCTAATACCTTTTTTTTTTTTCTAAGCCACAAAGCATGTTCCAAGACTTAACCATTTCACACATTACAGGATTAGGCATTATGAAAGGTGGCATTTTTTGAGCCAGGTTACACGTGCTTGTAATGTGTAAATAAACAGTCTTTTTAACAGAAAACAAAACTTTAATACACACCAAACACAAACAGAAAGTGAATTGTGATAAGCAATTCACACAGTGAAAACACACTACAAAAAACAACCTACACCAAAATCAAAAAACAAAATCAACACTCAAGAACTGTTGAAATAAGTAGCAGGCCAACATGAATCCACAAATGAGGCGATGAAATAATTGTTCCACAAGTTAGTTCCAGTGTGGCCACATGTAGACAATTTAGTGGATCAGGTAGTAGGCATCGTTTTTACATGGTTTTTAAAGGAAGACAAGAAACAAAAACGAAAACCAAGATTAAAAAGGCACATTACAATCGTACATGTAGACATTGGGACAATTAAGTAAATGTTTCTCAATAATTAACTGAAAAATCTGGCCACCACATCATCGCGTATGGCCCCCCCACATACTGACCTCCGACCAACCTCGGGGGGGCCATCCTCAGGTAAGGCATCCTGTGGCTGCATTGGGACACCACTCCTTATGGCGATGTTGTGAAATATCCCACACAGGACCACAATTTTCGAAACCATAGCCGACAAATACATGAGTTCTCCACCAGAGCGGTGGAGGCATCTGAATCGGCCTTTTAAAAGGCCGATACAGTGCTCCACCACCTGCCTGGTGGCTGTAAATGCAGAATTATACTCACTTTGTGGCCCTGGTGTGGGAGCCAAATAAGGAGTGAGCAGCCAGGGTGTGCAAGGGTAGCCACTGTCTCCTGTGAAAAAACAAATACAACAATCAGGATCACTGTGTATCAAGCTTTGCATTGGTTTCAACTAAAGGTCTCCACTTACCCAGAAGCCACGCATCACCAGCTTGTAGGTTGTCTAATTTTTGCCAAATCCCTGATTGCCGGATGACGATTGAATCATGTGCACTCCCGGGCAATTTGGCATTCAGGGACAGGATCTGGAGGGAGGCATCACATGCCACCATTACATTCAGTGAGTGATAGTGCTTGCGGTTCCTAAAAATTGCCTCCAGCTGTGCTGGAGGCTGAAGTGGTATGTGAGTACCATCCACAACCCCTATGATGTGTGGGAAGCCAGCTATTTGGTAAAAATTGGCCTTCGCCACACTAAGGGAACCCATATCCACTGGCATTTTAATAAAATGATGGAGGTGCTTGAAAAGGGCCTCCATCACTGCCCTCAGGATCCTTGAAAAGGAAGATTGGGAGATTCCGGCCACTATTCCCACTGTGGTTTGAAAGGATCCTGTGGCACAGAAATGTAACACTGCCATTAATTGCGTAAGTGGTGGTATTCCTGTAGGACTGTCAATTTGCCGCTCAAGATCACTCTCTATTAATGAGAGAGTGTCTATGATGATTTGTGGGGGAAGACGGTATCGTCTTAAAACCTCATCATCGGGCATTCCAAAAAGGGTGACACATGTTCTATATATCTGGGGCCTTGCACGCCTACGATGCCTACACCTGGGACGAGGTTGAGGTTGGTCGGGTTCCGGAAGCATGGCCAAAATAATACGACCAATATCTACCTGAAATGGTAAGCCAGGTAGTTAATGTTTGAGGAAAATGTGAAACCAAAAATATACTTATCTTTCCCGCAAAATCCTAAGATGCTTACATGCCAGGGTATTGTCATGAGTGCAACAACCTACATTTCAAAATTAGAAATTCGTGTTTCAATTTTTGGGGGTCAGATTTGAATTTTTTAATTTTTGCAAATGCGTTAAAAGATAGGGGGGAGCACACATTATTTTGAAAATGCACCCTACATTTAGTGGACAAACAAGAATGTCCAAATTTATACTCAAAAACACATTAGTGCGCTAAATAGTATGCTTTTTTACATGGGAAATAAGGAGACATTAGTGCGCTAAATAGTACACTTTTTTACATGGGGAATAAGGAGACATTAGTGTGCTAAATAGTACGCTTTTTTACATGGGGAATACGGAGACATTAGTGCGCTAAATAGTATGCTTTTTTACATGGGGAATAAGGAGACATTAGTGCTCTAAATAGTACGCTTTTTTACATGGGGAATAAGGACACATTAGTGCGCTAAATAGTACGCTTTTTTACATGGGGAATAAGGACACATTAGTGCGCTAAATAGTACGCTTTTTTACATGGGGAATAAGGACACATTAGTGCGCTAAATAGTACGCTTTTTTACATGGGGAATAAGGACACATTAGTGCGCTAAATAGTACGCTTTTTTACTTTAAAAAAAAGGAAATATATTTCGCAAAACAGTACGCTATTTTTAGTGTTAATACATGATTGTTTAAATTAAAAATAAAACATTACTTGGCAAAACATATGCGAAGACCAACACATCACAATTGTAAAATCATGAAACAATAAAAACTTACCGAAAAGTGACAAATAAGTCACAGGCCAAAAACTTCAATGGGGCACAGCCAAAATAACTATAAAAAAATAAAAATAAAATAAAATAAGTAAGAACATTTGGTTAGTAGATCCATTATTTTTTGAAGCATTTTTTAAAAAGACTTACTCAAAAAATAACCTTGTAAAATCATGAAACAATAAAAACTTACCGAAAAGTGACAAATAAGTCACAGGCCAAAAACTTCAATGGGGCACAGCCAAAATAACTATAAAAAAATAAAAATAAAATAAAATAAGTAAGAACATTTGGTTAGTAGATCCATTATTTTTTGAAGCATTTTTTAAAAAGACTTACTCAAAAAATAACCTTGTAAAATCATGAAACAATAAAAACTTACCGAAAAGTGACAAATAAGTCACAGGCCAAAAACTTCAATGGGGCACAGCCAAAATAACTATAAAAAATTTAAAAATAAAATAAAATAAGTAAGAACATTTGGTTAGTAGATCCATTATTTTTTGAAGCATTTTTTAAAAAGACTTACTCAAAAAATAACCACCCCCAAAAAAAAGAACGTCAAATCCAAAAAACAAACAGCCCAAAAAAATAAACAACTCCAACCAACCGCCTGAAACCACTAAGCACGCCAACAATCCACTCATCCAATCTAAACCTCCAACATTCATCACCCGTCACCTCGACTCGAGTCGCAACAAGCCATAAATAGTCTTTATTTTCCCGCTCAAATTAAGGATGGATCATAGGAGCGCACAATCAATGATGCGGACGAATAATGAGGATGCATGTATAAATACGTCACGGAAATTCACAAACGGTCTGCTGTAGTCCAAGTTGAGGTACTCAGAATGGCTACAGAACAGCAAAACAATGGCCAAGAGGCGCCCGGTAAGTATTTGTCTCTTTTGTATTCAAGGATTATTTAGAACACCAATTTTTTGAAAATTTGCCACAAAAAAATTAACCAATGTTTTTAAAAAAAGGTGTTGAGGATGCCATGGAAGAGGCTGCTGGGCCGAGTAGGCCAACAAAAGCTACAAAAAAAAAAGGCAGCCACAATTCTCAAGAAAGGAGATGGAGGTTTTGGTCCAAAAGTGTGTGGACACCCTGCCACAGGCAGAAAGGAATATGGGTGCAAGCCAGAAGTGGAGAATGTGGGATGAGATAGCCAGTGCTGTCAATAGGGTGGGTGAGTTGGACCGTCTAACCCGGGATGTCAAACGCTGGTACGTAAAAACTAAATTTTAATAAAAAGTGGTTACAGGGCCAAATACTGCAGGAATAATGCCAACTTTTTCACCCACAGATGGACCGATTTCAAATATCGCCTGAAGCAAAAACTGGCTGACAGGGCTAGGCATGCAAGGGGGACAGGTGGGGGTCCCACCCCTGTGTCATTGGAGCTGAATGACTTGGAAGAGCTGGCACAGGGGTGTGTGCAGGAAGAGGAGGTGTTTGGCGTGTCCAACATGGATACGGACATGCCAGACTTTGCGGCTCCTCATGTTGTCCCAGATAAATGTTGTTATGTTACCAACTCAGAAATGTGTTTATGACAATATGTAGATTCTAATGTGACTCTTTTAGCATTTTTCGCACAGAGACACAGGCGGATGAGTCTGTCCAGAGGGGAGCCTTGGCCGCAGAATTTCTGCTGGCTCTGCAGGGGAGGAAGCAGTAGATCCGGCTGGGGACCCTGCAGAAGCCAGTCCAGGGCAATCCCCCTCGCAGGCAGTGGCCCTCCTCACAGATCTCAATTTTAAATCGGATTACCACACGGAGATTCTGCAGAGGATGGACGCCAGTCTGCTACAGGTGGCGGAGGCCATGGAGCAAAATGCTGCGGCCAACGTGACCATTGGTCAGGCCCTGGCCGAAAATACCAGGGCCAACATCCGAATTGCCAATGCCCTGGAGCAGTTCGTTCGCCAGCACATGGTGGAGCCGCCCTCCCTTCCTGCCGGAACATCAGGATCCTCCACCTCTGGCACAACAACAGCCATCCCTCCAAATGTGCCTAGCCCTCTGCCTAGTCCAGAGGCCCCAACATCTGCCTCTGGACAGGCCAGCCAAAGGACATCCCGGACCCGGTCAGGCTCCCACCCTACCCCAGCCAAACGGGGCAAAAAGCAATGACAGCACTGGCTAATTTTCCCACAATCCTTCTGTGCTTGCCCCATATTCCTTAAGGGCCAAAACTTCCCTCTCCTTTCTTGTGAATTGTTTTTAATGTGTGTTATTTTCTTTTGGGCAAATGCCACTATTGTTGTGTTTGTAATTTTTCTTTGCCAAATTTTGACGTTTGCCAGAACTGAAAACTGGCAAATGCACCTTGAAAAAAAAAAAAATGTGTGTACAAAATAAAAACATTTCAAAATCTGCTCCATTGTATTGTGACATTATTTAAAAAATGGTTTTTCGGTAATCCCAGCCCTAAAAAAACAACAACAAAAAAAAACATTAATTTGAAATCAGATTCCAAAGGGTTAAAAACCATTTATGTGTTTTAAGGAACACTTTGCCAAAACAAAATGGATGGGAAGTTTCCTGGCCCATTAAAAATGTTGCTAAAACACAAACATGATGACAATATTGTTGCAATAACACAAAACCAAAAATAAAAATCCCTAAAATAAAAAAAAAAGTAAAATTTGTACTCTGTGTTCCGCATGTGTCCAAGGGGTTTTCAGAACTTTTTGCACGTGCAAAGTTACAAATAATTGTTCAATTACGTGAACATCGGCAATGCTTGCGGATTGTGGGCCTGATTCAGACCTGCTCTCTAAGCCACGGATGCACGCTTTGGACGCATGTGTATGCATCAATATGCACATGCGTGCGTCAATCACTGCAATCGGGAATCGTGCGTTCATAGTACACAAACTGGATGCAAATTTTGAGTGACAGATAGTGCCGTTTGTGGGTGGTAGCAGGGGAAGGTGCTTGTGAACGGAGGAGCGATGATGCTAACGCAGGCGTGTCTGGGTGCAAAAATGGAGTTTAATGGGTGTCCATGATTAGCAAAGGTGCGTCATTGTACATGTCACTTGGGTGTATTTCAGCCTGCCATGATCGCAGTGCTTGTGGTAGTGCATAGTTAACCAGAAGCACTGCGTTCGCATCCGATGGTACCCGATGTACCGATGGTTACATACACTCCTGAAGATTATGTGCGCAAGTGGGCGTCTGTATACACAAAGTGATCGCACGCCAAGACATATTGGGCGTGCTTATGTCTTGCCGTGCGATCACTTGCCTTGCTGGGTGTGTGCCGGAATGGCATACGCTGGGAGCGAGCATCCGCAGCTTAGCGACCGGGTCTGAATGAGCTCCTGTGTGCGACTCAGATCAGGCCCATAGAAGCATATGTACAGTCATAACCTGCAGGTGGCAGGCAGCTGAGATATGACGACTAGTTAGCAGCTAGATTTAAAGAGGTTATTTTTTAAAACCAACCTGGTTCTGCCTTTTAATATATTGCCCCTGGGCCTGCCTGCAACTCGCAGACTGTGACATATACAGTAGCACCTAGCAAAGGCATTTCTAGAGAGGAGGGGGCCTGTGTGCAGTCTTCGTCACGGGCCCCCTCCTTTCTGTCCGGCGGCCAGCTGCTCACTGAGAGGTGCGTGGCCAGCATTGGACTTATAGACTGTGAGCACTAGAGTGTGCCCAGAGTCTATAACGCATGCACAGGTCACCGGGAAAATGGCCACAGCGGCCATTTTCCAGCCATTTTTAACAGGCGCAGATACCGGAGCCGACTCAGAACTCTGGAGAGGTAAGTTTTATGGGTGCAGGGTGCACGGTGCGGGTCCCCCCTGGACCCATTATAAATATACCCCTGGCCCCTAGTATAATGAACAGTTTTATCCACTTGCCTGGCATGGTCGTATCAGATACAACCGCACCAGGCTGGGCTTTCCCTGACATGGTCGTATCTGATACGACCAGTCAGAAAATGGCCACTAGGCGGCTGTGGGAAGCTAATCTTCCCGCAGCCGCCTACATCAGAGGGACCTTCTGGTCCCTCTGCAAGAATGGCTGCCTCTCCAGCGTGTCCGATCACTGCTGGCCACAGTGATCGGGCACCGTAAGTAGCCCCCCCCATAGAAGCAGCCGTGCTGCCTTTTGTGACCCGATCACTGTGGCCAGCAGTGATCGGGCAGCCATCCACACCCTTCAGCAACCAGCAGTAGCGGCAGCTCTGGTAGCCGATGCTACTGCTATCTATCCGGGCCGCCAGCGGGACACCCTCCTGCTGCGGCTCCGGAACTACAGTGATCACATAGTGATCACTGTGTGTGAAGGAGCAGCGACGGATGCAGGTGTGGCTACAGCCCACACATTTCACAAAGACCGAAAAAAAAGGAACAATATTTTAATTGTTTGTGTAGCACACTTTGAGGGTGTCACCACCCTTTAACAGACAGACGCACGCTTGTCGCTGCTGCTTTAAGGATGCAGGTGCGGCTACAGCCCACACAATTCACAAAGACAGAAAAAAGAAGAATATTTTTATTGTTTGTGTAGCACACTTTGAGGGTGTCACCACCCTTTAACAGACAGACGCACGCTTGTCGCTGCTGCTTTGAGGATGCAAGTGCGGCTACATCGCACACAAGTCACAAACACATTAAAAAAATAGTTTTTTATTTTTTGGAGCACTTTGAGAGTTACACCACCCTTTAACAGACAGACGCACGCTTGTCGCTGCTGCTTTAAGGATGCAGGTGCGGCTACAGCCCACACATTTCACAAAGACAGAAAAAAAAGAACAATATTTTAATTGTTTGTGTAGCACACTTTGAGGGTGTCACCACCCTTTAACAGACAGACGCACGCTTGTCGCTGCTGCTTTGAGGATGCAGGTGGAATCTAGACGGGATTTGGAACCGAGGACACACTACCTCCATCAATTGTCTAAATCCCACTGCACTAATGGCGGATACCGGACGCACGTCTAACACCAACATAGCAGTCAAGGCCTCAGTTATATGTTTTGCTTCAGGATGACTGCTGTCGTACTTCATCCTCATCGCTAGGGACTGTTGGAGGGTCAATTGTTTAGTAAAAGTAGTGATGTTCCTACTTCCTCTCTGGGATGATGAACAACTCCCAGCAGCAGCAACAGCACTAGGAGGAAGTGGTTCTTGATCTTTCCCTATTTTATTTTTATCGGAGAAAGTTTGGTCCTCCATTTATGTTATATTGATATATACGTGCGGCTAAAGCGCACACAAACACAGAAAATATTTTTTTATTTTTGCTGGAGAGTAGTGCACTTTGTGGGTTACACCACCCTTTAAGAAATGAGCCAGCCGGCTCTTTACTTATGGGACACAGGCGCACGCTTGGCGCTGCTCCTTTGTTGATGCACGTGCAGCCACAGTGCACACAAGTCACAAACACAGAAAATATATATTTTTTTGGTTTGGAGTGTACTTTGGGGGTTACAGAACCCTTTAACGGTCAAGCCAGCCGGCCCTTTACTTATGACACAGGCGCACGCTTGGCACTACTTTGTTGATGCACGTGCGGCTACTGCGCACACAATTCACAAACACAGAAAATAATTTTTTTTTTGGTTTGGACTTGAGTGTACTTTCGGGGGTTACAGCACCCTTTAACGGTCAAGCCAGCCGGCCCTTTACTTATGACACAGGCGCACGCTTGGTACTACTTTGTTGATGCACGTGCGGCTACTGCGCACACAATTCACAAACACAGAAAATAATTTTTTTTTGGTTTGGACTGGAGTGTACTTTGGGGGTTACAGCACCCTTTAACGGTCAAGCCAGCCGGCCCTTTACTTATGACACAGGCGCACGCTTGGCACTACTTTGTTGATGCACGTGCGGCTACTGCGCACACAATTCACAAACACAGAAAATAATTTTTTTTTTGGTTTGGACTGGAGTGTACTTTGGGGGTTACAGCACCCTTTAACGGTCAAGCCAGCCGGCCCTTTACTTATGACACAGGCGCACGCTTGGCACTACTTTGTTGATGCACGTGCGGCTACTGCGCACACAATTCACAAACACAGAAAATAATTTTTTTTTTGGTTTGGACTGGAGTGTACTTTCGGGGGTTACAGCACCCTTTAACGGTCAAGCCAGCCGGCCCTTTACTTATGACACAGGTGCACGCTTGGCACTACTTTGTTGATGCACGTGTGGCTACTGCGCACACAATTCACAAACACAGAAAATTATTATTTTTTTGGTTTGGACTGGAGTGTACTTTCGGGGGTTACAGCACCCTTTAACGGTCAAGCCAGCCGGCCCTTTACTTATGACACAGGCGCACGCTTGGCACTACTTTGTTGATGCACGTGCGGCTACTGCGCACACAATTCACAAACACAGAAAATAATTTTTTTTTTGGTTTGGACTGGAGTGTACTTTCGGGGGTTACAGCACCCTTTAACGGTCAAGCCAGCCGGCCCTTTACTTATGACACAGGCGCACACTTGGCACTACTTTGTTGATGCACGTGCGGCTACTGCGCACACAATTCACAAACACAGAAAATATATTATTTTTTTAGCACTTGGGGGGAGCACCCCTGATGGACAGAGCACCCCCTGGACAACACTACAGCACCCCTTTAGGACTGGGACACTGCACAGGACTTTGGAGTGGACACAGCCCCTATGGAGAACTGACTGCACAACACAGTCCAGGCAGCCCCTATGGACTTTGAAGTAGTGGACACAGCAACTATTAACAACATCAGCACAGCACAACACAGCCAGCCCCTATGGACTTTGAAGTAGTGGACAACAGCAGCACTACACTACACTACACTACACAGCCCTAACTCCCACCCTCCCTCTTCACTGTCCACAGCCGAGTGAGAAAATGGCGCCGACGCGGGTACCTTATATAGGATCCAAAACTCGCGAGACTCGGAAGGCGGGATGATGACGTTTTGCCTCGATTTCAGATCCGAGTCAGGCGGGAAAAGTCGAGCCTGACTCGGATCGGACTCGGATCGGGGGGGCTCGGGGGGGGTTCGGATTTCAGAAATCCGAACCCGCTCACCCCTAATATATATATATATATATATATATATATTTTTGATATTGTAGATGTACCCAGCGCCAACAGCAGAAAAAATTACCACCTTATAACCCTTCTGGGTTTATAATGACTCTCAGTGTATTGCACTCCTCTATTAAAGGTGTCAGCTCTTAACAACAAAAGTCTGGTGGTGGCTAGCCACCATAAATTAAAATAAAGATAGTGTACACATAGGTTGAAATGTGAGCGACAAAAGTGCTTTGTACACTCTATTAACTATTTAAATAATTCAGTAAATCTGTGAAAAACGCTTAGTAATTCATATGTAGTGTTTTAAAACAAAGTGCAGAAATAAACACATAAAGTGCCAAGTGAATAATTTAACCTCAATAAATAATATATGCAAGTGAATAAATACGTGTTTAAAATAATAGGAATATATCTAAATATTAAAAAAAATATTTAATTCATAAATATGACACCTACAATAATGAAAAGTACATAAAAACATAGCAATAAATGATATACATAGGATAAAAAGGAGGAATAAACTGAAAAAAGCTTATCTTTTAGATAAAAAAGAAATTGAAGAGTTCATGGATATATGATCAGCCCCCAACGCGTTTCGTCAATCTATGACTTCAACAAGGGGATATACTGTGTATGTATATATATATATATGTATATAAAATGTTCGATCGATATATCGATGATTATCGCAGAGCCTCTGATTAGGGAAGGCAACTGGCCATCGATGGTTTGCAAACCATCGATGGTCTGACTGAAGACAAGTGGTTTGCCATTGCTTGTGGCCATCAATGTTGCACCATCGATGGCAAACCTCGATCGATGTTTAGAAAACATCGGCAGTTGTGGTGTACACAGATCTCCTCGACCAATCGCAAAACAATTGATGGCTTCTATCGATGGTTGAACCATCGATGGTACAGCCGTCAATGGCCATCACTACAGTATAATATAAAAATTGCTATTTTTATGGTATACTGTGTTTTTAAAAAAAAAATTTTTCAAATAAAATAGTGATGGATAAGTTTAAAATTATGTTCGTGACCTAATTCAATCATAAAAGAAACCAACAATTTTGGAGCGGTTTTTGGAAAAAGAATTAGTCCGTTAAGTGGTTAAACTATTTAAATCACTATTCATATACACTGTAATAATATATTTGTAAAATTCATTAAAATGTCTACAAAAGCATGACCGATCTTCATTGACATATGAACGGAGGCAAAGGAATGTCCATAGAATAATTGATGCTACTCAGAACGTTATAGCAAAGTTTGGCTTGCAGGATATATAAATAAAGCATACGGGAGAGATTTATGGAAGAAAAAAATTAGTTACAATTTTCCATAATAAAATTAATGAACAAAATCATACAAAACCAGAGATTAGGAATAGACTGCTACTAATTGCTATAAATGGCCTATTTTCCATGAGATTCTCAGTAGCGCTGAAAATTGTTTATTATAAATTAATTATTTTCTACCATAAATCTCTTCTGCAAACTTTCATTTTTATATCCTGCAAGTTTCGCTGAAATCTGACTTATAGATCATTTGCTCTGAGTAGCGTCAGTTATTTCATGAACACCCTGCACGGTCTCCTGTGTTTTGGAACCTTGTGTATTTCGCAGATCTTTTAACCTTTGCAGGAAATTATGAGAGTGACTAAAGAGCTTGAGTGTTATCCTCTCCAACGAAAGTACAAAGCATTGGAAAACACAAAAAACCCTCCATGTTCCCTGACTTCTAATAAGAAATTGCTCTGCTACCTCTTGCTAAATTGTCCTCCCATAAGGAGGTCTACTATAACAGTCCTGCAGAAATAAAATGATTCAGCGCTCTATTCAGTTTGTATCTGAGTCCCCCAGATAAGAGCCCCAGAAACGAGGATGCATTCAGCCGGCCTGGTAGGGTATCTCTTCCTTATAATAACCTCTCCCACAGTCCTACCAACTACAGCCAATCACTGCCCACTGGCACAGTTTTACACAGCACAATAAAAGACTTTGAAAGCCCCAGCTCTCGGCTTCTCACTGGGAGTCCAGAATTCAGGATGCACAGCTTCTCTCCAAAACAGAGAAAATTTATTATTGGCAGTAATGTAGTCGCCCTGCTTTGAGGAAGATCTAAAATTTAGACAGGCAGCTGTGTAAACAGCAACCACCTTCAATATGGTGTTAATAAGTATTTTCGGTGATATGTAGACGCACCATGTTCCCCGAGGCCCCAGCTGTCACATGCATATGCTACATTAGTAAGGCAACCTGGAAAATGGTTACATTATAGTAAGCATTTTGATAAAAATTTATCTGAAAATGTTATGGCAACAATATTTGACGCTGTTTGTAATATTTGCATGTAGAGACATGTGCTTTGAGCAGTTTACCAGAACGATAACTGCACGTGTTTACCCCTATTATTAGGATCACGATTAATCCCTATGTTGAAAGATGCACCAATGTCACTGTGTGCCCTGTGCACAGACTGCTATGTAGCCTTATCCTATTCACCCACCACTCACACCAATGTCACTGTGTGCCCTGTGCACAGACTGATATGTAGCCTATACTATTCACCCACCACTCACACCAATGTCACTGTGTGTCCTGTGCACAGACGGCTATGTACCCTATCCTATTCACCCCCCACTCACACCAATATCACTGTGTGCCCTGTGCACAGAATTCTATGTAACCTATCCTATTCACCCACCACTCACCAATGTCACTGTATGCCCTGTGCACAGACTGCTATGTAGCCTATCCTATTCACCCACCACTCACACCAATGTCACTGTGTGTCCTGTGCACAGACTGCTATGTAGCCTTATCCTATTCACCCACCTCTCAAACCAATGTCACTGTGTGCCCTGTGCTTAGACTGCTATGTAGCCTTATCCTATTCACCCACCACTCACACCAATGTCACTGTGTGCCCTGTGCACAGACTGCTATGTAACTTGTCCTATTCACCCACCACTCACACCAATGTCACTGTGTACCCTGTGCACAGACTGCTAGTAACCTATCCTATTCACCCACCACTCACAATAATGTCACTGTGTGCCCTGTGCTCAGGCTGCTAAGTAGCCTTATCCTATTCACCCACCACTCACACCAATGTCACTGTGTGCCCTGTGCACAGACTGCTATGTAACTTGTCCTATTCACCCACCACTCACACCAATGTCACTGTGTGCCCTGTGCACAGACTGCTACATAGCCTGATCCTATTCAGCCACCACTCACACCAATGTCACTGTGTGCCCTGTGCACAGACTGCTATGTAAACTTATCCTATTCACCCACCACTCACACCAATGTCACTGTGTGCCCTGTGCACAGACTGCTATGTAGCCTATCCTATTCACCCACCACTCACACCAATGTCACTGTGTGTCCTGTGCACAGACTGCTATGTAGCCTTATCCTATTCACCCACCTCTCAAACCAATGTCACTGTGTGCCCTGTGCTTAGACTGCTATGTAGCCTTATCCTATTCACCCACCACTCACACCAATGTCACTGTGTGCCCTGTGCACAGACTGCTATGTAACTTGTCCTATTCACCCACCACTCACACCAATGTCACTGTGTACCCTGTGCACAGACTGCTAGTAACCTATCCTATTCACCCACCACTCACAATAATGTCACTGTGTGCCCTGTGCTCAGGCTGCTAAGTAGCCTTATCCTATTCACCCACCACTCACACCAATGTCACTGTGTGCCCTGTGCACAGACTGCTATGTAACTTGTCCTATTCACCCACCACTCACACCAATGTCACTGTGTGCCCTGTGCACAGACTGCTACATAGCCTGATCCTATTCACCCACCACTCACACCAATGTCACTGTGTGCCCTGTGCACAGACTGCTATGTAAACTTATCCTATTCACCCACCACTCACACCAATGTCACTGTGTGCCCTGTGCACAGACTGCTATGTAACCTCTCCAATTCACCCACCACTCACACAAATGTCACTGTGTGCCCTGTGCACAGACTGCTATCTAGCCTATCCTATTCACCCACCACTCACACCAATGTCACTGTGTGCCCTATGCACAGATTGCTATGTAGCCTATCCTATTCACCCACCACTCACTAATGTCACTGTATGCCCTGTGCACAGACTGCTATGTAGCCTATCCTATTCACCCACCACTCACACCAATGTCACTATATGCCCTGTGCACAGACTGCTATGTGTCCTATCCTATTCACCCACCACTCACTAATGTCACTGTATGCCCTGTGCACAGACTGCTATGTAGCCTATCCTATTCACCCACCACTCACACCAATGTCACTGTGTGTCCTGTGCACAGACTGCTATGTAGCCTGTCCTATTCACCCACCTCTCCCACCAATGTCACTGTGTGCCCTATGCACAGACTGCTATGTGCCCTGTCCTATTCACCCACCACTCACCAAAGTCACTGTATGCCCTGTGCACAGACTGCTATGTAGCCTTATCCTATTCACCCACCACTCACACCAATGTCACTGTGTGCCCTGTGCACAGAATGCTATGTAACCTCTCCTATTCACCCACCCTCACCAATGTCACTGTATGCCCTGTGCACAGACTGCTATGTACCCTATCCTATTCACCCACCACTCACACCAATGTCACTGTGTGCCCTGTGCACAGACTGCTATGTGCCCTATCCTATTCACCCACCCTCACCAATGTCACTGTATGCCATGTGCACAGACTGCTATGTAGCCTTATCCTATACATCCATCACTCACACCAATGTCACTGTGTGTCCTGTGCACAGACTGCTATGTAGCCTGTCCTATTCACCCACCACTCACACCAATGTCACTGTGTGCCCTGTGCACAGACTGCTATGTAACCTCTCCTATTCACCCACCCTCACCAATGTCACTGTATGCCCTGTGCACAGACTGCTATGTACCCTATCCTATTCACCCACCACTCACACCAATGTCACTGTGTGCCCTGTGCACAGACTGCTATGTAACCTCTCCTATTCACCCACCACTCACACAAATGTCACTGTGTGCCCTGTGCACAGACTGCTATCTAGCCTATCCTATTCACCCACCACTCCACCAATGTCACTGTGTGCCCTGTGCACATACTGCTATGCAGCCTGTCCTATTCACCCACCACTCACACCAATGTCACTGTGTGCCCTGTGCACAGACTGCTATGTGTCCTATCCTATTCACCCACCACTCACTAATGTCACTGTATGCCCTGTGCACAGACTGCTATGTAGCCTATCCTATTCACCCACCACTCACATCAATGTCACTGTGTGTCCTGTGCACAGACTGCAATGTAGCCTGTCCTATTCACCCACCTCTCACACCCATGTCACTGTGTGCCCTATGCACAGACTGCTATGTGCCTGTCCTATTCACCCACCACTCACCAATGTCACTGTATGCCCTGTGCACAGACTGCTATGTAGCCTATCCTATTCACCCACCACTCACACCAATGTCACTGTGTGTCATGTGCACAGACTGCTATGTAGCCTGTCCTATTCACCCACCACTCACATCAATGTCACTGTGTGCCCTGTGCACAGACTGCTATGTGCCCTATCCTATTCACCCACCACTCACCAATGTCACTGTGTGCCCTGTGCACAGACTGCCATGTAGCCTATCCTATTCACCCACCACTCACACCAATGTCACTGTGTGTCCTGTGCACAGACTGCTATATAGCCTGTCCTATTCACCCACCTCTCACACCAATGTCACTGTGTGCCCTGTGCACAGACTGCTATGTAGCCTATCCTATTCACCTACCATTCACACCAATGTCACTGTGTGCACTGTGCACAGACTGCTATGTAGCCTTATCCTATTCACCCACCACTCACACCAATGTCACTGTGTGCCTTGTGCTCAGGTTGCTATGTAGCCTTATCCTATTCACCCACCACTCACACCAATGTCACTGTGTGCCCTGTGCACAGACTGCTATGTAACCTGTCCTATTCACCCACCACTCAGACGTATGACACTGTGTGCCCTGTGCACAGACTGCTATGTAGCTTTATCCAATTCACCCACCACTCACACCAATGTCACTGTGTGCCCTGTGCACAGACTGCTATGTAACCTCTCCTATTCACCCACCACTCACACAAATGTCACTGTGTGCCCTGTGCACAGACTGCTATCTAGCCTATCCTATTCACCCACCACTCCACCAATGTCACTGTGTGCCCTGTGCACATACTGCTATGCAGCCTGTCCTATTCACCCACCACTCACACCAATGTCACTGTGTGCCCTGTGCACAGACTGCTATGTGTCCTATCCTATTCACCCACCACTCACTAATGTCACTGTATGCCCTGTGCACAGACTGCTATGTAGCCTATCCTATTCACCCACCACTCACATCAATGTCACTGTGTGTCCTGTGCACAGACTGCAATGTAGCCTGTCCTATTCACCCACCTCTCACACCAATGTCACTGTGTGCCCTATGCACAGACTGCTATGTGCCTGTCCTATTCACCCACCACTCACCAATGTCACTGTATGCCCTGTGCACAGACTGCTATGTAGCCTATCCTATTCACCCACCACTCACACCAATGTCACTGTGTGTCATGTGCACAGACTGCTATGTAGCCTGTCCTATTCACCCACCACTCACATCAATGTCACTGTGTGCCCTGTGCACAGACTGCTATGTGCCCTATCCTATTCACCCACCACTCACCAATGTCACTGTGTGCCCTGTGCACAGACTGCCATGTAGCCTATCCTATTCACCCACCACTCACACCAATGTCACTGTGTGTCCTGTGCACAGACTGCTATATAGCCTGTCCTATTCACCCACCTCTCACACCAATGTCACTGTGTGCCCTGTGCACAGACTGCTATGTAGCCTATCCTATTCACCTACCATTCACACCAATGTCACTGTGTGCACTGTGCACAGACTGCTATGTAGCCTTATCCTATTCACCCACCACTCACACCAATGTCACTGTGTGCCTTGTGCTCAGGTTGCTATGTAGCCTTATCCTATTCACCCACCACTCACACCAATGTCACTGTGTGCCCTGTGCACAGACTGCTATGTAACCTGTCCTATTCACCCACCACTCAGACGTATGACACTGTGTGCCCTGTGCACAGACTGCTATGTAGCCTATCCTATTCACCCACCACTCACACCAATGTCACTGTGTGTCATGTGCACAGACTGCTATGTAGCCTGTCCTATTCACCCACCACTCACATCAATGTCACTGTGTGCCCTGTGCACAGACTGCTATGTGCCCTATCCTATTCACCCACCACTCACCAATGTCACTGTGTGCCCTGTGCACAGACTGCCATGTAGCCTATCCTATTCACCCACCACTCACACCAATGTCACTGTGTGTCCTGTGCACAGACTGCTATATAGCCTGTCCTATTCACCCACCTCTCACACCAATGTCACTGTGTGCACTGTGCACAGACTGCTATGTAGCCTTATCCTATTCACCCACCACTCACACCAATGTCACTGTGTGCCTTGTGCTCAGGTTGCTATGTAGCCTTATCCTATTCACCCACCACTCACACCAATGTCACTGTGTGCCCTGTGCACAGACTGCTATGTAACCTGTCCTATTCACCCACCACTCAGACGTATGACACTGTGTGCCCTGTGCACAGACTGCTATGTAGCTTTATCCAATTCACCCACCACTCACACCAATGTCACTGTGTGCCCTGTGCACAGACTGCTATGTAACCTCTCCTATTCACCCACCACTCACACAAATGTCACTGTGTGCCCTGTGCACAGACTGCTATCTAGCCTATCCTATTCACCCACCACTCCACCAATGTCACTGTGTGCCCTGTGCACATACTGCTATGCAGCCTGTCCTATTCACCCACCACTCACACCAATGTCACTGTGTGCCCTGTGCACAGACTGCTATGTGTCCTATCCTATTCACCCACCACTCACTAATGTCACTGTATGCCCTGTGCACAGACTGCTATGTAGCCTATCCTATTCACCCACCACTCACATCAATGTCACTGTGTGTCCTGTGCACAGACTGCAATGTAGCCTGTCCTATTCACCCACCTCTCACACCAATGTCACTGTGTGCCCTATGCACAGACTGCTATGTGCCTGTCCTATTCACCCACCACTCACCAATGTCACTGTATGCCCTGTGCACAGACTGCTATGTAGCCTATCCTATTCACCCACCACTCACACCAATGTCACTGTGTGTCATGTGCACAGACTGCTATGTAGCCTGTCCTATTCACCCACCACTCACATCAATGTCACTGTGTGCCCTGTGCACAGACTGCTATGTGCCCTATCCTATTCACCCACCACTCACCAATGTCACTGTGTGCCCTGTGCACAGACTGCCATGTAGCCTATCCTATTCACCCACCACTCACACCAATGTCACTGTGTGTCCTGTGCACAGACTGCTATATAGCCTGTCCTATTCACCCACCTCTCACACCAATGTCACTGTGTGCCCTGTGCACAGACTGCTATGTAGCCTATCCTATTCACCTACCATTCACACCAATGTCACTGTGTGCACTGTGCACAGACTGCTATGTAGCCTTATCCTATTCACCCACCACTCACACAAATGTCACTGTGTGCCTTGTGCTCAGGTTGCTATGTAGCCTTATCCTATTCACCCACCACTCACACCAATGTCACTGTGTGCCCTGTGCACAGACTGCTATGTAACCTCTCCAATTCACCCACCACTCACACAAATGTCACTGTGTGCCCTGTGCACAGACTGCTATCTAGCCTATCCTATTCACCCACCACTCACACCAATGTCACTGTGTGCCCTATGCACAGATTGCTATGTAGCCTATCCTATTCACCCACCACTCACTAATGTCACTGTATGCCCTGTGCACAGACTGCTATGTAGCCTATCCTATTCACCCACCACTCACACCAATGTCACTATATGCCCTGTGCACAGACTGCTATGTGTCCTATCCTATTCACCCACCACTCACTAATGTCACTGTATGCCCTGTGCACAGACTGCTATGTAGCCTATCCTATTCACCCACCACTCACACCAATGTCACTGTGTGTCCTGTGCACAGACTGCTATGTAGCCTGTCCTATTCACCCACCTCTCCCACCAATGTCACTGTGTGCCCTATGCACAGACTGCTATGTGCCCTGTCCTATTCACCCACCACTCACCAAAGTCACTGTATGCCCTGTGCACAGACTGCTATGTAGCCTTATCCTATTCACCCACCACTCACACCAATGTCACTGTGTGCCCTGTGCACAGAATGCTATGTAACCTCTCCTATTCACCCACCCTCACCAATGTCACTGTATGCCCTGTGCACAGACTGCTATGTACCCTATCCTATTCACCCACCACTCACACCAATGTCACTGTGTGCCCTGTGCACAGACTGCTATGTGCCCTATCCTATTCACCCACCCTCACCAATGTCACTGTATGCCATGTGCACAGACTGCTATGTAGCCTTATCCTATACATCCATCACTCACACCAATGTCACTGTGTGTCCTGTGCACAGACTGCTATGTAGCCTGTCCTATTCACCCACCACTCACACCAATGTCACTGTGTGCCCTGTGCACAGACTGCTATGTAACCTCTCCTATTCACCCACCCTCACCAATGTCACTGTATGCCCTGTGCACAGACTGCTATGTACCCTATCCTATTCACCCACCACTCACACCAATGTCACTGTGTGCCCTGTGCACAGACTGCTATGTAACCTCTCCTATTCACCCACCACTCACACAAATGTCACTGTGTGCCCTGTGCACAGACTGCTATCTAGCCTATCCTATTCACCCACCACTCCACCAATGTCACTGTGTGCCCTGTGCACATACTGCTATGCAGCCTGTCCTATTCACCCACCACTCACACCAATGTCACTGTGTGCCCTGTGCACAGACTGCTATGTGTCCTATCCTATTCACCCACCACTCACTAATGTCACTGTATGCCCTGTGCACAGACTGCTATGTAGCCTATCCTATTCACCCACCACTCACATCAATGTCACTGTGTGTCCTGTGCACAGACTGCAATGTAGCCTGTCCTATTCACCCACCTCTCACACCCATGTCACTGTGTGCCCTATGCACAGACTGCTATGTGCCTGTCCTATTCACCCACCACTCACCAATGTCACTGTATGCCCTGTGCACAGACTGCTATGTAGCCTATCCTATTCACCCACCACTCACACCAATGTCACTGTGTGTCATGTGCACAGACTGCTATGTAGCCTGTCCTATTCACCCACCACTCACATCAATGTCACTGTGTGCCCTGTGCACAGACTGCTATGTGCCCTATCCTATTCACCCACCACTCACCAATGTCACTGTGTGCCCTGTGCACAGACTGCCATGTAGCCTATCCTATTCACCCACCACTCACACCAATGTCACTGTGTGTCCTGTGCACAGACTGCTATATAGCCTGTCCTATTCACCCACCTCTCACACCAATGTCACTGTGTGCCCTGTGCACAGACTGCTATGTAGCCTATCCTATTCACCTACCATTCACACCAATGTCACTGTGTGCACTGTGCACAGACTGCTATGTAGCCTTATCCTATTCACCCACCACTCACACCAATGTCACTGTGTGCCTTGTGCTCAGGTTGCTATGTAGCCTTATCCTATTCACCCACCACTCACACCAATGTCACTGTGTGCCCTGTGCACAGACTGCTATGTAACCTGTCCTATTCACCCACCACTCAGACGTATGACACTGTGTGCCCTGTGCACAGACTGCTATGTAGCTTTATCCAATTCACCCACCACTCACACCAATGTCACTGTGTGCCCTGTGCACAGACTGCTATGTAACCTCTCCTATTCACCCACCACTCACACAAATGTCACTGTGTGCCCTGTGCACAGACTGCTATCTAGCCTATCCTATTCACCCACCACTCCACCAATGTCACTGTGTGCCCTGTGCACATACTGCTATGCAGCCTGTCCTATTCACCCACCACTCACACCAATGTCACTGTGTGCCCTGTGCACAGACTGCTATGTGTCCTATCCTATTCACCCACCACTCACTAATGTCACTGTATGCCCTGTGCACAGACTGCTATGTAGCCTATCCTATTCACCCACCACTCACATCAATGTCACTGTGTGTCCTGTGCACAGACTGCAATGTAGCCTGTCCTATTCACCCACCTCTCACACCAATGTCACTGTGTGCCCTATGCACAGACTGCTATGTGCCTGTCCTATTCACCCACCACTCACCAATGTCACTGTATGCCCTGTGCACAGACTGCTATGTAGCCTATCCTATTCACCCACCACTCACACCAATGTCACTGTGTGTCATGTGCACAGACTGCTATGTAGCCTGTCCTATTCACCCACCACTCACATCAATGTCACTGTGTGCCCTGTGCACAGACTGCTATGTGCCCTATCCTATTCACCCACCACTCACCAATGTCACTGTGTGCCCTGTGCACAGACTGCCATGTAGCCTATCCTATTCACCCACCACTCACACCAATGTCACTGTGTGTCCTGTGCACAGACTGCTATATAGCCTGTCCTATTCACCCACCTCTCACACCAATGTCACTGTGTGCCCTGTGCACAGACTGCTATGTAGCCTATCCTATTCACCTACCATTCACACCAATGTCACTGTGTGCACTGTGCACAAACTGCTATGTAGCCTTATCCTATTCACCCACCACTCACACCAATGTCACTGTGTGCCTTGTGCTCAGGTTGCTATGTAGCCTTATCCTATTCACCCACCACTCACACCAATGTCACTGTGTGCCCTGTGCACAGACTGCTATGTAACCTGTCCTATTCACCCACCACTCAGACGTATGACACTGTGTGCCCTGTGCACAGACTGCTATGTAGCTTTATCCAATTCACCCACCACTCACACCAATGTCACTGTGTGCCCTGTGCACAGACTGCTATGTAACCTCTCCTATTCACCCACCACTCACACAAATGTCACTGTGTGCCCTGTGCACAGACTGCTATCTAGCCTATCCTATTCACCCACCACTCCACCAATGTCACTGTGTGCCCTGTGCACATACTGCTATGCAGCCTGTCCTATTCACCCACCACTCACACCAATGTCACTGTGTGCCCTGTGCACAGACTGCTATGTGTCCTATCCTATTCACCCACCACTCACTAATGTCACTGTATGCCCTGTGCACAGACTGCTATGTAGCCTATCCTATTCACCCACCACTCACATCAATGTCACTGTGTGTCCTGTGCACAGACTGCAATGTAGCCTGTCCTATTCACCCACCTCTCACACCAATGTCACTGTGTGCCCTATGCACAGACTGCTATGTGCCTGTCCTATTCACCCACCACTCACCAATGTCACTGTATGCCCTGTGCACAGACTGCTATGTAGCCTATCCTATTCACCCACCACTCACACCAATGTCACTGTGTGTCATGTGCACAGACTGCTATGTAGCCTGTCCTATTCACCCACCACTCACATCAATGTCACTGTGTGCCCTGTGCACAGACTGCTATGTGCCCTATCCTATTCACCCACCACTCACCAATGTCACTGTGTGCCCTGTGCACAGACTGCCATGTAGCCTATCCTATTCACCCACCACTCACACCAATGTCACTGTGTGTCCTGTGCACAGACTGCTATATAGCCTGTCCTATTCACCCACCTCTCACACCAATGTCACTGTGTGCCCTGTGCACAGACTGCTATGTAGCCTATCCTATTCACCTACCATTCACACCAATGTCACTGTGTGCACTGTGCACAGACTGCTATGTAGCCTTATCCTATTCACCCACCACTCACACCAATGTCACTGTGTGCCTTGTGCTCAGGTTGCTATGTAGCCTTATCCTATTCACCCACCACTCACACCAATGTCACTGTGTGCCCTGTGCACAGACTGCTATGTAACCTGTCCTATTCACCCACCACTCAGACGTATGACACTGTGTGCCCTGTGCACAGACTGCTATGTAGCTTTATCCAATTCACCCACCACTCACACCAATGTCACTGTGTGCCCTGTGCACAGACTGCTATGTAACCTCTCCTATTCACCCACCACTCACACAAATGTCACTGTGTGCCCTGTGCACAGACTGCTATCTAGCCTATCCTATTCACCCACCACTCCACCAATGTCACTGTGTGCCCTGTGCACATACTGCTATGCAGCCTGTCCTATTCACCCACCACTCCCACCAATGTCACTGTGTGCCCTGTGCACAGACTGCTATGTGTCCTATCCTATTCACCCACCACTCACTAATGTCACTGTATGCCCTGTGCACAGACTGCTATGTAGCCTATCCTATTCACCCACCACTCACATCAATGTCACTGTGTGTCCTGTGCACAGACTGCAATGTAGCCTGTCCTATTCACCCACCTCTCACACCAATGTCACTGTGTGCCCTATGCACAGACTGCTATGTGCCTGTCCTATTCACCCACCACTCACCAATGTCACTGTATGCCCTGTGCACAGACTGCTATGTAGCCTATCCTATTCACCCACCACTCACACCAATGTCACTGTGTGTCATGTGCACAGACTGCTATGTAGCCTGTCCTATTCACCCACCACTCACATCAATGTCACTGTGTGCCCTGTGCACAGACTGCTATGTGCCCTATTCTATTCACCCACCACTCACCAATGTCACTGTGTGCCCTGTGCACAGACTGCCATGTAGCCTATCCTATTCACCCACCACTCACACCAATGTCACTGTGTGTCCTGTGCACAGACTGCTATATAGCCTGTCCTATTCACCCACCTCTCACACCAATGTCACTGTGTGCCCTGTGCACAGACTGCTATGTAGCCTATCCTATTCACCTACCATTCACACCAATGTCACTGTGTGCACTGTGCACAGACTGCTATGTAGCCTTATCCTATTCACCCACCACTCACACCAATGTCACTGTGTGCCTTGTGCTCAGGTTGCTATGTAGCCTTATCCTATTCACCCACCACTCACACCAATGTCACTGTGTGCCCTGTGCACAGACTGCTATGTAACCTGTCCTATTCACCCACCACTCAGACGTATGACACTGTGTGCCCTGTGCACAGACTGCTATGTAGCTTTATCCAATTCACCCACCACTCACACCAATGTCACTGTGTGCCCTGTGCACAGACTGCTATGTAACCTCTCCTATTCACCCACCACTCACACAAATGTCACTGTGTGCCCTGTGCACAGACTGCTATCTAGCCTATCCTATTCACCCACCACTCCACCAATGTCACTGTGTGCCCTGTGCACATACTGCTATGCAGCCTGTCCTATTCACCCACCACTCACACCAATGTCACTGTGTGCCCTGTGCACAGACTGCTATGTGTCCTATCCTATTCACCCACCACTCACTAATGTCACTGTATGCCCTGTGCACAGACTGCTATGTAGCCTATCCTATTCACCCACCACTCACATCAATGTCACTGTGTGTCCTGTGCACAGACTGCAATGTAGCCTGTCCTATTCACCCACCTCTCACACCAATGTCACTGTGTGCCCTATGCACAGACTGCTATGTGCCTGTCCTATTCACCCACCACTCACCAATGTCACTGTATGCCCTGTGCACAGACTGCTATGTAGCCTATCCTATTCACCCACCACTCACACCAATGTCACTGTGTGTCATGTGCACAGACTGCTATGTAGCCTGTCCTATTCACCCACCACTCACATCAATGTCACTGTGTGCCCTGTGCACAGACTGCTATGTGCCCTATCCTATTCACCCACCACTCACCAATGTCACTGTGTGCCCTGTGCACAGACTGCCATGTAGCCTATCCTATTCACCCACCACTCACACCAATGTCACTGTGTGTCCTGTGCACAGACTGCTATATAGCCTGTCCTATTCACCCACCTCTCACACCAATGTCACTGTGTGCACTGTGCACAGACTGCTATGTAGCCTATCCTATTCACCTACCATTCACACCAATGTCACTGTGTGCACTGTGCACAGACTGCTATGTAGCCTTATCCTATTCACCCACCACTCACACAAATGTCACTGTGTGCCTTGTGCTCAGGTTGCTATGTAGCCTTATCCTATTCACCCACCACTCACACCAATGTCACTGTGTGCCCTGTGCACAGACTGCTATGTAACCTCTCCAATTCACCCACCACTCACACAAATGTCACTGTGTGCCCTGTGCACAGACTGCTATCTAGCCTATCCTATTCACCCACCACTCACACCAATGTCACTGTGTGCCCTATGCACAGATTGCTATGTAGCCTATCCTATTCACCCACCACTCACTAATGTCACTGTATGCCCTGTGCACAGACTGCTATGTAGCCTATCCTATTCACCCACCACTCACACCAATGTCACTATATGCCCTGTGCACAGACTGCTATGTGTCCTATCCTATTCACCCACCACTCACTAATGTCACTGTATGCCCTGTGCACAGACTGCTATGTAGCCTATCCTATTCACCCACCACTCACACCAATGTCACTGTGTGTCCTGTGCACAGACTGCTATGTAGCCTGTCCTATTCACCCACCTCTCCCACCAATGTCACTGTGTGCCCTATGCACAGACTGCTATGTGCCCTGTCCTATTCACCCACCACTCACCAAAGTCACTGTATGCCCTGTGCACAGACTGCTATGTAGCCTTATCCTATTCACCCACCACTCACACCAATGTCACTGTGTGCCCTGTGCACAGAATGCTATGTAACCTCTCCTATTCACCCACCCTCACCAATGTCACTGTATGCCCTGTGCACAGACTGCTATGTACCCTATCCTATTCACCCACCACTCACACCAATGTCACTGTGTGCCCTGTGCACAGACTGCTATGTGCCCTATCCTATTCACGCATCCCTCACCAATGTCACTGTATGCCATGTGCACAGACTGCTATGTAGCCTTATCCTATACATCCATCACTCACACCAATGTCACTGTGTGTCCTGTGCACAGACTGCTATGTAGCCTGTCCTATTCACCCACCACTCACACCAATGTCACTGTGTGCCCTGTGCACAGACTGCTATGTAACCTCTCCTATTCACCCACCCTCACCAATGTCACTGTATGCCCTGTGCACAGACTGCTATGTACCCTATCCTATTCACCCACCACTCACACCAATGTCACTGTGTGCCCTGTGCACAGACTGCTATGTAACCTCTCCTATTCACCCACCACTCACACAAATGTCACTGTGTGCCCTGTGCACAGACTGCTATCTAGCCTATCCTATTCACCCACCACTCCACCAATGTCACTGTGTGCCCTGTGCACATACTGCTATGCAGCCTGTCCTATTCACCCACCACTCACACCAATGTCACTGTGTGCCCTGTGCACAGACTGCTATGTGTCCTATCCTATTCACCCACCACTCACTAATGTCACTGTATGCCCTGTGCACAGACTGCTATGTAGCCTATCCTATTCACCCACCACTCACATCAATGTCAGTGTGTGTCCTGTGCACAGACTGCAATGTAGCCTGTCCTATTCACCCACCTCTCACACCCATGTCACTGTGTGCCCTATGCACAGACTGCTATGTGCCTGTCCTATTCACCCACCACTCACCAATGTCACTGTATGCCCTGTGCACAGACTGCTATGTAGCCTATCCTATTCACCCACCACTCACACCAATGTCACTGTGTGTCATGTGCACAGACTGCTATGTAGCCTGTCCTATTCACCCACCACTCACATCAATGTCACTGTGTGCCCTGTGCACAGACTGCTATGTGCCCTATCCTATTCACCCACCACTCACCAATGTCACTGTGTGCCCTGTGCACAGACTGCCATGTAGCCTATCCTATTCACCCACCACTCACACCAATGTCACTGTGTGTCCTGTGCACAGACTGCTATATAGCCTGTCCTATTCACCCACCTCTCACACCAATGTCACTGTGTGCCCTGTGCACAGACTGCTATGTAGCCTATCCTATTCACCTACCATTCACACCAATGTCACTGTGTGCACTGTGCACAGACTGCTATGTAGCCTTATCCTATTCACCCACCACTCACACCAATGTCACTGTGTGCCTTGTGCTCAGGTTGCTATGTAGCCTTATCCTATTCACCCACCACTCACACCAATGTCACTGTGTGCCCTGTGCACAGACTGCTATGTAACCTGTCCTATTCACCCACCACTCAGACGTATGACACTGTGTGCCCTGTGCACAGACTGCTATGTAGCTTTATCCAATTCACCCACCACTCACACCAATGTCACTGTGTGCCCTGTGCACAGACTGCTATGTAACCTCTCCTATTCACCCACCACTCACACAAATGTCACTGTGTGCCCTGTGCACAGACTGCTATCTAGCCTATCCTATTCACCCACCACTCCACCAATGTCACTGTGTGCCCTGTGCACATACTGCTATGCAGCCTGTCCTATTCACCCACCACTCACACCAATGTCACTGTGTGCCCTGTGCACAGACTGCTATGTGTCCTATCCTATTCACCCACCACTCACTAATGTCACTGTATGCCCTGTGCACAGACTGCTATGTAGCCTATCCTATTCACCCACCACTCACATCAATGTCACTGTGTGTCCTGTGCACAGACTGCAATGTAGCCTGTCCTATTCACCCACCTCTCACACCAATGTCACTGTGTGCCCTATGCACAGACTGCTATGTGCCTGTCCTATTCACCCACCACTCACCAATGTCACTGTATGCCCTGTGCACAGACTGCTATGTAGCCTATCCTATTCACCCACCACTCACACCAATGTCACTGTGTGTCATGTGCACAGACTGCTATGTAGCCTGTCCTATTCACCCACCACTCACATCAATGTCACTGTGTGCCCTGTGCACAGACTGCTATGTGCCCTATCCTATTCACCCACCACTCACCAATGTCACTGTGTGCCCTGTGCACAGACTGCCATGTAGCCTATCCTATTCACCCACCACTCACACCAATGTCACTGTGTGTCCTGTGCACAGACTGCTATATAGCCTGTCCTATTCACCCACCTCTCACACCAATGTCACTGTGTGCCCTGTGCACAGACTGCTATGTAGCCTATCCTATTCACCTACCATTCACACCAATGTCACTGTGTGCACTGTGCACAGACTGCTATGTAGCCTTATCCTATTCACCCACCACTCACACCAATGTCACTGTGTGCCTTGTGCTCAGGTTGCTATGTAGCCTTATCCTATTCACCCACCACTCACACCAATGTCACTGTGTGCCCTGTGCACAGACTGCTATGTAACCTGTCCTATTCACCCACCACTCAGACGTATGACACTGTGTGCCCTGTGCACAGACTGCTATGTAGCCTATCCTATTCACCCACCACTCACACCAATGTCACTGTGTGTCATGTGCACAGACTGCTATGTAGCCTGTCCTATTCACCCACCACTCACATCAATGTCACTGTGTGCCCTGTGCACAGACTGCTATGTGCCCTATCCTATTCACCCACCACTCACCAATGTCACTGTGTGCCCTGTGCACAGACTGCCATGTAGCCTATCCTATTCACCCACCACTCACACCAATGTCACTGTGTGTCCTGTGCACAGACTGCTATATAGCCTGTCCTATTCACCCACCTCTCACACCAATGTCACTGTGTGCCCTGTGCACAGACTGCTATGTAGCCTATCCTATTCACCTACCATTCACACCAATGTCACTGTGTGCACTGTGCACAGACTGCTATGTAGCCTTATCCTATTCACCCACCACTCACACCAATGTCACTGTGTGCCTTGTGCTCAGGTTGCTATGTAGCCTTATCCTATTCACCCACCACTCACACCAATGTCACTGTGTGCCCTGTGCACAGACTGCTATGTAACCTGTCCTATTCACCCACCACTCAGACGTATGACACTGTGTGCCCTGTGCACAGACTGCTATGTAGCTTTATCCAATTCACCCACCACTCACACCAATGTCACTGTGTGCCCTGTGCACAGACTGCTATGTAACCTCTCCTATTCACCCACCACTCACACAAATGTCACTGTGTGCCCTGTGCACAGACTGCTATCTAGCCTATCCTATTCACCCACCACTCCACCAATGTCACTGTGTGCCCTGTGCACATACTGCTATGCAGCCTGTCCTATTCACCCACCACTCACACCAATGTCACTGTGTGCCCTGTGCACAGACTGCTATGTGTCCTATCCTATTCACCCACCACTCACTAATGTCACTGTATGCCCTGTGCACAGACTGCTATGTAGCCTATCCTATTCACCCACCACTCACATCAATGTCACTGTGTGTCCTGTGCACAGACTGCAATGTAGCCTGTCCTATTCACCCACCTCTCACACCAATGTCACTGTGTGCCCTATGCACAGACTGCTATGTGCCTGTCCTATTCACCCACCACTCACCAATGTCACTGTATGCCCTGTGCACAGACTGCTATGTAGCCTATCCTATTCACCCACCACTCACACCAATGTCACTGTGTGTCATGTGCACAGACTGCTATGTAGCCTTATCCTATTCACCCACCACTCACACCAATGTCACTGTGTGCCCTGTGCACAGACTGCTATGTAACCTGTCCTATTCACCCACCACTCACACCAATGTCACTGTGTGCCCTGTGCACAGACTGCTATGTAACCTGTCCTATTCACCCACCACTCAGACGTATGACACTGTGTGCCCTGTGCACAGACTGCTATGTAGCTTTATCCAATTCACCCACCACTCACACCAATGTCACTGTGTGCCCTGTGCACAGACTGCTATGTAACCTCTCCTATTCACCCACCACTCACACAAATGTCACTGTGTGCCCTGTGCACAGACTGCTATGTAACCTGTCCTATTCACCCACCACTCAGACGTATGACACTGTGTGCCCTGTGCACAGACTGCTATGTAGCTTTATCCAATTCACCCACCACTCACACCAATGTCACTGTGTGCCCTGTGCACAGACTGCTATGTAACCTCTCCTATTCACCCACCACTCACACAAATGTCACTGTGTGCCCTGTGCACAGACTGCTATCTAGCCTATCCTATTCACCCACCACTCCACCAATGTCACTGTGTGCCCTGTGCACATACTGCTATGCAGCCTGTCCTATTCACCCACCACTCACACCAATGTCACTGTGTGCCCTGTGCACAGACTGCTATGTGTCCTATCCTATTCACCCACCACTCACTAATGTCACTGTATGCCCTGTGCACAGACTGCTATGTAGCCTATCCTATTCACCCACCACTCACATCAATGTCACTGTGTGTCCTGTGCACAGACTGCAATGTAGCCTGTCCTATTCACCCACCTCTCACACCAATGTCACTGTGTGCCCTATGCACAGACTGCTATGTGCCTGTCCTATTCACCCACCACTCACCAATGTCACTGTATGCCCTGTGCACAGACTGCTATGTAGCCTATCCTATTCACCCACCACTCACACCAATGTCACTGTGTGTCATGTGCACAGACTGCTATGTAGCCTGTCCTATTCACCCACCACTCACATCAATGTCACTGTGTGCCCTGTGCACAGACTGCTATGTGCCCTATCCTATTCACCCACCACTCACCAATGTCACTGTGTGCCCTGTGCACAGACTGCCATGTAGCCTATCCTATTCACCCACCACTCACACCAATGTCACTGTGTGTCCTGTGCACAGACTGCTATATAGCCTGTCCTATTCACCCACCTCTCACACCAATGTCACTGTGTGCCCTGTGCACAGACTGCTATGTAGCCTATCCTATTCACCTACCATTCACACCAATGTCACTGTGTGCACTGTGCACAGACTGCTATGTAGCCTTATCCTATTCACCCACCACTCACACCAATGTCACTGTGTGCCTTGTGCTCAGGTTGCTATGTAGCCTTATCCTATTCACCCACCACTCACACCAATGTCACTGTGTGCCCTGTGCACAGACTGCTATGTAACCTGTCCTATTCACCCACCACTCAGACGTATGACACTGTGTGCCCTGTGCACAGACTGCTATGTAGCCTATCCTATTCACCCACCACTCACACCAATGTCACTGTGTGTCATGTGCACAGACTGCTATGTAGCCTGTCCTATTCACCCACCACTCACATCAATGTCACTGTGTGCCCTGTGCACAGACTGCTATGTGCCCTATCCTATTCACCCACCACTCACCAATGTCACTGTGTGCCCTGTGCACAGACTGCCATGTAGCCTATCCTATTCACCCACCACTCACACCAATGTCACTGTGTGTCCTGTGCACAGACTGCTATATAGCCTGTCCTATTCACCCACCTCTCACACCAATGTCACTGTGTGCCCTGTGCACAGACTGCTATGTAGCCTATCCTATTCACCTACCATTCACACCAATGTCACTGTGTGCACTGTGCACAGACTGCTATGTAGCCTTATCCTATTCACCCACCACTCACACCAATGTCACTGTGTGCCTTGTGCTCAGGTTGCTATGTAGCCTTATCCTATTCACCCACCACTCACACCAATGTCACTGTGTGCCCTGTGCACAGACTGCTATGTAACCTGTCCTATTCACCCACCACTCAGACGTATGACACTGTGTGCCCTGTGCACAGACTGCTATGTAGCTTTATCCAATTCACCCACCACTCACACCAATGTCACTGTGTGCCCTGTGCACAGACTGCTATGTAACCTCTCCTATTCACCCACCACTCACACAAATGTCACTGTGTGCCCTGTGCACAGACTGCTATCTAGCCTATCCTATTCACCCACCACTCCACCAATGTCACTGTGTGCCCTGTGCACATACTGCTATGCAGCCTGTCCTATTCACCCACCACTCACACCAATGTCACTGTGTGCCCTGTGCACAGACTGCTATGTGTCCTATCCTATTCACCCACCACTCACTAATGTCACTGTATGCCCTGTGCACAGACTGCTATGTAGCCTATCCTATTCACCCACCACTCACATCAATGTCACTGTGTGTCCTGTGCACAGACTGCAATGTAGCCTGTCCTATTCACCCACCTCTCACACCAATGTCACTGTGTGCCCTATGCACAGACTGCTATGTGCCTGTCCTATTCACCCACCACTCACCAATGTCACTGTATGCCCTGTGCACAGACTGCTATGTAGCCTATCCTATTCACCCACCACTCACACCAATGTCACTGTGTGTCATGTGCACAGACTGCTATGTAGCCTTATCCTATTCACCCACCACTCACACCAATGTCACTGTGTGCCCTGTGCACAGACTGCTATGTAACCTGTCCTATTCACCCACCACTCACACCAATGTCACTGTGTGCCCTGTGCACAGACTGCTATGTAACCTGTCCTATTCACCCACCACTCAGACGTATGACACTGTGTGCCCTGTGCACAGACTGCTATGTAGCTTTATCCAATTCACCCACCACTCACACCAATGTCACTGTGTGCCCTGTGCACAGACTGCTATGTAACCTCTCCTATTCACCCACCACTCACACAAATGTCACTGTGTGCCCTGTGCACAGACTGCTATGTAACCTGTCCTATTCACCCACCACTCAGACGTATGACACTGTGTGCCCTGTGCACAGACTGCTATGTAGCTTTATCCAATTCACCCACCACTCACACCAATGTCACTGTGTGCCCTGTGCACAGACTGCTATGTAACCTCTCCTATTCACCCACCACTCACACAAATGTCACTGTGTGCCCTGTGCACAGACTGCTATCTAGCCTATCCTATTCACCCACCACTCCACCAATGTCACTGTGTGCCCTGTGCACATACTGCTATGCAGCCTGTCCTATTCACCCACCACTCACACCAATGTCACTGTGTGCCCTGTGCACAGACTGCTATGTGTCCTATCCTATTCACCCACCACTCACTAATGTCACTGTATGCCCTGTGCACAGACTGCTATGTAGCCTATCCTATTCACCCACCACTCACATCAATGTCACTGTGTGTCCTGTGCACAGACTGCAATGTAGCCTGTCCTATTCACCCACCTCTCACACCAATGTCACTGTGTGCCCTATGCACAGACTGCTATGTGCCTGTCCTATTCACCCACCTCTCACACCAATGTCACTGTGTGCCCTATGCACAGACTGCTATGTAACCTGTCCTATTCACCCACCACTCAGACCTATGACACTGTGTGCCCTGTGCACAGACTGCTATGTAGCCTTATCCTATTCACCCACCACTCACACGAATGTCACTGTGTGCCCTGTGCACAGACTGCTATGTAGCCTATCCTAGTCAAGTGACTGCGGGCACAAACCACCTCTCCCCCACCCCTTACCGGGCGTCCTCATGATGCCACACCTAACTCACCAATGTCACTGTGTGCCCTATGCCTAGACTGCTATGTAGCCTTATCCTATTCACCCACCACTCACACCAATGTCACTGTGTGCCCTGTGCACAGACTGATATGTAGCCTATCCTATTCACCCACCACTCACACCAATGTCACTGTGTGCCCTGTGCATAGACTGCTATGTAGCCTTATCCTATTCACCCACCACTCACACCAATGTCACTGTGTGCCCTGTGCACAGACTGCTATGTAACCTTATCCTATTCACACACCACTCACACCAATGTCACTGTGTGCCCTGTGGACAGACTGCTATGTAGCCTTATCCTATTCACCCACCACTCACACCAATGTCACTGTGTGCCCTGTGCACAGACTGCTATGTTGCCTGTCCTATTCACCCACCACTCACACCAATGTCACTGTGTGCCCTGTGCACAGACTGCTATGTAGCCTTATCCTATTCACCCACCACTCACACCAATGTCACTGTGTGCCCTGTGCACAGACTGCTATGTAGCCTTATCCTATTCACCCACCACTCACACCAATGTCACTGTGTGCCCTGTGCACAGACTGCTATGTAACCTGTCCTATTCACCCACCACTCACACCTATGACACTGTGTGCCCTGTGCACAGACTGCTATGTAGCCTATCCTAGTCATGTGACCGCGGGCACAAAGCACCTCTCCCCCACCCCTTACCGGCTGTCCTCATGATGCCACACCTATCTCACCAATGTCACTGAGTGCCCTGTGCACAGACTGCTATGTAGGCTGTCCTGTTCACCCACCACTCACAAAAATGTCACTGTGTGCCCTGTGCACATACTGCTATGTAGCCTTATCCTATTCACCCACCACTCACACGAATGTCACTGTGTGCCCTGTGCACAGACTGCTATGTAGTCTTATCCTATTCACCCACCACTCACACCAGTGTCACTGTGTGCCCTGTGCACAGACTGCTATGTAACCTATCCTATTCACTCACCACCCACACCAATGTCACTGGGTGCCCTGTGCACAGACTGCTATGTAGCCTATCCTATTCACCTACCACTCACACCAATATCACTGTGTGCCCTGTGCACAGACTGCTATGTAGGCTGTCCTATTCATCCACCACTCACACCAATGTCACTGTGTGCCCTGTGCACAGACTGCTATGTAGCCTTATCCTATTCACCCACCACTCACACCAATGTCACTGTGTGCCCTGTGCACAGAATGCTATGTAACCTATCCTATTCACCCACCACTCACTGTGTGCCCTGTGCACAGACTGCTATGTAACCTATCCTATTCACTCACCACCCACACCAATGTCACTGTGTGCCCTGTGCACTGACTGCTATGTAGCCTATCTTATTCACCTACCACTCACACCAATGTCACTGTGTGCCCTGTGCACAGACTGCTATGTAGGCTGTCCTATTCACCCACCACTCACACCAATGTCACTGTGTGCCCTGTGCACAGACTGCTATGTAGCCTTATCCTATTCACTCACCACTCACACCAATGTCACTGTGTGCCCTGTGCACTGACTGCTATGTAGCCTTGTCCTATTCACCCACCACTCACACCAATGTCACTGTGTGCCCTGTGCACAGACTGCTATGTTGCCTTATCCTATTCACTCACCACTCACACCAATGTCACTGTGTGCCCTGTGCACAGACTGCTATGTAGCCTTGTCCTATTCACCCACCACTCACACCAATGTCACTGTGTGCACAGAATGCTATGTAACCTATCCTATTCACCCACCACTCACACCAATGTCACTGTGTGCCCTGTGCACATACTGCTATGTAGCCTTATCCTATTCTCCCACCAATCACACCAATGTCACTGTGTGCTCTGTGCACAGACTGCTATGTAGCCTATCCTATTCACCCACCTCTCACACCAATGTCACTGTGTGCCCTGTGTACAGACTGCTATGTACCCTATCCTATTCACCCACCTCTCACACCAATGTCACTATGTGCCCTGTGCACAGGCTGCTATGTAACCTATCCTATTCACCTAGCACTCACACCTATGTCACTGTGTGCCCTGTGCATAGACTGCTATGTAGCCTTATCCTATTCACCCACCACTCACACCAATGTCACTGTGTGCCCTGTGCACAGACTGCTATGTAACCTTATCCTATTCACACACCACTCACACCAATGTCACTGTGTGCCCTGTGGACAGACTGCTATGTAGCCTTATCCTATTCACCCACCACTCACACCAATGTCACTGTGTGCCCTGTGCACAGACTGCTATGTTGCCTGTCCTATTCACCCACCACTCACACCAATGTCACTGTGTGCCCTGTGCACAGACTGCTATGTAGCCTTATCCTATTCACCCACCACTCACACCAATGTCACTGTGTGCCCTGTGCACAGACTGCTATGTAGCCTTATCCTATTCACCCACCACTCACACCAATGTCACTGTGTGCCCTGTGCACAGACTGCTATGTAACCTGTCCTATTCACCCACCACTCACACCTATGACACTGTGTGCCCTGTGCACAGACTGCTATGTAGCCTATCCTAGTCATGTGACCGCGGGCACAAAGCACCTCTCCCCCACCCCTTACCGGCTGTCCTCATGATGCCACACCTATCTCACCAATGTCACTGAGTGCCCTGTGCACAGACTGCTATGTACCCTATCCTATTCACCCACCTCTCACACCAATGTCACTATGTGCCCTGTGCACAGGCTGCTATGTAACCTATCCTATTCACCTAGCACTCACACCTATGTCACTGTGTGCCCTGTGCATAGACTGCTATGTAGCCTTATCCTATTCACCCACCACTCACACCAATGTCACTGTGTGCCCTGTGCACAGACTGCTATGTAACCTTATCCTATTCACACACCACTCACACCAATGTCACTGTGTGCCCTGTGGACAGACTGCTATGTAGCCTTATCCTATTCACCCACCACTCACACCAATGTCACTGTGTGCCCTGTGCACAGACTGCTATGTAGGCTGTCCTGTTCACCCACCACTCACAAAAATGTCACTGTGTGCCCTGTGCACATACTGCTATGTAGCCTTATCCTATTCACCCACCACTCACACGAATGTCACTGTGTGCCCTGTGCACAGACTGCTATGTAGTCTTATCCTATTCACCCACCACTCACACCAGTGTCACTGTGTGCCCTGTGCACAGACTGCTATGTAACCTATCCTATTCACTCACCACCCACACCAATGTCACTGTGTGCCCTGTGCACAGACTGCTATGTAGCCTATCCTATTCACCTACCACTCACACCAATATCACTGTGTGCCCTGTGCACAGACTGCTATGTAGGCTGTCCTATTCACCCACCACTCACACCAATGTCACTGTGTGCCCTGTGCACAGACTGCTATGTAGCCTTATCCTATTCACCCACCACTCACACCAATGTCACTGTGTGCCCTGTGCACAGAATGCTATGTAACCTATCCTATTCACCCACCACTCACTGTGTGCCCTGTGCACAGACTGCTATGTAACCTATCCTATTCACTCACCACCCACACCAATGTCACTGTGTGCCCTGTGCACTGACTGCTATGTAGCCTATCTTATTCACCTACCACTCACACCAATGTCACTGTGTGCCCTGTGCACAGACTGCTATGTAGGCTGTCCTATTCACCCACCACTCACACCAATGTCACTGTGTGCCCTGTGCACAGACTGCTATGTAGCCTTATCCTATTCACTCACCACTCACACCAATGTCACTGTGTGCCCTGTGCACAGACTGCTATGTAGCCTTGTCCTATTCACCCACCACTCACACCAATGTCACTGTGTGCCCTGTGCACAGACTGCTATGTTGCCTTATCCTATTCACTCACCACTCACACCAATGTCACTGTGTGCCCTGTGCACAGACTGCTATGTAGCCTTGTCCTATTCACCCACCACTCACACCAATGTCACTGTGTGCACAGAATGCTATGTAACCTATCCTATTCACCCACCACTCACACCAATGTCACTGTGTGCCCTGTGCACATACTGCTATGTAGCCTTATCCTATTCTCCCACCAATCACACCAATGTCACTGTGTGCTCTGTGCACAGACTGCTATGTAGCCTATCCTATTCACCCACCTCTCACACCAATGTCACTGTGTGCCCTGTGTACAGACTGCTATGTACCCTATCCTATTCACCCACCTCTCACACCAATGTCACTATGTGCCCTGTGCACAGGCTGCTATGTAACCTATCCTATTCACCTACCACTCACACCTATGTCACTGTGTGCCCTGTGCATAGACTGCTATGTAGCCTTATCCTATTCACCCACCACTCACACCAATGTCACTGTGTGCCCTGTGCACAGACTGCTATGTAACCTTATCCTATTCACACACCACTCACACCAATGTCACTGTGTGCCCTGTGGACAGACTGCTATGTAGCCTTATCCTATTCACCCACCACTCACACCAATGTCACTGTGTGCCCTGTGCACAGACTGCTATGTTGCCTGTCCTATTCACCCACCACTCACACCAATGTCACTGTGTGCCCTGTGCACAGACTGCTATGTAGCCTTATCCTATTCACCCACCACTCACACCAATGTCACTGTGTGCCCTGTGCACAGACTGCTATGTAGCCTTATCCTATTCACCCACCACTCACACCAATGTCACTGTGTGCCCTGTGCACAGACTGCTATGTAACCTGTCCTATTCACCCACGACTCACACCTATGACACTGTGTGCCCTGTGCACAGACTGCTATGTAGCCTATCCTAGTCATGTGACCGCGGGCACAAAGCACCTCTCCCCCACCCCTTACCGGCTGTCCTCATGATGCCACACCTATCTCACCAATGTCACTGAGTGCCCTGTGCACAGACTGCTATGTAGGCTGTCCTGTTCACCCACCACTCACACCAATGTCACTGTGTGCCCTGTGCACAGACTGCTATGTAGGCTGTCCTATTCACCCACCACTCACACCAATGTCACTGTGTGCCCTGTGCACAGACTGCTATGTAGCCTTATCCTATTCACCCACCACTCACACCAATGTCACTGTGTGCCCTGTGCACAGAATGCTATGTAACCTATCCTATTCACCCACCACTCACTGTGTGCCCTGTGCACAGACTGCTATGTAACCTATCCTATTCACTCACCACCCACACCAATGTCACTGTGTGCCCTGTGCACTGACTGCTATGTAGCCTATCTTATTCACCTACCACTCACACCAATGTCACTGTGTGCCCTGTGCACAGACTGCTATGTAGGCTGTCCTATTCACCCACCACTCACACCAATGTCACTGTGTGCCCTGTGCACAGACTGCTATGTAGCCTTATCCTATTCACTCACCACTCACACCAATGTCACTGTGTGCCCTGTGCACAGACTGCTATGTAGCCTTGTCCTATTCACCCACCACTCACACCAATGTCACTGTGTGCCCTGTGCACAGACTGCTATGTTGCCTTATCCTATTCACTCACCACTCACACCAATGTCACTGTGTGCCCTGTGCACAGACTGCTATGTAGCCTTGTCCTATTCACCCACCACTCACACCAATGTCACTGTGTGCACAGAATGCTATGTAACCTATCCTATTCACCCACCACTCACACCAATGTCACTGTGTGCCCTGTGCACATACTGCTATGTAGCCTTATCCTATTCTCCCACCAATCACACCAATGTCACTGTGTGCTCTGTGCACAGACTGCTATGTAGCCTATCCTATTCACCCACCTCTCACACCAATGTCACTGTGTGCCCTGTGTACAGACTGCTATGTACCCTATCCTATTCACCCACCTCTCACACCAATGTCACTATGTGCCCTGTGCACAGGCTGCTATGTAACCTATCCTATTCACCTACCACTCACACCTATGTCACTGTGTGCCCTGTGCATAGACTGCTATGTAGCCTTATCCTATTCACCCACCACTCACACCAATGTCACTGTGTGCCCTGTGCACAGACTGCTATGTAACCTTATCCTATTCACACACCACTCACACCAATGTCACTGTGTGCCCTGTGGACAGACTGCTATGTAGCCTTATCCTATTCACCCACCACTCACACCAATGTCACTGTGTGCCCTGTGCACAGACTGCTATGTTGCCTGTCCTATTCACCCACCACTCACACCAATATCACTGTGTGCCCTGTGCACAGACTGCTATGTAGCCTTATCCTATTCACCCACCACTCACACCAATGTCACTGTGTGCCCTGTGCACAGACTGCTATGTAGCCTTATCCTATTCACCCACCACTCACACCAATGTCACTGTGTGCCCTGTGCACAGACTGCTATGTAACCTGTCCTATTCACCCACCACTCACACCTATGACACTGTGTGCCCTGTGCACAGACTGCTATGTAGCCTATCCTAGTCATGTGACCGCGGGCACAAAGCACCTCTCCCCCACCCCTTACCGGCTGTCCTCATGATGCCACACCTATCTCACCAATGTCACTGAGTGCCCTGTGCACAGACTGCTATGTAGGCTGTCCTGTTCACCCACCACTCACACCAATGTCACTGTGTGCCCTGTGCACAGACTGCTATGTAGGCTGTCCTATTCACCCACCACTCACACCAATGTCACTGTGTGCCCTGTGCACAGACTGCTATGTAGCCTTATCCTATTCACCCACCACTCACACCAATGTCACTGTGTGCCCTGTGCACAGAATGATATGTAACCTATCCTATTCACCCACCACTCACTGTGTGCCCTGTGCACAGACTGCTATGTAACCTATCCTATTCACTCACCACCCACACCAATGTCACTGTGTGCCCTGTGCACTGACTGCTATGTAGCCTATCTTATTCAGCTACCACTCACACCAATGTCACTGTGTGCTCTGTGCACAGACTGCTATGTAGCCTATCCTATTCACCCACCTCTCACACCAATGTCACTGTGTGCCCTGTGTACAGACTGCTATGTACCCTATCCTATTCACCCACCTCTCACACCAATGTCACTATGTGCCCTGTGCACAGGCTGCTATGTAACCTATCCTATTCACCTACCACTCACACCTATGTCACTGTGTGCCCTGTGCATAGACTGCTATGTAGCCTTATCCTATTCACCCACCACTCACACCAATGTCACTGTGTGCCCTGTGCACAGACTGCTATGTAACCTTATCCTATTCACACACCACTCACACCAATGTCACTGTGTGCCCTGTGGACAGACTGCTATGTAGCCTTATCCTATTCACCCACCACTCACACCAATGTCACTGTGTGCCCTGTGCACAGACTGCTATGTTGCCTGTCCTATTCACCCACCACTCACACCAATATCACTGTGTGCCCTGTGCACAGACTGCTATGTAGCCTTATCCTATTCACCCACCACTCACACCAATGTCACTGTGTGCCCTGTGCACAGACTGCTATGTAGCCTTATCCTATTCACCCACCACTCACACCAATGTCACTGTGTGCCCTGTGCACAGACTGCTATGTAACCTGTCCTATTCACCCACCACTCACACCTATGACACTGTGTGCCCTGTGCACAGACTGCTATGTAGCCTATCCTAGTCATGTGACCGCGGGCACAAAGCACCTCTCCCCCACCCCTTACCGGCTGTCCTCATGATGCCACACCTATCTCACCAATGTCACTGAGTGCCCTGTGCACAGACTGCTATGTAGGCTGTCCTGTTCACCCACCACTCACACCAATGTCACTGTGTGCCCTGTGCACAGACTGCTATGTAGGCTGTCCTATTCACCCACCACTCACACCAATGTCACTGTGTGCCCTGTGCACAGACTGCTATGTAGCCTTATCCTATTCACCCACCACTCACACCAATGTCACTGTGTGCCCTGTGCACAGAATGATATGTAACCTATCCTATTCACCCACCACTCACTGTGTGCCCTGTGCACAGACTGCTATGTAACCTATCCTATTCACTCACCACCCACACCAATGTCACTGTGTGCCCTGTGCACTGACTGCTATGTAGCCTATCTTATTCAGCTACCACTCACACCAATGTCACTGTGTGCCCTGTGCACAGACTGCTATGTAGGCTGTCCTATTCACCAACCACTCACACCAATGTCACTGTGTGCCCTGTGCACAGACTGCTATGTAGCCTTATCCTATTCACTCACCACTCACACCAATGTCACTGTGTGCCCTGTGCACAGACTGCTATGTAGCCTTGTCCTATTCACCCACCACTCACACCAATGTCACTGTGTGCCCTGTGCACAGACTGCTATGTTGCCTTATCCTATTCACTCACCACTCACACCAATGTCACTGTGTGCCCTGTGCACAGACTGCTATGTAGCCTTGTCCTATTCACCCACCACTCACACCAATGTCACTGTGTGCACAGAATGCTATGTAACCTATCCTATTCACCCACCACTCACACCAATGTCACTGTGTGCCCTGTGCACATACTGCTATGTAGCCTTATCCTATTCTCCCACCAATCACACCAATGTCACTGTGTGCTCTGTGCACAGACTGCTATGTAGCCTATCCTATTCACCCACCTCTCACACCAATGTCACTGTGTGCCCTGTGTACAGACTGCTATGTACCCTATCCTATTCACCCACCTCTCACACCAATGTCACTATGTGCCCTGTGCACAGGCTGCTATGTAGCCTATCCTATTCACCCACCTCTCACACCAATGTCACTGTGTGCCCTGTGTACAGACTGCTATGTACCCTATCCTATTCACTCACCTCTCACACCAATGTCACTGTGTGCCCTGTGCACAGACTGCTATGTAACTTGTCCTATTCACCCACCACTCACACCAATGTCACTGTGTGCCCTGTGCACAGACTGCTATGTACCCTATCCTATTCACCCACCTCTCACACCAATGTCACTATGTGCCCTGTGCACAGGCTGCTATGTAGGCTGTCCTATTCACCCACCACTCACACCAATGTCACTGTGTGCCCTGTGCACAGACTGCTATGTAGCCTTATCCTATTCACTCACCACTCACACCAATGTCACTGTGTGCCCTGTGCACAGACTGCTATGTAGCCTTGTCCTATTCACCCACCACTCACACCAATGTCACTGTGTGCCCTGTGCACAGACTGCTATGTTGCCTTATCCTATTCACTCACCACTCACACCAATGTCACTGTGTGCCCTGTGCACAGACTGCTATGTAGCCTTGTCCTATTCACCCACCACTCACACCAATGTCACTGTGTGCACAGAATGCTATGTAACCTATCCTATTCACCCACTACTCACACCAATGTCACTGTGTGCCCTGTGCACATACTGCTATGTAGCCTTATCCTATTCTCCCACCAATCACACCAATGTCACTGTGTGCTCTGTGCACAGACTGCTATGTAGCCTATCCTATTCACCCACCTCTCACACCAATGTCACTGTGTGCCCTGTGTACAGACTGCTATGTACCCTATCCTATTCACCCACCTCTCACACCAATGTCACTATGTGCCCTGTGCACAGGCTGCTATGTAACCTATCCTATTCACCTACCACTCACACCTATGTCACTGTGTGCCCTGTGCATAGACTGCTATGTAGCCTTATCCTATTCACACACCACTCACACCAATGTCACTGTGTGCCCTGTGCACAGACTGCTATGTAACCTTATCCTATTCACACACCACTCACACCAATGTCACTGTGTGCCCTGTGGACAGACTGCTATGTAGCCTTATCCTATTCACCCACCACTCACACCAATGTCACTGTGTGCCCTGTGCACAGACTGCTATGTTGCCTGTCCTATTCACCCACCACTCACACCAATGTCACTGTGTGCCCTGTGCACAGACTGTTATGTAGCCTTATCCTATTCACCCACCACTCACACCAATGTCACTGTGTGCCCTGTGCACAGACTGCTATGTAGCCTTATCCTATTCACCCACCACTCACACCAATGTCACTGTGTGCCCTGTGCACAGACTGCTATGTAACCTGTCCTATTCACCCACCACTCACACCTATGACACTGTGTGCCCTGTGCACAGACTGCTATGTAGCCTATCCTAGTCATGTGACCGCGGGCACAAAGCACCTCTCCCCCACCCCTTACCGGCTGTCCTCATGATGCCACACCTATCTCACCAATGTCACTGAGTGCCCTGTGCACAGACTGCTATGTAGGCTGTCCTGTTCACCCACCACTCACACCAATGTCACTGTGTGCCCTGTGCACAGACTGCTATGTAGGCTGTCCTATTCACCCACCACTCACACCAATGTCACTGTGTGCCCTGTGCACAGACTGCTATGTAGCCTTATCCTATTCACCCACCACTCACACCAATGTCACTGTGTGCCCTGTGCACAGAATGCTATGTAACCTATCCTATTCACCCACCACTCACTGTGTGCCCTGTGCACAGACTGCTATGTAACCTATCCTATTCACTCACCACCCACACCAATGTCACTGTGTGCCCTGTGCACTGACTGCTATGTAGCCTATCTTATTCACCTACCACTCACACCAATGTCACTGTGTGCCCTGTGCACAGACTGCTATGTAGGCTGTCCTATTCACCCACCACTCACACCAATGTCACTGTGTGCCCTGTGCACAGACTGCTATGTAGCCTTATCCTATTCACTCACCACTCACACCAATGTCACTGTGTGCCCTGTGCACAGACTGCTATGTAGCCTTGTCCTATTCACCCACCACTCACACCAATGTCACTGTGTGCCCTGTGCACAGACTGCTATGTTGCCTTATCCTATTCACTCACCACTCACACCAATGTCACTGTGTGCCCTGTGCACAGACTGCTATGTAGCCTTGTCCTATTCACCCACCACTCACACCAATGTCACTGTGTGCACAGAATGCTATGTAACCTATCCTATTCACCCACCACTCACACCAATGTCACTGTGTGCCCTGTGCACATACTGCTATGTAGCCTTATCCTATTCTCCCACCAATCACACCAATGTCACTGTGTGCTCTGTGCACAGACTGCTATGTAGCCTATCCTATTCACCCACCTCTCACACCAATGTCACTGTGTGCCCTGTGTACAGACTGCTATGTACCCTATCCTATTCACCCACCTCTCACACCAATGTCACTATGTGCCCTGTGCACAGGCTGCTATGTAACCTATCCTATTCACCTACCACTCACACCTATGTCACTGTGTGCCCTGTGCATAGACTGCTATGTAGCCTTATCCTATTCACCCACCACTCACACCAATGTCACTGTGTGCCCTGTGCACAAACTGCTATGTAACCTTATCCTATTCACACACCACTCACACCAATGTCACTGTGTGCCCTGTGGACAGACTGCTATGTAGCCTTATCCTATTCACCCACCACTCACACCAATGTCACTGTGTGCCCTGTGCACAGACTGCTATGTTGCCTGTCCTATTCACCCACCACTCACACCAATGTCACTGTGTGCCCTGTGCACAGACTGCTATGTAGCCTTATCCTATTCACCCACCACTCACACCAATGTCACTGTGTGCCCTGTGCACAGACTGCTATGTAGCCTTATCCTATTCACCCACCACTCACACCAATGTCACTGTGTGCCCTGTGCACAGACTGCTATGTAACCTGTCCTATTCACCCACCACTCACACCTATGACACTGTGTGCCCTGTGCACAGACTGCTATGTAGCCTATCCTAGTCATGTGACCGCGGGCACAAAGCACCTCTCCCCCACCCCTTACCGGCTGTCCTCATGATGCCACACCTATCTCACCAATGTCACTGAGTGCCCTGTGCACAGACTGCTATGTAGGCTGTCCTGTTCACCCACCACTCACACCAATGTCACTGTGTGCCCTGTGCACAGACTGCTATGTAGGCTGTCCTATTCACCCACCACTCACACCAATGTCACTGTGTGCCCTGTGCACAGACTGCTATGTAGCCTTATCCTATTCACCCACCACTCACACCAATGTCACTGTGTGCCCTGTGCACAGAATGCTATGTAACCTATCCTATTCACCCACCACTCACTGTGTGCCCTGTGCACAGACTGCTATGTAACCTATCCTATTCACTCACCACCCACACCAATGTCACTGTGTGCCCTGTGCACTGACTGCTATGTAGCCTATCTTATTCACCTACCACTCACACCAATGTCACTGTGTGCCCTGTGCACAGACTGCTATGTAGGCTGTCCTATTCACCCACCACTCACACCAATGTCACTGTGTGCCCTGTGCACAGACTGCTATGTAGCCTTATCCTATTCACTCACCACTCACACCAATGTCACTGTGTGCCCTGTGCACAGACTGCTATGTAGCCTTGTCCTATTCACCCACCACTCACACCAATGTCACTGTGTGCCCTGTGCACAGACTGCTATGTTGCCTTATCCTATTCACTCACCACTCACACCAATGTCACTGTGTGCCCTGTGCACAGACTGCTATGTAGCCTTGTCCTATTCACCCACCACTCACACCAATGTCACTGTGTGCACAGAATGCTATGTAACCTATCCTATTCACCCACCACTCACACCAATGTCACTGTGTGCCCTGTGCACAGACTGCTATGTAGCCTTATCCTATTCTCCCACCAATCACACCAATGTCACTGTGTGCTCTGTGCACAGACTGCTATGTAGCCTATCCTATTCCCCCACCTCTCACACCAATGTCACTGTGTGCCCTGTGTACAGACTGCTATGTACCCTATCCTATTCACCCACCTCTCACACCAATGTCACTATGTGCCCTGTGCACAGACTGCTATGTACCCTATCCTATTCACCCACCACTCACACCAATGTCACTGTGTGCCCTGTGCACAGACTGCTATGTTGCCTTATCCTATTCACTCACCACTCACACCAATGTCACTGTGTGCCCTGTGCACAGACTGCTATGTAGCCTTGTCCTATTCACCCACCACTCACACCAATGTCACTGTGTGCACAGAATGCTATGTAGCCTATCCTATTCACCCACCTCTCACACTAATGTCACTGTGTGCCCTGTGTACAGACTGCTATGTACCCTATCCTATTCACCCACCTCTCACACCAATGTCACTGTGTGCCCTGTGCATAGACTGCTATGTAGCCTTATCCTATTCACCCACCACTCACACCAATGTCACTGTGTGCCCTGTGCACAGACTGCTATGTAGCCTTATCCTATTCTCCCACCAATCACACCAATGTCACTGTGTGCTCTGTGCACAGACTGCTATGTAGCCTATCCTATTCACCCACCTCTCACACCAATGTCACTGTGTGCCCTGTGTACAGACTGCTATGTACCCTATCCTATTCACCCACCTCTCACACCAATGTCACTATGTGCCCTGTGCACAGACTGCTATGTACCCTATCCTATTCACCCACCACTCACACCAATGTCACTGTGTGCCCTGTGCACAGACTGCTATGTTGCCTTATCCTATTCACTCACCACTCACACCAATGTCACTGTGTGCCCTGTGCACAGACTGCTATGTAGCCTTGTCCTATTCACCCACCACTCACACCAATGTCACTGTGTGCACAGAATGCTATGTAGCCTATCCTATTCACCCACCTCTCACACCAATGTCACTGTGTGCCCTGTGTACAGACTGCTATGTACCCTATCCTATTCACCCACCTCTCACACCAATGTCACTATGTGCCCTGTGCACAGACTGCTATGTACCCTATCCTATTCACCCACCACTCACACCAATGTCACTGTGTGCCCTGTGCACAGACTGCTATGTTGCCTTATCCTATTCACTCACCACTCACACCAATGTCACTGTGTGCCCTGTGCACAGACTGCTATGTAGCCTTGTCCTATTCACCCACCACTCACACCAATGTCACTGTGTGCACAGAATGCTATGTAGCCTATCCTATTCACCCACCTCTCACACCAATGTCACTGTGTGCCCTGTGTACAGACTGCTATGTACCCTATCCTATTCACCCACCTCTCACACCAATGTCACTATGTGCCCTGTGCACAGACTGCTATGTACCCTATCCTATTCACCCACCACTCACACCAATGTCACTGTGTGCCCTGTGCACAGACTGCTATGTTGCCTTATCCTATTCACTCACCACTCACACCAATGTCACTGTGTGCCCTGTGCACAGACTGCTATGTAGCCTTGTCCTATTCACCCACCTCTCACACCAATGTCACTGTGTGCCCTGTGCACAGACTGCTATGTTGCCTTATCCTATTCACTCACCACTCACACCAATGTCACTGTGTGCCCTGTGCACAGACTGCTATGTAGCCTTGTCCTATTCACCCACCACTCACACCAATGTCACTGTGTGCACAGAATGCTATGTAGCCTATCCTATTCACCCACCTCTCACACCAATGTCACTGTGTGCCCTGTGTACAGACTGCTATGTACCCTATCCTATTCACCCACCTCTCACACCAATGTCACTATGTGCCCTGTGCACAGACTGCTATGTAGCCTTATCCTATTCACCTACCATTCACACCAATGTCACTGTGTGCCCTGTGCACAGACTGCTATGTTGCCTTATCCTATTCACTCACCACTCACACCAATGTCACTGTGTGCCCTGTGCACAGACTGCTATGTAGCCTTGTCCTATTCACCCACCTCTCACACCAATGTCACTGTGTGCCCTGTGCATAGACTGCTATGTAGCCTTATCCTATTCACCCACCACTCACACCAATGTCACTGTGTGCCCTGTGCACATACTGCTATGTAGCCTTATCCTATTCTCCCACCAATCACACCAATGTCACTGTGTGCTCTGTGCACAGACTGCTATGTAGCCTATCCTATTCACCCACCTCTCACACCAATGTCACTGTGTGCCCTGTGTACAGACTGCTATGTACCCTATCCTATTCACCCACCTCTCACACCAATGTCACTATGTGCCCTGTGCACAGACTGCTATGTACCCTATCCTATTCACCCACCACTCACACCAATGTCACTGTGTGCCCTGTGCACAGACTGCTATGTTGCCTTATCCTATTCACTCACCACTCACACCAATGTCACTGTGTGCCCTGTGCACAGACTGCTATGTAGCCTTGTCCTATTCACCCACCACTCACACCAATGTCACTGTGTGCACAGAATGCTATGTAGCCTATCCTATTCACCCACCTCTCACACCAATGTCACTGTGTGCCCTGTGTACAGACTGCTATGTACCCTATCCTATTCACCCACCTCTCACACCAATGTCACTATGTGCCCTGTGCACAGACTGCTATGTACCCTATCCTATTCACCCACCACTCACACCAATGTCACTGTGTGCCCTGTGCACAGACTGCTATGTTGCCTTATCCTATTCACTCACCACTCACACCAATGTCACTGTGTGCCCTGTGCACAGACTGCTATGTAGCCTTGTCCTATTCACCCACCACTCACACCAATGTCACTGTGTGCACAGAATGCTATGTAGCCTATCCTATTCACCCACCTCTCACACCAATGTCACTGTGTGCCCTGTGTACAGACTGCTATGTACCCTATCCTATTCACCCACCTCTCACACCAATGTCACTATTTGCCCTGTGCACAGACTGCTATGTACCCTATCCTATTCACCCACCACTCACACCAATGTCACTGTGTGCCCTGTGCACAGACTGCTATGTTGCCTTATCCTATTCACTCACCACTCACACCAATGTCACTGTGTGCCCTGTGCACAGACTGCTATGTAGCCTTGTCCTATTCACCCACCTCTCACAGCAATGTCACTGTGTGCCCTGTGCACAGACTGCTATGTAGCCTTGTCCTATTCACCCACCTCTCACACCAATGTCACTGTGTGCCCTGTGTACAGACTGCTATGTACCCTATCCTATTCACCCACCTCTCACACCAATGTCACTATGTGCCCTGTGCACAGACTGCTATGTAGCCTTATCCTATTCACCTACCATTCACACCAATGTCACTGTGTGCCCTGTGCACAGACTGCTATGTAACCTATCCTATTCACCCACCTCTCACACCTATGTCACTGTGTGCCCTGTGTACAGACTGCTATGTACCCTATCCTATTCACCCACCTCTCACACCAATGTCACTATGTGCCCTGTGCACAGACTGCTATGTACCCTATCCTATTCACCCACCACTCACACCAATGTCACTGTGTGCCCTGTGCACAGACTGCTATGTTGCCTTATCCTATTCACTCACCACTCACACCAATGTCACTGTGTGCCCTGTGCACAGACTGCTATGTAGCCTTGTCCTATTCACCCACCACTCACACCAATGTCACTGTGTGCACAGAATGCTATGTAGCCTATCCTATTCACCCACCTCTCACACCAATGTCACTGTGTGCCCTGTGTACAGACTGCTATGTACCCTATCCTATTCACCCACCTCTCACACCAATGTCACTATGTGCCCTGTGCACAGACTGCTATGTACCCTATCCTATTCACCCACCACTCACACCAATGTCACTGTGTGCCCTGTGCACAGACTGCTATGTTGCCTTATCCTATTCACTCACCACTCACACCAATGTCACTGTGTGCCCTGTGCACAGACTGCTATGTAGCCTTGTCCTATTCACCCACCTCTCACACCAATGTCACTGTGTGCCCTGTGCACAGACTGCTATGTAGCCTTGTCCTATTCACCCACCACTCACACCAATGTCACTGTGTGCCCTGTGCACAGACTGCTATGTAGCCTTATCCTATTCACTCACCACTCACACCAATGTCACTGTGTGCCCTGTGCACAGACTGCTATGTAGCCTTGTCCTATTCACCCACCACTCACACCAATGTCACTGTGTGCCCTGTGCACAGACTGCTATGTAGCCTTATCCTATTCACCCACCACTCACACCAATGTCACTGTGTGCCCTGTGCACAGACTGCTATGTAGCCTTGTCCTATTCACCCACCACTCACACCAATGTCACTGTGTGCCCTGTGCACAGACTGCTATGTTGCCTTATCCTATTCACTCACCACTCACACCAATGTCACTGTGTGCCCTGTGCACAGACTGCTATGTAGCCTTGTCCTATTCACCCACCACTCACACCAATGTCACTGTGTGCCCTGTGCACAGACTGCTATGTTGCCTTATCCTATTCACTCACCACTCACACCAATGTCACTGTGTGCCCTGTGCACAGACTGCTATGTAGCCTTGTCCTATTCACCCACCACTCACACCAATGTCACTGTGTGCCCTGTGCACAGACTGCTATGTAGCCTTATCCTATTCACCCACCACTCACACCAATGTCACTGTGTGCCCTGTGCACAGACTGCTATGTAGCCTTGTCCTATTCACCCACCACTCACACCAATGTCACTGTGTGCCCTGTGCACAGACTGCTATGTTGCCTTATCCTATTCACCCACCACTCACACCAATGTCACTGTGTGCCCTGTGCACAGACTGCTATGTAGCCTTGTCCTATTCACCCACCACTCACACCAATGTCACTGTGTGCCCTGTGCACAGACTGCTATGTTGCCTTATCCTATTCACTCACCACTCACACCAATGTCACTGTGTGCCCTGTGCACAGACTGCTATGTAGCCTTGTCCTATTCACCCACCACTCACACCAATGTCACTGTGTGCCCTGTGCACAGACTGCTATGTAGCCTTATCCTATTCACCCACCACTCACACCAATGTCACTGTGTGCCCTGTGCACAGACTGCTATGTAGCCTTGTCCTATTCACCCACCACTCACACCAATGTCACTGTGTGCCCTGTGCACAGACTGCTATGTTGCCTTATCCTATTCACTCACCACTCACACCAATGTCACTGTGTGCCCTGTGCACAGACTGCTATGTTGCCTTATCCTATTCACTCACCACTCACACCAATGTCACTGTGTGCCCTGTGTACAGACTGCTATGTACCCTATCCTATTCACCCACCTCTCACACCAATGTCACTATGTGCCCTGTGCACAGACTGCTATGTAGCCTTATCCTATTCACCTACCATTCACACCAATGTCACTGTGTGCCCTGTGCACAGACTGCTATGTTGCCTTATCCTATTCACTCACCACTCACACCAATGTCACTGTGTGCCCTGTGCACAGACTGCTATGTAGCCTTGTCCTATTCACCCACCTCTCACACCAATGTCACTGTGTGCCCTGTGCATAGACTGCTATGTAGCCTTATCCTATTCACCCACCACTCACACCAATGTCACTGTGTGCCCTGTGCACATACTGCTATGTAGCCTTATCCTATTCTCCCACCAATCACACCAATGTCACTGTGTGCTCTGTGCACAGACTGCTATGTAGCCTATCCTATTCACCCACCTCTCACACCAATGTCACTGTGTGCCCTGTGTACAGACTGCTATGTACCCTATCCTATTCACCCACCTCTCACACCAATGTCACTATGTGCCCTGTGCACAGACTGCTATGTACCCTATCCTATTCACCCACCACTCACACCAATGTCACTGTGTGCCCTGTGCACAGACTGCTATGTTGCCTTATCCTATTCACTCACCACTCACACCAATGTCACTGTGTGCCCTGTGCACAGACTGCTATGTAGCCTTGTCCTATTCACCCACCACTCACACCAATGTCACTGTGTGCACAGAATGCTATGTAGCCTATCCTATTCACCCACCTCTCACACCAATGTCACTGTGTGCCCTGTGTACAGACTGCTATGTACCCTATCCTATTCACCCACCTCTCACACCAATGTCACTATGTGCCCTGTGCACAGACTGCTATGTACCCTATCCTATTCACCCACCACTCACACCAATGTCACTGTGTGCCCTGTGCACAGACTGCTATGTTGCCTTATCCTATTCACTCACCACTCACACCAATGTCACTGTGTGCCCTGTGCACAGACTGCTATGTAGCCTTGTCCTATTCACCCACCACTCACACCAATGTCACTGTGTGCACAGAATGCTATGTAGCCTATCCTATTCACCCACCTCTCACACCAATGTCACTGTGTGCCCTGTGTACAGACTGCTATGTACCCTATCCTATTCACCCACCTCTCACACCAATGTCACTATTTGCCCTGTGCACAGACTGCTATGTACCCTATCCTATTCACCCACCACTCACACCAATGTCACTGTGTGCCCTGTGCACAGACTGCTATGTTGCCTTATCCTATTCACTCACCACTCACACCAATGTCACTGTGTGCCCTGTGCACAGACTGCTATGTAGCCTTGTCCTATTCACCCACCTCTCACAGCAATGTCACTGTGTGCCCTGTGCACAGACTGCTATGTAGCCTTGTCCTATTCACCCACCTCTCACACCAATGTCACTGTGTGCCCTGTGTACAGACTGCTATGTACCCTATCCTATTCACCCACCTCTCACACCAATGTCACTATGTGCCCTGTGCACAGACTGCTATGTAGCCTTATCCTATTCACCTACCATTCACACCAATGTCACTGTGTGCCCTGTGCACAGACTGCTATGTAACCTATCCTATTCACCCACCTCTCACACCTATGTCACTGTGTGCCCTGTGTACAGACTGCTATGTACCCTATCCTATTCACCCACCTCTCACACCAATGTCACTATGTGCCCTGTGCACAGACTGCTATGTACCCTATCCTATTCACCCACCACTCACACCAATGTCACTGTGTGCCCTGTGCACAGACTGCTATGTTGCCTTATCCTATTCACTCACCACTCACACCAATGTCACTGTGTGCCCTGTGCACAGACTGCTATGTAGCCTTGTCCTATTCACCCACCACTCACACCAATGTCACTGTGTGCACAGAATGCTATGTAGCCTATCCTATTCACCCACCTCTCACACCAATGTCACTGTGTGCCCTGTGTACAGACTGCTATGTACCCTATCCTATTCACCCACCTCTCACACCAATGTCACTATGTGCCCTGTGCACAGACTGCTATGTACCCTATCCTATTCACCCACCACTCACACCAATGTCACTGTGTGCCCTGTGCACAGACTGCTATGTTGCCTTATCCTATTCACTCACCACTCACACCAATGTCACTGTGTGCCCTGTGCACAGACTGCTATGTAGCCTTGTCCTATTCACCCACCTCTCACACCAATGTCACTGTGTGCCCTGTGCACAGACTGCTATGTAGCCTTGTCCTATTCACCCACCACTCACACCAATGTCACTGTGTGCCCTGTGCACAGACTGCTATGTAGCCTTATCCTATTCACTCACCACTCACACCAATGTCACTGTGTGCCCTGTGCACAGACTGCTATGTAGCCTTGTCCTATTCACCCACCACTCACACCAATGTCACTGTGTGCCCTGTGCACAGACTGCTATGTAGCCTTATCCTATTCACCCACCACTCACACCAATGTCACTGTGTGCCCTGTGCACAGACTGCTATGTAGCCTTGTCCTATTCACCCACCACTCACACCAATGTCACTGTGTGCCCTGTGCACAGACTGCTATGTTGCCTTATCCTATTCACTCACCACTCACACCAATGTCACTGTGTGCCCTGTGCACAGACTGCTATGTAGCCTTGTCCTATTCACCCACCACTCACACCAATGTCACTGTGTGCCCTGTGCACAGACTGCTATGTTGCCTTATCCTATTCACTCACCACTCACACCAATGTCACTGTGTGCCCTGTGCACAGACTGCTATGTAGCCTTGTCCTATTCACCCACCACTCACACCAATGTCACTGTGTGCCCTGTGCACAGACTGCTATGTAGCCTTATCCTATTCACCCACCACTCACACCAATGTCACTGTGTGCCCTGTGCACAGACTGCTATGTAGCCTTGTCCTATTCACCCACCACTCACACCAATGTCACTGTGTGCCCTGTGCACAGACTGCTATGTTGCCTTATCCTATTCACCCACCACTCACACCAATGTCACTGTGTGCCCTGTGCACAGACTGCTATGTAGCCTTGTCCTATTCACCCACCACTCACACCAATGTCACTGTGTGCCCTGTGCACAGACTGCTATGTTGCCTTATCCTATTCACTCACCACTCACACCAATGTCACTGTGTGCCCTGTGCACAGACTGCTATGTAGCCTTGTCCTATTCACCCACCACTCACACCAATGTCACTGTGTGCCCTGTGCACAGACTGCTATGTAGCCTTATCCTATTCACCCACCACTCACACCAATGTCACTGTGTGCCCTGTGCACAGACTGCTATGTAGCCTTGTCCTATTCACCCACCACTCACACCAATGTCACTGTGTGCCCTGTGCACAGACTGCTATGTTGCCTTATCCTATTCACTCACCACTCACACCAATGTCACTGTGTGCCCTGTGCACAGACTGCTATGTTGCCTTATCCTATTCACTCACCACTCACACCAATGTCACTGTGTGCCCTGTGCACAGACTGCTATGTAGCCTTGTCCTATTCACCCACCACTCACACCAATGTCACTGTGTGCCCTGTGCACAGACTGCTATGTTGCCTTATCCTATTCACTCACCACTCACACCAATGTCACTGTGTGCCCTGTGCACAGACTGCTATGTAGCCTTGTCCTATTCACCCACCACTCACACCAATGTCACTGTGTGCCCTGTGCACAGACTGCTATGTTGCCTTATCCTATTCACTCACCACTCACACCAATGTCACTGTGTGCCCTGTGCACAGACTGCTATGTAGCCTTGTCCTATTCACCCACCACTCACACCAATGTCACTGTGTGCCCTGTGCACAGACTGCTATGTAGCCTTATCCTATTCACCCACCACTCACACCAATGTCACTGTGTGCCCTGTGCACAGACTGCTATGTAGCCTTGTCCTATTCACCCACCACTCACACCAATGTCACTGTGTGCCCTGTGCACAGACTGCTATGTTGCCTTATCCTATTCACCCACCACTCACACCAATGTCACTGTGTGCCCTGTGCACAGACTGCTATGTAGCCTTGTCCTATTCACCCACCACTCACACCAATGTCACTGTGTGCCCTGTGCACAGACTGCTATGTTGCCTTATCCTATTCACTCACCACTCACACCAATGTCACTGTGTGCCCTGTGCACAGACTGCTATGTAGCCTTGTCCTATTCACCCACCACTCACACCAATGTCACTGTGTGCCCTGTGCACAGACTGCTATGTAGCCTTATCCTATTCACCCACCACTCACACCAATGTCACTGTGTGCCCTGTGCACAGACTGCTATGTAGCCTTGTCCTATTCACCCACCACTCACACCAATGTCACTGTGTGCCCTGTGCACAGACTGCTATGTTGCCTTATCCTATTCACTCACCACTCACACCAATGTCACTGTGTGCCCTGTGCACAGACTGCTATGTAGCCTTGTCCTATTCACCCACCACTCACATCAATGTCACTGTGTGCCCTGTGCACAGACTGCTATGTAGCCTTGTCCTATTCACTCACCACTCACACCAATGTCACTGTGTGCCCTGTGCACAGACTGCTATGTTGCCTTATCCTATTCACTCACCACTCACACCAATGTCACTGTGTGCCCTGTGCACAGACTGCTATGTTGCCTGTCCTATTCACCCACCACTCACACCAATGTCACTGTGTGCCCTGTGCACAGACTGCTATGTAGCCTTATCCTATTCACCCACCACTCACACCAATGTCACTGTGTGCCCTGTGCACAGACTGCTATGTAGCCTTATCCTATTCACCCACCACTCACACCAATGTCACTGTGTGCCCTGTGCACAGACTGCTATGTAGCCTATCCTAGTCATGAGACCGCGGGCACAAAGCACCTCTCCCCCCACCCCTTACCGGCTGTCCTCATGATGCCACACCTATCTCACCAATGTCACTGAGTGCCCTGTGCACAGACTGCTATGTAGGCTGTCCTGTTCACCCACCACTCACAAAAATGTCACTGTGTGCCCTGTGCACATACTGCTATGTAGCCTTATCCTATTCACCCACCACTCACACCAATGTCACTGTGTGCCCTGTGCACAGACTGCTATGTAGCCTTATCCTATTCACCCACCACTCACACCAATGTCACTGTGTGCCCTGTGCACAGACTGCTATGTAACCTATCCTATTCACCCACCTCTCACACCAATGTCACTGTGTGCCCTGTGCACAGACTGCTATGTAGCCTTATCCTATTCACCCACCACTCACACCAATGTCACTGTGTGCCCTGTGCACAGACTGCTATGTAGCCTTGTCCTATTCACCCACCACTCACACCAATGTCACTGTGTGCCCTGTGCACAGACTGCTATGTTGCCTTATCCTATTCACCCACCACTCACACCAATGTCACTGTGTGCCCTGTGCACAGACTGCTATGTAGCCTTGTCCTATTCACCCACCACTCACACCAATGTCACTGTGTGCCCTGTGCACAGACTGCTATGTAGCCTTGTCCTATTCACCCACCACTCACACCAATGTCACTGTGTGCCCTGTGCACAGACTGCTATGTTGCCTTATCCTATTCACTCACCACTCACACCAATGTCACTGTGTGCCCTGTGCACAGACTGCTATGTAGCCTTGTCCTATTCACCCACCACTCACACCAATGTCACTGTGTGCCCTGTGCACAGACTGCTATGTAGCCTTGTCCTATTCACCCACCACTCACACCAATGTCACTGTGTGCCCTGTGCACAGACTGCTATGTAGCCTTATCCTATTCACCCACCACTCACACCAATGTCACTGTGTGCCCTGTGCACAGACTGCTATGTAACCTATCCTATTCACCCACCTCTCACACCAATGTCACTGTGTGCCCTGTGCACAGACTGCTATGTAGCCTTATCCTATTCACCCACCACTCACACCAATGTCACTGTGTGCCCTGTGCACAGACTGCTATGTAGCCTTGTCCTATTCACCCACCACTCACACCAATGTCACTGTGTGCCCTGTGCACAGACTGCTATGTAGCCTTATCCTATTCACTCACCACTCACACCAATGTCACTGTGTGCCCTGTGCACAGACTGCTATGTAGCCTTGTCCTATTCACCCACCACTCACACCAATGTCACTGTGTGCCCTGTGCACAGACTGCTATGTTGCCTTATCCTATTCACTCACCACTCACACCAATGTCACTGTGTGCCCTGTGCACAGACTGCTATGTAGCCTTGTCCTATTCACCCACCACTCACACCAATGTCACTGTGTGCCCTGTGCACAGACTGCTATGTAACCTATCCTATTCACCCACCTCTCACACCAATGTCACTGTGTGCCCTGTGCACAGACTGCTATGTAGCCTTGTCCTATTCACCCACCACTCACACCAATGTCACTGTGTGCCCTGTGCACAGACTGCTATGTTGCCTTATCCTATTCACTCACCACTCACACCAATGTCACTGTGTGCCCTGTGCACAGACTGCTATGTAGCCTTGTCCTATTCACCCACCACTCACACCAATGTCACTGTGTGCCCTGTGCACAGACTGCTATGTAGCCTTATCCTATTCACTCACCACTCACACCAATGTCACTGTGTGCCCTGTGCACAGACTGCTATGTTGCCTTATCCTATTCACTCACCACTCACACCAATGTCACTGTGTGCCCTGTGCACAGACTGCTATGTAGCCTTATCCTATTCACCCACCACTCACACCAATGTCACTGTGTGCCCTGTGCACAGACTGCTATGTAACCTATCCTATTCACCCACCTCTCACACCAATGTCACTGTGTGCCCTGTGCACATACTGCTATGTAGTCTTATCCTATTCACCCACCACTCACACCAGTGTCACTGTGTGCCCTGTGCACAGACTGCTATGTAACCTATCCTATTCACTCACCACCCACACCAATGTCACTGTGTGCCCTGTGCACAGACTGCTATGTAGGCTGTCCTATTCACCCACCACTCACACCAATGTCACTGTGTGCCCTGTGCACAGACTGCTATGTAGCCTTATCCTATTCACCCACCACTCACACCAATGTCACTGTGTGCCCTGTGCACTGACTGCTATGTAGCCTTATCCTATTCACCCACCACTCACACCAATGTCACTGTGTGCCCTGTGCACAGACTGCTATGTAGCCTTGTCCTATTCACCCACCACTCACACCAATGTCACTGTGTGCCCTGTGCACAGACTGCTATGTTGCCTGTCCTATTCACCCACCACTCACACCAATGTCACTGTGTGCCCTGTGCACAGACTGCTATGTAGCCTTATCCTATTCACCCACCACTCACACCAATGTCACTGTGTGCCCTGTGCACAGACTGCTATGTAGTCTTATCCTATTCACCCACCACTCACACCAATGTCACTGTGTGCCCTGTGCACAGACTGCTATGTAACCTGTCCTATTCACCCACCACTCACACCTATGACACTGTGTGCCCTGTGCACAGACTGCTATGTAGCCTTATCCTATTCACCCACCAATGTCACTGTGTGCCCTGTGCACAGACTGCTATGTAGCCTATCCTATTCACCCACAACTCACACCAATGTCACTGTGTGTCCTGTGCACAGACTGCTATGTACCCTATCCTATTCACCCACCACTCACACCAATGTCACTGTGTGCCCTGTGCACAGACTGCTATGTTGCCTTATCCTATTCACTCACCACTCACACCAATGTCACTGTGTGCCCTGTGCACAGACTGCTATGTAGCCTTGTCCTATTCACCCACCTCTCACACCAATGTCACTGTGTGCCCTGTGCACAGACTGCTATGTAGCCTTGTCCTATTCACCCACCACTCACACCAATGTCACTGTGTGCCCTGTGCACAGACTGCTATGTTGCCTGTCCTATTCACCCACCACTCACACCAATGTCACTGTGTGCCCTGTGCACAGACTGCTATGTAGCCTTATCCTATTCACCCACCACTCACACCAATGTCACTGTGTGCCCTGTGCACAGACTGCTATGTAGCCTTATCCTATTCACCCACCACTCACACCAATGTCACTGTGTGCCCTGTGCACAGACTGCTATGTAACCTGTCCTATTCACCCACCACTCACACCAATGTCACTGTGTGCCCTGTGCACAGACTGCTATGTAGCCTATCCTAGTCATGTGACCGCGGGCACAAAGCACCTCTCCCCCCACCCCTTACCGGCTGTCCTCATGATGCCACACCTATCTCACCAATGTCACTGAGTGCCCTGTGCACAGACTGCTATGTAGGATGTCCTGTTCACCCACCACTCACAAAAATGTCACTGTGTGCCCTGTGCACATACTGCTATGTAGCCTTATCCTATTCACCCACCACTCACACCAATGTCACTGTGTGCCCTGTGCACAGACTGCTATGTAGCCTTATCCTATTCACCCACCACTCACACCAATGTCACTGTGTGCCCTGTGCACAGACTGCTATGTAACCTATCCTATTCACCCACCTCTCACACCAATGTCACTGTGTGCCCTGTGCACAGACTGCTATGTAGCCTTATCCTATTCACCCACCACTCACACCAATGTCACTGTGTGCCCTGTGCACAGACTGCTATGTAGCCTTGTCCTATTCACCCACCACTCACACCAATGTCACTGTGTGCCCTGTGCACAGACTGCTATGTTGCCTTATCCTATTCACCCACCACTCACACCAATGTCACTGTGTGCCCTGTGCACAGACTGCTATGTAGCCTTGTCCTATTCACCCACCACTCACACCAATGTCACTGTGTGCCCTGTGCACAGACTGCTATGTAGCCTTGTCCTATTCACCCACCACTCACACCAATGTCACTGTGTGCCCTGTGCACAGACTGCTATGTTGCCTTATCCTATTCACTCACCACTCACACCAATGTCACTGTGTGCCCTGTGCACAGACTGCTATGTAGCCTTGTCCTATTCACCCACCACTCACACCAATGTCACTGTGTGCCCTGTGCACAGACTGCTATGTAGCCTTGTCCTATTCACCCACCACTCACACCAATGTCACTGTGTGCCCTGTGCACAGACTGCTATGTAGCCTTATCCTATTCACCCACCACTCACACCAATGTCACTGTGTGCCCTGTGCACAGACTGCTATGTAACCTATCCTATTCACCCACCTCTCACACCAATGTCACTGTGTGCCCTGTGCACAGACTGCTATGTAGCCTTATCCTATTCACCCACCACTCACACCAATGTCACTGTGTGCCCTGTGCACAGACTGCTATGTAGCCTTGTCCTATTCACCCACCACTCACACCAATGTCACTGTGTGCCCTGTGCACAGACTGCTATGTAGCCTTATCCTATTCACTCACCACTCACACCAATGTCACTGTGTGCCCTGTGCACAGACTGCTATGTAGCCTTGTCCTATTCACCCACCACTCACACCAATGTCACTGTGTGCCCTGTGCAACAGACTGCTATGTTGCCTTATCCTATTCACTCACCACTCACACCAATGTCACTGTGTGCCCTGTGCACAGACTGCTATGTAGCCTTGTCCTATTCACCACCACTCACACCAATGTCACTGTGTGCCCTGTGCACAGACTGCTATGTAACCTATCCTATTCACCCACCTCTCACACCAATGTCACTGTGTGCCCTGTGCACAGACTGCTATGTAGCCTTGTCCTATTCACCCACCACTCACACCAATGTCACTGTGTGCCCTGTGCACAGACTGCTATGTTGCCTTATCCTATTCACTCACCACTCACACCAATGTCACTGTGTGCCCTGTGCACAGACTGCTATGTAGCCTTGTCCTATTCACCCACCACTCACACCAATGTCACTGTGTGCCCTGTGCACAGACTGCTATGTAGCCTTATCCTATTCACTCACCACTCACACCAATGTCACTGTGTGCCCTGTGCACAGACTGCTATGTTGCCTTATCCTATTCACTCACCACTCACACCAATGTCACTGTGTGCCCTGTGCACAGACTGCTATGTAGCCTTATCCTATTCACCCACCACTCACACCAATGTCACTGTGTGCCCTGTGCACAGACTGCTATGTAACCTATCCTATTCACCCACCTCTCACACCAATGTCACTGTGTGCCCTGTGCACATACTGCTATGTAGTCTTATCCTATTCACCCACCACTCACACCAGTGTCACTGTGTGCCCTGTGCACAGACTGCTATGTAACCTATCCTATTCACTCACCACCCACACCAATGTCACTGTGTGCCCTGTGCACAGACTGCTATGTAGGCTGTCCTATTCACCCACCACTCACACCAATGTCACTGTGTGCCCTGTGCACAGACTGCTATGTAGCCTTATCCTATTCACCCACCACTCACACCAATGTCACTGTGTGCCCTGTGCACTGACTGCTATGTAGCCTTATCCTATTCACCCACCACTCACACCAATGTCACTGTGTGCCCTGTGCACAGACTGCTATGTAGCCTTGTCCTATTCACCCACCACTCACACCAATGTCACTGTGTGCCCTGTGCACAGACTGCTATGTTGCCTGTCCTATTCACCCACCACTCACACCAATGTCACTGTGTGCCCTGTGCACAGACTGCTATGTAGCCTTATCCTATTCACCCACCACTCACACCAATGTCACTGTGTGCCCTGTGCACAGACTGCTATGTAGTCTTATCCTATTCACTCACCACTCACACCAATGTCACTGTGTGCCCTGTGCACAGACTGCTATGTAACCTGTCCTATTCACCCACCACTCACACCTATGACACTGTGTGCCCTGTGCACAGACTGCTATGTAGCCTTATCCTATTCACCCACCAATGTCACTGTGTGCCCTGTGCACAGACTGCTATGTAGCCTATCCTATTCACCCACAACTCACACCAATGTCACTGTGTGTCCTGTGCACAGACTGCTATGTACCCTATCCTATTCACCCACCACTCACACCAATGTCACTGTGTGCCCTGTGCACAGACTGCTATGTTGCCTTATCCTATTCACTCACCACTCACACCAATGTCACTGTGTACCCTGTGCACAGACTGCTATGTAGCCTTGTCCTATTCACCCACCTCTCACACCAATGTCACTGTGTGCCCTGTGCACAGACTGCTATGTAGCCTTGTCCTATTCACCCACCACTCACACCAATGTCACTGTGTGCCCTGTGCACAGACTGCTATGTTGCCTGTCCTATTCACCCACCACTCACACCAATGTCACTGTGTGCCCTGTGCACAGACTGCTATGTAGCCTTATCCTATTCACCCACCACTCACACCAATGTCACTGTGTGCCCTGTGCACAGACTGCTATGTAGCCTTATCCTATTCACCCACCACTCACACCAATGTCACTGTGTGCCCTGTGCACAGACTGCTATGTAACCTGTCCTATTCACCCACCACTCACACCAATGTCACTGTGTGCCCTGTGCACAGACTGCTATGTAGCCTATCCTAGTCATGTGACCGCGGGCACAAAGCACCTCTCCCCCCACCCCTTACCGGCTGTCCTCATGATGCCACACCTATCTCACCAATGTCACTGAGTGCCCTGTGCACAGACTGCTATGTAGGCTGTCCTGTTCACCCACCACTCACAAAAATGTCACTGTGTGCCCTGTGCACATACTGCTATGTAGCCTTATCCTATTCACCCACCACTCACACCAATGTCACTGTGTGCCCTGTGCACAGACTGCTATGTAGCCTTATCCTATTCACCCACCACTCACACCAATGTCACTGTGTGCCCTGTGCACAGACTGCTATGTAACCTATCCTATTCACCCACCTCTCACACCAATGTCACTGTGTGCCCTGTGCACAGACTGCTATGTAGCCTTATCCTATTCACCCACCACTCACACCAATGTCACTGTGTGCCCTGTGCACAGACTGCTATGTAGCCTTGTCCTATTCACCCACCACTCACACCAATGTCACTGTGTGCCCTGTGCACAGACTGCTATGTTGCCTTATCCTATTCACCCACCACTCACACCAATGTCACTGTGTGCCCTGTGCACAGACTGCTATGTAGCCTTGTCCTATTCACCCACCACTCACACCAATGTCACTGTGTGCCCTGTGCACAGACTGCTATGTAGCCTTGTCCTATTCACCCACCACTCACACCAATGTCACTGTGTGCCCTGTGCACAGACTGCTATGTTGCCTTATCCTATTCACTCACCACTCACACCAATGTCACTGTGTGCCCTGTGCACAGACTGCTATGTAGCCTTGTCCTATTCACCCACCACTCACACCAATGTCACTGTGTGCCCTGTGCACAGACTGCTATGTAGCCTTGTCCTATTCACCCACCACTCACACCAATGTCACTGTGTGCCCTGTGCACAGACTGCTATGTAGCCTTATCCTATTCACCCACCACTCACACCAATGTCACTGTGTGCCCTGTGCACAGACTGCTATGTAACCTATCCTATTCACCCACCTCTCACACCAATGTCACTGTGTGCCCTGTGCACAGACTGCTATGTAGCCTTATCCTATTCACCCACCACTCACACCAATGTCACTGTGTGCCCTGTGCACAGACTGCTATGTAGCCTTGTCCTATTCACCCACCACTCACACCAATGTCACTGTGTGCCCTGTGCACAGACTGCTATGTAGCCTTATCCTATTCACTCACCACTCACACCAATGTCACTGTGTGCCCTGTGCACAGACTGCTATGTAGCCTTGTCCTATTCACCCACCACTCACACCAATGTCACTGTGTGCCCTGTGCACAGACTGCTATGTTGCCTTATCCTATTCACTCACCACTCACACCAATGTCACTGTGTGCCCTGTGCACAGACTGCTATGTAGCCTTGTCCTATTCACCCACCACTCACACCAATGTCACTGTGTGCCCTGTGCACAGACTGCTATGTAACCTATCCTATTCACCCACCTCTCACACCAATGTCACTGTGTGCCCTGTGCACAGACTGCTATGTAGCCTTGTCCTATTCACCCACCACTCACACCAATGTCACTGTGTGCCCTTTGCACAGACTGCTATGTTGCCTTATCCTATTCACTCACCACTCACACCAATGTCACTGTGTGCCCTGTGCACAGACTGCTATGTAGCCTTGTCCTATTCACCCACCACTCACACCAATGTCACTGTGTGCCCTGTGCACAGACTGCTATGTAGCCTTATCCTATTCACTCACCACTCACACCAATGTCACTGTGTGCCCTGTGCACAGACTGCTATGTTGCCTTATCCTATTCACTCACCACTCACACCAATGTCACTGTGTGCCCTGTGCACAGACTGCTATGTAGCCTTATCCTATTCACCCACCACTCACACCAATGTCACTGTGTGCCCTGTGCACAGACTGCTATGTAACCTATCCTATTCACCCACCTCTCACACCAATGTCACTGTGTGCCCTGTGCACATACTGCTATGTAGTCTTATCCTATTCACCCACCACTCACACCAGTGTCACTGTGTGCCCTGTGCACAGACTGCTATGTAACCTATCCTATTCACTCACCACCCACACCAATGTCACTGTGTGCCCTGTGCACAGACTGCTATGTAGGCTGTCCTATTCACCCACCACTCACACCAATGTCACTGTGTGCCCTGTGCACAGACTGCTATGTAGCCTTATCCTATTCACCCACCACTCACACCAATGTCACTGTGTGCCCTGTGCACTGACTGCTATGTAGCCTTATCCTATTCACCCACCACTCACACCAATGTCACTGTGTGCCCTGTGCACAGACTGCTATGTAGCCTTGTCCTATTCACCCACCACTCACACCAATGTCACTGTGTGCCCTGTGCACAGACTGCTATGTTGCCTGTCCTATTCACCCACCACTCACACCAATGTCACTGTGTGCCCTGTGCACAGACTGCTATGTAGCCTTATCCTATTCACCCACCACTCACACCAATGTCACTGTGTGCCCTGTGCACAGACTGCTATGTAGTCTTATCCTATTCACCCACCACTCACACCAATGTCACTGTGTGCCCTGTGCACAGACTGCTATGTAACCTGTCCTATTCACCCACCACTCACACCTATGACACTGTGTGCCCTGTGCACAGACTGCTATGTAGCCTTATCCTATTCACCCACCAATGTCACTGTGTGCCCTGTGCACAGACTGCTATGTAGCCTATCCTATTCACCCACAACTCACACCAATGTCACTGTGTGTCCTGTGCACAGACTGCTATGTACCCTATCCTATTCACCCACCACTCACACCAATGTCACTGTGTGCCCTGTGCACAGACTGCTATGTTGCCTTATCCTATTCACTCACCACTCACACCAATGTCACTGTGTGCCCTGTGCACAGACTGCTATGTAGCCTTGTCCTATTCACCCACCTCTCACACCAATGTCACTGTGTGCCCTGTGCACAGACTGCTATGTAGCCTTGTCCTATTCACCCACCACTCACACCAATGTCACTGTGTGCCCTGTGCACAGACTGCTATGTTGCCTGTCCTATTCACCCACCACTCACACCAATGTCACTGTGTGCCCTGTGCACAGACTGCTATGTAGCCTTATCCTATTCACCCACCACTCACACCAATGTCACTGTGTGCCCTGTGCACAGACTGCTATGTAGCCTTATCCTATTCACCCACCACTCACACCAATGTCACTGTGTGCCCTGTGCACAGACTGCTATGTAACCTGTCCTATTCACCCACCACTCACACCAATGTCACTGTGTGCCCTGTGCACAGACTGCTATGTAGCCTATCCTAGTCATGTGACCGCGGGCACAAAGCACCTCTCCCCCCACCCCTTACCGGCTGTCCTCATGATGCCACACCTATCTCACCAATGTCACTGAGTGCCCTGTGCACAGACTGCTATGTAGGCTGTCCTGTTCACCCACCACTCACAAAAATGTCACTGTGTGCCCTGTGCACATACTGCTATGTAGCCTTATCCTATTCACCCACCACTCACACCAATGTCACTGTGTGCCCTGTGCACAGACTGCTATGTAGCCTTATCCTATTCACCCACCACTCACACCAATGTCACTGTGTGCCCTGTGCACAGACTGCTATGTAACCTATCCTATTCACCCACCTCTCACACCAATGTCACTGTGTGCCCTGTGCACAGACTGCTATGTAGCCTTATCCTATTCACCCACCACTCACACCAATGTCACTGTGTGCCCTGTGCACAGACTGCTATGTAGCCTTGTCCTATTCACCCACCACTCACACCAATGTCACTGTGTGCCCTGTGCACAGACTTCTATGTTGCCTTATCCTATTCACCCACCACTCACACCAATGTCACTGTGTGCCCTGTGCACAGACTGCTATGTAGCCTTATCCTATTCACCCACCACTCACACCAATGTCACTGTGTGCCCTGTGCACAGACTGCTATGTAACCTGTCCTATTCACCCACCACTCACACCAATGTCACTGTGTGCCCTGTGCACAGACTGCTATGTAGCCTATCCTAGTCATGTGACCGCGGGCACAAAGCACCTCTCCCCCCACCCCTTACCGGCTGTCCTCATGATGCCACACCTATCTCACCAATGTCACTGAGTGCCCTGTGCACAGACTGCTATGTAGGCTGTCCTGTTCACCCACCACTCACAAAAATGTCACTGTGTGCCCTGTGCACATACTGCTATGTAGCCTTATCCTATTCACCCACCACTCACACCAATGTCACTGTGTGCCCTGTGCACAGACTGCTATGTAGCCTTATCCTATTCACCCACCACTCACACCAATGTCACTGTGTGCCCTGTGCACAGACTGCTATGTAACCTATCCTATTCACCCACCTCTCACACCAATGTCACTGTGTGCCCTGTGCACAGACTGCTATGTAGCCTTATCCTATTCACCCACCACTCACACCAATGTCACTGTGTGCCCTGTGCACAGACTGCTATGTAGCCTTGTCCTATTCACCCACCACTCACACCAATGTCACTGTGTGCCCTGTGCACAGACTTCTATGTTGCCTTATCCTATTCACCCACCACTCACACCAATGTCACTGTGTGCCCTGTGCACAGACTGCTATGTAGCCTTGTCCTATTCACCCACCACTCACACCAATGTCACTGTGTGCCCTGTGCACAGACTGCTATGTAGCCTTGTCCTATTCACCCACCACTCACACCAATGTCACTGTGTGCCCTGTGCACAGACTGCTATGTTGCCTTATCCTATTCACTCACCACTCACACCAATGTCACTGTGTGCCCTGTGCACAGACTGCTATGTAGCCTTGTCCTATTCACCCACCACTCACACCAATGTCACTGTGTGCCCTGTGCACAGACTGCTATGTAGCCTTGTCCTATTCACCCACCACTCACACCAATGTCACTGTGTGCCCTGTGCACAGACTGCTATGTAGCCTTATCCTATTCACCCACCACTCACACCAATGTCACTGTGTGCCCTGTGCACAGACTGCTATGTAACCTATCCTATTCACCCACCTCTCACACCAATGTCACTGTGTGCCCTGTGCACAGACTGCTATGTAGCCTTATCCTATTCACCCACCACTCACACCAATGTCACTGTGTGCCCTGTGCACAGACTGCTATGTAGCCTTGTCCTATTCACCCACCACTCACACCAATGTCACTGTGTGCCCTGTGCACAGACTGCTATGTAGCCTTATCCTATTCACTCACCACTCACACCAATGTCACTGTGTGCCCTGTGCACAGACTGCTATGTAGCCTTGTCCTATTCACCCACCACTCACACCAATGTCACTGTGTGCCCTGTGCACAGACTGCTATGTTGCCTTATCCTATTCACTCACCACTCACACCAATGTCACTGTGTGCCCTGTGCACAGACTGCTATGTAGCCTTGTCCTATTCACCCACCACTCACACCAATGTCACTGTGTGCCCTGTGCACAGACTGCTATGTAACCTATCCTATTCACCCACCTCTCACACCAATGTCACTGTGTGCCCTGTGCACAGACTGCTATGTAGCCTTGTCCTATTCACCCACCACTCACACCAATGTCACTGTGTGCCCTGTGCACAGACTGCTATGTTGCCTTATCCTATTCACTCACCACTCACACCAATGTCACTGTGTGCCCTGTGCACAGACTGCTATGTAGTCTTGTCCTATTCACCCACCACTCACACCAATGTCACTGTGTGCCCTGTGCACAGACTGCTATGTAGCCTTATCCTATTCACTCACCACTCACACCAATGTCACTGTGTGCCCTGTGCACAGACTGCTATGTTGCCTTATCCTATTCACTCACCACTCACACCAATGTCACTGTGTGCCCTGTGCACAGACTGCTATGTAGCCTTATCCTATTCACCCACCACTCACACCAATGTCACTGTGTGCCCTGTGCACAGACTGCTATGTAACCTATCCTATTCACCCACCTCTCACACCAATGTCACTGTGTGCCCTGTGCACATACTGCTATGTAGTCTTATCCTATTCACCCACCACTCACACCAGTGTCACTGTGTGCCCTGTGCACAGACTGCTATGTAACCTATCCTATTCACTCACCACCCACACCAATGTCACTGTGTGCCCTGTGCACAGACTGCTATGTAGGCTGTCCTATTCACCCACCACTCACACCAATGTCACTGTGTGCCCTGTGCACAGACTGCTATGTAGCCTTATCCTATTCACCCACCACTCACACCAATGTCACTGTGTGCCCTGTGCACTGACTGCTATGTAGCCTTATCCTATTCACCCACCACTCACACCAATGTCACTGTGTGCCCTGTGCACAGACTGCTATGTAGCCTTGTCCTATTCACCCACCACTCACACCAATGTCACTGTGTGCCCTGTGCACAGACTGCTATGTTGCCTGTCCTATTCACCCACCACTCACACCAATGTCACTGTGTGCCCTGTGCACAGACTGCTATGTAGCCTTATCCTATTCACCCACCACTCACACCAATGTCACTGTGTGCCCTGTGCACAGACTGCTATGTAGTCTTATCCTATTCACCCACCACTCACACCAATGTCACTGTGTGCCCTGTGCACAGACTGCTATGTAACCTGTCCTATTCACCCACCACTCACACCTATGACACTGTGTGCCCTGTGCACAGACTGCTATGTAGCCTTATCCTATTCACCCACCAATGTCACTGTGTGCCCTGTGCACAGACTGCTATGTAGCCTATCCTATTCACCCACAACTCACACCAATGTCACTGTGTGTCCTGTGCACAGACTGCTATGTACCCTATCCTATTCACCCACCACTCACACCAATGTCACTGTGTGCCCTGTGCACAGACTGCTATGTTGCCTTATCCTATTCACTCACCACTCACACCAATGTCACTGTGTGCCCTGTGCACAGACTGCTATGTAGCCTTGTCCTATTCACCCACCTCTCACACCAATGTCACTGTGTGCCCTGTGCACAGACTGCTATGTAGCCTTGTCCTATTCACCCACCACTCACACCAATGTCACTGTGTGCCCTGTGCACAGACTGCTATGTTGCCTGTCCTATTCACCCACCACTCACACCAATGTCACTGTGTGCCCTGTGCACAGACTGCTATGTAGCCTTGTCCTATTCACCCACCACTCACACCAATGTCACTATGTGCCCTGTGCACAGACTGCTATGTAGCCTATCCTATTCACCCACCACTCACACCAATGTCACTGTGTGCCCTGTGCACAGACTGCTATGTAGCCTTATCCTATTCACCCACCACTCACACCAATGTCACTGTGTGCCCTGTGCACAGACTGCTATGTAACCTGTCCTATTCACCCACCACTCACACCTATGACACTGTGTGCCCTGTGCACAGACTGCTATGTAGCCTATCCTAGTCATGTGACCGCGGGCACAAAGCACCTCTCCCCCCACCCCTTACCGGCTGTCCTCATGATGCCACACCTATCTCACCAATGTCACTGAGTGCCCTGTGCACAGACTGCTATGTAGCCTATCTTACTCTAGTGACCACAAGGGCACAAAGCACCTTTACCCCCACCCCTCACCCGCATGTTGCCACACTTATCTGTTGCATGGATGATGTTAATAAATTTTGTTTTTGGTATTGCTCAGCTTTAACTTGATTGATTGAGGTGGAACAAAGTGCAGGTTATTTCTAGGAGTTTCCACAATGATGGAGTAACCGTGAAAATCGGTTCAGTCATTTTTGCACCAGCTTGGAACATACAGACAGACACAACGTTCTTATAATATTATTATTATGAAATGCTTGAAAATTTTGAGCTGCAATTGAAGTCCATCAGTCTGATGGCCGCGGATATGTTCACGTTACAATCGCCACTTCACCTTGGTTGAAAATTTGTGGTTTGCAATGCATGCTAAATTTAGTGTCATCATTACTAACGGTCGAATCAGCTTGTGCAGATTACTCTCATGTTCATGGCCGTACGCCAGTCCTCCAAGTGCAAAAATACTGTACATTCACCTCTAAAGTCCAAGCTACGTTTTCACGCATGGCCATGTGCAAAACTTATTTTTATTATTGCACAGACAGGCTTAAAGCCAACTCTTAATCAGTCCCTAAAACTGAAATTATGCTGAGTGGTTTTGTATTATTATTATTATTATCATTTATTTATATGGCGCCACAAATGTCCCGCAGCGCCTTACAAAGTACATAAACAAATACTGTAGGTGACCAGTGACTTATAGTACAATACAATACAATGCAGGAAAAGGACATGGATAATATATATTGCTACATTAGCGACCATAACACCCACATAGGCATAAGCTACCAATTGTTATGTGCCCAAGTGGGGAGTAAGAGAAGTAGATGAAAGTAAAGTACGGAGAAGCACAAGAGGGTAGAGGGCCCTGCTTGTAAGAGCTTGAATCCAAAAAGGGAGGGACAGACAAACAGGTGTGACACAGATGGGGTAGACGGGGAGGAAGAAATATGTAGCCGCAAGTTAGGATTGAGTTTGTATAGTGGGATTGATAAAAAAAAAAAAAAATTTACTCACAAAGTTGAATAACTCAACTCCTATAAAGGACCTTTTATATCTACTGTATATGTGTTATAGTCTATATCAACTGAAAGAGCCTATTGAAATTCATTGCCAGAGTCCCAACATGTCTAATAGAACATATTCAGTGTATGGCTTATAAAACTCCTAGACCCCCATGTAGAGATGTGTGTGGGCCATTTTTGCAGGTTTTGAATCAGTATCTACTTTGTGTTTTGGATCTAGATTTGGTTTTGCAAAACCGCCCTTGTGTGTTTTGGTTTTGGATCTGTATTTTTTTCTAAAAAGTCATAAAAACAGCTGGAATCATATATTTTTCTATGCATAGGCGTAGATCTTCATATGTACATGTCTGCAATATATTATTGCAGAGCCATAACTAGACTTTTTGGTGCCCTGTGCCAGAAAGAGCATTGGCGCCCCCCTCATTTTTCAAAGGGACATAATGCACCCAAAAAAGGTCCATGGCCTCATAGGGAAGAGCCAGAGAAGAGATAGGAGAGGCCAGGAGATGCTGGGGATGAGATATGAGGAAGCTACAAGCAAGAATGATAATAAACAGAAATTTGACAGGTCCAAACAGCGCCCCCTGACCTGTGGTGCCCTGTGCCATGGCACCGGCCGCACTACCCTAGCTACAACCCTGTATTATTGCTGTACATACTCATGTTTTCAGGATACACTCTTTTGATATGAATGGATTGTGTGCAATATTATCATACACATTCAGTTCATCTATACAATCAATATCTTTTATATTTGATAGCACTTGGCTCACATTACTGAACTTATTATTATGCCCATACGTTTTGATCACCGCTTAGTTTTTGTTTCTGATCATTATTGGATACGATATGATCTCAGTAATCATGTTTCCTTTTACTGAACCATCATATTATTTATTACCCCTTTATAATATTTTTCTATGCACGGTACTATTTCATTATTTGGTTGACTCATAACATATTTTGTTTTCAGATACACCATTACCTCACACTTTAATACTTTATGACATATATTGTCACCTATCTCACTTCACACTTACTTACAAATTTTATTCAGTACTTATTTATTCTTATAATTTTCCATTCTTATTCTCTTTACATTACACGTAATTACTCATATACTCAAGTATTTTGATAATTCTGCATCATAGAATACCCAATCACATATATGTTGATGCTAAGATCTCACGTATATCATATATGCATACTTCTTATATTTACCATTTATTCTATTGCACGTATTTTCATATTGTACACTCCTTGATATTCTTATCAGATTATATAACCCATTTATCTATATACTGATAGAACTTTATTGTATGGGGTATTCACACACTACTTTAGTTTCTTGTAACGATTTGTCCTAAATTTACCATTTAGTATTTATTCATATGCCCTTATCATCATTGTATATATTTCATGGGCACTCCTATCATCATGATATCGTGATTCTAATCTGAACACTTTTCTACTATTAACTAGGGGTCTACAATACCTACTTGGAGAATTGACATAATTTTTAATTAATGAGATCATCATATATCAGTAATTTCCTCATCTTCCAATCCTCTCCGTTTTATTATGTTAAAATTTGGTTTTATTAATTCATTAGTGGTTATGAAAAAATTCTGTAGCTGCCTGCATAAATTAAATAATTAGTCATAAATAGTAACTACTTACTACTGCTGGTTTTTACATCTCACGCATTCTACAGCCTTCCTCTGTACTCTGCAACTATATTTTACTCACTGTCAAATTATCAGCAGGAATCGTAACTCTTTAGCTGCTTGTAACACTTGGTTAACCACCACAGTAATCAACTATAAACTGCAGGTTCTTGCAGCTAATGTACACTCATATAAATTTGACCTCAAGCAATTGGTCTCAGGCATGCAAAATGTAGCCACATCAGTCCCTCCCATCCATGCTCATGATAGGCTAACTAACCATATGCTTTAGCATGATTGGCCGTGAGAACACTTAAACCCGGCCAGCTCCGTGACGTCACGGAGCACAACTGACAAAGCCACAAGACTGGTGAAACGTGCGTCTTACGGGAGTCCTCGGTGCGCACGCGAGAACTCCGTCCTGGACACACTGCTGCCACGACGCACCACCTACCACCACGTATACTAATTTCCAGGGATTTGCTGCCCATGCCACCCAATCAATGTTCCCACTGTGCTGTCCATGAGATATCAGTGGGGTGGGAGTGAGATACTTGGGGTACGGGCATACACCCACTGGACACACAGTGCAGATAGCCCTCACGATAGGGTTGAATTATCGACCCACACCCAGACCTGACCTTTATCTAAATCTGATACTTATTCTGGCACTCTCACTCTCTCACTTTAATTGTGCACTAATAGACCTGTAATGTGTAAACAGGACATAGTGCTTTTAGTGAAAGAGTAGCAGATGCTACTATACTTTTTGTATCCTCATAGTATATGTGGTGGGTCCGCTCATGTCTCATTCACTACATTGTACATGAGACACAGCAGTATTGATTCCTAATAGTCGCTATTTAGCACTGCAAGTAGCTTAAGAAAGAATTGCTTGCCAGTCCAATCGTGTGGTTCCAAAGCACAAAAAGTTATTTATGTAAACAGGGAAAGATTTAACAATTAGAATAAAAAGCAATAAGATATATATACGTACAGCCAATACATACGCATGCGCTACTGGTCCTAGTATGCAGTACAGGTTGAGTCTCCCATATCCAAAATGCTTGGGACCAGGGCTATTTTGGATAACGGAATATTCCGTATTTTGGAATATTTGCATATCATAATGATATAACTTGGGAATGGGACCCCAATATACACACAGAATGCATTTATGTGTAATATACACATTATACACACAGCCTGCAGGTAATTTTATACAATATTTTCAATAATTTTGTGGCTCAAGCAAAGTTTGTGTACATACATGAAATTTATTTATGTTTCATATGCACCATATACACACAGCCTGAAGGTAATTCTATACAATATTTTTAATAATTTGTGCCTTAGACAAAGTTTGTGTACATTGAACCATAAAAATTCAAAGATTTCATTATCTCAGTCATGTAAAAATTATTCCGTATTTTGGAATATTCCATATTTCGGAATATTTGGATATGGGAGACTCAACCTGTATTTCAATCCTGAACCCTGCGGTCACCGTCACCCAAAGATATGGAGAAATGACTGAACACTGAGACCAGCTCACCGCATATATTTGGTACAGGTTACAGAGAGAACAAAGGGACAAGTTGGCAGGTTTCCATTGGTTCTTGCATCTGGTCACTCTGGTCATTGGTTAGTTCATACGGTGTCATCAGGGGGATGGCTCAGCCCTCAAACGGTCACATTGTGTAGTTTCCCACCGAACAACTAGCTACAACACTGCATCCTAATAATAACAATCTGTGCAATAAATCCCTATCATCCATAACTAGCGGACGCAAGATGCGACTTCTTTGCCGATATGTACGGAAGTCTGCAAGTAAACAGGGATTTAGTATGATACCAAACATGACATGTCTACTATGTTCTAAACCTTAGTTCTCACTTAAGTACATATTACATCATAATTATTAAGTAATAATACCTTTAGTAACCCTTTTTATTAACTATTGCGAAATGGGAACCTATTGTATACATATGCGTTCGCATATGTGCATCCGTGTAATGTCCGTATGTATGTATGTGAGTACGCATGTGAGCGTCTATGTGTACGTATGTGGATACACATACGAGCGTCTATGTGTATGCATATATGTTTATGTGTGTGCGTTATGTGCATCAGTGTATGTGTAATGGATTATTATATATATATATATATATATATATATATATATATATACCCCTAACTTTATCCATTTAACTGACATAGTTAATATTATGTTTGCCTGTACCAAATTCCAAGGTGTCATAGACAATACGGTTGTTCTGATCAGAGGTGACCAGCAGATGTTTTGCTGTAGTCATAAAGTCTGATAGCTCATCAAAGGTTTTCCTCTTATTTGGAGTGTAAATGTTAGTTCCTCTTAACTACAGTAGCATTGAACAAAAGGCATACAATTGCTAAAGATATTCAGTCTTCAGACAATGGTTTTTAACTCTGCATTTAAAACACTCCTCTGCGCATACCAGTATCTGTGTGCATTTTAATTATTTGTTACAGACATACAAAACCTGTTTCCCATATACTGACTAAACCTTGATACGCATTTGTGCGCATCGGAGTAGTGTTCGATTTACTCTTTATCAGCCCATAGATGAGTAGATCATCAGATAATTGTGTGCGATCATAACCAATTATTTGACTTCGACAGCAGCCACCTATCCCCTTACTATTAAGTGAGTGGTATCTTTATTTCTACCTTTCTCAGAATAATTTTCTTATATTTGGTATGCTTCAATATGTATATGTATTGTCAATTGAATTACATCAAAGAAAACGTATGCTGTTCTCATTTCCATTTTACCTACCAAAGGAATACATATATGCCAATGTTGGATTCCTGACATATATTATATTGACATCTATGTGAAACAAACGCTTTGCTTGGTATATATTTGCATTTCTCTCTGCAAAATTAGATCTAACAGTTTCTTGTCGGTTAAATGACTATATCTAGCTGAGTACATTGAGTGGTGTGTAGTTGCTTTCTCTGCTTAAAATTATTTGGTCTGATACTTCAACTATTATATGGTATCTTTGAAATTAATATGCATTGATCATTTAATATTACTATGGCGGTATTACTATATGTATAGCTCTTATGTGTGTCTAGGTCAGATGAAGGGACCATATACTTACACAATAATTAATTTGCTGAACTCATTTCACCTTGGCGAGTATTATACTCTTATTGCCTTATTTTTACCTCAGAGTGATATACACAGATTGATTACTCACTTGGTATAGCTTAAAATTGAGGATGATATTGCCTCATCACATTATGTTTACTGTTGTCCATCTTTGTTTAGTCCTGTACATATCATTTTTAATGAACGTAATAAAAGTTACATTTTATAATTAATCAGGTAGAACTTGTGCCCCAACAAAAAAGAGAGTATTTTTCTTTCCCACATTTATAATCATGTAATTAGGGCCTGTTTTTGTTCCTAGAGTATTATTAACCTCATTAACATTTATTTCCAGTCAGTTTTGACCACCTCACAGCTCACAATATTGATTTAATCCAGTTTAGGCCAAAAGGTTACACCAAGCTAGCTGGCTGACTAAGCTAAGCTACAGCAGTGGGCGTCACAAACATGTGGCAGTTTAGCTTCCAACATGGCACATCTAGGAAACAGAGTGGCACTGCAGTGGCAGACAGTATGGCAGTTTAATAAATGATACGACCCCATAGAGAAACCAAGAATGTTTTCAATAATCAAGAATCAGATCAAAGGCCCAAAGGAGATGGAGTATGTTTATGGAGAAGTTGAAGGCAGGGAAAGGAAGGAAGGATTGATTAGTTTGTAAACTTTTTTTAATGTTTTGATTCTGTACAAAATGTATGAGGGAGGATCAATGTAAGATCAAGTTTTGCAGTTCCTGAAAGACATCTTTGATCTGGAAAAGGTTTTTGAGCGTGGAGAGTTTGTCAGAAGATATTATGCAGTGTCCGCACCATCACACAGAAATGCTTGGGGCATACATGGGAGCAGGCTCACTGAAGCCCACTTATGTTCAATCTTATGTGAACCAACCTCTTAAAACCTGATCACCTGAGTGACATCTTCAGAGCACCTGTCGCTAACACACAGTGAGGGCAGCCATTTTGTGCCACATCCTTATTGAATATTGATTCAGCCCATATATGTATATTTTATACATCTAATAGAAATGTGGTGGCCTTGATTGTGGAGGTGCTATATAGTACACACTGTAAACAGACATTTACTTTGTGCTCAGGGAGGTTGTTGGGGATAATAGGACCAAGACTTGCTGTTTACATCAGAGGAAAGCGGCCTGTAGCTCTCTGGTTGAACTACAACTCACAGCATCTGTGCTGTTTGCAGGGCCTGCTGGAGGTTGGTTGTCAACAATGGGTGAAGTGCCTCAGGTTACCTCAGCCTGATTTACGTATGGTATGTGTGAGGGCTGGCTCTAGGGGTCGGAGTACCCTGTGGTGGCCCCCTCCAGAGCACCCTATCTTCGCGCGCGGCTTAGCCGCGAGCAACTGAAAATGGGGGCAGGGCCTAATTGCCATTGGCCACGCCCCCTATGTGACATAATTGGGAGGCATGTCCGCCTACAAATAACATCAGGCTGGGGGGAGCCTCACTAGCTGGGCTTCCCCCAGCCCTCTCCCATCACCGAATGGATGCCGCACGCATGCAGAGTCTCCGGGGTCTGGCACCGCCGCATAGCTTAGGCGGTGGGGGTCCCCAACCTCCCGATTTAACCACCCATGGGCCACTTTGGCCCACGGGTGGGACAGCGGGACAGTACTGTCCCACTGAAATTGGGATGTTGGGGAGGGGTGCACCCTCTATGGGTGGCGCCCCTGTGCGACCACTCAGGTCGAACGTCCCTAGAGCCGACCCTTGTATGTACCATGTAAATATTTATGTGACCAATATACACAACTAATTTTTGTATTAAACGTATTTGCACTTTATTGCACACATCCTGGCAGGAAGATGCTCTGCACTGCTGCTCATATTTCTGGTCTCTCGCATGACACCCACCATCAACATCATCCAGTTATTCCGCTTAGAGTCACCTACATACAAAGGAGGCAGGCGTTTATTGAGCTGGACCTGTCAATTCACCAGGGTCCTGGGGCAACCGGTTGGGGTGGGCGCTGAGGAGCAATTAAAAAAACTTGAAAATCTACCATGTTTTGCCCACCTAATCAACTTGTTGGTACAGAATTTTTTTTTTTAATTGAAAGGGGCATGCAGGAGATGCTGTCCGTGGCCATAACAATTTCTGGACACTTCTGGGATTTATCAATCGCATGTAGAAGATTTGAGCAGCTGTGGCAGTGCAACTTCCAACATGGCGCATCTAAGAGACAACAGTGGCCCTGCAGTGGCAGACAGGATGGTAGTTTAATAAACTTTAAAAATGTTTGTCATCTAAGCAAAAAGACAGTCAGCAATGCCGCAAGGAGCACACACTACTTATATGGTTGTATGGATACACTGGGGTACGTTCTCCAGTGTCACAGTACTTAAATGGATACACTGGGGAGAGGGTGATAGCACTGGCTGACAGGGAAAAGGTGATGACAGGTAGTGGGTGACAGCAGAGGGTGACAACAGCACTGGGTGACAGGGAGAGCATGACAGCACTAGGTGACAGAGAGAGAGTGAAGGCAGGAAGAGGGTGATAGCACTGGGTGACAGGGAGAGTGTGATGACAGGAAGCGGGTGACAGGGAGAGGGTGTAAGCCAGTGGATGACTGATATACAGTATTACAATTTTCTTACCTGTCCTGGGCCCAGAACTACAGCACATGGATAGTGGCTCCTCCTTGGACTCCAGGAGAGGGGTTGAGGAGAGGGGAGAGAGTGGCCCCTCGTCCCCCTCCAGCCGGGCATGGATTCTAGTAGGCCAGGCTGTGTCACTCTGGGGGGAGGAGCTGAGGACTCAGGAGAGGGGAGAAGAAGAGAGAGCCTCCCCCTCCAGCCACACCTGTACTGTTTGATAGGTATATATATACAGTGCCTATAGACAAAACATGTCCAGTTGATGTGTATATGGACTGCCCCCCCCATAGAAAAATAGTGGAACCCGCTGCCCACTCTGGATACAGGGATCCAGTGGGCACGCGGCCAGGAGCGGGACATTGCTGCCACAGCAGAGGGGAAACCTTCTCCCTCTGAACTTATCTGGGGGCCAGTGAAGAGAGCGGTTGGCAGGAAGAGGTCCCCGCATGCAACCGCTTATATATAAGGGACCCGCAGAGGCTGCTGGGAGGAGGGTGCCTGAGGTAAGCCAGTCATGAGGAAAGTGCTGCGCTTACCGGAGAGCGGGACTTACCGGTGCCTGCTGTGTGGACCCATTGCAGCCGGAAGGTGTCAGCCGGGATACAGACAGCCAGAGACGCTACCAGCAGGAAGCTGTACAGGAGGGAGTCACCCAGAGATCTCCCCTGGAGCTGATGACTGATAGCCAGGGGCCAGCCTGCAGGAGGGGCGCTGTCCGGATCCTCTAGGGTGCTGAATCTGCTAAGCTGATCCACAGGAGAGGTCTGTAAATAAAACCAGCACCACCCAGCATTACTACTTCAGTCATAAGCTGTCAGTTATATAGAACCAATAGCTTTCCCTCAAGGGCCAATCCTCACTGCAATATAACTGCAAGGGCAGGGGGTCCTGTATCTTCTGTTGAGGAGACTGAAATCTAAGAGCAGCTACTATAAGAGCCCAGGATAGCTTTTGCCCCATCACAGACTACTTCAGTGAATATAGTCAAACAACTTGTTGCTGCGGGAAGGTACTATTACTACATACAGTATAACCTGAGAAACAGAGTGCAGATCCTGTCCATTTACTAAACAGGAAAGGTATATTAAAGCTGCATTAGAGTAATAAAAAATACTACAGAACTCATTCCGTTATATTGATGTCCAAAGTTTCATCAGACACCAGTTTGACACAAAGATAATCAGCATCAGCTGTAGACTACTAAAGAAATCCTCAAACCCGGGTTTGCAACATACAAGTCCACAACAACATTGGCAGATAGCATCCTTTAGTGAAGTAATATTATTGAGAACATTGTTTCTTCAGTACTAAGATATTGTGAGCAACCTACTTAGCTTCTAATGTGCACCAACGTAACGGGTTACTGGCCAGAGCTTAAGTGACTTAAGGGACATTCTGGGACTTCTATATAATTCAACCTGGTATGAGAGTAGAGTCATTATAATTGTTGCATATAGAAGCATTAAGATATTTTGTTAACCCATTTATTTCACAGCTCAAGAAAGAAGCGTTCCTGATCAATAAAGCTTCGGCGAATGTATGTGTGAACTGTTGTTATCACTATTGTTGTATTTGTAACAGAGTCATAAGCCGAAAAGTTAATTGCTTACATTTATTGCTTTTCTATGCAATTTATTGCAACTAAATAAACTAATCTGAGTGAATCTAGTATTTCCCCATGTCAGTACCTGCACAAGTGTCCATCCTTTACTTCTCTGCCTGAAGAGATCAGAGTGGACATCTCTGGAATAACTTTCAACCTGGTGAGTGTGTTACATTTGTCCCAGGTGCCATCCTACTATCTCTTGCTCTTTCCCTTCTGTATCTTGTTATCTCTCAGCTCTTCCTCATTTTCTCCCTTATTGTTCTCTCTCTCCTCTCCCTCTCTGTTCAGGCCTGTAACCCCCTGGTTCCAATCCCGCACCCTCATGCTTTCTACTTACACCCCCCCTTGCTGCCTCCACTCACACAGATTCCTGTGCAGGGGCGTGTGCGGCTGAGGCCACCAATGTATGCTGTTGCCCAGCCTTGTTCTGTTTACTCCTCCCCCAGCCCGCCCCTTCTGCAGCCCGAATCATGACTCCTCCGCCGGCCCGACCCTCACCCACCCCACTTCTCCTCTGGCCCGCCCCTGTCAGAATAAAAATTGCACTTAGCGGTACTGCACAGTGCAGTGGTCCGTGTGTATAGGACAGAGCAGGCAGGGGGGACACCTGGGAGAGGGGGGCCTGGGGACACGGGCCCCCTGCAACCCCCATAAACTGGCTGGCCACTTGCGGCAGCCATCTAGCCCTGTTTGCATGCTGCAATGTGACATCACGTCGCTCCTTCGCTTGTAAGTGCGGTGCAGCTGTGTTACAGTGAAATAGTCTGCCCCCGCCCCCTCCCTGAGCTCAGCAGCTGCCGGCCACTGTGTAGAAATAATACATTAGCATGGTCGCAGCCAGGTCACCCTACACTATGTGGTGCCCTATTCGGCTGCATACCATGCGTAATTAAAGAACCGGCACTGCCTGCAGCGTCACAGTACTTATATGGATACACTGGGGTACAGCCTGCAGTATCACAGTACTTGTGTGTTAGGGATACACACTGGGTTACGGTCTGCTGTAATTATATGGATACACTGAAGTATGGCCTGCAGCGTCACAGTACTTATATAGATACATTGGGGTATAGCCTGCAGCGTCACAGTACTCATATGGATACACTGGGGTAAGGCCTGCAGTGTCACAGTACTTATATGGAAACATTGGGGTATGGCCTACAGCATCACAGTACTCATATGGATACACTGGAGTACGGTCTGCAGCGTCACAGTACTTACATGGATACATTGGGGTATGGCCTGCAGCGTCACAGTACTCATATGGATACACTGGGGTAAGGCCTGCACCGTCACAGTACTTGTATGTTAGGGATTCACACTGGGATACGGCCTGCAGTGTCACAGTACTTGTATGTTAGGGAAACACACTGGGGAATGGCCTACAGCGTCACAGAACTTGTATGGATACATTGAGGTACGGCCTGTAGCATCACAGTTCTTGTATGTATACACTGGGGAATGGCCTACAGCATCACAGTTCTTGTATGTATACACTGGGGTATGGCTTGCAGCATCACAGTACTTATATGGATACACTGGCATACAGCCTGCAGCGTCACAGCACGTGTGTGTTAGGGATACACACTGGGGTACGGTCTGCAGCATCACAGTACTTATATGGATACATTGGAGTAAAGCACAAAAAAACAACTATTTTTTAATTTCTTTAACTTTTTTACATTTGTTTGAAACTTTTCTTGACTTTTTTAAGTGTTTTTTAACTTTTTTTTAACTTCTTTCTTACTTTTTTAACTTTCTTACATTTTTTTAAACTTTTTTTCCCCTTTTTTAGCACAGGAGCAGATGGACACCGGACAGTGTGTTGGCAGCACTGGAGCAGATGGACACCTGACAGGTGCTTCGGCAGCACTGGAGCGCATGGATACCGGAGGGTGCATCGGCACACTGGAGCGGATGAACATCAGACAGGTACATCGGCGGCACTGAAGTGGATGGACACTGGACAGGTGCATCGGTAGCTCTGGAGCGGATGGACACTGGATGGGTGCGTCGGCAGCACAGGAGTGTATGGACACAGTACAGGAGCAGCCACTGGAGTGTATGGACGGAGCACAGCACAGCCCCTGGATGAATACAACACAGCCCCTGGATGGACTCAGCACAGCCCCTGGACGGACAGCATAGCCCCTGGATGGACAACACAGCCCCTGGATGGACAAGCACAGCCCCTGTATGAAAAGAACAGCCCCTGGATAGTACAGTCCCTGGACAGACTCAGCACAGCCCACAACTCAGCCACACAACAAAGTACAGCATGGCCGGAGTAAAGCAAATGGCACAGATCACTGCGGGGAGGGACTTATATGCAATACAAAACCCGTGAGAATCCAAGGTGATGAAGTTTTGCCTTGTTTTCTGTTCCGAGTAAAGTGTTAAGACCCGAGTCTGACTCGGATCCAGTTTGTATCTGCAATGTTCAGATGGGTCCGTTTCTCAGAGAACCGGGCCCGCTCATCTCTAGTATTAAGCCTTGCAGAGAGATAGAGGGATGTTCTAACTGACATTTTTCAAACATTGCCTGTAAAGTGACAGTTAGGAGCTGATTGGTTGGTGATTTAGCTCCGTCCACCTTATTTCTCTCCAAGACTTAGGGCCTGATTCAGACCCACTCGCGAGCGGCTGTCCGCTCGCAAGTGGGTCGATGTTATGGACTGAGCATGCGCACGACGGAGGGAGCTCCGTCGTGCGCATGCGCCAGACGCGACGAGCGAAGGAAAGTCCTTCGCTCGTTGTGTCCGATCAAAGGGGGCGTGCTGTCAATGTTGATTGACAGCACGCCCCCTTTGGTGGCCGTGCCGGGGGCGTGCCTCCCTGACGGGGGCGTTCCCACGGGAACGCCTCTCGTCAGAAGCCGGCCCACTGACATCACTAGTGATGTCAGTGGGAGTGATTTTGGCTCTGATAGAGCCAAAATCACTCCGGAGCTTGCGGTTGAAAACCTCAACCGCAGGCTCCGGCTCGCAAATTCGATGGTCGCGATGGTCTCGACCATCGCGACCATCACAATGCACGCTCGTATAGCCTGTGGGTGGTGACCCACAGCTATACGAGCGTCCAGGAGGACGCTCCATGAAAATGGAGGCCGGCCCTCATTCAGAGCGTGCGCTCTGCTCAGAGCGTACGGCTCTGAATGAGGGCCTTAGTATATAGACCCCATAGTATAATTTTATGTGAAGCTCATTGAGATAAAATAAAATGCAACATTCAGCTTCTCCACGAAGGCTCCAGGAGCCCAGGTCTGCTCCCCGATTATTATAATTTAGCAAATAACAGCCAAATCTAAGTTTTAAGCTTTGGGTGGAGTTTTTTTTTACTGAACATTGTACAGAAAAATAACAAAATAACCACAAAGTATCATCCAATGAATCTGTTTTTGTAACAATAGTATCTAAAAATTCCATGCTGTGAGGTTTATGTGAAAATAACAATTAAATAACAAGAAAGTCTATTTATATCCCGGGAAAACAAAGTATAAAAATATAACAATCTCAGATGATGTACACTATTTACTTCTTTGTAAGATTCTCTCTAGGAAAGTGACCTCGGTGGGTCGTATTACACAGTGTCCTGTGCCTAACCTCAACCTTTGACCTATCTAGAATACCTTCCCCCGGATGCGAGAAGGAATCTCCACCCCAGGGCTGCATCATCTGTTAGATAAATTGCTTATGTGATGTTAATGTTTCGCTATGCCCTTCAATTACAATCTTGCGTCTAATCAGTTATCTAAATGTATTATGACTTGTATTACATGCTTAGACCAAGGCATAGACTTCACCATCTTGGAACTTCAATGGAGGCTCAGCACATGTTTGCTGATTTATGAATCCTGCATGATCTACCAGTCACTAGCCATTGCACAACGCCTGTGGGAACCCATTAGATTCTTTGCATCCTGGATTGGCAACGGGGCAGTGGACTTTTGTGCGAGTGGAAAAGGTCAGCACATTCATGGGTGGTAACAGGCCCCTGGGAATGGTGAAGGTGGTGAATGGAAGATTAGGCTTTATATTACAGACCATACATAGACTTATTTAAAGGGAACCTGACACCAGGTTCCAGATTGCTAAGTATTTTTTAATTTTTCTTAATGGGATTCTTCTGTGTCCACATTCACCTGGGAGAGAGCGGTAGCATGTTCTCAGTGCTAATACAGAGACTGTTCTGTGCTGTTTCAATGGCATCTAGCAGCCGAACTAAAGACCTGACACATACACTATCCACATGGTAATATTAACAAAAATACTTATATGGTATTAATCAGGGGCGTATCTATAATGGGTGTAGGGTGCCTGGGTCCAGGGGGGCCCCGCACCGCACACCCTGCACCCATAGTATTACTTACCTCTCCGGAGTCCTATGTCGGTGCGGGCATCCAGTGCTGTAAAAACGACTGGAAAATGGCCGCCGCTGCTATTTTCCCATCGTTTGTGTATGCGCAGTACAGGGAAAATGGCCGCCGCGGCCATTTTCCCAGTGACCTGCGCATACTCTATAGACTCTGGGCGCACTCTAGTGCCCAGAGTCTATGACTCCGGCGCTGGCCGTGCACAGCTCAGTGCGCAGCCGGCCGCCGGACAGAGAGGAGGGGGCCCGTGTCAGAAACTGCACACGGGCCCCCTCCTCTCTAGGAACGCCCCTGGTATTAATACATAGTATTAATGCCAGGGTTTTGGAACTGTAATTTATCATCATAACATAAGGCCTGATTGAGAGATTTACGCTAATGCCGCCGCCGCTGCATTTATGTACGTAGATACTGTGCGAAAATATGCAGCCATTGAGCAATGTATTGAGATGCCCAACTGCGGCTTTGCAAATGCAAGCATCTGCGCACAAAGACCCAGCAGCTCTCTCTGATCCTTCTATTACTGGTCTTCTGAGTAACCCTATGGCCATTCAGTATGGCTGACAGAACTACAGGCCTGGCCCAGATTGGATCGCAGTTGCGAATATGCATGCAATTGGCCAATTGTTGGGGGATCGGGGAGACACAGGCGTGCCAGTGCGTTTGAACGCCGTTGCAGGGGTATTAGCCACTGTGATACCCTACGCAGGGTTATTGTCTAGGTAAGGGAGGGTTTATATGATGGTCTGACATATAGAGAGGAGGAAAGGGAGGTATCAAGAGTGCATAGTTTTAAATATTTGATATCAACTTAATTCACTTAATTTTTTTTTTTTTAAATGTCAATTTCTAATAAAGTTTTTGGTAACAACCTTAGCCTATTTTTTATAATGTGCTGGTGGCCCCCTGCTGGCCATTCCTGCAGAACTGCACTGCTGTGGTGATTTTTTGGTAAATTTCTTAGTGACATCTGATAGAACTTAGGGCCTGATTCAGACCTGCTCACTATCTGCGTACGCTCGCTGGATGTGTATGCAAATTTGTCATAGTGACAACACGGGAAGCAATCGCTCGCCAAGGCGTAAGCACGCCCACCATGTCTTAGTGAGCGGCCACTTTGTCTGAGCGTACGCCCAATCGCACAGGCAGAGCCGCCCACCAGCACACGTCATCTCCAGGAAGTGGATTAAAACATTGGTACTTCGAGCACCATCGGATGCTGACGCAGTGCTTGCGGTTGCTTTACCCTACCGCAAGCATTGTGAGGAATTCAGTGTAAACAACAGGCATGTGATGTGTACTATGACGCTGCCTGTTAATTATGCACGCCTCTAAAATGGCGTTGAAACACTCAGGCACGCATGCATTCGCATCTCCAAACCCCCGTTATTAGTGTCCTGCCCGTTACCACCCATAAACGGCCTCTCCTGTCACTCATTACCCTGCGCTGCCTTTGCTGGGCGAGCGAAAGGGTTGCGATCATAGTGTGTAGTTTGCGCACGCGCAGAATGAAACGTGCGCATGCGCGTACACAGAACATCGGGCCGCTTGCGAACACACAGTGCGAGCGAGAGGCTCTGAATCAGGCCCTGAGAACAGCTGCCCATGACAAGGTCATAGAGACTACACAAGTATACCGTTTTCTTTCCATGTATTTATGAATTAATACAGAAATGCAGTTTGTGTATTCTTAATAGAACAGTTTGGAAACCCTCCCACCCCTTGCCTAAACCTACCCTCCTCCCCTAGTGCCTAACCCTCCCCCTTATTGTCTAACCCTCCCCCTAGTGCCTACCCCTAAACCTAACCCTCCCCCTAGTGCCTAGCCTTAAGCCCTCCCCTCCCCCTAGTGCCTACCCCTAAACATAACCCTCCCCCAAGTGCCTAGCCTTAAGCCCTAACCCTCCCCCAAGTGCCTACCCCTAAACATAACCCTCCCACCCCTTGCCTAAACCTACCCTCCTCCCCTAGTGCCTAACCCTCCCCCTTATTGTCTAACCCTCCCCCTAGTGCCTAGCCTTAAGCCCTAACCCTCCCCCAAGTGCCTACCCCTAAACCTAACCCTCCCCCTAGTGCCTAGCCTTAAGCCCTAACCCTCCCCCAAGTGCCTACCCCTAAACATAACCCTCCCACCCCTTGCCTAAACCTAACCCTCCTCCCCTAGTGCCTAACCCTCCCCTCAAATCTATGACATTCAGTGTAGATGTTCAGAACTGCTATCTTGGTGTCTGCAAACGGAGCTGTCAATAATTTATCTTTGTTAGTACATAATGTAATAAAATGCGCATAAGTCATGTTCAAATAATTTAGTCAGTCTCAGCTGGGGAGGTGATGTTACTGTGACATGGCCAGAAAGTACCTGACTGAGTTGTTGCTTATACACAGAGATGTGCACAGACCCCCCTGTTTTGGTTTTGCCAAAACCACCCTCAATTTTTTTGGTTTGGATTCGGTTTTGGATTTCTTAAAAAATTGATAAAAACAGCTAAAATCCTGTAACTCTATTATTGTTCCTATAGTAATAATAACATCCATTTCCAGTCATTTCTAGTCGATTTTAACCACCTTACAGCACCTGAAATCACGAGGGAGGGACTTAAATGTAATCCAAACTTGTGAGATCTGTTTTTTAAATCTGAGTTCCAAATAGCGAGAAGACCAGGGCCAGGACCCTGTTCCACTCGTAACCCCAAAGTGTTTCTGAACTAGGAACTTGGGCCCTGATTCAGAGCCGGATGCTCTGACAGAGCGCTCATTCTGAATCAGGGCCGTCCTTCTTGATTTTTAGAGCGGCCTCCTGGCCGCTCGTATAGCTGTGGGTGACCACCCACAACTGTAGCGAGCGGCCAGGAAGATGGTCACGATGGTCAAGATGATCGTGACCATCGGGATTGCGATGAGACCCTTGCGGTAGGGTCTCGTTGCCGCAAGCCCTAGAGTGCTTTCGGCTCAAACAGAGCCGAAAGCACTCCCACTGACATCACTTGTGATGTCAGTGGGGCTGGCCCCAGACAGTAGGCGTTCCCATGGGAACGCCTCCACCAGGGCAGCCACGCCCCTGGCACGCCCACCAAAGGGGGCGTGCTGTCACTCAACATCAACAGCACGCGCCCTTTGGTACGAGATCCGGAGCAACGGTTTGCCCGTCTCTATCCGGGTCTTGCGCATGTGCATGACGGAGCCGGCTTCATCATGCGCATGCGCACTGGGCCAACATCGACCCACTTGTGAGCGCTCAGCGCTCGTGAGCGGGTCTGAATCAGGCCCTTGGTTCACTGTGTAACCAGAGGAGTCTTGTCGGGTGGAGAAAGGTGGCGTGGCCCAGCACACTCTTCCCCAGCACATGTGATCTTATAACGCCACAGAACAGTGCCAGGGAGCAGGAAGGAAGCTCAGTGCTGGGAATACCCTGTGAATGTTCCCTGCTTCTTTTTGGGCAACAGGGAGTTTTCCGCAAGCTGTACAGGGGTACCGGCAGGCAGTGACATGCCGCTCCCCTGGCCTTGTATCCTGGGCAGTAGCACCTGGTTATGGCTCTGATTTAACCCTTTGTGTAGACAATTTTATGGCATGTGCCGTATTGGGAGAGAGGGTGCCAAATTGGCTCGATCAATGTCTCAAGATGCTGGCAAAGTGTTCAAACCGAATGGCATTAACCGAAGAAATAGCTCTTTGCTAGGGTGCTTTAGATTTTACCACACTTTTCTACATGTCCTGTTCTAAACATGAACTACTACATACCTGGTAGTATATGGGTAGGATCATACATGCACACATGTGCTTAGGAATGACTGTGTAGGCACAAAATTACAGATTGATTTTCTTCTGTAAGGCAGACGTTTTACTGCTCTGTCAGATGTGACCACATTAATTCCCACCCGTGGACAATCACCTGGTAATCAGCTGTTACAACACATTGTAAAATAGTTGGCAAGATGAAAAGAAGGGCGTAGAGTTCCTGCGGAGCGGGTGAGAACGCCTCATGTCCTGAAATAATAACTCTTAGGAAACAATGCTGAACATTAAAAGCACAGTGGAAGAAAGTTGATAAATATGGCTTGTACATAGAACACATCTAACATCTTTACATGCTGCTTCATCTAATGTATAATACCGTTTTTTTAGAACAAATCCCAGGAGGGCAATTTGTACGTCATTTCCTATATGTGTATCTAAACAACATGCAATACTGTACCTACAAGAAGAGACAAGAGGAGCACAAGTAAAGATATCCCTCACCCACACTGTGCATGCCGGAGAGGCCACAGACAAGGAGGTTGCGGCGGGTTACAACAGTGATGGGTCGGGTGCAGTCCAGAGCTGAAGGTACGCCCAAGGCATCCCAATCCAAGTATAATATGCACGCCATAGCTAGTGCCACTCCTTCCAGCTGTCCAATCTCATTCCCATGTTATCATTTGCTGAATCCATCTATCATTTTCTAGAATGCAATAGACAAAAGATAGACAGAAGCTGATTGGTTGCTATGGGCAACACCACTAACTGTCTTTTTTAGAAGCTTTCGTAAATCAACCCCCTGATGTTCAGTCAGTAAAACAACATAATCAGGAAAACCCAGCGTATGGTGCATGGAAAATAGTGGGGCAACTAATGCTCTTGGCTTTCAGGCTACTATACCTCTGAACAGGGGCGCGCCAAAATGGGGGAGCGGGGGATAATTGGTGCACTGTAACCGGGGCAGGGCTTGTTGGAGGGGCCTGGCAGGGGCCGGGTCAGTTGCACCACGGGCAGGGAGAGAGAGAAGACTGCTGCTACCCTGTGCCAGCAGTCTCTCTCCCTAGCACAGCACACGCATCTGTGTGTTGGGCTGCGGAGGGTTCAGGAAAGCTGATGCCGCTGTGCCGCAGCAGTCTCCACTCTCTTCCTGCATGATGTACCTGTGGAGGGGTGGCTAAGGGCTGTGCAAGTGTAGTCAGCCACTTACCTCAGCCACTCGCTCTCACCTTCAGGCCGATGTCGACTGTCATGCAACCCAGGTCGGGCACAGATGGTAAAGGCTTACGGACCCTGCAAGGAAAACACGTGCTTAACCAGGATGCCTCCACTGTGATCAGTGGATGGTCATCACTGGCACTTTTGGCCTCAGATTGGTGCAATGGTGCAACCTAAATGAAAACGTCCGAAGAGAAGGGGGAAGGGATAGAGCACAAAACACAGAGTACTCACACAGCACAGAGACGTCCCTCCCCAAGGTGACACCCGGTGCGGGGAGGGATGCCATGTGCGCGGCGCAGCTGCCAAAAAGGGGGCATGGCCTCGCAGATGGGGCGTGACCTCATTAACAAGGGGTGTGGCCTTGCGGCCCGAACCCCAGCCCATGCCATGGGTATCATCACTGGGGTGGTGGGAGTTGCCGGAGTGCCTGCTCCCTCACTGTGACAGAAGCCGAGTACTGCACTTAATGCTACAGTGCAGCACCCGGCTCCTGTCACTGAGGGGGAGCCAGCACCTTGGTGTCACCCCTCAGCGGGTGACACCCGGGTATGGCCCGTACCCCCTTGTGACGCCACTGACACAGCACAAATTACTTTCACCGGATGTACCCGTGCTCCCTTGATGGATGAATTGTCCTAATCTTGGTACCTGCAAATAAGCACAAAGAAACAGCCCAACCCCACGGTTGCAATACCCTAACCTCATCTACCTAGCATATGCCACCTGCAACAACCCGGCTATATATTTACACGTCAGGCTCTAACTCTGGTTGACCAGGTGGACAACAACAATATCACAGGCTGTGTGTAATACACTCCCTTAACATGCTACTCCTAGACTTCTCTCAAACAGTAATGCAGTGACAGTTATAAAACAATGCGGCAGTACAGTACAAATATACCAAAAGGTGCCTTACCTACAGCCTAACTTTAATGGGGACCGGACTTCCTAACCAATAGTGCTGGTAAGACCGGGTTGGGTTAGAATCCTGACGCTGGAAACCCGCTGTTCAGAATCCTGACTACAGTTGGTAAGTACCCTAACCCTCTCCCTTTCCCCACCATAACCCTCTCCCTCTCCCCACCATAACCCTCTCCCTCTCCCCACCATAACCCTCCCTTGGAATGCCTAACCCTAACCTCCCCCCAGTGGTGCCTAACCATAAACCCACACCCTAAACCTAACCATCCCAGGGAGGTGCCTAACACTAACCACCCCCCGATGGTGCCTAACCCTAACCCCCCCCCCCTGTCTGTAGCCTAACTATAACCTCCCCCCTCCCGCAGCCTAAGTCCACCCGGGGCATCTATACCTAACCCTCTTCCCCCGCAGCTAACAGCTTCCCGGTCCCGCTGTACTTACAATACATTCAGGATGCCGGCTGTTGGAATTCTGGCGTCGGCATCTCCAGCTGATTGGGATCCCAGCAGTCGGCATCTTGGCCGTTGGTCAATTGACCACATCCCGGTAAATCCTACAATTAATACCATCCAGCAATATCATCCCCACAAGGCCTAGTGCCCTCTATGGCCCAGCCTAGTGCTGTCTACGATTGAGCCAAAACAATACCTACTGTATAAGGTCTAATGCACCTCTTGCACACTCGGGTCTAGTGCCCACCTAACATGTGACCAAACCAATGATCAATGTAGAGCCTAATGCCCTCAGTGACTAGGTTGAGTGCCACCTAATATGGGGACTGTATGTATATGAGCCTACTGCCCTTCCTAACAAAGCCCTAGTCTCCTTTATGTATCCTGGGCCTATTGCCCACCTATCCATGGGCCTTTCATATTGGGTTTAATGCTCCCTACACCTTGGGCCTACTGATGAGGGATTTCACTGATGATATAGGGCCTACTGCCCTCTGATGCCCTTGGGCCCATTGCCAGCCTGACAAAGGTCTTTAACAAAGCTATGGGGTCTAATGCCTCCACAAATAAAATGACACAAAAGATCCAATAATAAAATAGAAATAAGATATTTTATGCGCCTGATACTTATTGTATTAAATGTCACCCAAGGGTTCAAGTGTTGTTCAATGGGCTCATAACAGAAATATGTTGTCTGTGTATGTATCAGACATAGGGTCTATGTCTAAGTCACAAGAGATTGGCTGTTATTGCGTGAAGCCATGTAAGCTGGATTTACTACCTCACGCTAATGCAAGTTTCCATAGGGCTAATGCAAGGATCCATGTGGCCTCAAGGGGGAAGCCGCTCCGCCCACCGATTTTCCATCCACTGCCGAAATCGTCATCATTAGTATCAGCACGTGCACCAGATTCATGGTGGGTGCTAGAGATCCGTCTGCCACAGGTGTCCCATCTCCGTACACACGACTCAGGACAGCATGGAATTGCCGCATTATAATCATCCAGTTCTTGGGCCAAAACGCCCATTTCATGCATATAGAGATCCAGTCAAGATCTGTCCAACTCAGAATCAGACAAGAAATTCAAAAATGCGTAAATTCGTTTCTGTACATGCGTCCGTGAAATAAGATGTATTCTACTAAGAATTAGCCTCCATGGTGCTTTCCAAAAGGAACAGATTGTTCCTGCATTGGAAGACGATTCCACATGTGCAGACACGCATCATTGGCTGGTCATATATTCCGTTCTTTCTGACCAGATCGTGATTGGAAGAGGATGGTCGCATAAATATCCATACACACTGCAATGTGAGCGCTATTTGGTCAGACTGCACACCTCCCAGTTGTCTCAATTTAGGAAGGGCAGTCAGTACTTCTGTCCCGATTGCCGGGACTATTGGCAGTGCATATTTTCCATTTTTCCTAGTTGGTGCACAGCATACCTGCCTACCCTCCCGGTTTTCGCGGGAGGCTCACGATTTTTCGGGTAACCCCCCACACCCCCGGAAGGGTAGGCACTTCTCTCGCATTCTGCCCACTTCCTAATGAAGTGGGCAGAATGGGGAGAACTTCCGCGGCAATAGCGGGCCCCTGTGTACAGGGCGGGGCTTAAAGACACGATTCTTCATGAATCGCGTCATTTAGCCCCGCCCCTTATTTAAATATGTGCCAATCGCGGCACTTGCCACGGAGGGGGCGGGGCTTAATGCCGTGAATCGTTTGGCCCCCGTCGGGACCCAGCTACTTCTCCTCCCCGGGTTCTCCCGGGGAGGAGATTTAAAAAGTAGGCAAGTATGGTGCACAGGTGTATTTATTACTGGCTGACACATTTTAAAAGATCCACAGGTGGAGCCAATTATTTCACTTGTGATTCTATGAGGAGACCTGGAAAACATGCACAGTGCTCCCTGAGGGATGAGTTTGGGAAACACAGCATTACATCCTTTATAGTAGGTATCCAATAGAGGAAGTCCTTTTGTTTTCAGTGTTTAGTGGTAAAGCTGACTAGTGAGAGGGTTTTAGTACTCCCACAGCCTCCTTTAGGAATGCAGCGACATGTGTACGAGGTTAAACTGTTTGTGTTATGATTCCAAAATATATTGTCATTTCAAAGCGTTCCACTGACTACCAATTTATGCATAGTACTTCATTGTATCTTATAAGCTGGCTTTCCCATAATAAAACAAAAATCACATAATGTCAATTAAAGATCAGAAATATATTTGTGTGTTAAACCGGATTCAAGAATCACATGGATAAGAAACATATATCCAGAATAAATTATATTTTAATCTGCAATAAATCCGCTAAATGCAGCATTATCCTTCAGCATGGCACGAATCATCCTGCTAGGTTATCATACTAGAAAGCCCTATACTACAGATAAAGGAGCTCATTCAGACCCGCTCGCTAGCAAGCGCCCGCTTGTTGCAGATGATGTTCACTAATGTGCGCATGCGTGTAGTTCGCAGTGCGCGTGTGCAAACTTGTAGGAGCGATCGGATTTATCTAGTTTGCCCGGCAAAGACAGCCCAGTTGAATGAGTGACAGGAGAGGCCGTTTGTGGGTGGTAACAGGGGCAGGGCAGTAGTAACTGGGGAGTGGAGTTGCAGACGCAGGCGTGCCATATTGTTTCTATACCATTTCTGGGGCGTGCATAATTAACAGGCAGCGTCATAGTACACGTCACCTGGTAGAATAATACACTGAAGTGCTCACAGTGCTTGCGGTAGGGTACAGTCAACCACAAGCGCTGCAGTCAGATCCGATAGAACTCGATGTACCGATGGTTGTATTAACTTCCTGGAAATGACGTACGCTAGTGGGCGGCTAAAGACACGCTTGTGGGCATCTATAAACACAAAGTGATCGCTCGCCAAGACATAGTGGACGTGCTTATGCTTTGCCGAGCGAGCAGCTGCCTTGACGTCACTTTGCAAAATTTAAATACGTTGTGATTGAGCGTCCGCAACTAGCAAGTGGGTCTGAATGAGCTCCAAAGTCCTACATATGATCAACTGCTACAGGAGCCTTTCTAGAGAGGAGAGGGCCTGTGTGCAGTCTCCGACATGGACCCCCTCCTCTCTGTCCGGCGGCCGGTAGCGCACTGAGCTGTGCGCGCATAGAGTCTATAGAGGATGCACTGGTCACCGGGAAAATGGCCGTGGTGGCCATTTTCCCTGTACTGCGCATTCGCAAACGATAGGAAAATGGCCTTTGCGGCCATTTTTCAGTCGTTCTTACAGCGCCGGACCCCCGCGCCGATGTGGGACTCCAGAGAGGTAAGTAATTCTATGGGTGCAGGGTGTGCAGTGCGGGGCCCTCCTGGACCCAGGGACCCGTGTTCCCCGCACACCCTGCAACCATTATAGATAAGCCCCTGAACTGCTATCTGATAATTAAACATAACAAAGTTAGCTATTGTAGTATCATTTCTTTTTAGCTCCAGGGATGGTCTGTATTCATCTTTTGAAAATTACTTTATGTTCTCAGGCTCTTTGATGAACTTTGGCGTTTGATACAATGAGGCTCTCCTCTTTCAGAACCTGTCATGTATACAACGTAATTTGATCGTCAGCTCCAGGGCACTCAGATCCCAGTCTACCTTCTATCCATAGCAGCAGTGACACATTAAGGAGAGGCGCAGACGATTTGAACATCTGCCCCAGAAATCTGTGAGAAAAGAACACTACAGTATGCATGGTGAAATGATGACATCACTGTAGCAGGATGTATAATGTACAGCAATAAGATATTAACTTTCATTGAAATGTAATATTATTGAGCTGGGGCATGACAGAAAAGGATTATATTTTGTAACGCAAGTTTTCCTTTTCACAGAAAGATACATAATAATAAAACGTTGAGTGCACCTAAGGTCTTTAAATGTACGATAATAATTATACTGTAAGGGCTACACATTGAAATAGTCGTCCATTTTGACACTTGTTTCGCTAGTTTATGTTGTGTTTTTAACACTTTGTATAGGTGCAAATATATGTCACCCTTTCCACAGATGTCACGTCTCCACATTTCAATCCTCTCTGGTCTATATGAACTTTTCCAGGTTAGAAGTTGTTTTTTAAAGAATTCAGATGTTCAAAGGATTGTCACAATCCAGCATTGTACTGAATACCATTCACATTTTAGCCCTGAAAAGTGTTATTGCTTATGGACATATATGGAATCTGCAGAGAAATTTATGTATACAACGAAGATCCAGGAGAAAATGTATAGACTACCATGGCTAACACCATTGGAAAATTACTCCAGTTTGTTGTCCCCATAGAAAATAATGGTGACACCAGTACTGAGTGATAATTTTGCTAACGCAGGAGATAGCTCCATTGTCCCCAATAATATTTGCCTTAATAATTGTTGACAGGTAGTTAAATAGTTAAATGCTACAAGCTGTCTCTTAACTGATTATTATTGTGCATGACTCATTGACCAAAATAACATCACAAGTCACCAGACTTAATGGTCATGCTGATTAGACTGCAGGTGCAAGACATATATAAATAAATAAGCCTGTCACTATTTTATTGGAGAGACTCAGTACTGTACTTAGCCCAAAAGGGATTGATACCTTATTGTATTGACTGTTTGTCTTCTATCAAGTGTATCCTGTTATACTCAATAAAACCTTCTCTGGTTTGAAATCAACATGTTGGATAACCTCTTTACTCACATCTGCTATGCACCTATCAAGCCTAGGGATCTTCCAATAATAATGCAGACACAGTTTATAATAATATTTCTACCAGCCAGCAGTTACCAGTCTCTATAACTGTTGATACTGTGACTTTCAACCCTACCCAACAAGCTTGCTGCTCTAGGTGTTGTCCTTGACTCTGAACTGTTCTTTGTTCCCCACATTCAATCTGTTTCCAAATCCTGTTACATACATCTAAAAAAAATATACCCAGAATATGCCTGTATCTTACACAAGACACTGCAAAAACTTGAACTCATGCACTACTCTAATTTGAATGCAGCTTCGGCTGATCAACCTTGCTAAATGTTCGTCTGCTGCTCCACTCTGTCAGTCCTTCCATTGGTTACCTGTATTATACTAAATTAAATATAAAATACTTTTACTTACACATCAGGCTATTACCCAAACTACACCAACATACATCTCTTCACTTATCTCAATATATCTCCCAGCTAGACTCCTCTGCTCTGCTCAAGATCTGCATCTCTCATCCACACTCAATACCTGCTCCCATTCACAGTTATAGGACTTTGGGCCTGATTCAGAGCCGGACGCTATTTGCGCTCGCTCGTTCAGAAAAAGGGGCCAGCTATTTAAATTGAGCGCTCACTCTTTGGGGTCTGTTGACACCTCTATGTCTGAGCGAGCGAACGAAACATGCGCTCGTTATTTTGTAAAGACGCCCCCTGGCCGCTCGCATCCTACGTCATCTCCGCTATTTATTTGATTAATCAAGTACATCGAAAGGCGTCTGAACTGCTCGTAGTGCTTGTGGTTGGATTTTCCTACCGCAATCATGCGAACAGTTCAGGCTAAGAAACAACCAAGTGACGTGGTCGATGATGCTGCTTTGTTAATTATGCACACCCTTAAAACGCCCGTTTTGACCTTTTGGCACGCCTGCGTTCGGATCTCCACTCCCCGTTTTCAAGCACCTTCCCCTGTTACCACCCACAAACGCCTCATCCTGTCACTCAAATTAGCAGGCACTCGCTATTTTGCGAGCGCTCGATTTCCGACCGCAATGACTGGTTGGCGCATGCTCATTACGACCCATACGCATGCGCAGTTGTGCGAACGAGCGGCCGCTTATGAGCGGCTCTGAATCAGGCCCTCTGTTCAGACTACACCCAATCTGTGGAATGCCTCCCCACTCAAAAGAAGACTTTCCTCTAGTCTCCAAACCTTCAGTCATTCCCTGAAAACTCACCTTTTCAGGATTATTAACCACTTAACTGCCAATTTTTTTTCCAAAAACCACCCAGAAATTTTCTTTTTTTTTTTTTTATGATTACATTGGATCAAGCACATCTATTTTAAAACTTATCCAACATAATTTTATTCCAAAAAAAGCAAAAACAAATAAAATTAACATAGATTTTGAATAAATATTGTCCATCGATATATAGGCCCATCGATGTTCAGAACATTGCTACCATCGTGACTTTGATTTCCTCAGTGGCTGCTCCTCTGAGCAGCCACGAGGTACACATTAGCGGGGGGGGGGGGTGAATTTACATTTCCTTGGTGGCTACTGCTCCCTGCAAACACAAGGTAGGGGGTCCTGCCGTGCTGAGAGGTCCCTCTGCTAGTGGCGGCTGCTTTAAGATTATCTCCTGACAGCTGCCCACTGTGCATTTCTGAGAGGTCGCATCGTTTGCGACTATATCCGTTGAGGCACTGCCTGGTGTAGTCACAACCGATGCAAACACGCCAGGCAAGTTGTTAATTACCTGAACCACCCAAAGAAGCTATCCTAAATCCACCGTATACAGGGCCTGATTCAGACCCACTCACAAGCGCATAGCACTCGCAAGTGGGTCGATGGCCTGGCAGTGCGCACGCGTGAGCCCCGGAGCAAGTGAGAAATCACTCGCTCCGGGGCTTGCCGCAAAATGGGGCGGCTGTTGATGTTGATCTACAGCTCGCCCCGTTTTGTAGGTGGGAAGGGGGTAGGTGGCTGGCCAAACGGAGGCATTCCCAAAGGAACGCCTGCCGTTTGTGGGCGGCCCTACTGACATCACCAGTTATGTCAGTAGTGAGCTACCGGCTCTATTAGAGCTGAAAGCTCACTGGGGCTTGCGGCAGATGAGACCCTACCACAAGGGTCTTGTCGCAAGCCCGATGGTCACAACCAAAAGAAAACGCCCTTCAGACCTGCGAGCTGCCTCCGACAGCGAGTGGGTCTGAGTCAGGGCCACAGTCCACACATAGCTTTAGATATTTTCTATTTCTTCACATTCACATCCTGCTGATCCCAGGCTAACATTCCTGTGTGACTGGATCATGCAGCCCACCAATAACCTCTGCAATATGGCTGGACCAATATGCAATATTTACCACCTATCCTTGTGTATCAATGCCTATTTCCCTATAGATTGTAAGCTTGCGTGCAGGGCCCTCTTACCTTTATGTCTGTCTGTTATTACCCTGTCTTTTTTATTACTATTTTGTTCCCAATTGTGAAGTACAATGGAATGTGCTGGCTCTATATAAATAGCTGTTAATACATAAAGTAAATAAATAAAATAAATATTTGCATATCTGCTATCATCCAGCCGATCTCATTATCCATGGCATCGTGTGTTGAGTATTGAGGACATTGGCCATCTGGATCAACTTGAATAGATCAATGCCACATATAGCTATTAAAGGCAATAATATGTCTTGAAGACAATTCTCCCTTGTTGGTATCCCTTTAAGTTTTTAATATTTAAAGCAGCAATTCCAAGAACAAATGAGGTGGAGTTTTTTTAACATCAGTCACTAAGACCGGCTAGAAGAACAATATTGGTGATTATTATGTTGTCTTTGGTTTGTTTCATCAGCCTGCTAATAATGATCTATAATTTTGGACAGTGTCATGGACTATTGTGGAAACCACAGTCACAAGGAACATAGGGCCTGATTCAGACCCACTCGCGAGCGGCTGTCCGCTCGCAAGTGGGTCGATGGTGTGCACTGCGCATGCGCACGACGGAGAGAGCTCCGTCGTGCGCATGCGCGAGACGCGATGAGCGAAGGACTTTCCTTCGCTCGTTGTGTCTGATCAAAGGGGGCGTGCTGTCGATGTTGATTGACAGCATGCCCCCTTTGGTGGGCGTGCCGGGGGCGTGCCTGCCAGATGGAGGCGTTCCCATGGGAACGCCTACCGTCTGAAGCTGGCCCCACTGACATCACTAGTGATGTCAGTGGGAGTGATTTTGGCTCTGATAGAGCCAAAATCACTCCGGGCCTTGCGGTTGAGAAACTCAATCGCAGGCTTCAGCTCGCAGTGGCGATGGTCGCGATGGTCAAGACCATCACGACCATCAACCTGCACGCTCGTATATGCTGTGGGTGGTGACCCACAGATATACGAGCGTCCAGGAGGATGCTCCATAATTATGGAGGTGGGCCCTGATTCAGAGCGAGCGCTCTGGTCAGAATGTCCGGCTCTGAATCAGGGCCATAATGTTGTGAGCAGAGAGGCTTTGGAATGCCCCTCTGATCTCTGTTTAAATTACACTCTGTGAAATCTTCCCCATCCCTTCCCGCCCTCTGTAGTAACAGGCCATGCTGAGAGCTGTGACCCAGTGGTAGCCATACTTTTTTGCCATCCAGAGAGAAATTCAAAAGGATATAATGATCTTTACAGGAGTAGAACTAAGGACTATCAGATAGTTGCATAAAAGGCATTTAACATGCTATTTAAAGAACAATCTGGTTTTGGCTTTTAAATTATTGTTTCTTTAAAAATACAGGCTAGCTCACCTGAATCATGCCCCATGCCTGCATCTTGCAGGCTATTACATAAGGCCCTAAAAGTTCTCCTACAAATAAAATAGCCTACCTCACAAAGATACTATATAGTAGAGTTTATCTTACAAGTACATTAAAGTGCAAAATTATGCCCTTCATTTGATGGGTAGACATGGTGTGAACATGTGAAGACACCAATACAGATTTGAATGCAGGTATTTTCTCCTGTGACGTTGAAGCTTAAAAAATGTGAAAGAAAAACCCACTTCCCAATCAATTCTTTTTAAGAACAACATTTCTTTCCAAACTGGAGTCTGCTGTATAGACAAAAAATAATAAACTGCACTCTGAAACCATGTATAATAATTTAGGTTTTATGTAACTTTTTATTCGGAAGGTGAGGTCAGCGCCCGTGTCTTCGTACCCATAAAAAAAGGTGATTTTCCTCTCTTACTCGTCTGAACCTCAGTTTTATGATGAGTAGAGAGTAGGAAGATAAACACACATCACATTCCACACAATAAACCAGTGATTCTCCTAAAATTTCATATGTTCTTTGCGATTTCACCTACTAAGCCCAGAATACAATCAGAACTATCTGAGTCAGCCTCTTTCATGTGTCTTTATTGTATTTAAATAAAGTAATTCTGTGGAGATTCCTTTTCTCTAGTGTATTATCCTCCTTCTCTGTCTTGCAGCCTTTATGTATCATAGCAGTACAGTCAGTACAGCTGAAATTATTTTGCATAGTGCAATCCCAGGTCTGAGTGGTTGTATCGATCATTACAGAAGCAAATCTGACACAATAGAAAAATGGACATTTACAACTAAGAATATGAAATAAACAAAACATAGAACAATACAGAAGACAGGGATACTAAGGATTCAATGGGCTGATGTGAAATGAGATAGGGGCTGGGAGAGCTTGGGCCAGGAAGACCAAGAACAGGAATACTAACTACAAGAGAATTTAGGAAGGTCCAATAAACAGGATTCAGTACAGCTATACAAGAGGGAGCCTTCAGGATGCCCAGACTGTAAGAACTGTAACCTTTATGAGTGTCTGTCTATCTATCTATCTATCTATCTATCTATCTATCTATCTATCTATCTATCTATCTATCTATCTATCTATCTATCTATCTATCTATCTATCTATCTATCTATCTATCTATCTATCTATCTATCTCATACCTCATTCTATCTATCTATCTATCTATCTATCTATCTATCTATCTATCTATCTATCTCATACCTAATCATATCTATCTATCTATCTCTATCTATCTATCTATCTATCTATCTATCTATCTATCTATCTATCGGGATTCTAGAAGACCAACACCCTGCTTGGAAAAGCGCTCACCTTGACAAAGGGAACACGCACACACACACACACATACACACACACACACACACACTCACGTCTGCCACTATGGCAGACTGCAGAATCTATACACCCGAGTGCCGCCATATACACAAGGCAACCTGATAAATTTTGTATACTCATTGGAATTGGAAGTCAGCTATTTTCGGTCCCACGATTGATCCCAATTTTGGCTAAGTGGATTCTAGGTAAAGAATGTTGGGTTTAATTGCCAGCTTTTTGCTGTCTGACATCATTGTCCCTTTTCCCACTATTGGGTTATAGCGTTTGATTAATGCTGGCTATTTACCATAGTTGCCGTGGCGATTGTACACAAATAAAGTGAAAGGAATCTCACTGAAAGACTGGGAAATGATGCTTAGAGAACAACTCTTTTACACAACTAAACTAGAAAAAGAAAACAAAAAATCTCTGTGTGTCTTGTGTACAGAGAAAATCTTCTCATGCATTGAAATATTAATGGGAACCTTCAACGTCTCGGAGCCCATCTCCACGGCTTTGTCCGATAGTTTTAAAACTGCAGCAGGAGTCAATTCTAAACCAGGCTTATTTACCACTGATTCCTTTTGCCATTTTAAATCTATCGGGGAAAGGCACCAATGGTTGCATAATATAATGGTTGCATGCAAGAAAATGTTAATATTAATATTATTATTATTATTATTACTATTACAAATAATTATAATATGTGTGCAGGATCCATAAAGTATGTGGAGCAGAGCTCAATTCAATTCAACAAGCTTAGTTGTAGGAGCTGAAGAGGGAAGGGGCCCTCTCTGCCCATGCCCGAGACTCCAGTCCCGGCAGTACCCTCCCTGATGGCGGCCATGGCAATTGTGGTAACTGGGTTTTTAGTTAGTTTACATTGGATCAAGACTACAAGATTGATGCATAGAGAATAATAGACAGCAAGGACTTTTGGGGTCTGATATTTATAGGATGACAAAATTGTCACAATGCAGCAGGGCCAGCTTGAGGCACGATCGACCAGTGCGGTCGAACAGGGGCACCACCCCATAGAGGACTCTCCCCTCCCAACCAGTCCCGATTTCAGCGGGACAGTCCAGCTTTTCGGGCACTGCCCCGCTGTTCCACCCACGGGGCGAAGTGTCACATGGGTGGTCGAGAGCCGGCCCCGGAGAAGAGGAATGGATGCCGCACGCATGCGCGCGGCATCCCTTCAGTGCAGGAAGAGGGCTGGGGGCAGTGCAGCTACTGACGTAGTGCTGGGCTTGCCCCCAGCCTAACGGTAGCTGGACATTATTTAGGGGGCACAGTCTATGGTAATTAGGCCACACCCTATTTTTGCCCATGCTCGGCGGACGCCTGGGTCCCATTCTGCACAGGATGCGGCTCCCCCTGGAGCAGGCATGTGCCTCCGAATAGCGCTAGGTAGTTGTGTCTCCACCCTGCGCAATGAAAACAGTTTGAAGTGGGTCAGTGGGACATGTCTTTCAGCTGTCCTTGCAGTTGGACTGAAGTCCTAACTGTGCGTGTCAGTCCCCTAGAGTCAGGACTGTCCCAACTGAATTGGGAGAGTTGGCAGTTTCTCTTCTGTCCTTGCAGCTTCCACTACCTGATCCTGGTGTCTTAAGCTCATTTATGCATATCTGGATCTTAAAATATTGGGGCCCTGTTTGGAAAAAAGTTAAAAAATAAATTATAAATTGTGAATAATTTTTTTAAAATATGAATCAGTGATCGAAGTGGAAATTTTGAAGTGGGGGTATGGAAATACCAAGGGGGCTTTACTTAGGTAGGCCCAAATCCTGAGCCTCCCCTGATATTTCCATAAGTCCACTTCCTCCCCTCACAGCACACCTCCCCTCCCACCGCACCTAACCTCATAGAACTACGCTCCACGCCGCACCAGGGACCACTGCCTTCCCCCTCACGCCTCAGTGGCATTTGAATTTGGCGCTGGCTGTGAGCCAATAACAGCTGGTGGTCCGGCAGCCAATTAGGGGCAGCCACGCAGCCTCCCCTGATTGGCTGCTGGTATTACAAGCCGTGATTGACTCGCGGACTGGCCAATTCCAACAAGCCACTCGTCGCTGCCGATTGACTTGCGGTCGGCGGCAAATTCAATATGCCGACAGGCATCGCTGATTGGCTGTCAGTCCGCAAGCTGTTTCATACCGGTACACTTTGAGCACTGATATGAATAAAATAAATTATATAGTATAGAGAGCTTATCATTATTAATAGTCGCCACTGTAGGAGGTAATAGATCATATGTAAAGAGCTATGAGTTTAACTGGTATTTAGCAGTATATAAGAGAAATCAGCAACTTCTGTGCTGGGACATGTAGTGGTAATCTTCCAAGTGCTAATTAGTCTGTACTGGAGAATGTGAAACGCAATAGCGAATGAGAAGTGCAGGAGGTAATGAAACATTTTAAGTAATGCGATAATAGAATTCTGCTTACCAAATGAAATATGCATGAAAAGTGCATGAAAGACGACATTTTTAGTGCACCTTCCAGCATGTATTTAGTGATTTTCACACGTTTCATGGACCAAGCAGGATGAATGAGCTCGAGGAGCCTCCACTTTTCTTCCTTTGAACTTCTTTGTAGATTCAGCTTTGCCACCCATGGTCCAGAATTGAATTGAAAAGAATTTGTCACTTTTTATGTGTAAAATCATTTGTTGCCTGGGGGAGAGAGGGCAAAGTCAGTGAGAAAAGGGCTTATTCACAAAGGTCTGAAGTGTTTTTTTTTCCCCAATGATGACTCCCCCAAAATAAAAGTTGCTATTTGTAATGCTATAAAGTAGCATTTCTGTGTGTGTGCTGATTTTGTTTAAATGCTCCTCTCCCTATTTGGCATGACTGACAACACAGGAAAATAAATTACTATGACTCCTTGGGCAAAATTTACTAAGTGGCGGGCTCTAAACCCCGGCAGTTTGGTGGCAGTTTTGCTATCTGCAGATTTAATAAGGCCAAAATACTTCAAAACCGCTGTCAAAACACATTTTAGAATAGAATAGAACAGGGCTAGGGCTAAAATTACTAGTCAGTAGTTTTGGTGTCATTTAGAAACCACCATCAACCCGCCACTAAACCGCCGGGGTTTACAACCCCCGTCAAACCGTCACCAAACCCCCGGGGCTTAGAACCCGCCACTTAGTAAATTTCGCCCCTTGGCTTAGACTTTCTATGCTGCGGTTTGTCAAAATTGAAGATCATTGGCTAAAACGGCATCAGATAAATGTTACACTGCGGCATAATATATCCAGTGGTGTCACAAGGGGGGTGCGGGACACACCTGGGTTTCACCCGCCGAGGGGTGACACCATGGACAGACTCCCCCTCAGTGACAGGAGCCGGGTCCTGCACTGTATAATTAAGTGCAGCACTCGGCTCCTGACACTGTGAGGGAGACCCCCTTCCCCCCATTAATAAGCACAGTGACGGGACCACGAGGGTTTGGCCGCAAGGTCACGTCCCCTTCCCACATGGCAACCCCCCTTCCTGTGAGGCCACACCTCCTTTTCAGCATCCCTCCTCGCACCGGGTGACACCGCAGGGAGGGACATCGCTGAATATATCTACCCCCTTATAAAGTATTGTGCAAAGCATCTATTCCCCTGGAAATTAGGCTGAAAGTGATACAGGATGGTCATGATTTGAGATCAGGTATAAGGCAGTACTGTCAATGGAACCATAAGCCCACATATGGCATTATATTGTGCAAACTGATACTGGCACTGTCTTCCTGATAAAAGTCATTTAGAAAAAGTAATCTGTGCTGTACACAGTTTTCATTTATTCGGAAACACAAATTGCGGCCAGTGCGGAATGCCTAAAAAAACTGTGCCTCCTTACCGCAGCAGATGACAGGAGCAGTTGTGGCTTTACAGTATTTATAATCTGTATGCAATACATACGCATTACGGTACATGGCTGAACAGTATAATTCATAGGTACTGTAATAAAGTCTTGATAAAGTTGTTATCTACAGTGAAACGCGCGCGTCGGCGTTACTGGCAGTCCCACGATGTTTGTTATAGGGAACAATATGCCTATACTAGTTTGAATACTATATGCTATGTAGCGGCACCTACTGTGTAACACGTTGCTGAACAGTGCAAACTGTTTCAGATTAGAATACAGTTAGTTAAATTATCATTTATTCCGTTAACTTGGTACTGATATCATAGGAATCGCTGTATGTTCCAAACAGCTGCACCATATGTTTAACACACAATACGATAGGTACATTATCCCAACCACCTTCTATTGCAAAGAATACTATTGGTGGGAGGAATTTTATGGTACTGTTGCAGTCTGACAGTTACCAGGTGACTACAGCAACAAAGTTACAATTATGAGGAATATGTTATTGTGTCAATAAAATAAGGAGATTTTACCCACCTTGGATATCACTTGCTAGGAAATCTTGACAATCAATTCCTTTCGTTCCACGTTGCTGCACTCAAACCTACAATATACTATATCGATGTGTAACAATATTACTACTGTTATCTAGTAACAACCGGTTTACTACAACAACAGAGTTGCAAGTCTGATATAAAAATATAAAAAAATATAAGGAGACTTGACCCACACTTGAAATAATTGGTTGGGGAATTTTGGAAATACACTCCTTTTTCTGTGGTGTTGCATCCAAATCTACACACATGGTTGTTGTGGTACTTAATTGCCATTGGTTAACATTTCCATTCAGGTGGGTTAATCCCAATATATTAATATTCGGACACAGGCCCTGATTCAGAGCGCCCGCTCTGAATCAGGGCCGGGTTTTGTTTTATTAGAACGGCCTCCTGGCCGCTCACATAGCTGTGGTTGACAGACACAGCGATAGCGAGCGGTCATAATGATGGTCGCGATGGTCAAGACCATCGCGACCATCGGGCTTGTGACGAGCCCCTTATACAGTGCCCCCAGTAGTGGGCCCCCCTACACAGAGCCCCTTATACAGTTCCCCCACTATTTGTCCCCCTTATACAGTGACCCCAGTAGGGATCCCCCTATGCAGTGGTCCTCCCAATGCAGGTAGTGGTCCTCCCAATGCAGTGGTCTTAGTAGTGCCTCTTATTCAGTGCCCCTAGTAGTGGCCCCCCTTATGCAGTGCCCCAATATACAGTGCCTCCAGTAGTGGTCCTCCCTATGCAGTGTCCCTTATACAGTGCTCCTAGTAGTGGTCTCCCTTACCCAGTGTCCCCAGTAGTGGTCCCCCTTATGCAGTGCTCCCATTAGTGCCCCTTATACAGTGTCTATGCAGTGCTCCCAATAGTGCCCTTATACAGTGCCCCCAGTAGTGGTCCCCCCCAGGACTGCCATCAGGGGGGAGACTCGGACACTCTAGGGGCTCCTCCTCCATCCTGTCTACTATACTACTTACATTCACTGACAGGCTCGGCCGGGGGTCCATGGCTGCTGGCGCCCATTACTATGTCCTCTCCCTATCTCTCCAACCATGCGCCGCTGCTGCAGTGTATATGGCTGGCTGTGGGAGGCAGGCAGAGAGTGGATGTTCCCAGCCTGCTGTGTGCTGCTAGCCTATAACACAATCGAGCAGCCAGGAGCATACTCTCTGCCTGCCTCCCGCAGGCAGCCATAAACACGGCAGCAATGGTGGGCGGTTGGAGAGGTAGGGAGGGGATATAGTAGTAGCGTACAGGTGGCCGCGCGTTGGTAGGACTGTAAATTTGGTAGGGGTGAAGTAGTTGGAGTGCGGGCTCGGGTCCCTCATTGTGAGGAGGGTGGGTGGGAGAGAGATCATGGGGAGAGGTTGCTGTGAGGTGAGGTTCTGTATAATGGGGGGTGGGGGGGCCCCTGCCTATTTGGTCCATCCCGGGCCCCACAATTTCTGATGGCAGCCCAGGTCCCCCCCATGCAGTGCAATTTATACAGTACTACCCCCAGTAGTGGTCTAACCTATGCAGTGCCCCCAGTAGTGTCCTTTATATAGTACCCCCAGAAGTTGTCCCCCCTATGCAGTGCCCCCTGTAGCGTATCACCCTATGCAGTGCCATTGCCCCTTACATATATAAGGACAAAGACACAGTAATAAAATAAAAATACTTACCTGATACCCCGTTCCTGCGCCCGCCACCGTCCTCTCCTCTGTCCTCCTGGCCCGCTCTGCACTATGGGAGAAACATCCGCCCCCCCTGCGCCGCCGGTCTGATGGCGTCCAGGGCATTTACCCTGCTCGACCCCCCCCTCTAGTTATGCCACTGGTTACGGTGTACACCTACTTCTTGAGAAAACCGTGCATCATGGAGAAACGTGTCGAAGTAACAGGTGTCCTGCAGTTCGGAGCACCTATCCCCTAAGAGCCGCTCTCTGCTAAGAGCGATAGGCACCCAAATTCTGTTGGAATGTTATCAACGCAGCTGAATGGAGATCCTTTCTGAGGTGGTCCAGCATGACCCAGACTCACATGGGAAACCAGTGGTCACACTCTGAGTGACCATCCGGAATCGGCTCCCCTTATCCACCATTCACAGCCCGGCATGGTGCATTATCACCAGCAGTCTAATGCTGGAGCTGCCACTAATTACCTAAGACCAGAGCTATGAAAGGAGGACATTATTATTTTAGTTAGTATCAAAAGGATTCTCTCCTGCAAATCTATCCAGCTGTATACATCAAACCAACATATGGATAAATACTTTACTTGAATTGTGATTTTTTTTTCCTACCTCACAAACGCTGGTGACTATTTTCCTCTGCTACACAAGGAGGATTGAACAATAAGTTACCACTTCAGCTGATAAACTTTATACTGTGTTTCTTATCTGAGTTCTCTATTAAACAAACATTGTATCAAGGACTTAGGGCCTGATTCAGAGCCAGTGGTACAGGGTACCTTTACAGTATAGAGGGTAAAGGAATTAAACAAAATAAAAGTAAGTTGAGACATTTGAATATAATAGGGAATAGTATTCTGGCCCTGATGGGAACGCCTCCGTCTGGGCAGCCACGCCCCCGGCACGCCCACCAAAGGGGGCGTGCTGTCACTCACCATCGACAGCATGCCCCCTTTGTAGCGAGATCCGGAGCGACAGCTTGCCCGTCGCTATCCGGGTCTCACGCATGCGCACGACGGAGCTGCCTCCGTCGTGCGCATGTGGACTGGGCCAACATCGACCCTCTTGCGAGCGCTCAGCACTCGCGAGCGGGTCTGAATCAGGCCCACAGTGCCTGATTCAGCAAGGATCGCAGTAGCAAATCGGTCGATTAATTTGCATAGCACATGCGTATACATTGCAGGGAGCGTGCACGAACTAGCATTTGTGATGGGAAATGTATTTGCAGAGGCTACGCAGACCCAGAGCACATTGATTGTCTGGAAGTGCCATTTGTGGGTGGTGATGGGGGGCTGGCCGGGCGAACACAGGCGTGCCAGTGCGCTGGGCCGGCGTTGCAGGGGCGTGCATAAATTATCCACTGCGATGCCATATGCAGCCTGAGACCTCATAGCGTGCGCTGAAGTTAGCAATTCCTGAGTGAGGTCTGACCTGCCTTAACTGTGTGTATGGGTCCGATGTTACTCGATGTTACTGATTGTTTTGATATATTGCCCAAGTATATAGTATGTAAGGGGAAGTGGTTGTCTTTATGTTAGGCTGTGATCGCAATGCGATTGCACACATTTGCATTTGAGCGATTTGAGCACACATTTCAGTGATGTTCACACAACTGCGCATGCGTATGGGTCGTAATGCGCATGCGCAAACCAGTCATTGCGGTCAGAAATCGTGCACTCGCAAAACAGCGAAGGGGCTGCTAATTTGATTGACAGAATGTACCGTTTGTGGGTGGTAACAGGGGAAGGTGCTTGAAAACGGGGAAATGGAGATCCGAATGCAGGCGTGCCTAACGGTCAAAACGGCATTTAATGGGAGTGCATAATTAGTAAAGGAGCGTCATCGACCACGTCACTTGGTTGTCTTTTAGCCTGAACTGCTCGCAGTGATTGCGGTAAGAAAAACCTACCACAAGCACTGCGAGCAGTTCAGAAGCCTTTCGATGTACCCGATTAATCTAATAAATACCGGAGATGACGTGTGATGTGAACGGCAAAGGGGCATCTTTACAAAATAGCGAGCGCATTTTTCAATCACTCGCTCAGGCATAGAGGCGTCAACACACCGCAAAGAGCGAGTGCTCACTTTAAATAGCCGGCCCCTTTTTTGGAACGACCGTCCGCAAATAATGTCCGGCTCTGAATCAGGCCCCCAGTAAGAATATATTCTATATGCACTGGAATATTTTTACTGATTGTTATGTGAACTATATTTGACCTATACTCCCAGGAGCATATAATCTATTTGCTTAGTATTTTTATAAATGTATTTATAATTTATATGCTGTTCATGTGTCATTTATGCTTCTCTAAGCTCCACTACAAATATATTCTACAAAATGATTGGTATAAGCTGCTTGGTTGCTATGGGCAACTCCTGCACTTCTCCACTTCTCTACTCTATAGAAAGCTTGACACACCTCCATCTAATATATATTTCTACACTGCGAAAAACTTTCAGGAAAAAAAAATGAGATGCATTTGATTGTAAACTCTTTGGAACAGAGGGCCTGATTCAGACCCACTCGCAAGCGATATGCGCTCGCAAGCGGGTCGATGGTGGCCCAGTGCACATGCGCACGACGGGGCCGGCTCCGTTATGCGCATGTGCGAGATCCGGGTCTCGTACCAAACGGGGCGTGCTGTCGATTTTGAGTGAGCGGGCCGGGGGAGTGGCTGCCGAAACTGAGGCGTTCCCATGTGAACGCAACGCCTCCGTTTGGGGCCAGCCCCACTGACATCACGAGTAATGTCAGTGGGAGAGATTTCAGCTCTGTTTGAGCCGAAATCTCTCTTTGGCTTGCGGCAACGAGACGCTACCACAAGGGTCTCGTCGCAAGCTCGATGGTCACGATGGTCTTGACCATCGCGACCATCTTCCTGGCCGCTCGCTATAGCTGTGGGTGGTCACCAACAGCTATGCGAGCAGCCAGGAGGCCGCTCTAAAAAACGAGAAGGCCGCCCTGATTCAGAGCGAGCGCTCTGTCACAGCGTCCGGCTCTGAATCAGGGCCAGAATACTATTCCCTATTATATTCAAATGTCTCAACTTGCTTTTATTTTGTTTAATTCCTTTACCCTCTATACTGTAAAGGTACCCTGTGCGCTGTGCGGTGCCATGTTAGTACGTTTACACATACAAAACTTCATTACGTTAATAACATGTCAGTAGAAATCATATTGTTCCAGCCCACATATTGTTAATAGACATTTACCATAAAACAATGTGGCCCATATTCCTGACTCCATTATAACGTACCATTAGCAGTAAATGATGCAGTTCCCAGGTTTGAGCTAGCACAGAATGGAGGACAATGACACTGCGCTCTTAGTATGCAGATCAGAGCAGCTCCCACTGAAGGCCACAACATTGATATTCCGAGCACATGGGACCCTGGCTCTAGATAAAGTGCTGGAGTTCCCTCACACAATGCTGATCATTAATCCTCTTTGTAATGGTCAATTTACATGTTAGAAGATCTAAAAGACAGGAAGTGCCTAGTTTGGCTGCAAATTGTATTCTTTAATCCAACCCCTCCACTGCCCCATTTGTAAAATAGAGAGCCTCTAAATTTACTGTTGGCTGTTATGAGAACTACCATGGGGGCTTTCAAACATCCCAGGAGAACGGCAGCTCTGGAGACAAGAGGAAATATGTGAGACCCAGGATGAATATTCATACACTTCATACGTACAAAAACAACCTTTCAGCACAAACAAACAAGTGTTTTCATACAATGATTTCAGTGCTAGACCGAGACCCTGTCTTCTCATTATTATATCTGAATGGGCTCAGAAAACATCTCTTGAGAAGTTGTTAATTTTTGAGTCTGAGATCCCTTTATTTATAACCAGGAAACAAAATGAAGTATGTACAGTGGCTCTCATCTGCAAAACGGCTGTAAAATTCTCTTCAGTGCAGTTGCACTCCTTGATCTTGTGCAGGGCAGCAGCAAGGGGTGTACGACAAGTGCCTCCACCCAGGGTGCCAGTCCCAGGGGGTGGCAAAGTCTCTGCCCAGATGACACCTGTTTATAACTTGCGGGGTGCCCTGAGAGTAGGGCGGGCCATTGATGGCTAGCAACCATCACTGGTTTGCCACTGGTGGTCGGTGGTTTTGTCATGGATGGAGTAGATCCCATGGTTCTCTGCCATTGGCAGATCGTGTGGCATGTCTTTCCCCCTGTGGCACAGGGCATAGCTGTGCCTATGATATTCCCCAAGTAGCCTCAACCCCTTCCCTGATTGGACCGCTGTGTCCCGCCTTCACCCAGAGTTGGAGCCACTGCAGGGATGGTGATCGATGTTGTAAACTCTGGAGGAGGACATCAAGGAGCGCAGCTCCACTCCCTCTATTCAGCAGTACTCCTAAATGAATGTCGGGCATCGCCCAGCATAATTCTTGGAACACAAGAGTGAAGAACGGAACTTACTATATACTGGGGGCCGCAGGTGGGTACAGACGTGAGTGCGGCTTTTGGTGTTACCCCCTCAGAGGGTGACACCCGGTGCAGTCCGCACCACCCTAGTGATACCACTGCATCGATGGTAGACCAGTCAATGGTCATCCTTACTTAGGAGACACCTAACTACTGTACATGTGCATGGATCTGAATCACATAGAAATTACATAGAAAGGCTTATAGATCTGTATATATAATCCCGTTGCCCATCTTCCTGCTTCCCAGGTGCTTATTGTGTGATGTTATGACATCACTTGCACCATGGGTGGATGGACATGGTGTGCTGGTGATCCTGTGCACCTAGATTTTTGCTGTAGTACATGATTGTTGTGATTGCAGAACAGCAGAAATTTGTATAAGCTTACAGGCGAAGGTGTGAGTTGTGACAGCATTTATTGCAAAGTACAGTGCAGAGCAGCAGCAGCTCTGGGGCTGCCCTCACAGCACGGCAGTCGGGAGAGGAAGTGAAGACAGTCCTGGGCCCCAGTGCCATGGATCTGAAAGGCACCAGGACCAGTGCATGCGCGCAAGCAGTCATGGGACCATACATGCTCAAAACACTGGCTTCTAGGGATTGCATCGGCCACAGCCTCTAGAAGCCAGGAAGGGCTGCTCAAAAGGCAGAAGAATGGCTTCCTATTCGAAGTTAATCGAAGCCCATACTGGCAGTCTCAGGGGGAGAATACACCGCACCCTGGAACTGCCTGTCCTGTGTGTGTGATTGGCAGGTAACGCTTCCAATAGAGATGAGCGGGTTCGGTTTCCGAGTTGATCCAAGTCCTGCCTCGGATCTTCCCACCGGGTTCGGATCCCAAAATGAGGCCAAATGTCATCTTCCCAGAGCCAGATCTCACTTGTTTTGGACTGCATATAAAAGTCGCTCCCTCGTGTTCGGGCACCATTACACACAGGTGATCTGAGGAGAGGGTGTGGGAAGCACTGTGTTGTGTATTTATGAATTCTTAACTTAGGGGCAATGTGTCATTTTGGGACTGTGAGCTGAAACAGATGGACTAAGGGCTCTATTCAGACCTGCTCGCTAGATGCGTTCGCTCGCTCGATGCGAATGCAAATTCGGCAAGGTAAGCGATCGCACGCCAAGGCATTAGCATGCCCACTATGTCTTGGCGTGCGATCGCTTTGTGTATGCAGATGCCCACCAGCCTGTCTTAAGATGCCCACTTGTGCACGTCATCTCCAGGAAGTGTATGCAACCATCAGTACCATCGGACCCATACGCAGCACTTGTGACAGACCGTACCCCACCGCATGCACTGCGAGCACTTCGGTGTAATATTCAACCAAGTGACGTGTACTATGACGCTGCCTCTTCATTATGCACGCCTCTGAAACGGCGATGAGACGGTCAGGCACGCCTGCGTTTGCACCTCCTCTCCCCGGTTTTTAATGGCCAGCCCCTGTCACCACCAACAAATGGCTTCTCCTGTTACTCATTCAGCCGGGGTGTCTATGCTTCCCAATCACTCGGACTGGTTTGTGTTCGCGCATTACGATGCATACACATGCGCAGAATGCAAACATCGGCTGGCTGTGTGCGAACTCTTCCTAGCGAGAGGGTCTGAATCGGGCCCTAAATGCCATTAGGAGGAGTGGACTAGATGGGCTGGAGCTGAAGCACTGTGTTGTTTGTCACGCCAGTACAGGCAAGGGCACAGCATTGTGTCATTTAAAAACACCATTAGGAGCATTGTGTTTATCTTAAAGGGACACAGGACCTCATTCAGAGGCGGTCGGAGGATGCAAGCGGTCGCTCAGAAACTGGGCGGCCACTTGCATCCTGACCGGCCGCCTCTGTTTCGGTCGTTAGGCTGTGGGTTAACACCGCTAGGGTCTCACTTGTCGTAAGCCCCGGAGAGCTTCTGGCTCTGTCAGAGCCGGAAGCTCTCCACTGACATCACTAGGGAACGCCTCCGTTTGGGCTGCCACCCCCCCGGCCCACCTTCCATACGGGGCGAGCTGTCAATCAACATCGACAGCTCGCCCCCTTTGGAAAGAGACCCGCTACGACCGGCGCTGTCGGTCATAGCGGGTCTCACGCATGCGCACTGGCCAAACATCGAGGTGGCCGTGCGGTCGTAGACCGTACGACCGCCTCTGAATAAGGTCCACTGTGTGGGCGCAGGGCCTGATTCAGACCCGTTCGCTATCTGCATACGCTCGCTAGATGCATATGCAAATTTGTCAAAGTGACACCACGGGAAGCGATCACTGGCCAAGGTATAAGCACGCCCACCATGTCTTAGCGGAAGGCCACTTTGTATATGCGTACGCCCAATCACACAGGCAGAGCTGCCCAACAACAACTCGTCATCTCCAGGAAGTGTATTAAAACATTGGTACATCGAGCACCATCGGATGTGAACGCAGTGCTTGAGGTAGCTTTACTCTACCGCAAGCATTGCGAGGAAATCAGTGTAAAAAAAAGGCAAGTGACGTGTCCTATGACGCTGCCTGTTAATTATGCATGCCTCTAAAACGGCGTTGAAACACTCAGGCACGCCTGCGTTCACATCTCCAACCCCCCGTTATTAGTGTCCTGCCCCAGTTACCACCCACAAATGGCCTCTCCTGTCACTCATTACCCTGGGCTGCCTTTGCTGGGTGAGCAAATGGGTTGTGATCGCAGTGTGTAGTTCGCGCACATGCAGAATGAAGCGTGCGCATGCGCGTACACAGAACATCGGGCCGCTTGCGAACAAACAGCGCAAGCGAGCGGCTCTGAATCAGACCCACAGTCATTTAAAAAAACACCATTTAGGAGCACTGTTTAACTTAAAGGGGCAATGTGTCATTTAAAAAATACCATAGGGGCACAGTGGACTGTGGGATGCAGCATTGTGTTAAAATAAAATGATTAAGTGCCATCATTACTAAAAGTGCTTTGAGTCGCAGTGTGTTAAAAAAATAATAATAAAACTTGTGTGTATTCAGGATTAAGCACTGTGTTAAAAAATAACCTTCAGTAGGTGCCTTCTATTCATTATAAGAAGCACTTTGAGTCGAAATGGATCAGTCGATAGAAGAGCTGGAGCAACAACCCAATGATAGCGCTGCAGCTGCTGCCAGTCATGATAGTACTTCAAGTTCAACATTTACTAAAGCCGATGGTCAAGGGTGTTTAAGACAGGGTGCCTGAAATCTAAATAATATTTCACAATGTTAAAGAAAAAAACATCACCTCTAATAATAGATCGTAAGTTAACTGTTGAAAAACATAAAATTGGCAACACCAGACAAAGGCCCTCATTCAGAGCCGCTCGCTATTTGCGGTCGTTCGTTTTCTAAAAAGGGGTGGCTATTCAAATGAACCGTTCGCACTTTGCGGTCTGTTCACGCTTCTAAGTCTGAACGAGCGAGCAAAACATGCGAACATAAATTTGAAAAATACACCCCCTGGCCGCTCGCACCATACGTCATGTCCGCTATTTATTAGATTAATCGAGTACATCGACCAGCGTATGAACTGCTCGCTATTCTTGTGGTTGGTTTTTTCAACCACTATTTTGCGAGCAGTTCTGAGTTAAAAAAAACCAAGTGACGTGGTCAATGACGCTGCTGGATTAATTATGCACTCCCTTAAAACGCCCGTTTTGACCTTTAAGCACGCCTGCGATCGGATTTCCGCTCCCCGTTTTCAAGCACCTTCCCCTGTTACCACCCACATGCGCCTCATTCTGTCACTCAAATTAGCAAGCATTCGCTATTTTGCGAGCACATGAATTTCGACCGCACTGACTGGTTCGCGCATGCGTATAACGATCCGTACGCATGCGCAGTTGGGCAAACATCGCTCGGAGCGAACGAGCTGCCGCTTACGAGTGGCTCTGAATCAGGCCCACAGTGGCAAGGAAAGGCCAAACACAGGGCCTGATTCTGCATGGATCGCTGCAAAAATATGCTAATGAATGCAATCGCAAAGCCTACACATCATCAAGAACATCAAGTAACATCGGCCCCTCATGCAAAATTACAGCAGGCTGACCAAGGGCCTGATTCAGAGCCGGACGCAATTAGTGCTCGCTCGTCCAGAAAATAGGGGTGGCTATTCAAATGAACCGTTCGCTCTTTGCGGTCTGTTCACGCCTCTAGGTCTGAACGAGCAAACAAAACTTGCGGTCGTTTTTTGGAAAAATACGCCCCCTGGCCGCTCGCATCCTACGTCATGTCCACTATTTATTAGATTAATCGAGTACATCGACCAGCGTATGAACTGCTCGCTATTCTTGGGGTTGGTTTTTGCTACCACAATCTTGCGAGCAGTTCTGGCTATAAAATAACCCAGTGACGTGGTCAATGACGCTGCTGTTTTAATTATGCACACCCTTAAAACGCCCGTTTTGACCGTTTGGCACGCCTGCGTTCGGATCTCCACTCCCCGTTTTCAAGCACCTTCCCCTGTTACCACCCACATACGCCTCATTCTGTCACTCAAATTATCAGGCATTCGCTATCTTGCGACCACATGAATTTCGACCGCACTGACTGGTTCGCGCATGCGTATAACGATCCGTACGCATGCGCAGTTGGGCAAACATCGCTCGGAGCGAACGAGCGGCCGCTTACGATCGGCTCTGAATCAGGCTCCAAGTGTAGTTGATCGCAGTGAATACTCAAGCTGCGTATGCCGTCTCAGTGGCTAATTTGTAACTCCCAGGAAGTAGCATTCAAACGGACAGGCACGTCTGCGTTTCTCCAACAACTCCCCCGTCACCACCCCCAAACAATCACAGCCTGTCACTCACTCCGCGATGGCTTTTATTCTGTTTGAGTGATCACAAAGTGGTCGCAATGCTAACTCACGCACGCACACGCACTGCGCTGCATACGCATGCGCAATACGCACCATCGATCGACCTGCATGCACTGTTGCAGTTGCGATCCATGCTTAATCAGGCCCAGTTAGGCATCTTCTTCTGTAAGCTCACAAGATGAACTTCTCACTCTGAGTCTACGGGGTAAATTTACTAAGGGTCGAGTTTGTGTGAGTTTGTAAGAGTTTGCAAACTCACGTGAGTTTAGGCATTTTTTCCATCTCGCAAATTTACTAAAGACAAACTTGAGTGAGTTTGAAGTAAGTTCTCTTTTTTCACTGTTAAAAGTCATGTGAATTTGCAAACTCGAAAAAACTCACCATCAGCCACAATAGGAGGTACTTTATATGAAAAAGATGCAACTCGCAAATTTACTAAGATTCGAGTTTCCAATCTCGTGTGAGATTGTGGCAAACTCACTGTGAAATAGAAGTTTTAAACACTCACCTCCTGAGCTGCGAGTTTGGGTGAAACATACACAAGTCGTTGTGATTTGTGTATGTTTTTTTTTAACTGGTGCTAATTTTAATTTTAGGGGTACCCCTATGCAATTTTTTTACCCCTATAATTAAAACCAGGACTGGCCCTGCAGCCTGGTGCTGGTACCTAATTTACGGTGGAACCCCGTAATTTTAGGTACCAGGACAGGCTGGCAAGTCCGGGGCTGGTTAAGCTTTAGGGGGGGGGACCTTATGTCATTTTTTAAAAATAATTATTTAACCCGTTTTTTACAGGTCTTAACACACAAGCAGCTTACACATATCTCACTGATATGTGCAGGCTGTTTGAAGAGAGAAAACACTGCAATCTCAGGTGAGTAATCTCACCTAAACTCTCCTTAAACTCACCTCTAAACTCTCCTCTAAACTCGCAATTTGGAAGAAAAAACTCAATCTGCACATGCACATGCATCGCACTGCGCGTGCGTAAAATAGCCAGTGTGATCGGGTAAGTGTATGCAGATTAAATGCAGTGTGCACGCAGACCCCTTCCGATATTGATTGATAGGAAGTGCCATTTGTGGGTGGTGAAGGGGGGTGGTCAGGCAAATGCAGGTGTCCATAATTAAGCCAGTGCGGCGACGGACGCAGTGATGAGACTCCGTGCACACAGGAAGTTGCCAAGATCCTGCGCGAGGTCTGGTCAACCACTATTATGCAAATGTGGTCGATGGTTCTTGACGTTACTGATGTTTACGCTATCTTGCGTACTGATCAGGCTTTGAGTAAAGGGAGATGGGCGGCTTAATATAGGGCTGGGCGTCTGCATCTTATGCTGCTGTCTCCGTGCGTTTGCATTGATTAGCATATTCTCGCAGTGGATGGGTGTGTGCGTTCTCTTCTTTGCGTTCCTTGCTATATCAGGCCCATAATACCAAACAGTCCACCGTCAGCTAGTTACCAGCTTCCAGCTAGATCCCAGCACATGCATTGTTCATCGCCAACATCTTCATCATCAATCTCATTAATGATTGGAGGTAGTCCTCCTTAATCCAATTGCGAAGGCTATCTGACTCCTACCTTATCCAGGATTCCCCAGAAGAATCTTTGCATGTCAGGCTGCTTCTGCTGCTGCTGGGGGTGAATCTTCTAGACGATGTGCTGTATGAACGATATTGGTGAAAGATTTCCCTTGAACTTTCTCTAGTGCAGGACAAACGATATTGGGTGTACACACTGATAGATATCTTTAAAGATATCTTTCAGCGAAGTCATCCTGCCACATCTCTGAACAGGCAACTCTTAACGATATCGTCAGATTGGCCTGCATGCATGGACGACAAAAGACATCGTTAATTAACGACCCGCAAGAGTGATCATCGTTGGCCATTCACTGCATACACACTGAACGATATGAACGATATATCGTTGAACAATATCATTAGCGTCAACATCGTTCATAAAAAGCATCTAGTGTGTATGCGGCTTAAGAAGGCAGGTGTGAGGCATGCAGGGGCGTCTTAAAAGAGGAGGGGGCCCGTGTGCACTCCCTTTGCGGGGCCACTCCTCTCTCCCCGGTGGCCGGCAGCCGACTGACACAGCTAGCCAGCCACCGGAGCCTTAGTAGACTCCATGGTGGCCATTTTTCCAGCGTTCTGTGCATGCGCAGTAGAGTCCGGGCACACTCTAGTGCCCGTAGTCTACTGCGCATGTGCAGAACACCGGAAAATGGCCATGGCGGCCATTTTCCAGTGTTCTGAGCAGTGCAGACGTCCGACATGGGACCACGGACAGGTAAGTCTAAAATAATATGGGCGCAGTGTGTGCGGTGCATTCTGCGCATGCATCGCACTGCGCCTGCGCAAACTAGAAATTGCGGTGGGAACTGCATTTGAAGAGGCTACGCAGACCTAGAGCAGAGTGATTGACAGGAAGTGCCATTTGTGGGTGGTGACGGGGGGTGGTCCGTGGAACGCAGGCATGCTGTTCAATGCGTTTCAATGCTGTTGCGTTTCAATGCTGTTGCATGGGCATGCGTTTCAATGCTGTTGCATGGGCATGCATAAATTACCCACTGTGGGGCTATAAGCAGCCATAGCACTGATAGCGCATGTGGATGTGAGCAATTTCTGAGTAAGGTCAGGGCTTGTGCAAGTGTGCATCTGGGTCCGATGTTACTCTATGTTACCGATGGTTTCGCTATGTTCCCCTAGTATAAGGATGTGAGTAAGGAGAAGTGGGCGTCCTTATGTCAGGATGCGATCGCAATGTGAATACAGAACGGATCTCCTCTGCAGAAGCCGGTGGACAGAGTGGCAGGCGCGGTCACATGTGATGCGATCTTGCCAGATGAAGCATTTCTGGCATCACATGTGACCGCGCCAGTTAAGTCATTACATGTGACCATGCCAGTTAAGTCATTAAACATGATGCTTTATGATCATGTTGAAAGTTATAATGCCAACTCGACTAAGATGCAACCCGATATTATGTATTGATGACATTCTTTATATATATTTTTTATATAACAAGCTGAAATAAGCTGAGGACTGTATAAGCACAAAGCAATATAAGTGGCCTAATTCTTTGCAATTGGTTAGAACCTGTTGCTAGGTAGATTATTTGGGTTGTTGGTATTGATTGGTCAAAAGAATTGGCCTATGAGTGGGGTTTAGGGCGTATACCTTTGAAGGGGCTATTTAAGGCGAGATTTGAATATGGTACAGCCCCTTTTTGGTTTGGAAGTCCCACCCGCCCAAAGCTTTTAAAACTATTTGTTTGTTTGTCTTACTAACCTTTAAGAAACGTTAAGCAGAGTCAGAAGGTGGGAAGATGCTACTAGCCAGCGGCCACATGTGGCTTAAGTGGTCGTTGTGGGGCACTAACCCTTTTGAAAGACGGCGGGTGTGTCCTACCCCTGCGGGAGGACAGTGGCCATTTCCTTACGGAGCATCCATACTGTGCCATAGTAAAGGGTGGTGAGCCCTGCACAGCGCAGGTTATGCCACTATAGAGGGGGGACGTTTTAGTCATCCCAAAAAATTTTTAAGAGAATCCAATGGCTAGAGCTGGTTCTTGGTAGCGGCCTTCTTTGCCCCCCTTATTGATTAAAATTCATTACAATTAATAAATAAATAACTTTGAGTTTTAAACCAATGCAGTGGTGTCGCTGTAGTTATATTTAGTATTAAGCTAGCTTAATGGTTTATATACAAGTGTTAATTGCAATAAATTAATGGACGCCTTAATTAGATTTAAAATATTGGCAAAGCATGCTGGGAATTTTGGTTCAACAAATCATGAGACACTGATGCTGTTTCAGAGTTCCGAGCAAAGCGGAAAAATAAAGAGTAACGTTACATGCTGCGCTGCAGGTGGGGCGGAAGTAAAATGTGCAGAGAGATTTACATTTGGGAGGGAGGTGTCCTAACTCAAACATAAACTGCAGTGTTTAAATAAAGCTGTCAGAAAAGTATTTACCCTGCATGCAAAAAATAAAAACAAATAAATGAATTTGCACCCCTTGCAGTGCAACATGGTGTGCCCTGGTGCACGGTTACTCCGTTTTGCCCCACTGGCATGTAGTTTGGCGAGAACACATCACGCTTATACTGCAGATAATGGTAAGCTGACTCTGGAATCAGATTGGCGTAGGGCAAGAAACTAGAAGGGTTTAGATAATAGAATCCTCCAGCTGGATGCATGAATTGAGCTGTCATCTCTTCAAGAGCAAATGCATTCCCATAAACACAGACATGTCTCCAAGGAGGACGTAGGTATGGAAGGGCTTCCTATAATGGGCCATTCATACATACGTAACTAATAGCCATATTATGCCAGTTCCGGATTAATAAAAACCTCAATGAATAGTGAATACCGTGAGTGGCAAGCTAGATGAATGGCAACAGATTTACTCATTACTCTGCTTCAGTTGATATCAAATAGTGAGAGACAGATAAAGCAACAAGGGAGACTACAAGTCTGACAAAAAAGAACATGAAGCTCTTGCACAGCACAGATAAAGTGACAGGATGCTGCTGAATGGAGGAGTCCCTACGGTTTTCTCGCCAGGTTCTACGGTAGAGTAACATCCGTCATCCTGTGATATTCTCCTGAAACCTTTCCCTGTGTGCCTGGTTAGTCTGGCAGTTTTCCCTGGACCACTTAAAGTTATTAGTGGACCCAGGGTAAACACCTCAAATAGTGCATAGGCAAAGAAAAACTTAAATACACCCGTGCTCCAATGCAACTCGGAGTGCAGCTTAAAGATGTGACCTACACACGTCACTGGAATTACATATACAAGCAAACAATACTTAAGCGCTCCTCCTTCCGAGGTATATCACATGAATTTCACTTCAATTGAAGAAAATTAAAAAACAAATAAATAATATTCACTTTTCAGTGACCGTAAAGTCTGAAGTCTTTGATAAACAAATCACAGGTGGTAAATATATTTAACAATTTCTCCTTTTCCTCTGGAAGGCAATCTTCAACACACTAGCATGAACCCCTTCAGTGCTATACAGCATCTTTTTCTACATGAATTCAGCAGAACGGCGCAATCAATGGTAAATTAGATCTCACCTACCTGCACACCCACATTGGACTCCGCGACAGCCGTAAAAAAAAAGACGACAAGAGAGGAGTTTACTGGTTGCTATGGCACCTCGCAAGCCTAGCAATGTGCCATAGCAACCAGCAAACGCCTCTCTCGTCGTCTTTTTTTTTTACGGCTGTCGTGAAGTCCAATGTGGGTGTGCAGGTAGTGTATTGAAGATTGCCTTCCAGAGGAAAAGGAGAAATTGTTAAATATGTCTACCACCTGTGATTGTTTATCAAAGACTTAAGACTTTATGGTCACTGAAAAGTGAATATTATTTATTTGGTTTTTTTTTCATTTTCTTCAACTGAAGTGAAATTCATGTGATATACCTATGAAGGAGGAGCGCTTAAGTATTGTTTACCTCAAATAGTGGGGCTGGTATTATAAATACCTAAGGAAACGAGCGACTATATTCCACGTTAGGGATTCTGGGTCTGATTCAGCAAGGATCGCTGTTGCAAAGAAGCACGCAATCGGTCGATTAATTCGCATTGCGCATGCGTATGCATCGCAGTGCGCGAACTAGCAATTGCGATGGGAAATTCATTTGCTAAGCCTACGCAGACCCCAAGCACAGTGATTGACAGGAAGTGCCGTTTGTGAGTGGTGACGGGGGGTGGTCGGGGGATTGCAGGCATGCCAGTACGTTGGGACGGCATTGCAGGGGTGTGCATAAATTATCCACTGCAATACCATATGCAGTATGAGGCCTCATAGCGTGCGCTGAAGTTACCAATTCCTGAGTGAGGTCTGACCTGCCTTAACTGTGCGTATGGGTCCGATGTTACTCGATGTTACCGATTATTTTGCTATATTGCCCAAGTATACGGATGTGTGTTAGGGGAAGTGGGCGTCCTTATGGTAAGCTGTGATTACAATGCGATTGCAAACATTTTCCTTTTCATAGCTAATAATAGCAATGGCAGTGCATGCGTTCTAGCAGAATAGCGATCCTTGCCCTCTATTCTTAGTGATGCACTGCTGCTGTATCCAGCTGGTTTATTAAGGTAAGGTATCTTTGCTCATTTTCCCGCTCACCTCTATGAGGTACGAGGAAAAATGGGCGAAAATATATCACACTAGAGTACCATCAAGACCGTTCTGGAGGCACATGACAGAGGGCCTGATTCAGAGCCGGACGCTATTTGCGAACGGTCGTTCAGAAAAAGGGGCCGGCTATTTAAATTTGTGGTCTGTTGACGCCTCTATGTCTGAGCGAGCGAACGAAACATGAGCTCGCTATTTTGTAAAGACGCCCCCTGGCCGCTCGCATCGTACGTCATCTCCGCTATTTATTAGATTAATCGAGTACATCGAAAGGCGTCTGAACTGCTCGCAGTGCTTGTGGTTGGATTTTCCTACCGCAATCATGCGAATAGTTCAGGCTAAGAAACAACCAAGTGACGTGGCCAATGACGCTGCTTTTTTAATTATGCACACCCTTAAAACGCCCGTTTTGACCTTTTGGCACGCCTGCGTTCGGATCTCCACTCCCCGTTTTCAAGCACCTTCCCCTGTTACCACCCACAAACACCTCATCCTGTCACTCAAATTAGCAGGCATTCGCTATTTTGCGAGCACACAATTTCCGGTCGCAATGACTGGTTTGCGCATGCGTATTACAACCCATCCGCATGCGCAGTTGTGCGAACATCGTTCGGAGCGAACGAGCGGCCGCTTACGAGCGGCTCTGAATCAGGCCCATAGTTCTGAATCCCAGGTTGATGGGAATGGGATAAATCCAAACCAACACATAGGGTTTTGTCTTTAATAAAATTACTGTTTTAAAATTGACAAAAATTGGCAATCTTTAATTTATATCGGGCTAAACAAATAAAAAAAACAGTGCAGAAGGATTCCCTTTGGCTACTTATTCTGCTAACAAAAATGTAGGGTCATTTAACGAAAAGCAAAAAATAGTTTCAGTTTTAGAATATTCATTTAAAAAAATATATGTTTATACTTGATTTAGAAAATCATGCAGCTGTACACAATTTTAATTGGGTGTACGTTCTACAGAAAGCACTTAGCCAATGGCTAGGTTTCTCCACACACGGCAGTGGAAACAGTGACACCTGCCGGCTATTAAAAAAAGTTTTTTATATAGTGTGGAGAGAGCTTTTTAAATAATACACGCCGTGTACAAAACCTACAACCAAGCGCTGATTTTACTATGTTCATATGAAGAAAATGAATACTTTATTTTCACTTATATTTATTGCTTTGTCCTGATGCACTTTCTTTGTCAATATTTTATAATTTTACAATACGTGGGTGTTACCAGTGACGTGCAGTGAGGTAAAAAGCTGGGGAGGCACTGGCAGAGCCAGAGTTACAGATACATATATGCACCCGAGAGTTCATGTGGGCATATAGGACCTCATTCAGAGTCGGTCGTTGCGGCCGCATGGTCGTACGCCACCGATGTTCGCTATACTGTGCATGCGTAAAGTTCACAATGCGCGTGCGCAAACTAGCCGCTACAATCAGAAATTTCTCTCTCCTTGAACACAGCCAGGTCGGTAGATTGAGTGACAGAATGAGGCGTCTGTGGGTGGTAACAGGGGAAGGTGCTTGAAAACGGGGGAGTGGAGATCCGAACGCAGGCGTGCCTAATTATGCGAAAGGCGTTTTATGGGAGTGCATACGGTTTATGGGAGTGCATAATTAACAAAGTAGCGTCATGGCACATGTGACATGGGAGGATTTTACACTGATATGATCGTAGAGCTTAAGAGAGGGTATGGTCAACCTTAAGCTCTACGACCAGTTCCGATGGTTCCCGATGGCCTCGATTAATCCTTATATGCCCGGAGATGACGTGCAATGCGTACGAGAAGGGGGCGTATTTTTTTTAATTCCGACCGTTTCCTCCCCTTGGTCGGCCAGCTACCGATCCGACCTTAGGGACGCAACTTGCGAGGGAATCATTTGAATATCCGGCCCCTTTTCCCATACGACCGTGCGGTCGCTTCGACAGACTCTGAATGAGGTCCATAGTGCTGGAAATTTAGTGAGTTTTGATCAGGGATGTGCAGAAAAGGTAAATAGTGGAGGCACTGCCTCACCTGCCATACACTTTTCACTCCAGAGTTTTGACTATAAAAATGATTAGAATAAAACAAAGAAGATATTTTCTTTACATTTTTCTTTTCATTTTTTTATAGTCAAAACTCTGGAGTTTACCTAAGTATGACAGGAGAGGCTCTGCCTCACCTGCCTCACCTGACCGCTCATCACTGGGAGTTACTGTGCTGTAGCTAGCGCCCGCCATGCACAGGTTTAGTCTAGGATTATAAACTCCTCATTAACATTAACCTACACATAAGTATGTTGACTTTTCTTATACTGTATAACAGTAGAAAAATAGTGAATATTATACACTTATATTCTGTTCTACTATACAATGAGAAGAGAGTTATATAAAATTATGTTTATGAGGTAAAGTAAATAGTCACTCAAATGATATAACTGTGATAGAGAAAGGCTTTATTCTGTATCTAAAAAAAAAATTCAGTTTTTGTTAAGTTCTCGGCTATCGGTCTTTTGATGTTATGTTTGGAAAACGAGAGCTCTGTGAAAACAGTATTTAAATTCATGTCACCAAAGCACTCAGTTCAGGGCAACAAAGGAGAGTTTAGCAATTCTGGTGAGAGCCGGGCGGTGATACATTCTGCAGCTATTAACCCTTCCTCATCCTGGTGTTTTGCCTGTTTAGCTTTCCTTTGCACTCCAGAACCAAAAGAAACAATTTTATCAATTCAAAACAATCACTTCTTTGTTGTGTAGGTGTAGGAGAATTTGAAGATGTTAGTTGCATTGGATTTAATTTCCCCCCCTCCATTAGACACTTGTCTGGTGCTTGCCCACCAATCCCCGTTACCAAAACAGCCTAATGACCCGATGTATCATCTGTTATGAAATGTATGATCTGTTCCAAAATGTATACTTATATACTTATAATGAAGAATATACAATACCCAACATGTAACATACATACATATAGTAGTTCTAGCCAGTGGGTGCTGGCCAGAATCACACTCACAATGGGTGGAAATTGAGTACCATATGCTAGTTGCACCAAAACTGATTGTGTGAATAGTAACTAAGCAGTTGCTATTGGTCGGAACGAATATTATGAAAATTGCAAAGGCGAAAATATGCTGTACAATATCATACAGAGTCTAGCTATCATTAGTGCAGCATTAGGAGGTAACCAATTATTTTTGGAATTCCATTTTATGCCCAAATTCCTTTGGGCTTACTGTATTGGGCTTTTGCAATTTTCGTAATATTCGCTCCGACCTATAGCAACTGAGCACAATATGAGTCAATAATTGTGATACTCATAAAAAACAATAAAAAAATAGAAGACAAACCACACATTACAAACCACAGTGTGGTAAAGAAGATCACACTTAAATACACACTATAATAATGAACAACAAAAACAATCGTAAAGCACAGACAATGGTAGATATATTGCACATGAATGTGACTGAAATTTTATCAATTGAAAATTTGCCGGCTCATAATAAATGTAAATACATCCACAGTCCACACCACTGCAGGTGGCTGGAGAGTGAGAATCTATATCATTTCTTTTAATATGGGTCACTCTGTCCTTAATCAATGATCCAGGCAGTGTGCCTTATAGAACAATCAATAGTCAATAGAAGTATAGGATTCACCTATATGCAGATATATCTGTCTATAATGAGAGAAAATGGTCATTATTCCTCGGAGGATTCCATGTAAATGCCTTATATAGCATCTGGCAACATTCTATATATCAAAGTGTCAGGATAAATTTATTTCAATTGCACAATTAAAGCACCTGGAAAGCGTAGTAGTTTCTTTGAAAGCATGGAGATGTTAAAATTAATATATTGCTACACAAATAAATGCATGGGATTGATACTGAGAAGAGTCCAAAAAGAGGGTTATACCTGTTTTCACCAAAAGCCTGGGTCTGACCTGGGTTTTCAGACATGGTTCCAACCCAGGTCAGACACCGTTCACACAGCACCATCGATCTGGGTTATTCTCAGGTCAGCCCCGTTCACACTGAACCCGGGTCTGCCCTGCTGAGGTCATAAAAAGTGGGAGGTGACTGCTCCACAACAACCAATCAGCTAATTTTAGGCATGACCCAGGCAGGGCCGGCCCTAGCCCAAATTTTTAGGTAAGCGAGTAAATTTTTTGGTGCCCCCCCTATTCAGTGCCCCTTTTACAGTGCCCCCGGTAGTGGTCCCTCCTGTGCAGTGCCCCTTGTGCCCCAGTAGTACTCCCCCCCTATGCAGTGCCCCAAGTAGTGGTACCCCGAATGCAGTGCCCTTTATATAGTGCCCCCAGTAGTGGAGCCCCCCCTTGTAGTGCCCCTAGTAGTAGTCCCCCCAGTAGTGTTTCCCCCCCCCTGTAGTGCCCCCAGTGGTATTCCTCCCGTAGTGGCCCCAGTAGTATTCCCTCCCTGTAGTGCCCCCAGTAGTATTCCCTCCCTGTAGTGCCCCCAGTAGTATCCCCCCCCTTGTAGTGCTCCCAGTAGTAGCCCCACTTGTGGTGCCCCCAGTAGTAATCCCCCTTGTAGTGCCCCCAGTAGTAATCCCACCTTGTAGTGCCCCCAGTAGTAATCCCCCCCTGTAGTGCCCCCAGTAGTATTCCCCCCCTTGTAGTGCCCCAAGTAGTGTTACCCCCTATGCAGTGCCCTTTATATAGTACCCCCAGTAGATGTGCCCCCCCCTTGTAGTGCCCCTAGTAGTAGTCCCCCCAGTAGTGTTTCCCCCCCCTGTAGTGCCCCCAGTAGTATTCCCCCCCTGTAGTGCCCCCAGTAGCATTCCCCCCCTGTAGTTGCCCCAGTAGTAATCCTCCCCTGTAGTGCCCCCAGTAGTATGTCCCCCCCTTGTAGTGTCCCCCGTAGTAGCCCCCCTGTAGTGCTCCCAGTAGTAGCCCCCCTTGTGGTGCCCCCAGTAGTAATCCCCCCTTGTAGTGTCCCCAGTAGTATTCCCTCCCTGTAGTGCCCCCAGTAGTATTCCCTCCCTGTAGTGCCCCCAGTAGTATTCCCCCCTGTAGTGCCCCCAGTAGTATTCCCCCCAGTAATATTCCCCCCTGTAGTTCCCCAGTAGTATTCCCCCCTGTAGTTGCCCCAGTAGTAATCCCCCCTGTAGTGCCCCCAGTAGTATCCCCCCCCTTGTAGTGCCCCCAGTAGTAGACCCCCAAGGTAGTGCTCCCAGTAGTAGCCCCACTTGTGGTGCCCCCAGTAGTAATCCCCCTTGTAGTGCCCCCAGTAGTAATCCCACCTTGTAGTCCCCCCAGTAGTGTTTCCCCCCCCTGTAGTGCCCCCAGTAGTATTCCCCCCATAGTGCCCCCAGTAGTATTCCCTCCCTGTAGTGCCCCCAGTAGTATTCCCTCCCTGTAGTGCCCCCAGTAGTATTCCCCCCTGTAGTGCCCCCAGTAGTAATCCCACCTAGTAGTGCCACAGTAGTAATCCCCCCTGTAGTGCCCCCCATAGTATTCCCCCCCTTGTAGTGCCCCCAGTAGTAGCCCCCCCTGTAGTACTCCCAGTAGTATCCCCCCCTGTAGTGCCCCCAGTAGTATTCCCCCCCTTGTAGTGCCCCAAGTAGTGGTACCCCCTATGCAGTGCCCTTTATATAGTACCCCCAGTAGATGTGCCCCCCCTTGTAGTGCCCCTAGTAGTAGTCCCCAAGTAGTGTTTCCCCCCCTGTAGTGCCCCCAGTAGTATTCCCCCCGTAGTGCCCCCAGTAGTATTCCCTCCCTGTAGTGCCCCCAGTAGTATTCCACCCCTGTAGTGCCCCCAGTAGTATTCCCCCCTGTAGTGCCCCCAGTAGTATTCCCCCCCTGTAGTGCCCCAGTAGTATTCCCCCCCTGTAGTGCCCCCAGTAGTGTTCCCCCCCTGTAGTTGCCCCAGTAGTAATCCCCCCTGTAGTGCCCCCAGTAGTATGTAGCCCCCTTGTAGTGCCCCCAGTAGTAGCCCCCCTGTAGTGCTCCCAGTAGTAGCCCCCCTTGTGGTGCCCCAGTAGTAATCCCACCTTGTAGTGCCCCCAGTAGTATTCCCCCTTGTAGTGCCCCCAGTAATATTCCCCCCTGTAGTGCCCCCAGCAGTATTCCTCCCCTGTAGTTGCCCCAGTAGTAATCCCCCCTTGTAGTGCCCCCAGTAGTAGCCCCCGCCTGTAGTGCTCCCAGTAGTAGCCCCACTTGTGGTGCCCCCAGTAGTAATCCCCCCTTGTAGTGCCCCCAGTAGTAATCCCACCTTGTAGTGCCCCCAGTAGTAATCCCCCCTGTAGTGCCCCCAGTAGTATTCCCCCCCTTGTAGTGCCCCCAGTAGTAGCCCCCCTGTAGTACTCCCAGTAGTATCCCCCCTGTAGTGCCCCCAGTAGTATTCCCCCCCTTGTAGTGCCCCAAGTAGTGGTACCCCCTATGCAGTGCCCTTTATATAGTACCCCCAGTAGATGTGCCCCCCCCTTGTAGTGCCCCTAGTAGTAGTCCCCCCAGTAGTGTTCCCCCCCCCTGTAGTGCCCCCAGTAGTATTCCCCCCATAGTGCCCCCAGTAGTATTCCCTCCCTGTAGTGCCCCCTGTAGTTTTCCCTCCCTGTAGTGCCCCCAGTAGTATTCCCCCCTGTAGTGCCCCCAGTAGTATTCCCCCCCCGTAGTGCCCCCAGTAGTATTCCTCCCCTGTAGTAATCCCCCCCTGTGTTGCCCCCAGTAGTATTCCCCCCCCTGTAGTGCCCCCAGTAGTAGCCCCCCCGTAGTGCTCCCAGTAGTAGCCCCCCTTGTGGTGCCCCCAGTAGTAATCCCCCCTTGTAGTGTCCCCAGTAGTATTCCCTCCCTGTAGTGCCCCCAGTAGTATGCCCTCCCTGTAGTGCCCCCAGTAGTATTCCCCCCTGTAGTGCCCCCAGTAGTATTCCCCCTGTAGTGCCCCAGTAGTATTCCCCCCCTGTAGTTGCCCCAGTAGTAATCCCCCCTGTAGTGCCCCCAGTAGTATTCCCCCCCTTGTAGTGCCCCCAGTAGCAGCCCCCCTGTAGTGCTCCCAGTAGTAGCCCCACTTGTGGTGCCCCCAGTAGTAATCCCCCTTGTAGTGCCCCCAGTAGTAATCCCCCCTTGTAGTGCCCCCAGTAGTAATCCCCCCCTGTAGTTCCCCCAGTAGTATTCCCCCCCTTGTAGTGCCCCCAGTAGTAGCCCCCCCTGTAGTGCTCCCAGTAATATTCCCCCCCTGTAGTGCCCCCAGTAGTATTCCCCCCGCCTTGTAGTGCCCCCAGTAGTAGCCCCCCTGTAGTGCTCCCAGTAGTAGCCCCACTTGTGGTGCCCCCAGTAGTAATCCCCCCTTGTAGTGCCCCCAGTAGTAATCCCCCCTGTAGTGGCCCCAGTAGTAATCCCCCCTTGCAGTGCCCCCAGTAGTAATCCACCTCCCCCCCACCACCTAGTAGAGACGTAATAAAAAAAAACACTTACCTGAAACCCGCTCCTGGTTCCGCCGCCGATATCAGCTCCTCCGTCCGCCGCTTTGCATTATGGGAGTGAAGTTACGTCGGAAGATGTCCGGCTCTGGCAGTGGGAGCAGCAGCCGATGAGAGTCTAAAGCAAACACACAGCTGCCGGCGCCGGCGGCTGTGTGTTTGTGCCGTGTAGCGCTGACTGAACTCCGTCCGGTCAGCGCTACACACGCGGTGCAGCTGTGTCACAGAGACACAGTCTGCCCGCGGCCCGCATTGTACGCAGCTGAGGCGCCCTTCACTATGTAAAAGGTAAATCAATAAATTTCCGCGCTCCAAATTCTAAAGAATGCAGCTGGTATAAATCTGGTGACCTACACACGTCACCCAATGTACAATATAGGAAGTAAATGAAAATGCCAGCGCTCCCTCTAGGAGATATAGGGAATATAATTACTGTAGTAAAAAACACTTAAAATAGAAAGTCACTTAGATAACATATAAATGTCAGTTTCCCAGAAACAGTGAAAACTGGTTTCTTTAAAGTTCCTTAATAAACAGTGAAAACTGGTTTCTTAGATCCTCCTAGTTACCAGAATCGCTTCTTTGAAAACTTCTTCCGCATATAACAGCACCTCAAAAAGATCACAATATGGATTCCACCATGTGAAGTAAAGTAACATTTATTTTTTACATGGTCTAAAAAAGTCCCAAAATCAATTCAGGAAATACAATAAAGATGGCAGCGTACCAGAATTGACCTTTACAGAAAGGCACAGTGTAAAAGCAGAAGGGGTTACAATGCTAACCCCTCAGCAAGTCACCTTCCCTGCAGATGGACAGGTTTCTCTCTGTAGTGGTGTATCAAGGTATCTACATGTGTCCTGAGGTGCATGGTTCATATAGAGAGGTTCTAATAAGTGATAGGCCCTAATTCTAATTGTCTGGGCGGGTGTGTTCAAACGGGGCTATGCGTTCCATTCACTTGGAGCGCATGCCCACTACTTCCGCCGGCGGTGATGTTGCGACCTGCTTTACTGAGGACTCCTTATACGCTGTGCGTTCCATTGCCATGGAACGCACACCCGCTGCTTCCGCCGGAAGCAGCGTCACCATGGGAACTCACCACTACATCCACATAATCCACGTGGTGCGTTCCACTCGATGCAACCCGGAAGTCCCGCATGAGAAAGTGGATATCCGCAAATGCGTTCCACCTGTCTAAATATTAGGGGTGTGCACCGGCCACTTTTCGTGTTTTGTGTTTTGGTTTTGGATCTGGATCTTTCTTCGTGTTTTGGATCTGGATTGGTTTTGCCAAAACCACCCTTGCGTGTTTTGGGTTCTGGGTTTTGTGTTTTGGATCTGTATTTTTTTGAAAAAAAGCATAAAAACAGCTAAAATCACAGAATTTGTAGGTTTTTCTGCTCCTATGCTATTATTAACCTCAATAACCTTAATTTCCACTCATTTCCAGTCTATTCTGAATACCTCACACCTCACAATAGTGTTTTTATGTCCAAAAGGTTGCACCGAGGTAGCTGGATGACTATGCTAAGCGACACAAGTGGGCGGCACAAACACGTGACCCATCTAGGCGTGAAACTGCAGTGGCAGACAGGATGGCATTGAAAAACTAGGCCCCAAACTGTACATAATGCAAAGAAAAAAAAGAGGTGCAAGATGGAATTGTCCTTGGGCCCTCCCACCCACGCTTATGTTGTATAAACAGGACATGCACACTTTAACAAACCAATCATTTCAGCGCCAGGGTCTGCCACACAACTGTGGCTGAAATGATTGGTTCGTTTGGGCCCCCACAAAACAAGCTGGCAATTTATCTGTCCCTGCACAAACTGGCTCTACGGAGGCAAGATGTCATCCTCATCCTCCTCATCCACCGATTCCTCACCCTCTTCAGTGTGTACATCCTCATCCTCACAGAGTATTAATTCGTCCCTGCTGGAACCACAGGTCCCTCTGTACGTTCTGGAGGCTGGTCTCCCTGGAAGAGTTGATAATTCATTTTATGAACATCATCTTCTCCACATTTTGTGGAAGCAACCTCCTACGCCTTTCGCTGTCAAGGTTCCCGGCTGCACTAAACACTCTTTCGGAGTACACACTGGAGGGGGGGCAACTCAGGTAAAATAGAGCCAGTTTGTACAGGGACCTCCAAATTGCTTCTTTTTCCTGCCAGTACAGGTACGGACTGTCTGACATGCCTACTTGGATGCTGTCACCGATGTAATCCTTTAACAGACAGACGCACGCTTGTCGCTGCTGCTTTGAGGATTCAAGTGCGGCTACAGCCCACACATTTCACAAAGACCAAAAAAAAAAGAACAATATTTTAATTGTTTGTGTAGAACACTTTGAGGTGTCACCACCCTTTAACAGACAGACGCACGCTTGTCGCTGCTGCTTTAAGGATGCAGGTGCGGCTACAGCCCACACAATTCACATAGACAGAAAAAAAAAGAACAATATTTTAATTGTTTGTGTAGCACACTTTGAGGGTGTCACCACCCTTTAACAGACAGACGCACGCTTGTCGCTGCTGCTTTGAGGATGCAAGTGTGGCTACATCGCACACAAGTCACAAACACATTAAAAAAATAGTTTTTTATTTTTTGGAACACTTTGAGAGTTACACCACCCTTTAACAGACAGACGCACGCTTGTCGCTGCTGCTTTAAGGATGCAGGTGCGGCTACAGCCCACACATTTCACAAAGACCGAAAAAAAAAGAACAATATTTTAATTGTTTGTGTAGAACACTTTGAGGGTGTCACCACCCTTTAACAGACAGACGCACGCTTGTCGCTGCTGCTTTAAGGATGCAGGTGCGGCTACAGCCCACACAATTCACATAGAAAGAAAAAAGAAGAATATTTTTATTGTTTGTGTAGCACACTTTGAGGGTGTCACCACCCTTTAACAGACAGACGCACGCTTGTCGCTGCTGCTTTAAGGATGCAGGTGCGGCTACATCGCACACAAGTCACAAACACATTAAAAAAATAGTTTTTTATTTTTTGGAGCACTTTGAGAGTTACACCACCCTTTAACAGACAGACGCACGCTTGTCGCTGCTGCTTTAAGGATGCAGGTGCGGCTACAGCCCACACATTTCACAAAGACCGAAAAAAAAAGAACAATATTTTAATTGTTTGTGTAGAACACTTTGAGGGTGTCACCACCCTTTAACAGACAGACGCACGCTTGTCGCTGCTGCTTTAAGGATGCAGGTGCGGCTACAGCCCACACAATTCACAAAGACAGAAAAAAAAAGAACAATATTTTAATTGTTTGTGTAGCACACTTTGAGGGTGTCACCACCCTTTAACAGACAGACGCACGCTTGTCGCTGCTGCTTTAAGGATGCAGGTGCGGCTACAGCCCACACATTTCACAAAGACCAAAAAAAAAAGAACAATATTTTAATTGTTTGTGTAGCACACTTTGAGGGTGTCACCACCCTTTAACAGACAGACGCACGCTTGTCGCTGCTGCTTTAAGGATGCAGGTGCGGCTACAGCCCACACATTTCACAAAGACCAAAAAAAAAAGAACAATATTTTAATTGTTTGTGTAGCACACTTTGAGGGTGTCACCACCCTTTAACAGACAGACGCACGCTTGTCGCTGCTGCTTTAAGGATGCAGGTGCGGCTACAGCCCACACATTTCACAAAGACAGAAAAAAAAAGAACAATATTTTAATTGTTTGTGTAGAACACTTTGAGGGTGTCACCACCCTTTAACAGACAGACGCACGCTTGTCGCTGCTGCTTTAAGGATGCAGGTGCGGCTACAGCCCACACATTTCACAAAGACCAAAAAAAAAAGAACAATATTTTAATTGTTTGTGTAGCACACTTTGAGGGTGTCACCACCCTTTAACAGACAGACGCACGCTTGTCGCTGCTGCTTTAAGGATGCAGGTGCGGCTACAGCCCACACAATTCACAAAGACAGAAAAAAAAAGAACAATATTTTAATTGTTTGTGTAGCACACTTTGAGGGTGTCACCACCCTTTAACAGACAGACGCACGCTTGTCGCTGCTGCTTTAAGGATGCAGGTGCGGCTACAGCCCACACAATTCACAAAGACAGAAAAATAAAGAACAATATTTTAATTGTTTGTGTAGCACACTTTGAGGGTGTCACCACCCTTTAACAGACAGACGCACGCTTGTCGCTGCTGCTTTAAGGATGCAGGTGCGGCTACAGCCCACACAATTCACAAAGACAGAAAAAAAAGAACAATATTTTAATTGTTTGTGTAGCACACTTTGAGGGTGTCACCACCCTTTAACAGACAGACGCACGCTTGTCGCTGCTGCTTTGAGGCTGCAGGTGGAATCTAGACGGGATTTGGAACCGAGGACACACTACCTCCATCAATTGTCTAAATCCCACTGCACTAATGTCGGATACCGGACGCACGTCTAACACCAACATAGCAGTCAAGGCCTCAGTTATACGTTTTGCTTCAGGATGACTGCTGTCGTACTTCATCCTCATCGCTAGGGACTGTTGGAGGGTCAATTGTTTAGTAAAAGTAGTGATGCTCCTACTTCCTCTCTGGGATGATGAACAACTCCCAGCAGCAGCAACAGCACTAGGAGGAAGTGGTTCTTGATCTTTCCCTATTTTATTTTTATCGGAGAAAGTTTGGTCCTCCATTTATGTTATATTGATATATATACGTGCGGCTAAAGCGCACACAAACACAGAAAATATTATTTTATTTTTGCTGGAGAGTAGTGCACTTTGTGGGTTACACCACCCTTTAAGAAATGAGCCAGCCGGCTCTTTACTTATGGGACACAGGCGCACGCTTGGCGCTGCTCCTTTGTTGATGCACGTGCAGCCACAGTGCACACAATTCACAAACACAGAAAATAATTTTTTTTTTGGTTTGGACTGGAGTGTACTTTCGGGGGTTACAGCACCCTTAACGGTCAAGCCAGCCGGCCCTTTACTTATGACACAGGTGCACGCTTGGCACTACTTTGTTGATGCACGTGCGGCTACTGCGCACACAATTCACAAACACAGAAAATAATTTTTTTTTGGTTTGGACTGGAGTGTACTTTCGGGGGTTACAGCACCCTTTAACGGTCAAGCCAGCCGGCCCTTTACTTATGACACAGGCGCACGCTTGGCACTACTTTGTTGATGCACGTGCGGCTACTGCGCACACAATTCACAAACACAGAAAATAATTTTTTTTTTGGTTTGGACTGGAGTGTACTTTCGGGGGTTACAGCACCCTTAACGGTCAAGCCAGCCGGCCCTTTACTTATGACACAGGTGCACGCTTGGCACTACTTTGTTGATGCACGTGCGGCTACTGCGCACACAATTCACAAACACAGAAAATAATTTTTTTTTTGGTTTGGACTGGAGTGTACTTTCGGGGGTTACAGCACCCTTAACGGTCAAGCCAGCCGGCCCTTTACTTATGACACAGGCGCACGCTTGGCACTACTTTGTTGATGCACGTGCGGCTACTGCGCACACAATTCACAAACACAGAAAATAATTTTTTTTTTGGTTTGGACTGGAGTGTACTTTCGGGGGTTACAGCACCCTTAACGGTCAAGCCAGCCGGCCCTTTACTTATGACACAGGCGCACGCTTGGCACTACTTTGTTGATGCACGTGCGGCTACTGCGCACACAATTCACAAACACAGAAAATAATTTTTTTTTTTGTTTGGACTGGAGTGTACTTTCGGGGGTTACAGCACCCTTAACGGTCAAGCCAGCCAGCCCTTTACTTATGACACAGGCGCACGCTTGGCACTACTTTGTTGATGCACGTGCGGCTACTGCGCACACAATTCACAAACACAGAAAATTATTTTTTTTTTGGTTTGGACTGGAGTGTACTTTCGGGGGTTACAGCACCCTTAACGGTCAAGCCAGCCGGCCCTTTACTTATGACACAGGCGCACGCTTGGCACTACTTTGTTGATGCACGTGCGGCTACTGCGCACACAATTCACAAACACAGAAAATAATTTTTTTTTTGGTTTGGACTGGAGTGTACTTTCGGGGGTTACAGCACCCTTAACGGTCAAGCCAGCCGGCCCTTTACTTATGACACAGGCGCACGCTTGGCACTACTTTGTTGATGCACGTGCGGCTACTGCGCACACAATTCACAAACACAGAAAATTATTTTTTTTTTGGTTTGGACTGGAGTGTACTTTCGGGGGTTACAGCACCCTTAACGGTCAAGCCAGCCGGCCCTTTACTTATGACACAGGCGCACGCTTGGCACTACTTTGTTGATGCACGTGCGGCTACTGCGCACACAATTCACAAACACAGAAAATAATTTTTTTTTTGGTTTGGACTGGAGTGTACTTTCGGGGGTTACAGCACCCTTAACGGTCAAGCCAGCCGGCCCTTTACTTATGACACAGGCGCACGCTTGGCACTACTTTGTTGATGCACGTGCGGCTACTGCGTACACAATTCACAAACACAGAAAATAATTTTTTTTTTGGTTTGGACTGGAGTGTACTTTCGGGGGTTACAGCACCCTTAACGGTCAAGCCAGCCGGCCCTTTACTTATGACACAGGCGCACGCTTGGCACTACTTTGTTGATGCACGTGCGGCTACTGCGCACACAATTCACAAACACAGAAAATAATTTTTTTTTGGTTTGGACTGGAGTGTACTTTCGGGGGTTACAGCACCCTTAACGGTCAAGCCAGCCGGCCCTTTACTTATGACACAGGCGCACGCTTGGCACTACTTTGTTGATGCACGTGCGGCTACTGCGCACACAATTCACAAACACAGAAAATATATTATTTTTTTAGCACTTGGGGGGAGCACCCCTGATGGACAGAGCACCCCCTGGACAACACTGCAGCACTCCTTTAGGACTGGGACACTGCACAGGACTTTGGAGTGGACACAGCCCCTATGGAGAACTGACTGCACAACACAGTCCAGCCAGCCCCTATGGACTTTGAAGTAGTGGACACAGCCCCTATTAACAACAGCAGCACAGCACAACACAGCCAGCCCCTATGGACTTTGAAGTAGTGGACAACAGCAGCACTACACTACACTACACTACACAGCCCTAACTCCCACCCTCCCTCTTCACTGTCCACAGCCGAGTGAGAAAATGGCGCCGACGTGGGTACCTTATATAGGATCCAAAACCTGCGAGACTCGGAAGGCGGGATGATGACGTTTTGCCTCGATTTCAGATCCGAGTCAGGCGGGAAAAGTCGAGCCTGATTCGGATCGGACTCGGATCGGGGGGGCTCGGGGGGGTTCGGATTTCAGAAATCCGAACCCGCTCACCCCTACTAAATATACAGACAATGTCTCCTCTATCATTCTTCCTTCCTTTTACTATTCATGCATTAGTGTATATGCATGAATCCACTCTGCGCAGTGAGGATCAATGGGTATCAAAAATGGTACCTTGTAAGTACCTTATAAGTACAAAAGCGACTATATCAATAACAATATATATGGTCCTCTATTGTGCAAATTACATTATAAAGTGCATATAGTGTAGGTAATAATGTCCAATGAATAAAAACATATTTTTAAAACAAAATCAATATATCAATTACATTAACACTATAAAAATAGGTTAAAATGGATTATTATAAAAAGATAGTAAATTGCAATGTGCAAATAAGCTATAAATAAATACAGACGTCTAAAAACTTAAATAACAGACTTCTATTCTACACATCCCTTCCAGATCCTAATCATCGATAACCTAGTCACCCTGTGGGAACGCTAGTGGCGATCAAGCCAGACTTATAGGGATACTAACAGGGGGTTCCTACAAATATTTTATTAAAGAAACCATTTTAATTCGAAGTCGTTATTTAGACCGTCTGGTATTAAAGTTTTCATATCATATATATACTTCATTTCAGTTTCTGCTAATGAGGTTTCTACACCTTTTGATCTCCAGTGGTTCTCTACTTTTTTTATTTAAAATGTTGCGATAGGGAGTGGTTTTCAAAACCTTTTTTGATATTTCTTAAATGCTCCATCCATCTTTCTCTTAATTTAGTTGTGGTCCTCCCTATGTATTGAAGACCACACTCGCATTCTATTATATATACACAATTCGTTGTATTACATGTGATAAATTCGTTAATCTTAAAAACCTTTTTGGTCGTTCTCGAAGTATATTCTTCCACTTTGGATGGTTGGGTTGTGTGAGTCCTACAAATACTTCATATTCCACATCTGTGGAACCCTTTCTTTTTTATCCTACCACTCTTTTTGTCAGGTATTGCGCTTTTAACCAGACGATTTTTAAAATTTGGCGCTTTTCTATATATAAATCTTGGGTTTTCTGGAATGATCTCTTTTAAAATTGGATCCTGTCTTAAAATATGCCAATTCCGTCTAAAAATGTGCTCAACACTTTTGTGGTGAGTATTAAAAGTCGTGATAAATGCCATAGGTACTGAGTTATTATTTGTCTTACTATCTTTTTTGTATTCTAAAAGAGTATCTTGTGGTATATCTTTGAAGCTTTCTATAGTAGCCTCAATTTGTGCTGTGTCATAACTAGGGGTGTGCACCGGCCACTTTTCGTGTTTTGTGTTTTGGTTTTGGATCTGGATCTTTCTTCGTGTTTTGGATCTGGATTGGTTTTGCCAAAACCACCCTTCCGTGTTTTGGGTTCTGGGTTTTGTGTTTTGGAATTTTTTTTTTTTAAAAAAAAAAGCATAAAAACTGCTAAAATCACAGAATTTGTGTGTTTTTCTGCTCCTATGCTATTATTAACCTCAATAACCTTAATTTCCACTCATTTCCAGTCTATTCTGAACACCTCACACCTCACAATAGTGTTTTTATATCCAAAAGGTTGCACCGAGGTAGCTGGATGACTATGCTTAGAGATACGAGTGGGCGGCACAAACACGTGGTCCATCTAGGAGTGACAGTGCAGTGGCAGACAGGATGGCAGTTTGAAAAACTAGGCCCCAAACAGTACATAATTCAAAGAAAAAAAAGAGGTGCAAGATGGAATTGTCCTTGGGCCCTCCCACCCACCGTTATGTTGTATAAACAGGACATGCACACTTTAACAAACCAAACATTTCAGCGCCAGGGTCTGCCACACAACTGTGGCTGAAATGATTGGTTCGTTTGGGCCCCCACAAAACAAGCTGGCAATTAATCTGTCCCTGCACAAACTGGCTCTACGAGGCAAGATGTCGTCCTCATCCTCCTCATCCACCGATTCCTCACCCTCTTCAGTGTTGTGTACATCCTCATCCTCACAGAGTATTAATTCGTCCCCGCTGGAATCCACAACCACAGGTCCCTCTGTACGTTCTGGAGGCTGGTCTCCCTGGAAGAGTTGATGATTCATTTTATGAACATCATCTTCTCCACATTTTGTGGAAGCAACCTCCTACGCCTTTCGCTGACAAGGTTCCCGGCTGCACTAAACACTCTTTCGGAGTACACACTGGAGGGGGGGCAACTCAGGTAAAATAGAGCCAGTTTGTACAGGGACCTCCAAATTGCTTCTTTTTCCTGCCAGTACAGGTACGGACTGTCTGACATGCCTACTTGGATGCTGTCACCGATGTAATCCTTTAACAGACAGACGCACGCTTGTCGCTGCTGCTTTGAGGACAGTATCATATGCAGTGACAGTAGACATGTCAAAAATTGTTGGCACGTCCTTCAGTCCGGACCAGATGTCCAAACCGGCCCTTGACTTATGACACAGGCGCACGCTTGGCGCTGCTACTGTGTTGATGCAGGTGCGGTTACAGCCCACACATTTCACAAAGACAGAAAAAAAAAGAAGAATATTTTTATTGTTTGTGGAGCACACTTTGAGGGTGTCACCACCCTTTAACAGACAGACGCACGCTTGTCGCTGCTGCTTTAAGGATGCAGGTGCGGCTACAGCCCACACATTTCACAAAGAGAAAAAAAAAGATTTTTTTTATTGTTTGTGGAGCGCAGTTTGAGGGTTACACCACCCTTTAACAGACAGATGCACGCTTGTCGCTGCTGCTTTAAGGATGCAGGTGCGGCTACAGCCCACACATTTCACAAAGAGAAAAAAAAAGAAGAATTTTTTTATTGCTTGTGGAGTGCACTTTGAGGGTTACACCACCCTTTAACAGACAGACGCACACTTGTCGCTGCTGTTTTGAGGATGCAGGTGGAATCTAGATGGGATTTGGAACCGGGGACACACTACCTCCATCAATTGTCTAAATCCCACTGCACTAATGGCGGATACCGGACGCACGACTAACACCACATTGCAGTCAAGGCCTCAGTTATACATTTTGCTTCAGGATGACTGCTGTCGTACTTCATCCTCATCGCTAGGGACTGTTGGAGGGTCAATTGTTTAGTAAAAGTAGTGGTGTTCCTACTTCCTCTCTGGGATGATGAACAACTCCCAGCAGCAGCAACAGCACTAGGAGGAAGTGGTTCTTGATCTTTCCCTATTTTATTTTTATCGGAGAAAGTTTGGTCCTCCATTTATGTTATATTGATATATACGTGCGGCTAAGGCGCACACAAACACAGAAAATATTTTTTTATTTTTGCTGGAGAGTAGTGCACTTTGTGGGTTACACCACCCTTTAAGAAATGAGCCAGCCGGCTCTTTACTTATGGGACACAGGCGCACGCTTGGCACTACTTTGTTGATGCACGTGCGGCTACTGCGCACACAATTCACAAACACAGAAAATATTTTTTTATTTGGTTTGGAGTGTACTTTTGGGGTTACAGCACCCTTTAACGGTCAAGCCAGCCGGCCCTTTACTTATGACACAGGCGCACGCTTGGCACTACTTTGTTGATGCACGTGCGGCTACTGCGCACACAATTCACAAACACAGAAAATATTTTTTTATTTGGTTTGGAGTGTACTTTGGGGGTTACAGCACACTTTAACGGTCAAGCCAGCCGGCCCTTTACTTATGACACAGGCACACGCTTGGCACTACTTTGTTGATGCACGTGCGGCTACTGCGCACACAATTCACAAACACAGAAAATATTTTTTTATTTTGTTTGGAGTGTACTTTGGGGGTTACAGCAGCCTTTAACGGTCAAGCCAGCCGGCCCTTTACTTATGACACAGGCGCACGCTTGGCACTACTTTGTTGATGCATGTGCGGCTACTGCGCACACAATTCACAAACACAGAAAATATTTTATTTTTTTTGCACTTGGGGGGAGCACCCCTGATGTAAGAATAATATTGATATTGAGTGCGCAATAAAATCAGGGGTGCAGCAAGGATGAAAACACAATAGAGTAAACACCCACTACTCAACAAATCATGCACAAAAAAGGTGTGGTTCCCCTCCTAGCGCTCCCCTAACACCACATGCACATAGGTGATAAGGCACAAAAAAGGATAATCACCATAAATCAATTCCACTGGTTATGGGAAAATGTAACCATGTAGATGGATCATACACTTCTGATGAAGGACCAAGAGGTCTGAAACGCGTTAAGCGTAGGCTTTAAGGATGACATCCATCACGGGCAGAGGTCTGGCTGTACCTGATTTACCTTTGGGCATTAGACTGCATCCGGAGCAGGTATTATTGCCCTCCTTATATCATCTAAGGAATCCAAGGAGGAAGATTACGTACATGCTGCTGCTGTGTCATGTTGAATGGATGCTATTATGCTTAAATTTTATCTGTAATTTGTGAGTGCTACTTATTATTAAATATATTTTGTTGTATTTGGATCTACACTATGTCTATATTCCTTTTATATCCCCATATGTGAGACCTGTTGTGACCAATGTTTGAAAACATTGGAGGATAAGGAACACCCCTGATGGACAGAGCACCCCCTGGACAACACTACAGCACCCCTTTAGGACTGGGACTCTGCACAGGACTTTGGAGTGGACACAGCCCCTATGGACAACTGACTGCACAACACAGTCCAGCCAGCCCCTATGGACTTTGGAGGAGTGGACACAGCCCCTATGGACAACAGCAGCACAACACAACACAGCTAGCCCCTATGGACTTTTGAGGAGTGGACACAGCCCCTATGGACAACAGCAGCACAGCACAACACAGCCAGCCCCTATGGACTTTGGAGGAGTGGACACAGCCCTTATGGACAACAGCAGTACAGTGCAGCACAGCACAGCACAGCACAGCACAGCACAACACTACACTACACTACACAGCCCAGCCAGCCCTAACTTCCACCCTCACTCTTCACTGTCCACAGCCGAGTGAGAAAATGGCGCCGACGCGGGTACCTTATATACATACATGCCTACCCTCCCGGTTTTCGCGGGAGGCTCCCGATTTTTCGGGTAACCCCCCGCACCCCCGGAAGGGTAGGCATTTCTCCCGCATTCTGCCCACTTCCTAGTGAAGTGGGCAGAATTAGGAGAATACCGGCGGCAATCGCGGGTCTCCGTGAAGTGGGCGGGGCTTAAGCTGTGATTCTGCATGAATCACAGCATTTGGCCCCGCCCCCTATGTAAATTGTGCCCAATCGTGGCAATTTTACAGTGAGGGGGTGGGGCTTAATGACGCGCATCATCAAGCCCCGCCCCCGTCGGCCCCCTGCTGCTTCTCTTACCCGGGCTTCTCCCGGGAAGAGAATATTAAATGTAGGCAACCCTGCTTATATAGGATCCAAAACCCGCGAGACCCGGAAGGCGGGATGATGACGTTTTGTCTCGATTTCAGATCCGAGTCAGGTGGGAAAAGTCGAGCCTGACTCGGATCTGCCTCGGATTGGGGGGGTTCGGATTTCAGAAATCCGAACCCGCTCACCCCTAGTCATAACCCTTCTTAGTGAATTTATTTTTTAATTCCTGTGCTTGTGTCTCAAACACATTTGTCTCTGTACAATTTCTGCGTAAACGTTGTATCTGACCTTTAGGAATATTCCTCAACCAATTAGGGTGATGATGACTATTATAATTAATATAGGAATTACTATCGGTAGGTTTGGTATAGTTCCTGGTAGCAATCTTGACCTGAATTTTATAAATAGTAAGGTCTAAAAAATTAATCTCTTGTTTATATTTAAAAAAAGTTAATACAATATTAAAAGTATTACTATTCAATTTTTCACAAAAATCTTCTAAAATATCCTCTGGCCCAGTCCTTCACTATGTGGCGCCTTACACAATTGTGTACCATGCGTAACGGGAGAACCGGCCCTGGACCCAGGTCGGATAACCCAGGTTGCGCTGTTTACACTGCACCATTACCCAGGTCCATCCTGGGTCCGACCCTGGTAGCTACTTGGGTTGGATTGCTGGTCACTTGATTATTGATTATGGGTTATTTTTCAGGGACCCTTTTACATTGAGTTGTGACCTGGGTAGACCCAGCAATAACCCAGGTTTTTACTCTGGTGTAAAAGGGGTATAAGTTACTCTTGAAAAAACTGTGCGCAAATTGAGTTCTAGCGGGGATCAAGATGTGCTGTACTCTGCAACTGCTGCAGACTCGCCCACTTTACGACAGGAAGAACTCATGTGCCCATTTTTCGGTCCGCTTCCCTTACATGCAGCAAAAGTCCATTGATATTTGGAATCATTTTAACAGCTAAACTGTTTTTAATACTTTCTTTTTATTATCTTATACTTAAATTGTGCCTCATATTATGCAGCACTGTACATTGAACATTTGTCATTCACAACAATACCCGCCCCATTGGGGCTTACAGACTAAGGGCCTGATTCAGAGCCACTTGTAAGCGGCCGCTCGTTCGCTCTGAGCGATGTTTGCACAACTGCGCATGCGTATGGGTCGTAATGCGCATGCGCCAACCAGTCAGTGTGGTTGGAAATCGAGCGCTCGCAAAATAGCGAATGCCTGCTAATTTGAGTGACAGGATGAGGCGTTTGTTGGTGGTAACAGGGGAAGGTGCTTGAAAACGGGGAGTGGAGATCCGAACGCAGGCGTGCCAAATGGTCAAAACGGGCGTTTTAAGGGTGTGCATAATTAACAAAGCAGCGTCATCGGCCACGTCACTTGGTTGTCTCTTAGCCTGAACTGTTCGCATGATTGTGGTAGGAAAATCCAACCACAAGCACTGCGAGCAGTTCAGACGCCTTTCGATGTACTCGATTAATCTAATAAATAGCGGAGATGACGTATGATGCGAGCGGCCAGGGGGCGTCTTTACAAAATAGCGAGCGCATGTTTCGTTCGCTCACTCAGACATAGAGACGTCAACAGACCGCAAAGAGCGAGCGCTCAATTTAAATATCCGGCCCCTTTTTCTGAATGAGCGAGCGCAAATAGCGTCCGGCTCTGAATCAGGCCCAAAGCTCCCCAACAACAAGCGAGCACACACACAAATGCACACATTAGGGTTCATTTATGTCAGTTTGTGCTGTTTTCTTTTTTTAGAGAATCAAACAGAAAACCCATGCAAACATATGGGGAACATACAAACTCCACAGATAGGGCCCTGGTTGGTATTTTAACTTGTAACCCCAGCTCTGTGAGGTAACAGTGCAAACCACTGTGCCACTCAGCAGAAATCTTTCGTACACAGAAACCCCTCAAAAATAAAATTGCCTAAACAAAAGCTCTCAAAAGCATATTCTGTGCCTGAACGGCAAATTAACCACCAATGTGTATAAGTGGGGTGTATGCAAGCAGCTAATCACAAGTAGATCACTGGATCCGGCATCTATAGATGTGTGGTTCGGTTTTACTCAGATTTAGTCGGATATTTTCGGATCTCTAAAACAGCATCATATTGGCTTGCGATAATTTGCTTATTTGTGATAATTTGGTGATAAGAATCGAATAAAACCAAACCCGCACACCTCTACGGCTTCTATTAGCATCTATTATTAGAATCATCCAGTATTTGCAGCTTACCATGACCACCCACAGATTTTCCAGGCGTCTATTCACCGCGTCCCAGTTTTGCATGCCTTCACAATTGGGGTTCTGCACCTTTAGGGGCATATCCAATTAGATGTGCGATTTTTGCAGTACAAATGACTGCGCCACAGGCAAACGCAGGGGGGGTTTCCGTCTGCCTGGAAACCCCCCTCCCCAGCCCATACCATGACCACAATAGAAATAGTAATATAATGGAAGTTTACTAGCCCTGCATGTTATTCTCAGTATCATAAATTAAATAAATAGCACCATCTATGGATCTTTTAACATGTATCATTCAGTAATAAATACACCAGTGCACCAATTAGGGGATTTGGAAAACATGCACGGTTAGAGATGCACTGCTATAGAGCCCAATATGTACATACAGTCAGGTGCATAAATATTGGGACATTGACAGAATTTTCATATTTTGGCCTCTATTCACCACCACAATGGCTTTGAAATGAAACAAACAAGATGTACTTTAACTGCAGACTTTCAGATTTAATTTGAGGGTAATTACATCCAAATCAGGTGAACGGTGTGGGAATTACAACGGTTTCTATATGTGCCTCCCACTTTTTAAGGTGCCAAAAGTAATGGGACAAACTAAACAATCCTAAATCTAACTTTCACTTTTTAATACTTGGTTGCAAATCCTTTGCAGGCAATTACAGCCTGAAATCTGGAACGCATAGACATCACCAGACGCTGGGTTTCATCCCTGGTGATACTCTGCCAGGCCTCTACTGCAAATGTCTTCAGTTCCTGCTTGTTCTTGGGGCATTTTCCCTTCAGTTTTGTCTTCATCAAGTGAAATGCATGGTCAATCGGATTCAGGTCAGGGGATTGACTTGGCCATTGCATAACATTCCACCTTTTAGCCTTAAAAAACTCTTTGGTTGCTTTTGCAGTATGCTTCGGGTCATTGTCCATCTGCACTGTGAAGCGCCGTCCAATGAGTTCTGAAGCATTTCACTGAATATGAGCATATATTATTGCCCGAAACACTTCAGAATTCATTCTGCTGCTTTTGTCAGCAGTCACATCATCAATAAATACAAGGGAACCAGTTCCATTGGCAGCCATATAAGCCCACGCCATGACACTACCACCACCATGCTTCACTGATGAGGTGGTATGTTTTGGATCATGAGCAGTTCCTTTCCTTCTCCATACTCTTCTCTTCCCATCACTCTGGTACAAGTTGATCTTTGTCTCATCTGTCCATAGGATGTTGTTCCAGAACTGTAATGGCTTTTTTAGATGTTGTTTGGCAAACTCTAATCTGGTCTTCCTGTTTTTGAGGCTCACCAATGGTTTACATCTTGTGGTGAACCCTCTATATTCACTCTTGTGAAGTCTTCTCTTGATTGTTGACTTTGACACATATACACCTACCTCCTGGAGAGTGTTCTTGATTTGGCCAACCGTTGTGAAGGGGTTTTTCTTCACCAGGGAAGTAATTCTTCTGTCATCCACCACAGTTGTTTTCCGTGGTCTTCCGGGTCTTTTGGTGTTGCTGAGCTCTCCGGTGCGTTCTTTCTTTTTAAGAATGTTCCAAACAGTTGATTTGATTTGGCCACACCTAATGTTTTTGCTATCTCTCTGATGGGTTTGTTTTGATTTTTCAGCCTAATGATGGCTTGTTTCACTGATAGTGACAGCTCTTTGGATCTCATATTGAGAGTTGACAGCAACTGATTCCAAATGCAAATGTCACACCTAGAATCAACTCCAGACCTTTTACCTGCTTAATAGTCACATTACTTTTGGCCCCTTAAAAAGTGGGAGGCACATATAGCAACCGTTGTAATTGCCACACCGTTCACCTGATTTGGATGTAATTACCCTCAAATTAAATCTGAAAGTCTGCAGTTAAAGTACATCTTGTTTGTTTCATTTCAAAGCCATTGTGGTGGTGAATAGAGGCCAAAATATGAATATTCTGTCAATGTCCCAATATTTATGCACCTGACTGTATATGTCCAGGGCAGTGCTAGGTTCTTCTGCTGCTCTCCCAGACTCCCGGACTTGCTCCCATGCTCTGGAATGGAGCACACATCTAAAATAAATACATTCAGCTCAGGCAGGATGGCCCTACTAGTACTTCCGCATTTAATAACTTACTGTGATTGCTAGTCCTGCATATGCTGGAATTATGACACACAATACACTTTTTATGACGCATATATTAAAGCTGGATAAGTGGTTTTGCCCTCTTCATGAACTGGCCACACTCACTCTAAAATCACGCATTTGGATACCCCCCTCTAGAAATCCTGCATTTGCCACTGTGCGCCATTGTGACCATTTTTAATTAATGCAAGTATGCGTGCTTTTGATTGTCGCGCTATCCAATTGAAAAAGAAATGGATGTAGTCACTTTTTTTCCGCAAATACCCACAGGAACTTTTATTTTTAAAGTTTGGGCAACAGATTGTTCTCTAAAAATAATTAAAAAAGAAAAATATTGTGATCTTTAAAAAGTGAAAAGGTGATTGTGGGGTAATTTGAGGCCAATTTAAATTTTTTATTTTAAAAAAATGTAAAAGAAATATAAAAAGCAATTATTTTTCATTTAAATAAATACTTTAATTCAATTTGGGATGAGGCCATTTTATTTTAACACCAATAATGACATGTAATTATTGGACTAATAAAGTTAATTGTAACCTCCAATTGCCTAATTAGTCATTAAGGGAAGGGGGGTGTCCGAGGGGCAGGGGCGTAGAGAGCCCTGCTGGGCCCAGGTGAAGATGGGGTGTGGCCTAATTGAGGGAGGTGTGGCCACGCCCTCTTGAGCAAAAAAGAAGAACACGCATTTGCAGCGCCCGTGGGAGGGGAGCGCTGTGAGCCCTTCAGCCCGGCGCAAAGCCAGGGGGGGCGCTATCAGTGTGATTGCTCCCTCCCACAGACATAGGAGACTGCTGCATGCTGGGCTGCCGTGAAGGAGGGGGGGAGGCGGCGCCGGACCCGGGACCCTCAGGAATCCCGAGCCCGGGTAAATAGTACCCGCTCCCCCCCGCTGTCGGCGCCCCTGCCTAGGGGTTCTGAAGAAAGTCCATACATTTTCTACTTAAAATATGTATTTTTACTGATTTTGCACCTGCCAGGTCACTGCCAGATGAAAGCCACGGTAATTCCTATAGAAATTTCCACACCTGAATTTCTCTCCTGCAATTGAATAGGAAAAGCCTTGCAGCTCCGGGAAAAAAAACAGTGCAGTGGGGTTTTATATTTTTATTTTGCCTGCAATTGAATATGGGCGTAGAGAGCCACGCGGGGCCCCGGTAAAGAGGGGGCGTTGCCTAATTTCAGAAGGTGTGGCCACGCCCCCTTGAAGAAAAAAAAGTGTTTTGCAGCGCCGCGAAGCCGGGGAGGGTGCGCTGTGAGCCCCTCAGCCCGGCGCAAAGCCAGTGGGGGGCGCGATCAGTGTGATCGCTTCCCCCTTCAGGCATAGGAGATTGCTGTGGCTGCTAGCAAGCAATCTCCTGCTGTGTGCTGGGCTGCTGCAGAGGGAGGGAGGGAGGAAGTGAGGGTGGGGCGGCGCCAGACCCGGGCCCCCGCCGGGCCCCTCAGGAAGCCCGGGCCCGGGTAAACTGTACCCGCTCCCACCCCCTCTCGGCGCCCTTGGTCACACCCCTACATCCATATGCTGGAGACAGGCATAAATGACAAAAAATGGCAGAGCAAATAAGTTGACGCCATCTGTTAATGCTGATTTGATGACTGCTGTTGCAGCTTCAATCAAATCATCCTTATTAGGACAATGCACTAAGGGGGAGATGTATCAAGCTTCCTAAAGAGAGGAGAAGTGGACAAATGGAGAAGATGTACATAGCAACCAATCAGATTCAACCTATCATTTTATGCAATGTACTAGATCAGTAGTTCTCAAACTCGGTCCTCAGGACCCCACACAGTTCACGTTTTGCAGGTCACCCAGCAGGTGCACAGGTGTATTAATTACTCACTGACACATTTTAAAAGATCCACAAGTGCAGCTAATTATTTATTTTGTGATTCTGTGAGGAGACCTGGAAAACATGCACTGTTTGGGGTCCTGACGACCGAGGTTGAGATCCTGTGTACTAGATAAATGGTAGCTACAAGCTGATTGGGTTGGGCAACTTCTCCTTTAGTCCTCTTTAGAAGGTTTGATACATCTAGGGCTGCTATTAGAGATGTGCGCTGATCCCCGTGTTTTGTTTGGTTTTGGATCTGGATTTATCTTTGTGTTTTGGTTTTGCAAAACCACCCTCAAATGTTTTGATTTTGATTTTGAATCTGTTTTTTTCTATGATAAAAAGTTTTTAAAAACAGCTAATATTATGTAATTTTTGCAATCCAAAACCCGAAATTTGGATTTTAAATCTGAATTCCGGAACTGTTGGATGATCAAAACCACGCCTCGGATTCAGAACAGCAAATCTCTAGTTGCTATATTTTCAAATATAATAAAACGGCACACATTCGTGGGCATCCCACTGGCGCAGTCAGCCCGCACCACACGCTATTACATAAACCCCATAGTATGCAAATTATATTACCATATAGGCAAAATACGGACATATAATTTGGTCGTGCTTGGATATTTAAAGCACATTTAAAGTTCACAATTTATCCTGACTATATTTTCAGTTAAAAAAAAAAATTAAGAAATATTTTTGAAATATTGAAAACTCACATTATAATGTAGATAATGATGTCTCTTCACTTTCATTTTGGTTTTGGGAGTAAGGGACTCGTTATCCGCTTTGACAGGTGTAAAAAAACGAGAGATGTGCACTGACCCCCGTGTTTTGGTTTTGGATCTGGATTCACCTTCGTATTTTGATTCTGCAAAACCATCCTCAAGTATTTTGGTTTTGCATCTGGAGTTTTTTTTTTTTATTTAAGAAAAAGTTTTTAAAACATCTAAAATCATGTAATTTTTTGCAATCCAAAACCCGAAATTTGGATTTAAAATTTGAATTCCGAACTGCGGGAAGATCAGAACCGAGAATCGGATCTGTCCGGATTCATGAAATTCTGATTTCTGGAGAACCGAATCGTATATCTCTGAAAAAACTGCTCACTTTCCTAGAAGTTAAAGAAGTCTTTGATGCATGCTTGTTTTTCTTTGATTTAATATGGACCATAATGTCAGTCCTACTACCATGGCCAATTGAAAACACAGCACTACACATAGAGCATAACACAGCTTCATTGTCATTCTCTTTACATTTCTTAATAAAAGGTAATTATGCAATTTCTAAGTTACCTGACATATTCTCATTGGTGGTGGAATTCTTACATAATTATAAATTAAAATGAGCTTAAAAACAGTATTTGAAATAAATTATGGGAGGCAGCCCAAGTCCAAGTCGAAAAACAAAAAAACTATATTATTTGTTTATCCCTAATATTGCAGGGTAACAGCGTATTTTATATTTACTTATGGAGTCTTTTGCAGGAGGCAAAAACAGACTATATATTAAAGTTCAGTCTGTGTTGTTGGCCTGATTCAGAGATGGACGGAATCGCAGAGCCGCACACAAGCAGCTTTGCAATTCTGTCCATCCTAATGCCAATGCAAAAGGAGCTGTCTGACACCTCCATGCTGCATTTGCAAGCACCATCGCGACCGATGGTTTATTCAGGCTGTGGGAGCTGAAGTCTCCCGCAGCCTGACCAGGTGCTGGTCACTTCAGAGGCTAGGAATCTGCGTCCGCCGACGCAGACTCTGGCCTCGTCCCTCCCAGAAAATGGCACGCCCACGTTTCCGGGCGCGACGACAAGCCACGCACCCTCTCCACCTTCCTCCTCCAAACACTGCAGCATGTAAATCATGCTGTGGCTTGGGAAGGGGGGGGGGGCAGGGGTACAGTGACTGTGTATGTTACTGTCACAGCCTGGTGCTAGTGCACAGTCACAGCAGCCCATATGCTCTATGTCTCTCTATGTCTATGCTCTCTACATGTCTATGCTCTCTATCTACCTAAGCTGTCTGTCTATGCTCTCTACCTATCTATGCTCTCTATCTATCTAAGCTCTCTGTCTATGCTCTCTACCTATCTATGCTCTCTATCTATGCTCTCTACCTATCTATGCTCTCTATCTATGCTCTCTACCTATCTATGCTGTCTAAGCTCTCTGTCTATTCTCTCTACCTATCTATGCTCTCTGTCTATTCTCTCTACCTATCTATGCTCTCTATCTATGCTCTCTACCTATCTATGCTCTCTATCTATGCTCTCTACCTATCTATGCTCTCTATCTATGCTCTCTACCTGTCTATGCTGTCTAAGCTCTCTGTCTATTCTCTCTACCTATCTATGCTCTCTGTCTATGCTCTCTACCTATCTATGCTCTCTGTCTATGCTCTCTACCTATCTATGCTCTCTGTCTATGCTCTCTATCTATGCTCCCTACCTATCTATGCTCTCTGTCTATGCTTTCTATCTATCCTCTCTACCTACCTATGCTCTCTATCTATGTTATCTACCTATCTATGCTCTCTGTCTATGCTCTCTATCTATGCTCTCTGTATATCTATGCTCTCTGTCTATGCCTTCTATCTATCCTCTCTACCTACCTATGCTCTCTATCTATGTTCTCTACCTATCTATGCTCTCTGTATATGCTCTCTACCTATCTGTGCTCTCTGTATATGCCCTCTATCTATGTTCTCTACCTACTGTATCTATGCTCTCTGTCTATGCTCTCTACCTATCTATACTGTTTATGCTCTCTACCTATATGTGCTCTCTGTCTATGCTCTCTATCTATCTATGTTCTCTGTCTATGCTTTCTACCTATCTATGCTGTTTATGCTCTCTACCTATATGTGCTCTCTGTCTATGCTCTCTACCTATCTATGTTCTCTGTCTATTCCCTCTATCTATGCTCTCTACCTATCTATGCTCTGTCTATGCTCTGACCTATCTGTGCTCTCTGTCTTTGCTCTCTACCTATCTATGCTCACTGTCTATGCTCTCTATCTATGCTCTCTACCTATCTATGATCTCTGTCTATCTATGCTCTCTACCTATCTATGCTCTCTATCTAAGCTCTCTGTATATGCTCTCTACCTAGCTGTGCTATCTATCTATGCTCTCTGTATATGTTCTGTACCTATTTATGCTCTTTGTCTATCTATACTCTCTGTCTATGCTCTCTGCCTATCTATGCTCTCTGTCTATGCTCTCTAGCTATCTATGCTCTCTACCTATCTATGCTTTCTGTCTTTCTATGCTCTTTGTCTATCTATGCTCTCTACCTATCTATGCTCTCTGCCTATCTATGCTCTCTACCAATCTATGCGCTCTACCAATTTATGCTCTTGGTCTATGCTCTCTACCTATGTTCTCTGTCTAGCTATACTCTCTGTCTATGCTCTCTGCCTATCTATGCTCTCTGTCTATGCTATCTAGCTATGCTCTCTACCTATCTATGCTCTCTGCCTATCTTTGCTCTCTACCAATCTATGCGCTCTACCAATCTATGCTCTCGGTCTATGCTCTCTACCTATGTTCTTTGTCTATCTATGCTCTCTGTCTATGTTCTCTACCTATCTATGCTCTCTATCTATGCTCTCTATATATAGAGTTTTTAGAAGTAGAGATATTGGCAATAGCAAGCAATCAGATACTAGCTATTATCTTCTAGAAGGTGCTAGTTAAATGTTAAGTAGAATCTGATTGGTTGCTATGGGCAACATCTCCACTTTTAAAAACTCTCACTTTAGTAAATTTACCCCGAAGCCTCTTCACCTGGTGATAACACCTGATAATACCTGCTTTCAAAATGTCCTGTAATTTTCCAGAAAGATGTTCCCAGCTATGGGTCTGATTAAGGTTAGTAAAATGTGAAATACATTTTGAATAAGAGAAGTCTACAAGCGCATTGAATTAATTTCATTAGTGATATGTCCCACTGTTTGCAACTTTTAGAAAAAAAATATAGGAAGACTCTCTGTGCATCTAGTCAGAATCTTGTATAAACAGAACCTTAAGAAAACACGTTCCTGACCTGTAGTTGTGTTTGAACAGCTGTCTATCTGCAGGAAAATCGGATCTAGAAAATTCCCAGACCCTCAGGCATGAGCGTAGAGTAGAGGCCATCATTGTGCAGAGCCACACATGTCCAGTGCTAAATAAACCCTCACTGAATGTAGTCTATATTACTGCATAACATGATGTCTCTTCATGATCTATAAAGAGATAAACACAGATTCAGGCGCTCCAAAGAGAACTGATAGATACACATCTATATGCAGCTCACCACTTGGGGGATAGGCAGACCCCAAAAAAACTTTACAAGAAAAGGAAAGAAAACAGATGTAGGAGCGCTAATGATTTGTAAATTAAACAGTACTGCACATAGTTGATAATAATGAATAAAGATTAACTCACATTTATTTAACACAGTATACATAGAATGAATAAAAATTAATAAATGTGAGTTAATCTGTATTCATTATCTTCATGATCTAGGCTGCAATAAAAAAAGGTGTTTTTTTTCCTGCCATTGTCAACAATATCTTCAGTATTTTCCCTTTGTGGAATAATTAAACACACAAGTAACTAATATCTGTATACAACACAAGTCCTGATGCCATTGCTTATATTTGTCAGTTCTGATGCCATCACATTACTCGCCTATTGTAAAGAATGATAGATATTTTAAGTTACCCTAAAATTCCATGCTCTGTATAAAAGCAGATTTATTAGAAAAAGAAAGAGTAAGGCTATTCTTGGGGCACACTTGTATACGAATTCTTAAGATTGAAATAAAATATAACTTTTAATATAAATAGTAAAATATATACCAGGTACACATAAGGTCATAGGCGAACATATTAAAAGATAATTTCTGCAAAGTACCCCACATATACAATTTAGGATAACAATAATTGTGTTAGAGTGCAGATATTGCAATAAATACCATAGGTATTGGTATATAGGCTACACAGTGCGCAGTCCTATGATCCCCATTAAGCAGTACAATATCTATCTACAGAACCTGGTATTCCTGAGTGGTCCCCCACAACAGTACTAACCAGGCCTACCACTGGATCGCTTCCAAGATCAAACGAGTTTGGGCATAGTCAGTGAAGTATGACTGTAGATTATCGCTACTGAAAATATATGGGGATTCACTTATGCACACGGTCTGAGCCTATTTAAAAAATGTAGGACTACTCTCAAAAGAGAGGTCCAGTTAATAATCAGTTGCTATCAAGACAGGTGGTGCATAAGCATACCTTCCTTGTGATGCAATCAATTGACACATATAGCATAACCATGTATAGATTGTAACTTTAAGAGAGCATCACATAGGTAACTTATCACAAATCATACTTAGTTCCAAGTATACAGAATAGGAACTCTACACAATAACAAAGCCTGACAGAACACATAATATACAATCACCCCATAAACATAGAATATAAATTTTTTATATAAATTATGGTGGCTGCATAAATATGCTAATCCAAATGGTTCTCCTACTATCAGATATTCCTCTATCAATGAATATATTCCACCAGAAAATGCTCAGGACTTCCAAATTGGGCTGCAATTGAGTATAGTAGCAGGCACCCTCATTAACCTGGTATATAATAGGAATCACAGAGAGTACAAAAGAAGGGGGGTTTTATCAGCCATACATAGGACTGCTTCTACCTGCAGACGAGGGGGACGGCAATGGGGGCAGCCTGTGCCCCCACATATGCCAACCTCTTCTTGGGCAGGTGGGATCGGGAAACCGTTTTTGGTGACATGATGGAAAAATATACTCAATTTGTCGGCGGTTGGTGGCGCTACATAGATGATATTTTTATGATCTGGGAAGGCGAAGAAAGCATATTATTGGAGTTCATTCAGGAGCTAAATAATAATGATTTCAATATAAGATTGACTTATCAATACAGTAGTGATTGGGTATCATTCTTAGACCTTAAAATCTATAAAACTCCTGAGGGTGTGATTCATAACGAACTTTTTCGCAAGACGACAGCGACAAATAGTCTTTTACATCAGACTAGCGCGCACTTCCCACCGACGGTGGAAAATTTGCCTAAAGGTGAATTTCTTCGCCTTAAACGAAATTGCTCAGAGGAATCAAACTATAGGATGAAAAGTGTTGAACTCTCCGAACGTCTGGTAGAAAGAGGATATAGCAAGAGAAGTATTAAAAAAGCCAAGGCCAGTATTTCCTCCATTCAAAGGGAAACTATGATTTTCAAAAAAGAGGAACATTATCCTGGAGGTAAAAGAACCAATAAAGAAACTGGAACTGTACGTTTCATTGGTAATTTTAGTAGGGAATGGAGGACTATTCAGGATATTATCCAGAGACACTGGCCTGTCCTACTACTGGACGAAGATTTGTCCAAAGTATTAGGCACCAAAGTTGCAATGGGTTGGCGCAGATCTAGGAATCTACGTGATAATCTTGTCCAAAGCCATTACATCAAATTTCCCAAGAAGGATAACAAAATACATGGCTCTTTTCCATGTGGGACATGCAAAGCATGCCAGTATATGGTTAAATGTGATAGGGTCCAAGATAAATATGGCAACACTTCCTCGATCAAAGATTTCATCAATTGCAGCACTATGGGGGTTGTGTATTGCCTGACGTGCAGCTGTGAGATGAAATATGTAGGGATTACAACAAGGAATTTCAGACAGCGTACCTTGGAACATGTTGGGACTATCAGGAATGCTCGATCTGATTTAACAAAATTTAAGAAACTTACTTCAGTTGCGAGACATTTTCATGTATACCATAAAGATAATCCTAATGATCTGCGCATTTTTGGTCTGGAAAAAGTTTTGTTGGGGATTCGCGGTGGCGATCTCATGCAGCAATTAATGAAACGTGAAAGCTACTGGACATTCAAGTTAGGGGCACTATCTCCTAGAGGGATGAATGAGTATATTAACTATAGCGTATTTTTGTAATTATATTTATAAATCTTTGTATTCAATATATCCTTTTCAAATCCTTTCAATTCATTTTTTAGATAATATGAGTACACTATTTATTCACTAATTTACTTTGGCATTATATAATATTTTTCTTTTTTCACATTTTTCACTTTATCACTATGGGTAGATCTAACCATATATTTTATATAATTTTTCTATGGTCACAATTTCACTTTTGTAACTTTTATTGTATGGGTATATCCCAATATAATAATCTTAACTTATATTGGTCTTGTACCATCTTATTAAATTCACGTTTTATTGTGACACTGTAATTTGGTGTATATATATTAATTTTAGTGGAATATATGCTATCCAATGACTATATAATTTTATTGCTATTTAATGGTATTCTAATTATTACTAGTGGCTAATAGGAATATGTTCATAAACTCGTTTATAAATAGTAACACGAGTGGACGTTGTGTGATTACACTTTATGATATTTGTTAGTAGCTTATGATTTAATTTCAGTTTATAATTTTTTTGAATAATTCTGTTCTGATGGATAATTTTACTCTATAGTCATGGTGGTAATTTTAAGCACCATTTCGTTATTTGTTTCAGTTTAAGAACAATGTGATGCTCATTGTCACCCATTATGATTATGGGGCCTTCCCTGGGTATTTATTATGATTTTCAGATCAAGTGCGTATGATTTAATATATTAGGACCACATATATACATAAAATTCCTCCTGGTTTTAGTGATTTTTAATTTCAGTTAATCGCTTTTTAAACTACATATCCCAACAAGCAATCTGTCTAACTGGGATTATTTGATTGGCCCATTGTATCATGAGTTTTATTTTAACCAACCGGGTATTGAACTACATATCCCAATATGCAGTTCTCCCAATCGGGACCCGGTGATTGGCTTATTACCTCACGAGCGCATCCATAACCAATAGAATCAAGCATAGTTGAGGGAGACTGTATTGCGCTGTGACTAATGGCACAGCTGTGAGCCGCGACCTGAGTCGCGGGTAAATGACGTGTATTCTGCACACATTTAAAAGGATTACTATCTAAGTCATCATTACACGAGGTGATCAAGCCTCATAGCGGGCGAAACGCGTGTCCTTTGTTTACATATGAGACTCTGCTGATGTCAAGGATAACCCAGTCAGTGCAAGGACTGGGCTCCACTGTACCTCACACTGGTAACGTATAAGCTGACAGATGATTGTGTCTGGTCAGCCAGATAGATTTGTTCAGGCTTAGCCTGTCAGTTTTCTTTTCCAATTGCTATCTCCTATTTTTCTTTTTAACATTTTGGGGATATGACCTACTCCTGTGATTCAGCTCGTTTCCTATGTATGGCTGATAAAACCCCCCTTCTTTTGTACTCTCTGTGATTCCTATTATATACCAGGTTAATGAGGGTGCCTGCTACTATACTCAATTGCAGCCCAATTTGGAAGTCCTGAGCATTTCCTGGTGGAATATATTCATTGATAGAGGAATATCTGATAATAGGAGAACCATTTGGATTAGCATATTTATGCAGCCACCATAATTTATATAAAAAATTGATATTCTATGTTTATGGGGTGATTGCATATTATGTGTTCTGTCAGGCTTTGTTATTGTGTAGAGTTCCTATTCTGTATGATTTGTGATAAGTTACCTATGTGATGCTCTCTTAAAGTTACAATCTATACATGGTTATGCTATATGTGTCAATTGATTGCATCACAAGGAAGGTATGCTTATGCACCACCTGTCTTGATAGCAACTGATTATTAACTGGACCTCTCTTTTGAGAGTAGTCCTACATTTTTTAAATAGGCTCAGACCGTGTGCATAAGTGAATCCCCATATATTTTCAGTAGCGATAATCTACAGTCATACTTCACTGACTATGCCCAAACTCGTTTGATCTTGGAAGCGATCCAGTGGTAGGCCTGGTTAGTACTGTTGTGGGGGACCACTCAGGAATACCAGGTTCTGTAGATAGATATTGTACTGCTTAATGGGGATCATAGGACTGCGCACTGTGTAGCCTATATACCAATACCTATGGTATTTATTGCAATATCTGCACTCTAACACAATTATTGTTATCCTAAATTGTATATGTGGGGTACTTTGCAGAAATTATCTTTTAATATGTTCGCCTATGACCTTATGTGTACCTGGTATATATTTTACTATTTATATTAAAAGTTATATTTTATTTCAATCTTAAGAATTCGTATACAAGTGTGCCCCAAGAATAGCCTTACTCTTTCTTTTTCTAATAAATCTGTTATATTTAGGCTGTGGGAGCACCACCAACATAAACTTATGATGTATAAATTATTCATGGATATGGATGGTTGGTTAAAATAACTCTAGTTATGGTTCTGTGCGGAATCTTCCCTGTTTTCTATTCTGTATAAAAGCACTCAGCTTGGGGTCTTCATCTATGCGATAGTGGAACTCACTGGTGACTTCTAATACTCTTGTAGGGATCAGTACCCTTGCTAGGAGAGGGGCAGACTAGGGGAGCACCCAATGGTTTAAAATTCAGTTCGAGTGGAGTCAGTTCCTCCAAAACATCTTAAGGGCCCCGGTGAAAGCACTGAAAATGGTTCCCTATGGGGCATTACTCCACGGTTGACTTGGGCCACATCCAGGCCCCACTGCCAAGCCTGGGTTATCAGTACCTGCTCCCCTCCTTTTTGGTTGCCCTGAATGGAGTAAACTAAGTGAAATCCAGCACAACTATGAAAATGAGGAGGTGCTAATGTCCGATTTAAAAGATATATATATATATATATATATATATTAGGGGTGTGCACAAGCCACTTTTCGTGTTTTGTGTTTTGGTTGTGGATCTGGATCTTTCTTCGTATTTTGGATCTGGATTGGTTTTGCCAAAACCACCCTTACGAGTTTTGGGTTTTGGGTTTTTTGTTTTTTTAATCTGTATTTTTTTGAAAAAAAGCATAAAAACAGCTAAAATCACAGAATTTGTAGGTTTTTCTGCTCCTATGCTATTATTAACCTCAATAACCTTAATTTCCACTCATTTCCAGTCTATTCTGAACACCTCACACCTCACAATAGTGTTTTTATGTCCAAAAGGTTGCACCGAGGTAGCTGGATGACTATGCTAAGCGACACGAGTGGGCGGCACAAACACGTGACCCATCTAGGCGTGAAACTGCAGTGGCAGACAGGATGGCAGTTTGAAAAACTAGGCCCCAAACTGTACATAATGCAAAGAAAAAAAGAGGTGCAAGATGGAATTGTCCTTGGGCCCTCCCACCCACCCTTATGTTGTATAAACAGGACATGCACACTTTAACAAACCAATCATTTCAGCGCCAGGGTCTGCCACACAACTGTGGCTGAAATGATTGGTTCGTTTGGGCCCCCACAAAACAAGCTGGCAACGAATCTGTCCCTGCACAAACTGGCTCTATGGAGGCAAGATGTCATCCTCATCCTCCTCATCCACCGATTCCTCACCCTCTTCAGTGTGTACATCCTCATCCTCACAGAGTATTAATTCGTCCCCGCTGGAACCACAGGTCCCTCTGTACGTTCTGGAGGCTGGTCTCCCTGGAAGAGTTGATAATTCATTTTATGAACTTCATCTTCTCCACATTTTGTGGAAGCAACCTCCTACGCCTTTCGCTGACAAGGTTCCCGGCTGCACTAAACACTCTTTCGGAGTACACACTGGAGGGGGGACAACTCAGGTAAAATAGAGCCAGTTTGTACAGGGACCTCCAAATTGCTTCTTTTTCCTGCCAGTACAGGTACGGACTGTCTGACATGCCTACTTGGATGCTGTCACCGATGTAATCCTTTAACAGACAGACGCACGCTTGTCGCTGCTGCTTTGAGGATGCAAGTGCGGCTACAGCCCACACAATTCACAAAGACAGAAAAAAAAATAGAATATTTTTATTGTTTGTGGAGCGCACTTTGAGGGTTACACCACCCTTTAACAGACAGACGCATGCTTGTCGCTGCTGCTTTGAGGATGCAAGTGAGGCTACAGCCCACACAATTCACAAAGACAGAAAAAAGAAGAAGAATATTTTTATTGTTTGTGTAGCACACTTTGAGGCTGTCACCACCCTTTAACAGACAGACGCATGCTTGTCGCTGCTGCTTTAAGGATGCAGGTGCGGCTACAGCCCACACATTTCACAAAGACCGAAAAAAAAGAATAATATTTTAATTGTTTGTGTAGCACACTTTGAGGGTGTCACCACCCTTTAACAGACAGACGCACGCTTGTCGCTGCTGCTTTAAGGATGCAGGTGCGGCTACAGCCCACACATTTCACAAAGACAGAAAAAAAAAGAACAATATTTTAATTGTTTGTGTAGCACACTTTGAGGGTGTCACCACCCTTTAACAGACAGACGCACGCTTGTCACTGCTGCTTTAAGGATGCAGGTGCGGCTACAGCCCACACATTTCACAAAGACAGAAAAAAAAAGAACAATATTTTTATTGTTTGTGTAGCACACTTTGAGGGTGTCACCACCCTTTAACAGACAGACGCACGCTTGTCGCTGCTGCTTTAAGGATGCAGGTGCGGCTACAGCCCACACATTTCACAAAGACCGAAAAAAAAAGAACAATATTTTTATTGTTTGTGTAGCACACTTTGAGGGTGTCACCACCCTTTAACAGACAGACGCACATGCTTGTCGCTGCTGCTTTGAGGATGCAGGTGGAATCTAGACGGGATTTGGAACCGGGGACACACTACCTCCATCAATTGTCTAAATCCCACTGCACTAATGGCGGATACCGGACGCACGTCTAACACCAACATAGCAGTCAAGGCCTCAGTTATACGTTTTGTTTCAGGATGACTGCTGTCGTACTTCATCCTCATCGCTAGGGACTGTTGGAGGGTCAATTGTTTAGTAAAAGTAGTGATGTTCCTACTTCCTCTCTGGGATGATGAACAACTCCCAGCAGCAGCAATAGCACTAGGAGGAAGTGGTTCTTGATCTTTCCCTATTTTATTTTTATCGGAGAATGTTTGGTCCTCCATTTATGTTATATTGATATATACGTGCGGCTAAAGCGCACACAAACACAGAAAATATTTTTTTATTTTTGCTGGAGAGTAGTGCACTTTGTGGGTTACACCACCCTTTAAGAAATGAGCCAGCCGGCTCTTTACTTAAGGGACACAGGCGCACGCTTGGCGCTGCTCCTTTGTTGATGCAGGTGCAGCCACAGTGCACACAAGTCACAAACACAGAAAATAATTTTTTTTTTGGTTTGGACTGGAGTGTACTTTGGGGGTTACAGCACCCTTTAACGCTCAAGCCAGCCGGCCCTTTACTTATGACACAGGCGCACGCTTGGCACTACTTTATTGATGCACGTGCAGCTACTGCGCACACAATTCACAAACACAGAAAATAATTTTTTTTTTAGTTTGGACTGGAGTGTACTTTGGGGGTTACAGCACCCTTTAACGGTCAAGCCAGCCGGCCCTTTACTTATGACACAGATGCACGCTTGGCACTACTTTGTTGATGCACGTGCGGCTACTGCGCACACAATTCACAAACACAGAAAATAATTTTTTTTTTGGTTTGGACTGGAGTGTACTTTCGGGGGTTACAGCACCCTTTAACGGTTAAGCCAGCCGGCCCTTTACTTATGACACAGGCGCACGCTTGGCACTACTTTGTTGATGCACGTGCGGCTACTGCGCACACAATTCACAAACACAGAAAATAATTTTTTTTTTGGTTTGGACTGGAGTGTACTTTGGGGGTTACAGAACCCTTTAATGGTCAAGCCAGCCGGCCCTTTACTTATGACACAGGCGCACGCTTGGCACTACTTTGTTGATGCACGTGCGGCTACTGCGCACACAATTCACAAACACAGAAAATCATTTTTTTTTTGGTTTGGACTGGAGTGTACTTTGGGGGTTACAGCACCCTTTAACGGTCAAGCCAGCCGGCCCTTTACTTATGACACAGGCGCACGCTTGGCACTACTTTGTTGATGCATGTGCGGCTACTGCGCACACAATTCACAAACACAGAAAATTATTTTTTTTTTGCTTTGGACTGGAGTGTACTTTGGGGGTTACAGCACCCTTTAACGGTCAAGCCAGCCGGCCCTTTACTTATGACACAGGCGCACGCTTGGCACTACTTTGTTGATGCACGTGCGGCTACTGCGCACACAATTCACAAACACAGAAAATAATTTTTTTTTTGGTTTGGACTGTAGTGTACTTTGGGGGTTACAGCACCCTTTAACGGTCAAGCCAGCCAGCCCTTTACTTATGACACAGGCGCACGTTTGGCACTACTTTGTTGATGCACGTGCGGCTACTGCGCACACAATTCACAAACACACAAAAAATATTATTTTTTTAGCACTTGGGGGGAGCACCCCTGATGGACAGAGCACCCCCTGGACAACACTACAGCACCCCTTTAGGACTGGGACACTGCACAGGACTTTGGAGTGGACACAGCCCCTATGGACAACTGACTGCACAACACAGTCCAGCCAGCCCCTATGGACTTTGAAGTAGTGGACACAGCCCCTATTAACAACAGCAGCACAGCACAACACAGCCAGCCCCTATGGACTTTGAAGTAGTGGACAACAGCAGCACAGCGCAGCACAGCACAGCACAGCACAACACTACTCTGCACTACACTACACTACACTACACAGCCCAGCCAGCCCTAACTCCCACCCTCCCTCTTCACTGTCCACAGCCAAGTGAGAAAATGGCGCAGACGCGGGTACCTTATATAGGTTCCAAAACCCGCGAGACTCGGAAGGCGGGATGATGACGTTTTGCCTCGATTTCAGATCCGAGTCAGGCGGGAAAAGTCGAGCCTGACTCGGATCCGCCTCGGATCGGGGGGGCTCGGGGGGGTTTGGATTTCAGAAATCCGAACCCGCTCACCCCTAATATATATATACAATAGCAGAAATGGAATGCACTCTGGAATGAATAGACGGCTAGGCCACACAGCCCTTATGTCAGCGTTTCAGAGTTTATTATCTTTCATCAGGACAGTCTGTAAAACCTTCCTTTCAAATAACTGCACCTGAGTAATAACACAGGTCGGTGAAATTTAAGGTATTGAAAGCTTTTTTTAATAATACCTTTATATTGTTAATTATACTCCTGTGTACATCAAGAAATAGTATATTAGAAAAAATTAGCACATCACATTTACCTATAAGGGGGTTACATACATTTTTAAGAAAAAAAGTTTAATTGTTTTTGACATATTTATTGTGAAATACGTGTAGATGATATCACTGTGTTTTTGTCTTAATTACATAATAAAAACAATAAAATCAAACAATAATAGAAACAAAACTATCATTATTGGAAAAATCATTAATATCTTGTTTTTTTGTCTTCAAACTTCGTATCGTCGCATTTTGCTTTTAAGCTTTTTCTGTGCAGTCTCTGTGTATCATCCAGCAGTAGTCAGCCATCATGCTGATTTCCCAACGACCCTGGTATCTTCTTTCTACATCTTTAAGGTCTTGGTGGAACCGTTCACCCTGTTCTTCACTGCAGTCTCCGAGATTATTCGGGAAATGCTCAATATGGAAATTCAAAACATTTACCTTTAAAGTTTAAACTCATATTGCAGCCAAGGTTTCTGTAACTATTAAGCATTTCCTTGACAATTTCTTTGTAGTTTGGATCCTTTATATTCATTACACGCCCGAAATGTTCATCTTTTATTAACTTTCTAATGTCAGGGCCTGTAAAAATGCCTTCCTTCAGTTTAGCATTGGATAGGTTAGGTAATTTGGTCCAAAGATATTTGAAAGTTTCTCCATCTTTAGCCAGTGCTTTTACAAATTGTTTCATCAGTCCTAATTTTATATGTAGAGGTGGAAGTAAAACTTTATTTGGATCTACTAAATTGGATTTGATAACATTATTTTTTCCAATTTCTAAACTTTTTTAGGCAGGGGTTAAAATGAGCCGGCAGAGGGCAAAACTGTGTTACATCTGTTGTATTTGGTTCCACCTTCTCCAGCTCACCTTGTAGTTGTAGTTGTTGTGTGTGTGCAATGTTCCAATCTGGCACTGGGTGGGGGGAAGTTTTATGACGAGAACTGAATTGCAACGTTCTATACAACTGACTGAATTCATTTAAGACAATGGCCCTCATTCAGAGCCGTTTGCTATCTGCGGTCGTTCGTTTTCTAAAAAGGGGTGGCTATTCAAAGGAACCGTTCGCACTTTGCGGTCTGTTCACGCCTCTAAGTCCGAACGAGCGAGCAAAACATGCGAACGTAAATTTGGAAAATACGCCCCCTGGCCGCTCGCACCATACGTCATGTCCGCTATTTATTAGATTAATCAAGTACATCGACCAGCGTATGAACTGCTCGCTATTCTTGTGGTTGTTTTTTTCAGCCACTATTTTGCGAGCAGTTCTGAGTTTAAAAAAACCAAGTGACGTGGTCAATGACGCTGCTGGATTAATTATGCACACCCTTAAAACGCCCGTTTTGACCTTTAAGCACGCCTGCGATCGGATTTCCACTCCCCGTTTTCAAGCACCTTCCCCCGTTACCACCCACATATGCCTCTTTCTGTCACTCAAATTAGCAGGCATTCGCTATTTTGCGAGCACATGAATTTCGACCGCACAGACTGGTTCGCGCATGCGTATAACGATCCGTACGCATGCGCAGTTGGGCAAACATCGCTCGGAGCGAACGAGCTGCCACTTACGAGTGGCTCTGAATCAGGCCCAATGTTTTATAATAAATGTAGGCAGAATACATTTATTACTTTAAAGAATATGAAAAAAATGGCTTATTCATAAACACACGTTTTGCTGAAAAACGTGATGTGATATGCAAAATCGGGAGTCATTTTCGTGGTCAGATGCCAAAAATCCATGTATCACATAATTTCGTTAAAAAAGCCTTTTTCATAGCAGACCTGTGTATTTCTTCTACCGATTCAATGGCAGCAGTGTCTACATAGAACATAATGTATAACACATGGCATGAGCAGATGTCAATGTTTCCAAAAAAGGTCAAGAAAGCAGCATTACAGGAACATCAAGGCTCTGTCACCCCCTGAATATGTTAAGGGCAATAAGTGGGTGTTTCCCATTTTGTTCCCCTGTGAAATGCACCGAAATTACCACAATGTGAAGGTTGGTCCCTTTAGCTCATACACACTGGGGCTTACTTCATGCATTTTACAAACATATTAAAAATCCATGTAGTCTGGTTCTAGCACTAGACACCAATGTTTCTCCTGTCGCCATGCTCAATATTACAGCAGTGTTCAGTTTGTGTTTATGTTTTTGTTTAGACGTACACCTGCTTGGAAGGTGTCTTTTGCATATATTTTAGAGATGAGCGGTTCGGTTTTGGCTCAAGTTTGGATCTCAGGATGAGGCAAAACGTCATCTTTCATGGACATCTTTTTTTCTCTTTCTCCCGGAACCTCTTCTCTCTGCTCTGCCACCTTGTCCCCTCCCCCCCTCTCTCTCCAGGGAACCCTTCTCTCTGCCTGGACACCTTGGACCTCATTCAGAGTCGGTCGTAAGCGACCGCTCGGTCGTATGCATCCGATGTTTCCAAACCACGCATGCGCACGGTTAGTTGTGCGCATGTGCGTACGAGCTTTTGCGATCTAATATGCTGTAGTTCGTACGGATTACGAGCAGGAAGTGGCTTCCGAGAGTTGATTGACAGGAAAGGCCATTTGTGGGTGGTGACGGGGGTGGTGGTCTGAAAACGCAGGCATGCCTCAGCGTTTTGAGGGCGTACATAAATTACCTGCTACGACCGACATAGAAGGCCGGAAGTAGTAAAACGTCACTCTGCGAGCAGGTTAGAGGCCTGGCTGATCGTACAGCTTAAGGTAGGGTATGTGCTTTCGCAAGCCCCAGAGTACAATCGATACTATTGAATGTTATTGATGTTAGGATTGATGTTTCTATTTTGAGCCACACAATGCAAGCAGCTAATAATCGATTGTTGATGCTAATAACACTGCTAATTGGCTTGTAATTGATTCAGCTGCGTTTGCATTAGCGAATAATAAGAATAAATATATCTCATGGGGATGGCTTATTCTATGCGTCTTTTTTTAATTTTTGTGGGCATCAACACAACAGAAGCGGCCGCAACCATCAGAATAAAATGAACATACAACGACTGACAACGATTGACTCGATCACTAGCTGCTATCACTCGTTAGCTAGAGGAGGTACATTGTTCATGTATGGGCGTCACTTTGGTTGCGACCGACCGGCCATGCGACTGCTTCCTTTCTCAGTCGTTAGGCGTACGACCGAGCAGCCGCTTACG